>CM055062.1:47121490-47201660 GCA_029204045.2 Tillandsia leiboldiana | reverse complement strand
TTTAAGGGTATATTTAATAATATCTATTTATTTTTATATTTGAATGCGGTTAATTGATTATTAATTAGTTGGACTTATTAATCTGACTTGTTAACATGAATCTGCTAATTAGGGAACTACCTAATTATGTGTTAATTGATAAGTTTGCAATTTTTTTTCTTTTCTAAATATTTATAAATCAAAATTTTTGATACTCCCTTTTTTTTCTTTTTTTTTTTCTAAGACTGTTGGAATGAGATTATAATAGAGATAAACCTTTTAACCCGGCTATAGTTTTTTTTGGGTGGTGGTTAGGCCTAAAGATAAGAGGGCTAACGTACTAGAACTAGATTAGTTCTAGGATGGGTGACCTCCTGGGAATGGGGCCCACAGTTGGTACAGAGTCAATCATTAGCCGAAAATCCGAGATGATCGCGACTAAGCGAAGGTTCAAACAAGCACAGCACGACTGTTCCGACTGATGACCGTTGTGAGTAGAGCGCAGTTCCCCACAAAGTCCGCTAAGGCTAGCCAAAGGAGTCTCACATCGCCTGGTGCTTGTGAGTATGCTTGAGCATGGCGAGGACGTCAAGGCTTAAAAAGAGGAAGAATGTACACCTCTCATTTGGAATAATCCTATATATCTATAACTTAGTTAATCCCGTGATTTTCAATCCACGTGGCATCTTTCCTTAATCTGGGTACGTGGGACCTATTGTTTTGATTTAATTGGCTTACATAAATATGTGGGACCTATCTATCAATATCTTGACTTAATTAGATTTTCTCCCCTCTCCATCAACCGGTTGCTCTTCCATCGTTGCTAGTTGGTTTGTTGATCCACGTGATTTCCAATCCATGTGGCATTCTTGCCTTAATCTTGGGTATGCGGGAACTATGTGTCTTGATTTAATTGGCTTAATCATGAATATGTGGGACCTATCTATCATATCTTGGCTTAATTAGTTTTCTCCCTCTCCATCAACCGGTTCCTCTTCCTATCGTGCCAGTTGGTTGGCCTTCTCTTTGGACGAAAAATTGAACCCGATTCGTGTCGATCCTTCTTCTATTCCCGTTGTTTTCATTTCGTGTTGCTTTATTTCCCTTGTTCCTCCTTCAGACTATTCGTATAGCGCCTAACTATCGAATCCTTCTTTCTTTCTGCGGCGGCAAAGGATCTCCAAGGGAGGCCAAAAGATTATATACGCTACCATCTCCGACGATCCTCGACAGCACCGCCTCGCATAGGAAGGTGGCCACTTAGTCGTAGGGCTCTCACCTTGACCTAGCATAGCGTGGAACTCTCGGCCCTCTGCGGTGGAGGACGCCGCCGCCAAGGGAATGCGTAGGAGAGAAGAGTATAAGCAGAAGGAGCCTACTACTACCTACCTTTGGTTGCAAGGAAGATAAATCCTCTGCTTCTTGAGGAAAACTAAACAACACATGAAACAGTTACAAAGAGTTCAAGAAAAGGTGGGTATTTTTTTAACCCCCCTCCCCTCCCCCTCCCCCTCTTTTTTTTTATCCATGAAGCTAGTAATAAGCTTAAAATTGATAAATTCTTTAATTCTTTAAAATTTAAGGAGATCGTGTTCTTCTTATTGTTTATGTGTAAGAAGTTTAAACAAGCTATTAAATTTGTTTCTACCCTAGGATGTATTTAAGTAGTAATATATGTTTTGAGTGATTGGCTACTAAATTAAGCTTATAAATTACAAAGTGATTTTGTTGTTTTTTAAAGAAAAAATGATCTAGGAGGAGTACAGTGAATTATTTTTCATTACATAAAACTTAAATATTAGAATTAAAATCTTTAGTGTGTATATTGGGCCAATTAACTTTATAAATTAATTAAAAGTAATTTGGTATAAAACTTATCTATAATTTAATCATTAGTAATTTTATTTCACATTTTAATACTTTATTTTTAGCTTAAATAAAGTAATATGTTTGAAATACATTTCGCTATTATTATTATTATTATATTATTATTATTAGTTCTTATCTTAATTTTTTTAATTTAAAATATTTGTATATATTATTTTTATTAATTGATATATGTTTTCTAAATCCTCCTATACACTTCTACGATCCCTATATTTTTTGTCTTAATCTGATGTAGCTAAAAATCCTTCCTCAATTTCTAAATCTCATTCTAAAATTGTTGACTTGCGAATGCCGTTGTTGACAACGAAATATCCTCAATGTCGTCGTTGACATCAATGGACACTAAACCCTGAGGATCCAAAATAACACAAGGATAGGAGTCCTTCTACTTCTTTTGTGGCTCTTCAGTGAAATCTTTTATCATAGGTATAATCTTTTTTCATGCAAATTTTGAAATTTACAATCAGTTTTTAGGTATAAGATTAATACTGCACTTGATTTACTGTTACTTCTGTTGCTTATACTGCAGATTATGATTTTTTCAATTTCTCTACACTTGTTTTTGTATTAATTTTGTTATTTTTTATTCTTTTAGATATATCTTCTTCTGTTGCCTACTTATATTACGTCTTTTATTGCAATTTTTGTATTTTTTGGTGAATCTTTTATTGCAATTTCTGTATCTATTGTCTATGTAAATACATTTTATTATTTTTTTGCAAATTTATCATGTTTTTTAGAAATCTGTGTACAAGTAAATAATTTTTTTGTTAATATATTTCAACCTTTCATGTGGTATATTGAGTACAAAATATATTAGTTTTGATTGCCTCTAACAATTCTGATATAAATTACATCAATAAATGGAGTCCAGAAAAGAAAATGAACCATTCATTGTTGACGAGGTCTGTACAGGTCTATCTAATGGGCATAGTCATCCAGTAGTTGTCAACAAACTGTGAAACTCTAATCTCAATTGCAAAAATTATTTAATTCCAGAGCACAAAACAGAAAATATGTGAGATAAGACAATCTCGGGTTTTTATATTTGAAATTACATCAAATTGCCAACTATATCCATATTATTTGTATTAGTGTTTTTATCTTTGGTGAAGAAATTATGAGATATTTGAATGCAACCTTTGTTAGATTGCTAGCTCTGAATTCTTCTGATATTTATTTAGCTACATCTTTGGCTCCTTTTATATATTTATTTCTATATATTTGACAGGTTTATTTACAAGTGATTTATTCATTTCTTTCATTACAAGTTTTAAAAAATTACGTTTATAAATATGTTAGTTTGTACAGCTTCATTACTTATTGAGCCTTCAGAAATTCTAGCACTATTTATTTTATTTTTTACATGCCCTCTTATTTAAACATATATTTTATATAACTATCTACGTATAAATTATTATGCTCATTAATTTAAAATTTAAATTATTTTTTAGAATTTCATTTAGTCTTCAATTAATTTGCAACATGTGCTTTAATTTATTTCTAATTATCTTCTTTCTCTATCTCTTTTATATTTATTGTTATTTTTCTTTTATGTTTACAATTATTTTAAATTAATTTTAGAATTTAACTGTACAAATTTGTATTTATGAAATTTGTGATGAAAATTAAACATTACCTTGAACAATTGCGTATAAACACCACCAATATTTATTTCTCTTTTGTTATATATATATATATATATATATATATATATAGATATATATATATATATATATAATATATATATATATATATATACTATATAATCTTTCATTTTTTTTTTAAAATATATTTTTTCAATTACTTTTACACTATTTTGATGTTGTCTTTATACTTTCAATCAGTTGTTCATTAATTTTACAATTATGATCTAAAAACTTGCAGTTTCTTGCTTAATTGGCAATTATGACAATTTTAAAAATAATGATCAAATATCAATATAATTTTTATATAGTATGACAACTTGAATGACATTTATGCAACTGTTGCAATCATAAATTTTTCTTAGAAATTAATTCAATGGTGTTTTAAATGTGGAAATCACCGTTGTTGATTAATGATATAACTTGTTTATTATCCGAGCCAGCACATCTTTGTTATTTTTACGTCTCTTTTTGTTCATTTTGCTTCAACTTTTTCTTTTTCTATTGTTCTCTTTTGTAAACCTATATGAATCCCCGTAAATTTAGTACACGTGTTATGCTTGGCCTAATTTTTGGCATGTGGGACCCAACTATCAATTTTATACTCAGCCTTTAATCTATAACTGATGAGATGCTTTACTGCTATGATCTTCTGCTATTTTTTGATTATTTTACTGCTGCAATTTTCGGTTGCAAAAGAATAATATCATTGGTTTTGTTAACATTATCTTGCTATTGTTGCTACATAATCCGCATCTTTTACGTACTTAAGTTTGCGCCTCCTTTTTCTTATTGCTCTAAGTTTTACTGTATTTGATGCAAATAAGCCTTTTTTTCCTCTCTTTAAGTAATACTGCACTTGATTTGCAGTTTTTTTTTATGTTTCTTACGCTGCAGTTTCTGTTCTATCATTTTTATGCTTTATTCTTCTTATGTTGACTTCTATACTATTCTTTGTGATACTTCTATTACTTTTTTTTTGCAAATTTAAAAAAAATGAAATTTCATAATTTTCTCATATTCTTTAAAAATTAATCTACCCGCTGCATCGCGCGGGTTACTACACTAGTGAGATATAATAGGGCTAAACCTCTTAACCCAGTTATAGCATTTGGGTGGTGTCTAGGCCCAAAAGATTGAGAGGGTATTTGTAGTAGCCCCGATCCCCGGTAGCTTTCCCATGACCCATGATGTGGAACACCTATTATTGGTGTGTCGGACCCGCAACGCTTCAAACGGACGCGTTGGACGGACTCTGTGAGGCCTCTGGATTGAGTCTCTGCCTTCCGGCTGTTTTTTGTCGGATTTTAGAAAGGGCTACAGGTTAATCCGTCATTTTTTTTTGGTTCAACGCGGAAAAACGCCGAAAATCGGCTATTTACTTGTATTTTTCGGAGTCCGGATGCCCAAAAAGGGACCCCCGGAAGTTTCCGCGCATTTTGGGTGCATGGGGCTGCTGTGGACCGGCCAAAGCGCACGTGGAGGCGCCGGATTGGCCGGGGCAGCACGCGCGGTCCATGGGATCGGCGCGGCGGTGCATGGACCGGGGCGGAGCCACGTGGCGGCCCCCGGTTGGTTGGCGCAGGGCGCGCGGTCCCTGCTGGGTGAGGGGGCAGTTGGGCAGTTGGGGCAGCGGGGCGGAGCGGCGGGCTGCACGGAGGGGGCGCCACGTGGCGCCCCGCGTGTGGCTGGCGCCACCCGCCCCCCCCATTTCGGTCGAGCCACGCGGCGCAGGCGGTTGGCGGCGCCCGCTGCCGCGCCGTTGTTCCGGGACACGGGGCGCGCCCGAACAATCCGTGCGCGCACCCCAAAGGGGTATTTCTCCTCCCTTTTCCTTGGCTATTTATAGGACTTCCCACCTTGGTTTGGGCTTTTCCCGAGCTCTCCTGGAAATGAGCCCTTAAGCAAAGTTGATTCTATTCTTGTGCCCCATCTCTCGAAGGAGTTTCGGAATTTTTGGAGATCTCGACATCGGCGATTTCTGCGATTCGGCGCATTGCGACGTTCCTTCTTCGGAGGCCTTTTTTCGTCGCATTTCGGTCCACGAGGTCCCCAGAGCTACCCCGAAGGAATTTTTGGACGATTTTTGCGGACATCGGTTTCACGAGAGGTAGGCCTTCGATTTCCGTGTTGATCACCTTGCTTCATTCTGAGTTCTTGGCACGGTTTACGAGGCATCTTTGAACCCCTTTCCTGCTGGTGGTTTTTCTGGACAGCGGAGGGTTGTCGGATTTTTATCTCAGTACTCGGGCATCGGATTTGACGTGTAAGGACTCGATCGACATCTACGCTTCGCGAGGATCGCCGTCGTATTTTTATTGAAATTTTTGGAATTATCTCGCAGGTAATAATTAAGCTTCTTTGGGACTGAATTTTCAGCAGATTGTACACTTGGAAATTTTGTGTTGATTGCAATGTTTGGACCTTATCTTTGTACCCAGGAGGTGTTTTTGGGTGTTTTTGGACCCGTTGGAATTGTGGAAATCCGAGGATTGTCCCCGTTCATTTTAGCCTTTTTGGACTTTGGATCAATTTGCACTTCCAGGTGGGTTGCTTCGTCTTCAAAACCGGTGGATTGATCATTAATTCTATATTGTAGTGAACATGCATGATTGTGAGATGTATTAGGATTTAGGAAGCATGCTAGAAGGAGAGAATTGATGTTCTTTGTGTTTGCTATGATGATCATATTGATTTATTGCTTCCTAAATATGTTCAATCAAATGCTATCTTTGGAACTTGACCTAGCACCCCGTCATTTGCTGCATGTTTAACCTGACTAGTAGAAAATGCCAACTTGGGCTAGGTTTATTTATACTTTAGACATCCCACGTTATACTCTATTCCTGGACTTAGGGTTTCTCCTCGCCCGGGTAGTGGCCGAGTGGTCGGGATTTTGTTATGTGGTGGGATGCATGTTACACTCGTGCTTGGGAGCAGAGTGGAGTCTGGTAGATGTAGCCAGTCTTTTATCTGTGGCGGGAGCCGTTTGGGTGAACGGTGGTCCCGGGATGTCTGTTTTGTTTCTCTGTTTATGTGTCGCCACTGTGTATTAGTGGCAGTAGTATACCAGTCATAGCAGGACCTTGAACCCAGAACCTTTTTGGACACACATGATTTTAGTCAACCAATGTTTTCTTCCCAACATAGAAGGGCGCCGGAGTCTGTTCTTGTTTGATTGGACGAAGGCATTAGCCCTTTAGGGTATAAAAACTTGTTTTCTAACTGTTTTTCCTAAAAGAACTAAAAAACATTAAAAGTGGGTTTTCCTCAAATCAAGATGGTTTTTCAAAAATGAACTACTTTTAGTCCTCACCCCCGTGGTTTTGAGTGAAAAAGGTTTTTAGTAATAAATGTCACATTTTTCCTGTAAACTTCCCCACTCGAGAGGATTCGAGTGGTCTGGGTTTTAAGGACTACCTTTTTCTTTGGGTCGAGAACAACGAAAGGCTATGCCTAGAGCCTGTTCTTGTTTGATTTGGGTTGTAGGTTCTAGTCTTTCGGGGTTCCCGGACCCTTCATTGTTGTTGGCTGTGGAGTATACCCAGCTAGTGAGTTTACATGTGGAGTTGATGTTCTTTTTGGGGAGCCGTTGGGTTGACAACGGTCCCGACTGTTCGAGTGGTTCCTGTTAGTGAGTTAGAGAGGTGATTTGGGTACTGTCAATCTTGTTGATCGTGGATTGGACTATAGCCTGCATGAGCCATATTGAGCTCGACAGAGATGCGCAGATACTTTCCTCGGTGGGGTCGCGCCCCTCGAGTGCCACTCCGGAGTTGGCCTGTTACTTTGCTATCGCGACTTGTCGACGCAGTCCCTCTGGCTGGGCCAGTTTTGGCAGTCACGGACGCCCTACGTAAGTCCGGCCCTACTTGGATGTAACGGCCGTAGGTGGGCGCAGGTTTAACTGGACCCTATGTGGCAGTCAGTATAGATTGGGTGATTATTTGAGAGAGTAAGTATCATCATGTTTCATCTGTTCCACTTCTTGGCATTTAGATAGAGGCATAGTAGCTGTAGAGTTATTTTCCAGCTCTTTCCTTTCAGTATTGGCATTTGTTACTTTATGCATCTAGTAGTACTTAGTGGGCAGACCGTCGGGCTTGTTGGCGGTACCACTGAGAACTACTGTGGGATGTAGTTCTCACACCCCGCCGTGGTGACTTTTTCCCAGGAACCTCTACTCCAGTTCCTGCTACTCCAGTTGCTGATCCTGCTGATCGAGGTAAGGGAGTCGCGAGCTAGATCCCTACCAGTCTTCTTCCAGTGAGAGTAGATGTACCCTTTTGGTGATGTACTAGTACTGTCAGTGATTGTGGGATGTATCATGTATTTTTTACTTTTGAGAGTTTTAATTTTTGGAGAGATTTTTATTTTGTGAGGACCTGATATGTACTATTTGAGGAGTTGTATATATTTATTTCAATAGTTTACTTTTCAGCTCTGATATCTGTATAGCTTTAGTATCCTTCTTTTGCATGTTAGACGCTTCGTCTATACGGGGCTTCCCGTATGGGCGGCGGATCTGTTGGCGGGCCCGGGTCGCAGTTTCGACCTCGGGGCGTGACAGTGTTGGGGCCGAAAACGTCGGTCGTCGGCCGGCCCCGTGCGTTCGTTTGACCCTCTGAGATGTGATGCGCCGCGTGCCAATTGATCAAGCGATCGGGCTGACGAGGGATCTGCTCGGCCGGGTTCTTCTCGCTTAAACTCTCACGACCGTCCGGCTTAGATAAGCTGAATCGGGATATGGAGATAGAGAGAGATTGAGTACGGCCTAGAGTAGCCGACCCAGGTGGTAGAGATAATAATTTGGCACGGCTAATGAGCCGATTAAGACTTTGCATTAATTAGAAAGGAAATACAAGGAAAATGAAAGGGAAGAAATTAAAAGTAAGCCTACTCCTAGAAAATGCGGTAAATGCATATATGAAAGATATGAAAAGCAGGGGGGTGGTCCTGGCTTACGAGATTGCAGGAGCACTTCTTCGATGGTTCCGGTATTTATACATTCCCGAAGCATGTGTATAATCGCCGATTTGAAATAATCGGCGTGATTTGGGGTAGTCATCGTGAAATTCTCAACTACTACTTTTTGAGTCGAAACTTCCTCAAATAGGATAATAACCGTTCTTTCGTCCAGGTTCATCCCCTTATTATCGTGCCGAAGCGTGATCTTCGACGCTTTCCAATGCTGGACGCCGCTTGCCGCTTCGGAGTTCATTACGAGATTCGCGCCCCGAATCTCGTACCCTTCCTTTCTAAGACCTTCCTTCTCCGGCTTGATCAGTCGGAGGCTGACTCTGACTCCGCCTTCTTCGTCGTTTGACCAGAGCGATTTTTTATCCTTCTTTGACCGAAATCTCTCCTGATTGAGGCGATAGTCTTCTCGTCAACTGCTTCTCCTATCGGCTGATGCCTTCAGCCGATGGCATTCGTCGCATCCTGCGTTCTTACGCGACTGAGATCGGTCCCGATCAGGACGCGGATCCTTCTTTGGTTGACCCTTCCCTTCATCGGCTTGATGCTCTTAGCCGACGGTATACGCCACGTGTCGCTCTCTTAAGTGGCAAAAAATCTGGTCTCAACAGAGGGTTAAGCGTGCTAGAGCTAAAGTAGTTCTAGGATGGGTGACCCCGTGGGAAGTGGGGCATGTATGTACACTGTATATTCAGTTTTAGCAAAATATTGTAATCGTTCCTTAATTAGTGGATATTCTTGTAAGATAATAATTATTATTGAATTAGCAAATTATTATAATCCTTCCTTAATTAGTGGATATTCTTGTAAGTTGATTATCATTATTGAATATTCAAATTAATTTGAACGTTATTATTGAACCATGGACCAAACCTAATTAAATTTAATGGCCTAACTGGGTAAAGGTTGCCCTTGGTAACAAGCCTACTGTTCGTTAATTAGTTGATGGTGCTAGAAACTGATAGGCCTTGTTTGTCCCGAAAGTGGTCTTGTCATGTTTGATTTTCTAATTGGATTAACAAAAGCGTTGACTCTGAACTTTAACTCTATATGTTTCAGTATAGTTTTGGGTATCAGGTGCCCTGACGTTAATTTATTTAGAAATTTGAATTATGAAAGACTGAGCATGTGTTGAATAAATAAATAAATAAATATACCGGACATCTTATTAGCTAATTGTCTTATTTGAATTGTAGTACGAATGGCATCGAAAAGTTTTTTGACGGATGTCCTGAAGGCCGAGAACTTGCAAGAGTCAAATTATGACATGTGGCAGCGCAAGATAAAATATCTTCTCCACGAGCAAGGCATTGGTGATCATCATGAGAACTCAATAGAAAAGCCAACTGACGATACTCCCCTCAATGCTCATAGACGCTATGACTTACGGGCTCGAGATGACAAAACTGCTTGTTTCTTGATGCTTGGTAGCATGTGTAATGATTTAATTAAGCAGTTTGAAATTCACAAGACTGCTAAGGAGATGTGATCGGTGTCAAGAAAGCATTTAGAAAATTGGACGCCTCGCGCATACGAGCTCTAACTATGACGTTCAAGACATACAAGATGCCTATCGGTGATTCTATGACAGATCATCTAAAAAATACGGGCACTATGATTCGTGACCTTGAAGAGGCTGGAAGTCCCCTTTCCTCTACACAGCAAATTACCGGTGTACTTAAGTCTTTGCCAAATTCCTGGGATACTATGAAAAAGGTGCTAATTCACAACAATCAGATTCAATCTTTTAAAAACCTATCACACCATCTTATCTTGGATTGGAGCCTGACCTTGCAACTACTGAAGCCGCAGTCACCGCTCTCGTCACACAGAATAAGGAGACAAAGGGTCATAATTTACAATAAAAAAGAAATAATACTATTTGGAAGCCAACAAAGAAGCAACTTAAGAATAAAGTAAAAAGATGTTTGTCTAACCAGAACCAGTTTGTTGGCTAGAAACTGACCTCCAAACAAAAGCAAAAGTATCTTTTCAAAGGAAAAGGCTGCAACATTTGCTGGATTTGCGGACAGGAGGGGCGCATGAAAAAGGTCGGTAACAAGTCCAAGGTATTCCATCTTGATTATTCTCCCTTTGATTCATCTATTCTTTTTCCTTCTTTGGTCTGCATTGAGGCTTTTTGTGACGCCCTACTTCCGAAGGGGTTACCCATCCTAGAACTACTCTAGCTCTAACACGCTCAACCCTCTTAATCTCTTGGGCCTAGCCACCACCCAAAATGCTATAGCTGGGTTGAGCGGTTTAGTGTTATTTATACCTTATATATAGGACTAATTCAAATCCTAGGGGTTCCTCCCCCCTTTAAGCTCTACCGTCCTCGTTAGGTTCAAGCACACTCACAAGTACCGAGCAATGTGAGACTCGTCTCGCTAGCCTTAGCCGACCATGTGGGGATCTGCACTCCACCCACAACGGTCATTAGCCGGGGAGCCTCGCTCTACCCGCTATATACCCTAGCTCAGCCGAGACTCATCTCTCACTTCCGGCTGGTGATTGACTCTGATACCAACTGTGACGCCCCACTTCCCAGGGGGTCACCCATCCTATAACTACTTTAGCTCTAGCATGCTCAACCCTCTTAACCTCTTAGGCCTAGCCACCACCCAAAATGCTATAGCCGGGTTAAGAGGTTTAGTTCTATTTATAGCTTATATATATGACTAATTCAAATCCTAGGTGTGCTACACTTTTCTTGCTAATTCAAATTGTCTGTCCTGGATCCTTGACTCAAAGGCCTCAAAACACATAATTTTTTATTGAAGCGTTTCGCCTATTTTAGAAGCATTCCAAGAGGACAACACACAATATTTCTTGGGAATGATGCCATAGAGGAAGTGATTGGAGTGGGAGAATTCCATTTTCGGACACGGATTGACCGGACGTTGATGCGAAGAAATTTAGTTTCTGTTTTAGCTTTGGTATCTGATTCATTTGATGTTAGATATTTTTAAAGATAGAGCTTCTATTAAATTTCATGATGTTTTGTACGCCTCGTGCAATATTCTCAATGGTCTACTTATTCTTGAGTTGGATTGCTGTGTCAATTGCACTTCTTCCTTCCATTCCTCTATCTTTTTTGGTGATGCCCGAATTATTTATTTTGTTCTTTGGCATAGTAGATTAGGGCATACCAGTCAAAACCGTATGTCTAGATTAGCTAGAGATGGTCTCTTAGGGTCGCTATCTCATGTTCATCTTCCCAAGCGTGTTTCTTGTGTTAAAGGAAAACTTGCTAGAAAGCCCGTTCCCAAAGCTACTAGGTCGGATAGGTTACTAGATATCATTCATTCTGGTATATGTGGTCCAATGAATGTCCGAGCCAGAAAAGGTGCTTATTATTTTATCACTTTCATTGATGATCACTCACAATTCGGATATATTACATTATTTCCCATAAGTCGAAAGCTCTCGATTGTTTTAAGAAATATAAATTAGAAGTAGAGAATCAGCTTACTAGAAAGATTAAATACTCCGCACTGACCGAGGTGGCGAATTTACTTCTCTTTTTTTCAAGACTTTCTGAGAGGAGCATGGCATTAAAAGACAATTCACTATGCCTTATTCTCCACAATCAAATAGTGTAATAGAAAGGAGGAATAGAACACTTCTTAATATAGTAAAATCAATAATGGGCCAAGACAATCTTCAATAATTGACTGCAACCTATGTTGCACAGATATGGATACGGGGATACGGATACGACATGATACGGATACGATGATACAGCAATTCTTAAAACTTCTAGGATACGATACGCGGAATATACTTAAATAAAATATTATTTTAAATATATGTTGATTATATGTAATGATATATTGAGAACAATTAGGATATCTAGATTATATTTAGGAATATATTTTGATGTATATTAACTAGTATAATTATTTTACATCTGTTTATATGAAATAATAATTCAAAAAGTATCAACCAACTATCATCCAACTTGATCAAATGATAACAATAGATATTTAGTCACACAAACTAGATAATTAGTTATTCAACATATATGTACATTTTATTAGGTTATATTATATAAAGCAGTAATAAAAGAAAATATGCCAACAATTTAATTGAAAAAGAAAAAAACTATTCTCTATGACCTTTGTTGATTAGTTCTAAGTTATAAATTAGATAAAAAGAAATAAAAGAGAAGCGGTAAAGGATTGAACTATAGCTTAATATTGTGTGGAGATAGAACGAGAGGGATCACCTTCAACCATTCAAGTGCAAAAAAGTAGAAGAAATGACAAATTGAAGAGAGATTTGCATTTTTCTCACTCTTTTCCTTATTTTCAATGGGTTTGGATGCATATTTTTCGAAAAAATTTCAATTCCGATCATTTTAGACCAAAAAGAAATCTGGTCGTATCCCCCAGTATCCCCTCGTGTCCCTCCCGTATCCGAACCGTATTCGATATTTTTTTATTTTTAAAAAATATCGGATACTTCATTCTTGTATCGGACACGTATCGGGCGCTTATCGGTATTCAATACGGGTACGGCGAGAAATTTGAAGTATCCGTGCTTCATAGACTGCAACAAATACTTTGAATCGAATTCCCTCTAAGTCTATTCCGAAAACACCATATGAGATATGGAGCGGGAGAAAGCCATTTTTGGGACACAAACGCCCTTGGGGTTGTTCTGGACATGTTCGAATTGTCAGATGTATACCCTAGAAGCCAACCAGACTGACACATGTTTACTTTCTAAGACATAAATTTGTATTTAACTTTTTACATTATAAATGTAATTGGGTTTTCATGGAGCACCTACGATACACACTCGACGTGTTGCACGTTCCCCAGGACAACGTAATCACCCTAGAATCGTCATTATGCGATATTTCAGCCGGTCTCGTAGGTGGCCTTTATATCCTGTAGACTCGTTCCGTGATAGAGAGAAGTTGGCTGATACCTGCTTCTTTGATTTACGAACCTATGATCACGTTTATGATTTGGCCGGATGGACATATTTTAAAAAAGCGATCAGCCATATGTTTCTCTAACATGGACAGAACGATAAAAATCCATCGGTTTATACTTGATTTGCATGCACATTGACCTTTGACTAGCCTGGGCTTATAACTATTGTTTGCAAAACAAAAGGACTTATTTTAAATAAATCTATATATAAGTAAATGTGTAATTGCAGCACGTTTTCTTAAAAGGTCAGAGAGATTGTGCATGTAATGAACCATTGTGGTCTCGGGTTGAGAGCTTTGGTTTTAGTATTTACTTGATGGGTCCAGGTCAAGCTGGCAGAGTGAGATGTATCATGATCAGTCAAGTAGAGATTTGACAATCATGATCAGTCAGCTAGAGATTTGACATGGTTTCTCTCAAGTATTGAGAGACAGGCACTCCAGAAGTACCATGTTGCATCCCTACTTATATGCACTGGTTAAGATCGCCTAGAGAGATGTGATGATTATGATGCTAATTTTTCATTCTGTAATATCCCTTGGGGAGAAGTGGGAGATGTTGGTATTAGATTAGGATTTCTCCCCTTATGGAATATCCTAATATTTATAATCTAATTAAAATTATTTTGTCCCATATTGAGTGATAATCCTAGTTGGATTATTACATATTCCTATATATAGAGAGAGAGCTAGGCTGGAATACTATCGGTAGCAAACGGGCTCCGTTGCCACCTATTTGTTTTCGATGGTGGAGCTTCCAAAACGATGATCGGCACCGTTAAATATGATCTAGATCATTTAAACTATCTAGAAATTAAATTTCATGCTTTTTCGATATTCTTTTCTTGTCCATCAAGTGAACACAAAATTGAACGACTGACAATAAATATCCTTCAAAAAGTTAAGATATGAGTTTTGTCGTCAAGATCAAGAGTATAGATCTTGTTTAAAAAAATTCCTAACCAAAATTCAATTAATTTAGATTTTTTTTACACCGTTAAATGAACAAAAGACTCATAACTACCATTAAAATTACAAATTTGCAACCCTTTGATCATTCGGTCAATGATGTCGAGAAGATTTGAAATTTGATTTCTAGATACTTCCAGTGATCTAGATCATGTTCAACGATGTCGATCGTCGATTCGAAAGCTCCATCATCAAAAACAAATTGATGGCAACGGAGCCCATTTACTACTAATAGCAATCTAGCTCAACTATATATATATATATATATATAGAGAGAGAGAGAGAGAGAGAGAGAGAGAGAGAGAATTCGGCTACTATACTATCAATAGTACCAAGCACTTGGTACTATTGACTTTTCGGCCCTTGGATGAAGGGATGTGCGGTTAGGATGATAGTGGTCTATATAGAGTCCGGCTACTATAATATCAATAGTACCAAGCACTTGGTACTATTTAGTTTCCAACTCTTGGATGAAGGAATGTGTGGTTAGGATGATAAATCTCCCATTAATATAATATATGAAATATATGTTCTCTTTCTCTCTCTGCGATCTATGGTGAGTGCCTATCCATCCTTGGGCTAGGGTTTGCAGGCTGGCTTTGTATGTGTTTCCCCTCGTGTGGAACAGGACCGGACACTGAAGCGATTCTCTTCAACTCCGCATTGGTAAGGACATCAATAAAACATTTCCATTCGTGCACCAACACCACATGTTGTCCTTCTAAAAAGTATAGGTGTTATTTCGCCCATCGTGAATTGTCTTACAATCAAATTATCACGCCTGCCCAACTGGATACGACAAGCATCCGTTGGTACTATATCGCAACAAATCTCATCGAAATACTTATTTCCGAATGACAAGGAAACCAAGCACCTCGATTCAACATTCACTTCACTTCCCTTCTTAAACCAAGCCAACTTGCAAGGTCGTGGATGTTTCTCGATCGTCAAATTGAATTTCTTCACCGTCTCTTGCAATACGATATTCTCGGTACTCCCGCCATCGATAATCACCTTGTACACCTTATCCTTCACTATACAATGTGTATGAAAGATATTGGTGTGCCACCAATCATTTTTTTCTTATTGCCTTAGAGCAGTACCATGATCTCCATCAATGCCATCAGGATCCTCCTCATTAGCTTGCTCGTCGTGTAAAGGTTCGTCGAATTCACCCGATTCGTCCCCTAGATTCTGCTCAATGTAAAGATGTTTTCCTGCTCGGCTGCTATTCTTTTAACAATCTCAGGCCAAATGACCTAACTCTTCGCCAACATTATTGTTCGGCGGAGCTTTACTCGCTCCTGGTTTTGCTGAAACGAATCCGGTTTTCCGTTTAGCCTCCTAACGAACCCCTTTTCGCCACGAATCAGAGTAGTTCAACTTAGGCATGCGTCACTTGAGCACCGAAATTTTCACCTCGATTACACTTTAATCTCTAATGGTAAATATATATATATATATATATATATATATATATATATATATATATATATATATATATATATATATATATATATATATATATATATATATATATTCTTACAAAATGAACTCATTTTTTTCTTTTTTCTTGAGAGAGAGAGAGAAAAAGATAGCATGCTACCCGCTTCGTTTATTTTTGAAATAAACTTAGCTGGAAATATGAAGCAACTAGACTTGGAACTCGGGTCTCGGGTGTCAACCACCAAATAGATTGATCTTAATGCCTTGGGTCCCACACAAAAGGTCTCCTATTGACTTGGCAAACCAATGTGGCATCTTATACTTTTTAGCCCTCCACATCAACAGCTTTTAATGGACTTTGCACTGAATATTGATAAAAATGTATGGATACCACCTCAACTCCAGATTATTATGACATAGTCCCCTCAGCTTTATGGTTTTGTTTCTTATTGAGACCCCTTAACTTTAATTTTCTTAGTTGAGTGATTTTATGCAATTAAATTGAGAGTTTTGTTAAATTCATATAACTTTTTAGTAAATAAAGCTAGAGTTGCCCAATTAAAAACTAACAAGTAATAAAATCATTAAATTTAACAAAGTTCTCAACTTAATCATAACTGAGTATAATAATTTCACATAAAAAAATAAAAGTTTGGGGGTTTTAATTATAATTTTGGTCCTCAAATTATAAAGTGTGTTAGGTCCTCAAACTTTTGCTGCGATTTATGACTTAAAATTTTGAAATTATTACAATTAAATTTCACATCATAATTTATCTGACTAAATATTAATACACCGCTAATGTAGAAGTGATGTTGTAGTATTGCAATTGATATCGTACCGATCATTAAGAAACTATATTACTTTCGCATCAACAATACGCAAATAATTAGTCAACTAAATTAGGTTTTGAGACTTAATTATAATAATTTATAAAGTTCGAGCACATGGCTCATAGTTTAAAAATCAAAAATATAATTTAGCCAAAAATAGAAGAGTGATCTATCTCAAAATCGCCAATAGTTGAGGGAGCCTAAATACATTTTAACCTTAATTAAGGGCTCGTTTGGCCCAGATTCTAAAAAAGTGATTTCTGTAGAATTGATTTTGGTTTGGAGAATTGATTCCGGTCAAAAACTGTAGAGTGTTTGGCTTAAGTTTAGATGAAAAGTGATTTTTCTGATGTGATTTTTTAAAGCTGCGTGGTTCAATTTTTTTTTTTTTTTTGTAAATAATAATTTTTTTAAAAAAAATTATTTTAAAATAATTTAAATTTTGAATTTAAATTTAAATCTTAAAATTTAAATTTTAAAAAATAATTTAAAATTTGATATTTTAATTTAAAATATAAATTTGAAATTTAAAAATTTAAAATTTAAATTTTAAATTTTTAAATCAAAATTTTAATATTTAAAATCTAAATTTAAAATTTAAAATTTAAAATTTAAATTTAATAATTAAATTTAATAATTAAATTTGAAATTTAATCATAAATTTGAAATTTGAAATTTAAAATTTAAAATTATAAAATTTAAGATTTGAAATTTATATTTTTAAATTAAAATTAAATAGCTAAATTTAAAATTTAAAATTTGAAATTTAAAAGTTAAAATTAAAAATTTTAAAAATCAAATTTAAAATTAAAAATTAAATTTAACTTTAAATTTTAAATCTAAAATCAAAATAAAATTTAAATTTTAAATCTAAAATCAGTTTTCAAGAAGCAGATTTTACTGCTTCTGATTTTGGACCTCGAAAATCAAAGAACTAATTTTAAAAATCAGAATCAGATTTTGAAAACTTAGTTTTCAAACGCTCTATTTGATCCGAAAATTACTTTTGATCTCAAAATCAATTTTCAAAAGCTAAGCCAAACAACCCCTAAGCTTTCAGGTACCAAAAAAAAAAAAGACCAAATTGATATAGAAAGTAGTACAGGGATTATCCATACATTTTTCGCATCTCCTTTTTTTTTTTGGGTACCTGGAAAGGGATTTCTCCCTCCGGGAGTCGAGGGCCGACCGTTGGCGGGATTCGCGGGAACCGGCGGCTCCTCCTCGACCACCGAGCCGCTTCGCGCCAAAACCGGCCTCCTTTCCCGCCAATTTTTGAATCTGGGCCGGAGCATCGGAGGTGGCGCGTGGAGGTTTACGAGCGAAGCCATGCGGTAAGGTGTAGAATTTTACAAAAAAAGAGAGGTATGAAAGCAAAATGGGATGGGGGAAGAGAGGAAGCAACGGACCGAGCGAGAGATGCAAAGGGAAATTATGTTTAGGGGGGGTCCTACGTGGCACCTCGTCGGCGTCACAAAAAGGTGCAGGCCCACTTTACATTTAGGATTGGGCTTCCTCATCTCTTGCTAATGTTTTTTTAGATCTTATTTGGTTGTGGAATAAAAAAATAATAATTTTTTTTTTATTTCACAATTTTTATTAAATGAAAGTGAAAAGCGGTTAAAAATAAAAGTTTAAAATTATTTTTACTTAACGACTTATTATGAGATAATCCGTTAAAAAATATTCCAATCCTCCCGCAGTGAATGATTTTTTTTTTTTTACATTAACTTACCTTCCAATATGAGACTATATGAATATAAAACTATGTAATCTCCGGCTATTTAATCATTTTCGTTTACTAATTATTATTTATTAAAATATATTATAAAATATTTAAAATTATTTTATTTACTAATATTATTTACTAATATTATTTACTAAAATATACTATAAAATATAAAAAATTGTTTTGTTTAGATAAGATATAATTTATTATTTACAATTAAATTACTATTTTAATTAATTTATAATAATTAAAATTAATTTATATATTTATAAGATAAGGACAAAATTGACATTTTGATAAAAAATTTATAATCTTTTTCCATTATTCTTTATTATTCCATAATTTTAATCAAACACAATTTGAACCAAATATAATTTAACTTTTATACTTAATTATTCCGAAATAGCAAGTTATTCCATGTATAAAAAAAATTATACCTCTTAAATTTATATCCGAACCAAACAGAACCTTAAGATTTACAGTATATTAATTTTTATTTATTATTTTATTCGTGACAGATTCGATAAGAAAATAAGTGGCAATCCAACTCGCTGTTGGTGAATCAGGTCGTGTTCGCCTTGAAATGATTTCGAAATTAAATCGCTCGTTTAGTAGACGAACACGAGTTGAACTTCTCACTTCATTTAACAAACGAGTCAAACACAAGCTAGAGTAAGTTTACTCATGTTCAGCTTGATAACAATTCGAATATATATATATTTTATATTTATATATAAATTTTTATTATTTAATTTTTAATTCTACTTAGATATAAAGTACAATTTATTGGCTTAGCTATTAAAGTGTGTATTTATTTAAGCTGAGATTTATTTAAAAAAAAAAAAAAAAAAATTAGTCTTTGAAATTAGGTTTTTCTTTTTTCCTC
Organism: Tillandsia leiboldiana; assembly: GCA_029204045.2. NCBI lineage: Eukaryota > Viridiplantae > Streptophyta > Magnoliopsida > Poales > Bromeliaceae > Tillandsia > Tillandsia leiboldiana. Next base: position 47,182,363 of record CM055062.1, on the reverse strand, counting down.
ACTTGATCAAAAGGTCTTCGATAATTATTACTTATAAGACAAACTATCTATACCTATATATGATTTCTCATGGCTAAATCCGACGTGGCTGTACCTCCTTATTTTGAGGATGGTAGGCCCCTCTCTCTCCTTTCCCCCACACAACCCTTCATCTCTTTACTCTCTCTCTACTTTCCCACCGCACGACCTTTCATCTCCCCCCACTCTCTCTCCTTCCCTAACCCCTACCGCATAACCCTTCATCTCCCCCTACTCTCTCTCCTTCCCTAACCCCTACCGCATAACCCTTCATCTCCCTCCTTCCCACTCTCTCTCTTCTCTACCTACATGTTCTCTTAGCGCTCCTCTCCTCTCCCTTCTCCTCCCTACCCATTTCCTTCCCGACATGGCTTTCAGCTTTTAAGTGTTGGTGTTAGGCTGCATCTCAATACCTTAGTGATTTTCCTTCGGAACAACTTCTCGACACTGATGTAATGTAAGTTAGTTTGTTTAATTATCGTAAATACAAATATATATGGTGTTTTCTTATGTTATATATATATATATATATATATATATATATATATATATATATATATATATATATATATATATATATATATTGGAACTTTTACAGGTCTTTCATGAATTCTGTTTTTGAACTACTTTTGAGAGCCTGGGCAAGTTCACGTGGTCTGAAGGTATAGGCTGCACTACTATTTATTTCCCTAGGTTTGGTTCTTTTGTGTATAAGTTGTTACTTAGGTAGGCATATATTGTTTTTGTCCAGTCATCAAATGTAAAATAATTTATAACAAGTAGAAATATTGATAATTCCAATTATTTTGCATGTCAATGTATGTTTGATATCACTACTTTGTTTTCAAATTATTTACTTATTGCTATCAAAATATCCACTTGGATTTTTTGCAGCTGGATATCTTTAAAAATGGAGTTTTTTTATTCATGCCATGCTATACGTTAGTTCTTCAGCCCGTGTATATTGTATCATATTTTAATATTGACCTTTTGTGCAAATTCTTTTGATCAGGTACGACTATCTTCTGTTGAGGTCTTAGGTTTTCTACTGTTGCTACAAAGTTCTTTAAATTTTATTTTTTTACTTTCAAAATTTATAGTTATTTTTTTCTTTTTTTTTTTATATTTTTATTTATTTAATTAATTTATAAAATTTTACTATAATTTGTACCCGCCGCATCGCGCGAGTTCCTACACTAGTTATATATAATCCTAAAACGATTATGATTGATTTAATAGACAAAAATATTATAATATCAGTTTGTTTTGTATCTCATCTTATGAATAAATCTATGGCTTTTTTTGAAATTGACCTCTGAAAAATTTTATTTTCAAAATTAGCCCTACAAAATTAAAATTTATAAAAATGGCCCTGTGGTGCCAACTAGGCGCCATCTGTACACGCCACGTGAGCGGGCGTTGGTGGCGTGGCAAGTCGAATGCGGACACGCGCTCTCAGAACGCGTGTCTAGACACGCGTGTTTAGACACGCGTTCTGAGAGCGCGTGTCTAGAGCGCTCTGAGAGCGCGTGTCTAGTTGACCTATATCCCCCGACCCGACCTAAACACGCGCTCTGCTCTATCTCTCGCTCTCTCCCTCTCTCTCTCTCCCTCTCTCTCTCTCTCTCTCGTTCGCCGCAACATCCGGCGCCGTCGTCGGAGGAGAAGGAGCCGCCGTTGTCGGAGGAGGAGAAGGAACCGCCGTCCTCGCCTCTTCTCTTCTCTGCTCTCTCTCTCTCTCTCTCGTTTGCCGCAACAGCGGCAACAGCCGCCGCCGTCGCCTCTTCGAGGTATTATATTAAGATTTTTGTCATTAAGTTTTTGTTATAATTTCTACCCTGATAGTGATTGGATTATCTCCGATATAGTGATTGGATTATCTCCAAACAGCATATCATAATTCAATTAATTTAGAAATTTGATAAAAGACCCAAGGAAGAACCACAGGTTATGATGGAAATGAGTTCAGAATGAACTTAAGTTTGTATTTAGAAGAAAATGCATCCACATGGTTAACAAACCATCTATACTGGTGAATCTATTTAACTTGTAGGTATTACTCAGACTATAGTTGAAATACTTCAATTGACGGAATCTGTTCATATGATGCTTTACATTAGATTAGGCCAGTTTACAAGTTTTGAGTTTTAAATTTTTAAATAAGTAAATTTTGAATTAAACTTTAAATTAGTTTGTTAGGATTACTCTGGGTTAATTATTAGGGCAAGAATGAGTCCATTTTAAAGTTACGAATTTTGTAAATGGTTGTTAATCAATAAATCTTGTTTGGTCAATAACAAAATTTAATTAGTACACAACTACATGACATGCCACCATTTACAATGATCAAGAAAAGTACTAACACTTCAGCAAAGAAACTTGTCGAACATATACCATAAGTAAAAGTGAACGCAATCAGAAGTGACTAGAGTAAAGCTGAAAAAAATTGATAACTAGTTGGAACTTCTAATTCAGAAAAGGGAAAAAGTAATTAACCTGATATCAAAAGCAATCCCACTACGTTTTTCCACAAACTTTATTATTGGCATACGAGCCTTTGCTATAACCTAGAGAAAGAATAAATTATCACACATCAAACAGAAAAGCTTTGTAATAATGCTACTAAGGAAAGAAGAGCAAAATTCGACCCAATCTGAATTAAAGGCCGCAAAGGAGGTAGCTTCTCCACAGCATCCTGGAATAGGAATTACAATGAACTCAGTTAACAAGGCATGCCCCTAATTGTAAGCATCATGACTTGAACATAGATTTTTTGAATATATAACGTTTTCCTGACAGTGTAAAGTAATTCACATCCACAGTAAGATCTCATAAGTTCTGAAAATTAGAAATGTAGAAACATACGAAACAATTATAGAGTAGCATCTAATACTCTACTCTGATAAATTGAAATGTTATATAACTTAATTCAATAAAAGTCTAACTGACTAATTATATTGTTTATTGCTAATTTTAGTATGTCAGTATGTCTGGTGAATGTGTTCCGTTTTATATTCATTGGGACGAAAATTTACTCGTGAATAATAATATACCACAATATATTGGTGGATATAAAAAATTGATCGGGATTCGCCGCGACATCACATTTCGGGATTTCGAAGCAGAAATATACAAGGTCACTAATTATGATCGAGCGGAGTTCCGTCTTCGCATAACAGTTCGATGTCCAATGGGACCTAATGTATGGGAATTACTTATATATCAAGTGATAATGGGATTATAGGCGTGATGAGTTTTTTCCCATTTCATGGTTGCATAAAAGTATACGTAGAGAAGCAAGTGTTGACTACACGTGATCATCCAACCTCTGTTTACTCCACGAGAATGCGCAATAGTTCTTATCAAAGAGATTCTGTCGATCTTGAACGATTTCGTACATCAAGGTATGAAAATTTATTCAACTAAATTATGAATTTCAATCTTTGTCCTTTATTAGTATAGATGCGGAAAATGAATAATTGATACTTTATAAGTATTACAGAGTGTCTGAAGTCCCATGTGTGCCAGTGAGTACATCATTACCATATACTACTGTGGATCCATATCTATTCGGTGGAGTTGATGAGCGGTAAGTGATTATATGATTTAATGACATAAAATCTGAATTGATTCGAATAGTTAATCATAAATATCATTGCAGGTCAACTATCCATCATAATCTATATGAGGGTCCATCATCTAGCAATCGAGCATGCACTGATCTAGAGTTGAGAAATATAAATGAAAATGAGGAAGTAATAGAAAGTGATAATGAGCAAATAAATAGCAGTGACGATGAGCATGTAAGTGAAACTGATATGGACTCTACAGATGATGATAGTGATGGTATCCCACAATCTATTGATTTTGGTCATGATGGTGGATTGAATTTTCTCACATGCGCCATTCAAGATGAAGGGATTGAATGGATTGAAAATTCATTTGCAAACAACGATGATGTCGAGGACCCGGTAGAATTTGAAGGATTTGAAGATTACCGACAGCGTTTTTTACTGGGCAATGAATTAATTCACCAAACCGTTGTTGAACAAAATATTTATCAAGGTCCTCCGAGTGATGATCAATGGAAAGATCGGGTATTTTTTGACAAGACGTCCTTGGTGAATGCTTTGGATCGATGGCACATTGAATATAATGTGCAACTTAGAGTTGTTAAATCAAACACAACTAGATATACTGTGAGATGTTTGGTCAATTCTTGCCCATGGAGATTACATGCCTCTCTACCCAAAGGTTCATCACATTTTAAAGTAAAGACTTATGCAGGACCACATACATGCATGATTCCTATTTTGAATACAATGCATAGGAATTGTACATCTTCTTTTATATGTCAACATATACTACCCACAATGAAGGCAAGGCTTGCTATGAGTCCTACAGAAGTTCAAACCAGAGTTCGGAGTGAGTTTCACGTCACCATTTCATATAGCAAGGCTTGGCGGGCACGGAATAAAGCCTTACAAATTATATACGGTAGTTGGGAGCAATCATATTATGACCTTCCTCGATATTTCTCAATGTTAGAAACAACAAATCCCGGAACTATTACCAAGATTGAAACTACAAGAGTGACGAGTACTTCAAGAATGTTTGCACGCGCCTTCTGGGCTTTTGGACCCTCGATTCATGGTTGGTCGTTTTGCCGGCCAATACTTAGTATCGATGCCACGCACTTGTATGGAAAATATGGAGGCCATGCATTAATTGCCACAGGTGTTGATGCCAATGGTGGTTTGTACCCGTTAGCATTCGCAATATGCGAGGGGGAGAATGACTCGAGTTGGGAGTGGTTTCTAAATTGTCTACGGAGCTACATAACACGAGGTCGAGTTATTACATTAATTTCTGATCGCTTTAAAGGACTTGCGAACCTTGTTGCACTTGTATTTCCACAATCAGAAGGACATGCTCATCGATTGTGTTTGCGACACATGAAAGCTAATATGAATATTCATTTCAAAGCAAAACACCTACTTAAAAAATTTTATGCCATCGGGAGTGCCTCAGAAGAACGAGAATATAACATGTTAAAAAAAGAATTGAGAGCAATGGATGAGGATGCTTGGCAATGGGTTGACAGACTCCATGCCGATAGGACATATTGGGCTAAGGCTTTCGATGGTGGTCGACGATTCGGCATTATGACTACGAACCGTTCGGAAAGTTTAAATGGAGTCTTGAGGGGACACGTGCTGCTGCTCAGATGGAGGATGGTTTACTCACTGTACAGATATTACCACATACTACACCTCCACGCCCAGCAGATCATGGTGGAGCATCGACATCGGGGACACAGCCAGCAGATCATGGTGGAGCACCGACGTCGGGGCATGCACCATCACCATCAGATATTACGCCACCATCGGGGTATGTACCACTTGGTCGTCATCAACGAGGACCTGATCTTATTTTTTTTAGGCGAACACGGCACCGACAGCCCTCTCATATCGATCAACCCTCATCTTCAGCTCCTTCACAGCCAGAAGGCACGGTCATCTCACGTCTGGATCAATTGGACAATATAGAGCCATTTGATTAGTCTATATTGTCGTTATGTATTGTTATATTTATATTTTTTTATTGTAATGTGATGTCGTGTTGTATTCTTTTGTGTTTTGTTGTGTTGTTGTGTTGTTGTATTGTTTGATGTGATGTGATGTGTTGTGTTGTGTTGTGCGATGTGATGACCGGTTGTTGTGTTATTGTTTTGTTTGCTGTGATGTGATGTGTTGTATTGTGTTGTGTGATGTGATGACCGATTGTTGTGTTGTGCCTTGTTGTGTTATTGGGTTGTTGTGTTCTGCTATTGTATGATATGATGTGTTGTGCTAGTGTTGTATCCAATTAGTTTTATTCTATTGTATTTTTAAACTCTGTTTTATTTTTCTCAGTTCCCAAATGTGCTAGTATTTAGGTATTTGCTTGTTCTTTGAAATATTTGTTAGTGATAAGATTTAAGTCCACTAATTAGAATTTACTTCCAATTTTTGTGAATATATGTATTTTGGTTACTATTTTGCTCTCCATGTGGATCTTTTGCAAAATATTGTGAATATATGTATTCAACTTTTCTCTACAAATGGATTGTTTGTCTCAGTACTGGAACTTGCTAGAAAAAAAAATTGTGATAATGTGAGAAAGTTTTATGGAACTAAGATGTTCAAGTGAAGAATTTATGGACAAATTTGCAATACAAGATAGTGCAGGATTTTCATAAAGAGATTAAGAAACCCCTACTTTATGGGGCTATCATGGCAGCCATTTATTCATTTTGGATCCTCTTTCCAAATTTCAGATTCTAGATCCTTTGTCTTTCAATAGATGAAAGGTCCATTTATTCATGCAATCTATTGAACTGTTCTAAATTGTCTGCGGCCTTTTGCTGAAAGGGTTGGGCCTATCTAAACACGCGCTCTCAGAGCGCGTGTTTAGACACGCGCTTTGGGAGCGCGTGTTTAAACACGCGCTTTCCGAGCGCATGTTTAGACACGCGCTCTGAGAGCGAGTGTTTAGACACGCGCTCTCCAAGCGCGTGTTCAACTAATCCACCTCAGCGCCCGCCTGGGGTGCACACGTGGCGCCCAGTGGCACCAATAGGGCCAATTCTGTAATTAGAAAATTTATAGGACTATTTTTGAAAATAAAAATTTTTAGGGGGCCAATTTCAAAAAAAGCCCATAAATCTATATTCTTTTATTAGTTGTTTTAATCAGATGGTTCGGTAAAATCGGAATCATTTGTTTTGCAAAGTTGAGTTAGTTTCGACTTTGTTTGTACGAAATCTCGAATTTTTGTTAACACTTTTCTACGATGATTTATGATTGGTATAAATATTTTTAATAATTAAAAGTATTTTTCGGTTGAGGCCTAGTTAGTTAATTCATGAATAATTCGTAAATTATTCGTAAATTATTAAAATTTTGAGTTAACCATATCGTTTCTAATTTTTTTCAAAAATTTAAAATAATTCATAAATTTTTAAATTAAAAATTATTATTTACGAATTAACGAATTTCGATTTTTTTTAAAAAATATTCGGCAACTATAATTTTTCTCTTCCAAAAAATATTAATAATAATAATAAACAAATAAATAAATAAATAACCCATCGCAGGCCCAGGGGATTTTTTAAAAATAACCCTATAACAATTAGAAATTTGGGAAATAACCCTCCCAAATTTAATTTTGCAAAAAATAATCCTGCTTTTGCCACGTCAGCGGCACGGAGGAGAGAGGAACTGAAGACGCTGAAGCGTTCAGCGCCTTCACAAAAATCCTGTGAAGGCACTGAATGGATCAGCGCCTTTAACATTTAAGTTAAAGACGCTGAATGGTTCAACGTCTTTAACATTATACTAAAGACGCTGATCCACTCAGCGCCTTTACAGAACTTAACCAAAAATGGCCAAGTCCTCAACTTGTAGCGTGGCCAAGTCCCCAAGTCCAACTTGTAGCGTGGCCAAGTCCCCAAGTCCAACTTGTAGCGTGGCCAAGTCCCCAAGTCCTGTGCGGAAGGCGCTGAATAAAACAGCGCCTTTAGCAAAGACGCATGAAGGCACTGATTCATTCGGCGCCTTCACAGTTTTTGTGAAGGCGCTGATCCATTCAGCGCCTTCATAGGCTTTTTGTGAAGGCGCTTAACGCTTCAGCGTCTTCAGTTCCTCTCTCTTCCGTGCCGCTGAGGTGGCAAAAGTAGGGTTATTGTTGCAAAATTAAATTTGGAGGGATTATTTTTCAAATTTCCAATTGTTATAGGGTTATTTTTAAAAAATTCCCCAGAGTGATAACAAACAATCACATTAGAATTTTTTAATACAGCCTGATCATCCACAAGCTACTTATGATAAAATATAGAAAGGTTAGTTGCAGATTGAAGCAAGAAACCAAATAGAATAAATTTTCTTAGACAGATAAAAAAGAACAGTTATGCTTAAAAGAGCTTGAATTTCAAGTAAAGAAAAGTTATACAAATATGCAAACAAACAATTTTTAAATATAGTATCAAACCACACAGCAAATTTAACTTTACATCCCCCATAATCAATTCAATTGTCATAACTGTATAGGTAACATAATAGCTTAGTATGTTAGTAAAGAATAAGAAGAGTCTAAATAAACAGCCAGAGAGAGAATGAGCAACCAAGAGCATGAGGAGCAACTTCTATCATCAGAATCAGCACGCCGACATGATCTAGAACTACAGCAAAGTGGAATGAAATAGTCAACCCCAAAGATCCTTAAGTCGGATAGCGGGCAGATGCACCACGCTCCGATCTGCTAATCAACCCTATACAATAACATGAGAGAATACAGAATTCCGCTCATGGGCCGGTCTTGCTCAATGGACCTGCAGGTCCAAAGTCCAAGCGGCTTTAGCTTAGTCCAGTTAATTCTATAATTAGATAGTAATCCAGATTAGTAATTATTGAGACTAAAATTTTTGCCGTCTTAGAAAGTGACACGTGACGTATATCATCGGCCAAAAACATCAGAATGAGTCAACAAAGAGAGGTTCGTGTCTTGACTAAGACCGACTTCATTCATGTGAGAGTACGGCATGCGATATATGCCATCGACATCAGCCGATAGGAAAACCGACCAACAAAGAGATTATCGTCTCATCCAGAACCGATCTCGGCCAAAGACAAATATCAGACCGTTTCAATCGAACGATGAAAGATGCGAAGTCAGAATTAACTTTCAGCTGTTTGAGCTGCAAAAGAAATTAAAGACTCTGAGAGAAAAGAGTACAAAATTTGGACGTAAATTTTGTAACGGACTCTCGAACGGCAAGCGACGCCTAGCAGTAGAAAGCGCCAAAGCACACAAATATGCTGATGATTTTGAGGATGATGAACTGATGGTCGCGGAAACATTAGTGTTGCTTCAGAGTCAGCATTGCCGAGTCGCGTCGTGTCCAGTCTTCTATTTCATATCAATATCCGGGAGGCATTGATTTCTAAAGCAATCTTGCCCCTCAATGACTTTTCCTTTTCTATTAATTAGATTTGTGAGCCGAACTCACAAACATCAACAACATTGCATCCTCTGCATGTTGATTTAATGGAACCAATTTCGGCCCGTAAGGGCAACGATGCGATTGCGCTGCTTCAGGCTCGCGCACAATTAAAACTGGAACATTAACTACGTTCGCCTCATGTTCCCCCGCAGATGGTACCTGATGATCAGTAGCAGGCACAGGAAGAACTGGACCTGCAACCAATGCTGCAACGTCGTCACCTACATTCGCCTCCTGCACCCCGGTGGACGACTCCTGTCGATCAGCAATAGTGGGCGCAGAAGGAGCAGGACCAGGCTGAGGCGCATCGTAGTTTAACACGCCAAGCTTGAGCTTCCCACCTTCGCGACATGCCCACAGCTCGAATACCTGGCCCTCACGCATCCGGTTCTCGTGAACGAACACCATGATGTCGCCTCTGATCATGCGATAGGCCTTATTCGAAGACAGGTATCGGATCGTCATGTCGCGTACATTCCCCGACCTACCAAGAACCTTCACGTTGAGGCCGTTCTCGACTTCCCGCGCCGTCGTTCTCTCGCTTTCCGACATGATCAAGTTCAGGTGCTTCCCTTCCAACTCCTTCGTACCCACCAGCGCGTTGTGCGGGAGCAAGAAGCGGCAGTGGTGGTTGCTCGTGTCGCTGTTTGAAACCCACTTTCGGAGGACGCAGACGGGGTCTTGGTCGCACCCGGTCCTCTACAGGGCCGCCACAAACTCCGACCGCTCTGCCTCGTCGACGGCGAGATCGGCGTAACGTCGTTTCTTCATCTTTTTGGCGCGTGGTGGAACATCCGTCAACTGCTTTTTCTTTCGGCTCTTTGCCATTAAAGACTTTTAATTCTATTAAGGTTTGTTTCAAAGCAGAAAATTCATGCAACAAAAATTGTAATATATATATAAAAAATTAGACTGAAATACTATAGATGGTACCAAGTTATTAATGCTATTAAGTTTTTAATCGTTGGATTAAAAAATATGTTGTTAAGATATGAGAAAAACTAAAGATATATAGTATGTGAGAAGAGATAGAGATAGAGATATATAGTATGTAAGAAAAGATAGAGATATATAGCCTTTGTAATTAAATGATATAGCCTTTGTAATTAAATGGTTATGTCCCGTAGCATTAACATAAAATATATATAGTACTCGTTATATTCCAAATTTTATTAGAATTTTGATTCTTATCGTTAATAAATAAATTTTTTTTTTTTTATTAAGGATCTTGCCAAATGCCAAGTGAATTCCAGTTGACCAAATAAATAAAAATATATTTTTTTTGTTAAGAATCTTGTCAAATGCCAAATGAATTCGAGTTGAAGTTGACCAAAAGCATCACATGGATGCTAATTTAGAGCCGTTGGATCGGTTATATATATATATATATATATATATATATATATATATATATATATATATATATATATATATATACTTGGTGCTATCTAAATTTTCTACCCTTAGATCAATTTCTTTGATCATTTTCATCCGTTAAATTTTACTATTTTTCAATAATCTGTTAAACTCAAGGGGCCCACTATCATCTCAACCACACATCTTTTAATTCAAAGGTTAATATATATATATATTGGTAGGATTTGTAATTGAGTGATTAGGATAAATATTTAAATAGATTAGAGATAAAATTATTAAGATTTAAATATTAATTATATTAAAATTTTAATTAAATTAGGATTTAAATATTTTTTTTTTATGATTAGGATAAATATTTAAATATTTTGGAGATAAAATTATTAAGATTTAAATTCTAATTTGGTGATGGTGGTGGTATGATTTAGTCACATTCATATGATATTAATATGATATTTATGACTTTGGATGCATCTAGTGCGCAAGTGCGTTTAGAGATAATTAATTTTTTGAATTTATTAAATTCGAGAGAAGAATGAAAGAGATTTAGAAAGAGCTATACGATTTGGTTGAAGCTATTCTGTATAAAAGAGAAGTTAGGCGTAATTCTCTCTTGATTAATAAATATTATTTTATTCATATTTTTTATTTTAATTTTTTTCTTCTTTATGGTTATGTCGATTGCAGTTTCTGCATCGAATTAACAACAATCAATTATCAGAGCAAACGGTAGATTCACAAATTCTAAAAACAAAACGAGTACTAGATTATCAATATATATATATATATATATATATATATATATATATATATATATATATATATATATAAAACTGAGTTCCTATATTTTGAAAGTCATTAGTACTTATAAATTTTTAGTGCTTAAATAAAAAATGTACGATTAGTATGATGACGGCCTCTTAAAGTATGTTTGGTAAAATAATATAATTTAAAGAATTAAAGAGATAGATCTAATAATAAAAAATTAAATAAAAGCACACTCTTTTATATATATATACTAGTGAAGTACCCGCGTTTCGCTGCGGATATTAAAAAGATTTTATAAAATTTTATTAACAAAAAAAAATAAGAGAAATATTCTTTAAAATTTTATTAGAAAGACTAATAAAAAAATATTTTATTATAAAATATTATATAAAATAAATATTTTTGCATAAAATACTTTGAAATATTTTATGCAAAAAAAGAAAAAAATTTATTTTATGCAAAAATTACAAAATCTCTCTCTTTTGCATTGTATAGATTATATAAAAAAAATTATAAATTTTATTAGTTGTCAGGGTCAAAAATAATTTACAAAATAAATGTATAAAAATTTTATAATTAAACTCTTAAAATATATTTTGTAAAATAAATGTTGAAGAAAAATTTTGAAAAACACTCAAAAAAAAAAAGAAAATAAATTTTTAATTAAATTCTTAAAAAATATTTTATAAAATAAACACATAAAAAAATAAATTATTAATTAAAATATAAAAAAATAAATTACAAAATATATAGATAAAATAAAATCTAAAAAATAATAATAAATTTTTTTGTTCTCTCTAAATAATAAAAGTACAATAACATTTATATAAAAAAAAAATTAAATTAAATAACCATCCTAAAGAGGGTTGAGGAGGGCACGACACCTCAGCCCTCCTCAACTCCCTATATAAAATAATAAAATAATATATATAGGAAAATGCTATGTGTACATCCCTTTCGGGGTGTACATCATACATCCCATCCATCTAAGGGTGGGGGTGTGATAATGGGTCACTCGATGTGACCCGTAAAAAATATCGCCACCATTAAAATGGTGGAGGTGTATGATGTACACCTCTTCGGGGTGTACATGTAGCATTGCTCATATATATATATATATATATATATATATATATATATATATATATATATATATATATATATATATATATATATATATATATATTGAGGCTGGTATGTTTATGGAAGTATGGAGTCTTCCGTGCTTATAAGTTGTTTTCAATATTAGAATTTTCGAATCGACGATGAGTTTTGCTAGACATAATTTAGAGTATTTAAAGTATCTAAAAATAATATTTATAAATTTTTAATATTATTTATCTAGTGATCGACACTACAACAAAATTAGACTATAGCGACACTCTTAAGTGTTTCTAAAATTAAAAAAAAGTGTCGCTGACAAAAATACCGACACTTATTGTAAGTGTTGCTATATGTGCCGTCGCTAGGGTGTATAGCGACACATTTTTGTAATGTGTCCCAAAAATGTGTTCATATAACCTAATTTTGAATATAGATGGAATATAGATAGGACACTTATACAAAAGTGTCATAAACATGTGTCCCTATAATCTAATTTTGTTGTAGTGCGAAAAGATTTAAAATTAATAATTTTAATGATCATAGTGAATTGTTTGCAAATTTAACGGTCGTCCAGATGAGACAAAAGTAGGTGATGATCATAAAGTAAAAAAAAATAAGTGGATATGGTCAAGTAAAAAACTAATCAACAAGCCAAGCAAAAATCTTAAAATTTAGCTATATGAATAATAATAAATAAATGTGTCCTGCAATGTATAGTTTGATTATATCCACTGAAATTAAGTGTTCCTTAAATTTGCGTATAATCAAGAGTATTATTCGATTAATAATGGGAAACTAAATAATGTCTAGCTCATATGTAAAGCTGTATATAGGGAACAACCAATATATAACATAGATTATTAGGATTTTAATAAAAAAGTTGTTGGCTAATGCTTCTTTTACAGTTTAATTGTCTATTTTTTCTTGTCACATTAGCCAATATAGAGACATAACACAAGGTTGTATAGCTGATGTTTAACAGTGAGTTAAGATAGGAATTAATCGAAATATGTAATAAATTTCAAACAAATAAAATTGCATCAAATTGCCTGTGGTACCTTGGGCAGGCGGCTAAGATTTAATGGTTGATATTTAATATTTCAAATTCAAAGCGTAATTACTTTATATTTTTTAACTGAATTTTTAATAGAAAAAATAAATAAAGCAAATAGCTGTTCCCTTTCTTTCTTCTTTTCAAGTTTGAAAAAAAAAAGAAAAATACAATATGCAACAAAAAAAAAAAAGTAAATTAATTAGTATGAAAAATCATATAAATTTTTGAACTAGACAATATAACTTAATTTTTGAAAGATTAGTTGAAGATTGAAAGTAAGGAATCTGTTAAGATTTGAATTAATATTTAAATCTTAAAGAAATAAATTTGTTAAAATTTAAATATTAATTAGAATAAAAATCTATTTAGATTAAGATTTGGATAGTTTTTTATGTAAGCTATAAATATAGCATATGTGCTATTATTTTAAGGTGGTGTTAAGATGGCCACATCCACGGTGGTGGTAATACCTAAGTAGGTGGTGGGGACTATGATTTAGCCACATCTATAGTCTTTTAGGTTTATAGAAGATAAGAGAAGGGTGAGAGAGATTCAGGATGAGAGCTCGGGTTGAAACTACTCTATTACAGAAGAGGAGTTGGTGTAATCGTTGTAATTCTTCTCTTAATTATTGAATCTTATTTCACCCATATATTTTATGTTTTGGTTTTCTTCTCTTTGTGGTTGTATTGGTTCCAATTTTGTTGAGAGGATTTTTTAGTAAAAAAATTAATTTGACGTTTTCGCTGCGGAATCCCAAATCTAGGCGGTACGTACCAGCGTGGATTGCGGTACGAAACGGGTTGCGGATTCACAGAATCTGGTACAGGGGCGAGTACCGAATTTCCCAACAATTGCTATCGGAGCCAAAGGTTATCGATCATCAGGAGAGATCGACATCAGAGTACTGGATTACCGATCATCACAGGAGGCGATCACAATTTGATCTCGCTAGGCGTGTTGGACTCAAAGGTATGTGATTTTTCGGCTTCAGGTGGAGCTAAGAAGGTCCAAAAGCGAGATCGGATCGTACAGAGATGCAGTCGCTCAAGGTGGAGCGAAAGAGAGATCGATATAGCGATTGAAGACTACAAATCAAATCAAGGTAGAGATTGTTAAGATTTGATTAGATTTGTAGTTGAATCCTAGTTGGATTAAGATTAATATTTAAATCTTAATGAGATAAGTTTGTTAAAATTTAAATATTAATTAGAATAAAATTTTATTTAGATTAGGATTTTGATAACTTTTTATGTAAGCTATAAATATATCATATTATTTGACGGTGGTGTTAAGATGGTCACACCCACGGTGGTGGTAATACCCATGGAGGTGGTGGGGGCTAGAATTTAGCCACACCCATATAGTGGTATCCACACTCATGGTGGTGGTAACACCCAAGAAGGTGGTGGGGAGTAGGATTTAGCCACACCCATAGTCTTCTAGATTTATAGAAGACGAGAGAAGTGTGTGAGAGATTCAGGAGGAGGGCTCGGGTTGAAGCTACTCTATTGCAGAAGAGGAGTCGGTGTAATCGGTATAATTCTTCTCTTAGTTAATGAATCTTATTTCACCTGCATATTTTCTGTTTTGGTTTTTCTTCTCTATGTGGTTGTATTGGTTCCAGTTTTGTTGAGGGGACGGGTTTTTGGTAAAAATTCGATTTGACGTTTTCGCTACGGAATCCCAACTCTAGGCGGTACCGGAGTGGATTGCGGATTCACATAATCTGATACCGGGGCGATTACCGGATTTTCCAACGGAATCAACAGAGCGATTTTTTTCGGACAAAAATTGAAGAACTGAGTACTTAGAATGATAATGAACAATCACATTGGAATGCTTTAATACAGCCTGATCATCCACAAGCTACTGATGATAAAATATAGAAAGGTTAGTTGCAGATTGAAGCAAGAAACGAAATAGAATAAATTTTCTTAGACAAATAAAAAAGAAAAATTATGCTTAAACCAGCTTGAATCTCAAGTAAAAAAAAGGCATACAAATATGCAACAATCACCTCTTAAATATAGTATCAAGCCACACAGCAAATTTGGCTTTACATGCCCCATTATCAATCCAATACATGATCAGCAGATTATCAAAACTGCGTAGCTAACTCAATAGCTTAGCATGTTAGTAAAAGAATAAGAAGATCCTGAATTAGTAGCCAGAGAGAGAATGAGCAACAAAAAACATGAGGAGCAATTTCAATTGTCAGAATCAGGATACCGACAGGATCTAGGACTACAACAAAGTGGAACGAAATAGTCAACCCCAAAGATGCAATTTCAATTGTCAGAATCAGGATACCGACAGGATCTAGGACTACAACAAAGTGGAACGAAATAGTCAACCCCAAAGATACTCGAGTCGGGTAGCGGGCAGATGCACCACGCTCCGATCTGTTAACCGATCCAATAGAGTAACATGAGAGGATACCAAATTTCGCCCATGGATCTTTCTCAACAGAGCAGAAAAAAGTCCAAGAGGACGTAGCTTATTATTTCTTTTTGCATATTGGTTCAGTTAATTCTACAATTACATAGTAGTCTAGATTAGTAAAATGATGTAAGGGGACGAATGAATAGTTTTTTTCTTCCCAATTTTTTTCTCAAAATGAATAGTTTTTTTCTTCCGAATTTTCTTCTCAATCCTCTTTTTTCTTTTTTTTCCCTATCTCCAATTCTTACTCACATTTTTTTAATTCTCCCTTTCTACAACTCATTATCGAAGTAATTAAACCGATCGATATATCTTTACCATCATTATCACTGTCATCCTCATCTCTGAGCAGTCTCATCATGAATGGATTGCAGTGATTCAGGAATTACACAGATGAAATATTCCTCAACCCAATTCCTGTTACACTGGATAACAAGAAGCTAGTGTAGCTACTTGACAATATTAACCCAAGTTTTTTAAAACACTAACGCCCTGTTTGGTTGGAGGATAAAGGGGGAATAACCTCCTTTATCCCCCAATCCTTGCCAAACAATACAGAAAAAACCCAAGGAATAAAAGTTTAAATTATACCATGCTTAACGAGTTATCCCTGGATAACTCGTTAAGCACTATTCCTCCGCCCCCCTAGAATAGCCCTAATCCCCGAGGGCAGTGAATGGAATTTATTATTCCCACCGACTGCCCTTCCCATCTCCTCGATCCCTTCGTCTTCATCCTCCTCTTCTTCCCCTCTCACATTCTCTCTCAACCGGTGCTAAGCTATCAATGAAGGAGATCCTTCGCTGAGAATCTTCCACCTACCTTCGCCTTTTACCATCGCTTCGATTGGCCCGCCGTATTCCTCTTCTCTTTTCCTCTCACCTCCTCCCTCTACTGCCACTATGAATGAGCAAGATCAGAGGCAAAGATCTCACTTGTGCCATTAAATCTCTATATTTCCTCGTTTCGGACGCCTCCTCCTCTCCACTCTTGCAACCTCTCTCAACCACCGGTATTATTGTGCAAGATCTCTTCTAGATATTGCACCCGGGTGAAGAGGCCCCTCTCTCCCTCTATTAACCTGCAGTAATGTTAGATGTATGCCCTAGAAGCCAACTTGGCCGACACATATATTCTTTCTAGGGTATAAATTTGTATTTGACATTTTACATTATGAATGTTATTGGGTTTTTATTTCCATTCGTGTTGTGTATGTGTCCATGAATTGTCCAAGGAATTAATAAGATGATGATACGTACTCTCAAGAGTTGAGAATTTGAGACATGTATCATTAGTGATTAATTCCTAAATGCTCCCGATCGATGGATCATCACGGGGGCAGTGATTGATCCGGTGAGATTGGTGCACAGTCGCTTCCCTTTTAGGGTAGACGAGTCTCGAGTCAACAGTGTGGGGACACTGGAGCGAATGTGCAGGTGGTTGTTGGAGAACAAGGGTACCGAGCGTGATCATCACGAGAAGTCACTTGGATGTCTACTCACTCGTTAGTGACTTACTCGATGTTGCAGTAGTGTGACTGGTCCTTTGACCTGCGGTGTCTCGGCTATTCACAATGGGGTTACTGTAGTTTGACTGTACATACACTTGGTCCCTAGCCATTTGGGTCCTTGCAGTGGGTGCATGTTGGCTACAGTAGGTTCGTTGTAGGAATAGGGTGTACACCTATATGGAATCTATCGCCCTTAGTAGAGAAGGGAGTTAGTCCTATGTGATTTATGAGACCGAGTTTAGAAGACCTTGGCCAAGGCGTAGTAAATAACGGAAAGGGTTTCCGACATTAGAAACTCGAGTCGAATAAATTTGACATATGACAGACGGTAGGGTTTGACGAGCAATTCCATGACCTTCGTCTAGTTGGGACTCCGGATAGAAGGATTGTATCACACGTTAACTGCACCTAGAGGTTTAGTATTCCATTCTACTGGAATGCCACTACATGCTGCTAGGCGTCACTGGTGGATTGTGGGACTCACGAGAATTATCTGGATGATGATCGATAATTCTTATTGGGCTGAGTTTGAATAGTTCTAATCCACTGAAAAGAGTTTCAGTGATATTGTTGATGGTAATCACAATATATCTCACTACCAGATAGAATAGAACCTATGGGGTCACACACATAAGAGGTTATGACTGATCGGATAGTTGGATCGCGATTTTTGAATCGCCTGAGGACTTAATTATCAATATATTGATAATTGGACTAATTCGTAATTGTTACAAATTAAGGGTATTAAAGTGCAAATGTTGCAAGAGAGGGCTTACTAATAGTTAGTAAGTTGTGAGAGGACTTAAGTGCTAATGTTGCATTAATGATTTGATTTGATCAAATTAGGATTGAGTTCAAATCGAATTAAATTAGGATTTAATCGATTGAACCGATTAGGGATAAGATAAACTTAAATCTAATTTTAATGTTTATCTTAATAATTATAAAAAGGATTATATCCTCTTTATACGCACGAGTTTTCTTTAAGAGAAAAAAAAAAGAAAAAGAAAAACCCTAGCCGTCATCTTTCCTCGTCTTCCTCTTTTCTAAATATCCACATTAAAAGAAAGACGTTCTCTGCAAGGGAGCTAGCACCCCGGTGAGAATTTCGATCAAGTCGACAACCTCGTGTGGATACCCGTAGAGGCCGGACGCGTGTGCGGCTTCAAGAGAACCAAATTCCACGATCATCAAATTGCGGTGTAGATCTCCCCGCGCAAAGGTAAAGATTAGATCTTCCTCTTCCCTTTTAATCTTAGATACATGAGGGATCATGTTTTGCGTGGTTTTTGAGATCAGATCTCAATTTTTCATATTTGCCTATTTGATTTCCTTTTTCTGCTGCGTTTTATTTTTGCGCAAAACCTAACAAGTAATGTATTCTTATTACTACTCCTACCTCTTTGCTGCCTTTATTGTGTTGTCACTCGGTACTTAACGAGTTTGAGGTTGTTGAATTTTTTGCGAGATAGGGTTTCCCCCTCTATAAATTGATGCGGCTATTAGCTACTTGTGTTATGAACTACTTCTGAAAAACTAGTTTCCTGTCTGTTGGCTTTTATCTGTTGGCTTTTATCTATGGGCTTTTATCTGTTATCTGTGGCTTTTATCTGTTTTTGAGCAGTTGCTCTTGTGATCCCAACAGCTTTGAAAGAAAATTGAGGTGAGGCAAACACGTCAACATATTTATATAGTTTCTGTAATTACTCACCAGATTATTTTATTCTCTCTAATTTCAAATTTGTTTTTTAAAAAACCCCTGTTGTGTTTGAGCTATATTACAATATATTACAATATTGTAATATATTGTATTCTAAATCAGTGTTCACATAGCCGCAGGTTTATATAGCCTCAAATTGGAAGGTAAGCTAAAGAAAATGAAAAAAAAAAACAAGTTTAGATAGCTACAGGCCGAAAGTTAAGCTGCAAACATAAAAAATCAGAGTTCACATATATATTATAATATATATTGTAATCGGATTTTCATTTCATTTTAATTTGAGGCTAAAGCAATGGAAAAAGGATAAGTTGGGGCTATGCGATTTACTTTGTACTTGAAGCTATGTGATTTACTTTGAACTTGAGGATAATGTGATTTACTTTGAACTTGAGGCTATGTGAACTTGAACTAGAGGCTATGTGATCCCACAACCAAACAGGGCTATGTAATATTTTTTTGCATTGCTTTACCTTTACTTCTAACCTGATGCTGTGCGAACTCTGATTTTGTATGTTTGCAACTTAACTTCCAAACTGTAGCTATCTAAACTTGTTTTTTTTTTTTTCCCTTTACTTTAGTCTACCTTCCAATCTGATGCTATATCATCATTATTGAACTTGACTCGTTGCTTCTCGAACAGGTTGCGCAATTTGGCAATGATGACATCAAGAACGACAAGTGTGAATGGTATTGGGGGCAGCTAATATTATGAACCTGCAGCCACCATTTATTCTTGCAACTCTTGACATCTGAGCCAACTCATCGGAAATTTTGTTGCCTATTGAACTTGACTCGTCGCTATGAACTGGTTGCCCAATTTGGCAATGATGACATCAAGAGCGCCAAGTGTGAATGGTATGGGGGGCAGATACAATTATGTAGCTGCAGCCAGCATCTATACTTGCCACCCTTGACACCTGAGCCAACTGCAGCCACCATCCACAATGAGGCATGTGCGAACTTCTCATCACAAGAACTTTACTTCCAACCTGCAGCTATGCTCTTTCTTGTTGCCTTTGTGAACACTTAACTTCCAACCTGTAGCTATCTAAACTTCGATTTACTAGTACTTCCAACCTGTTTTATTTTACTCACCTGACAAGCTTACTTCCAACCTGTTTTTTTTTTTTTCTAACTTTACGGGTTTACTTCCAACCTGATTTTTTTTCTTTCTTGATTTACTGTTACTTCCAACCTGATTTATTTGTTCTTACTTTACTGTTACTTCCAACCTGATTTATTTGTTATTACTTTACTGTTACTTCCAATCAAAGGATATATGAACATTTATTTATTTATCTTGCTTTAGCTTACTTTAGAACCTGCAGCTATGAGAACTTTTACCATTTTCCTTACTAAAGCTTGACTTCCAACATGATGCAATGTGAAGACTATAGTTATTTTCTTGCTTTAGCTTTACTGCCAACCGACGCCTATAAAATCTGTGATGAAATGAATTATAGATTTTTAATGACTACGACAATCAACCAGTGAAAATTTTCCTCCCCACTCGTTGCCGAGCTCATGACATTCTTAGACGAGGAAGAAGACTATTGAGAAGAAGTACAAGCCTTGCTGTTTGAAGAGGATGACTATTCATTCTCAAACACTATATACAAAGGACCATGTCGAACACGGCCATTCACTGGCCATCAACTTATTAATGACATGTTGAATGGACATCCTGATAGAGGTTACCAACATTTCAGGATGACAAATACCATGTACATTAGGCTTTGGGATGAATTAGTAGGGAGGGGCTTAATACAAGGCACTAGGCATTTAACTGCATGATGAACAACTTGATATTTTCTTATTTGGTATAGGCCATGGTGTGGCAAACCGAGTCCTAGCTGAAACTTTTCAACATTCAGGAAAGACGATTAGCCGACATTTTAACAATGTGTTGCGTGGGGTGGTGGAACTTAGGATTATATCCAACCACCGCAAACAAACGTAGGAGTGCACCCACGAGTAAAAGATAATCCAATCTTTCATCCTTTCAAGGTAAACGCTATAGTGATTTTCATACGCATATAGTGCTGTGATTTTTAACTTTATCAATTGAAGTTGTCTCATTCTATTTATTGTGTTCTTGGAACACTTAAATATGGAATACTATTGGTACGATCGATGGGACACGCATACCGGTGGTTGTACGAAAGAGTAAGCAACCAAAATATCGCTGTCGAAAAGGTTTTACATCTCAGAACATGATGACAGCATGTTCATTCAACCACCAATTTCTTTTTGTGTGCACTGGTTGGGAGGGCTCTGCAGCAGATATGAGGGTGATGCGATGGTGTTGCGAGAGTGGTGGTTTTACAGTCCCAGAAGGTAACATATTTTTGTTCTACGTAACATTTACTATGCGATTCATTGTCATTTGTTGGAATTAGAGGGCAGCGGAAACTTACAAACTGGATAGCCAACGTATCCAGGAACCAAAAGTCGGATCGGTAACTTGTTTTACTAGCCTTCTTGGATCGTCCTTGGCTCTCCACGAATCTTCTGGTTGTAGATCGGATGCGAAGATCGAATCGGATGCGAAGAGGGCTACCAGAGTCCTCTTCTATGTCCACACTCCAAAACCCCGGGAACGAAGGTGGAAACCCAAAGAGAACGTAGAGAGAGAATGAGGAAGAAGAAAATCTATTTTTCTTCTTATGTGTCGTATGTTGTATATCCCCGTATGGGGGAAGGGGTTATATTTATAGACTATTAGGACCCTTTAGGATATCCTCTTTCTCACGTAGAGATAAACAGAATATGGTTAGGATATGGGTTAAGATATGTTTCTTAACCTATAAGAAATATATCCTTATCTTTAACCCATAAGGATAAATCCTATCCTTATCCTTAACATATAAGGATAAATCCCGATCTTATCCTTAACACAAAAGGATAAATCCTAATCCAAATCTCATATGAATTGAGTCAAAAATAGAACCGGCCAATGTGGACACACCACATGGCAACATCATTAATTGAGAATAGTTTTTTGTTGTTGTGTAGGAAAATTTTACTTAGTCGATTCAGGCTATGCCAACACTGACCGATTTCTTGCGCCCTATAGAGGGGAACGATACCACTTAAGCCAATTCAATGTTAATGCACATGCCCGAAGGCATCGAGGACCTAAAAATTTGTATAATCATCGCCATGCCCAATTGCGGAATGTTGTTGAGAAAGCTTTTGGAATTCTCAAGAGGCGGTTCAAGGTCCTCCGCCAAGCAACACCTTTTCCTTACAAAGTGCAATGTCGTATTGCTCTTGTATGCTGTGTGATAAATAATTTCATCAAGAGGCACCAACGGGGTGATAGGTATTTCAACATGCAGATGGAACCAGACTCTATCGATGAGCAAGATGATGATTCGATACATTTAGTTGGCCATGATGAGTCTCATCGAGGCGACATCCTTCGCACAAAGATCACGGAGCAACTGTGGAATAGAAGATATGAGAGCATATTCGAGATGATGAAATAACTTTTTACATTTCTTGAACTTGACGATTTTTTATATGCTTTTTAAGTTAATGTACTAATTATATTTGTTAGAACGTAACTTTCAATGTTTGGTGACTTTGTAGCTATGTATTTCATTGCTTTAGCTTTAGTTCCAATCTAATGCTATGTGAAGTCTGAATTTTTTTGTTTGCACCTTCACTTCCACCCTGTAGCTATCCAAACTTGTAATTTTTTTTCCTTTTCTTAAGCATACCTTCCAATATGAGGCTCTATGAAGCTGCGGCTATGTGAACACTGTTTTTTTTTTTTTTGTTACCTACTTAACTTCCAAACTGTAGTTATCTAAACTTAGAATTTTTTTGTTTTCTGCACTTTAGCTTACCTTCCAATCTGAGGCTATATGAACCTACGGCTATGTGAACTCTGATTTTTTTCTTTGCAATTTAATTTCCAACCTGTAGCTATCTAAACTTGTTTTTTTTTTTTTTTTTACTTTAACGTACATTTCAATCTGAGACTATATGAACCTTAGGCTATGTGATTTTCATCAAGTTCTCTGACTTTTTTTATTATTTGTAATATGAGACTATGTGATATTCATTTTTTACTTATTAAGTTGAACCGGAGGAATGAGGCTATGTGAACATAGAATTATTTTTATTATTATAGCTTTACTTTAAACTTGAGGTTATGTGAAGACTATAATTTTTTCTTGCTTCATCATCAATTACACTATGCGGCTATGTAAATATTTTTTTTTATTGATTTAGCTTTAGTTCTAACTTGCTGCTACGTGAACTCTGATTTTTTATGTTTACAGCTTAACTTCCAATCTATAGCTATCTGAATTTGGATTTTGCATTTACTAAAATATACTATAAAATAAAAATATTATTTTCTTTAGGTAAGATATAATTTATTATTTATAGTTAAATTACTTTAAATTTAATATAATATTTAAATTAACTTTTCTATAAAAAAAGATAAGGGCAAAGTTGGTATTTTAATAAAAAATTTATTTTCTTTTTCCACTATTCTCTATTATTTTATAATTTTAATCAAACACAATTTTAACTATTCCAAAGAATACCAACTTTTCAACCAAACACAATTTATCTTTTATACTTGATTATCTCGGAATAGCAAGCTATCCTAGGTATAAAAAAATTTATACCTATTAAATTTAAACTCGAACCAAACGGTGTCTAAAGCTTCGCTTGGTTGTGATATAAGAGAGAACTAGTAGTACCAGGGATAAGTATAACTTTTGGAACAAGCTGGAACTATTATAAATTTGTGTTTGATTAGATTTTAGGTTAATACCAGATATAAGGAAAATAGTGTTTGGAAGTGATTGAATAATAAGAGAAATAGAGAGTTGAATTTTGTGTTAAAAGACTAAAATGTCCTTCCCCTTTTAGTTTTTTTCTGAAAAATTAAAGTTTCAAAAATTTGTTCAAATTTTAATTTTTATTAATTTTAATTTTTATAAAAATTTTAAGTGGGAGTAAAAAAGTTAATTTTTAAATTTTAATTGGAGCAAAAATTTTAATTTTTAAATTTATATAAATTTTATAAAAAAAATGTATAAATTTTAAAAATTTAAAATTAATACTTTTTTTTACAAAAATAAAATAAAATAAAATTTTTAGATTTATTAAAAAGTAAAATTAAAAAATTTAAAATTTATAAAATAAAAAAATTAAATTTATAGATTTAAATATTTTTAAAATTTAAAAATTTTAATTTAAAAAAATAATAATAATAAAAAAAAGAAGGGTACAAGATTGCCTCGGGAGTGTGCAAAGGTTAAAAAAAAAAAAAAAAAAAAAAAAAAAAAAAAAAAAAAAAAAAAAAAAAGAACAAAGAAAGAAAGAAAGAAAGAAAAAGGGAGTAGTTCCGGAGGAGGGGGGCTCCCCCACTATACCGGGCTGTTTCAGGTTTGTCCGAGACAATCCGTTAAGGGGAAACAAGTCCAGCTTGTTCCCGCCCCCTCCCAGCCTTAATCTCATCTTGTTTAGGTACAAAGAGGTTATATACTCCCCATTATATCCCATCCAAACGGCTCCTATGGTCCGTTTGATTGGAAGATAAAGAAAGAATAAAAGGATTAGCCTATTTTATCCTTTAAATAAAAAAAAAAAGGGAAATTGTTGTCTCGCTTTAACGGATTATTCTAAAATAATCCGTTAGAATAACCCGTTAAGCCCGGTGAAAAAAAAATTGTTCTCTACCTGAAATCATCTTGCTTCCATCATTCTTTTTTTTATTTAAATTAAATTTTTTTTAAAAAAATTGTTCCCTACCGGAAATAATCTTGCTTCCATCATTTTCTTTTATTTAAATTAAAATTTTTAAAATTTTAAAATTTATAAAATTTTGAATTTAATTTTTTGTTATTTTAAAAATTTTAAATTTTTTAACTTCAATTTTTTATAAATCTAAAATTTTTAAAAATTTAAAAATTTAAAATTTATACCAATTTGTATATACAAATTTTTAAATTTTTAAATTTTTTATAGAAATTTTTTAATTTATATAAATTTGAAAATTAAAATTTTTACATCCCCATTTGCATATTTTTTGAGGCAACTAAAATTTAAATTTTAAAATTTTAAAATTTAAAAAAATTTAAAATTTTATAACTTTTAATTTTTTAACTTTAATTTTTAAGAAATTTTAAAATTTTAAAATTTATACAAATTTTTTAATTTTTAACTTTAATTTTTAATAAATTAAAAAATTTAGCTAAAATTTAAATATTAATTTATACAAATATTAATTATTATTTAATTAATTAGATAAAATATTATTTTAATTAGATAAAATATTATTATTTTAAATTATAATTAATTTTATTCTCATTATTCCCATCACTAATTTTTTTATTTCAAAAAACAACCCAATTTATATCCAAACACAAAATTAATCTTATTTTTATTTATTTCTAAACTTATATCTATCACAGGTATTTTATACTTTTTAAATTTATTCTGGAACCAAACGTGCTATATATAAAACAATAAAGCCTTTAGCAGTAATTCATGCATAATGACTTAGGAATGTGTATAATATATAGTTGTAAGTTTGTTTGTTTGTTTGTTTCTTTTTTTTTTTTTCACTCTCCTCGTCAAGCACACACCACATGCTAAAAAAATTGCTCATGCATCCAAACAAGACCTTCATTTCCTGCATATATAGTTGAAACGATACGTCAAAAAGTATCTACCTTCCTGCTTATATAATTTCTTTTAGCAACTGCGGTAATTAACAAACAGATATGATGAACTATCACGCCCGATAGAATCAAAGACCTAATAACGGCAATAACGATGATTGATCACGATTAACTTCATAATTGAAAACGAAATTCATCAACCCGACACGAGGATTCTCCATCTCAAGAACTCATTGATAGTAATCAAAGAGTAAGATCAATAGAAAATCCAGAGCTCCGTAAATCCTTTCACAACAAATTTCGATTAAATTTCCTACCATTAACCGAATCCCATGCAACAACAACCACTCCAGAAGTATTGACCAACCCGGAATTCAATCCAATCGAGCAAAAAGAGAAAGGAAACTAGGGTTTTCGAGTCGAAACAAATTCAGGAATCAAAATTAGAAAGAAAATCAACATGATTTTGAATCCATGAATCCGCGAGGGAATTTTTTAAAAATAACCCTATAACAATTGAAAATTTAAAAAAGAATCTCTCCAAATTTAATTTTGCAACAATAACCCTACTTTTGCCACCTCAGCGGCACGGAAGAGAGAGGAACTGAAGACGCTGAAGCGTTCAGCGCCTTCACAAAAAGCCTGTGAAGGCGCTGAATGGATCAGCGCCTTCACAAAAACTGTGAAGGCGCCGAATGAATCAGTGCCTTCATGCGTCTTTGCTAAAGGCGCTGTTTTATTCAGCGCCTTCCGCACAGGACTTGGGGACTTGGCCACGCTACAAGTTGGACTTGGGGACTTGGCCACGCTACAAGTTGAGGACTTGGGGACTTGGCCACGCTACAAGTTGAGGACTTGGCCATTTTTGGTTAAGTTCTGTAAAGGCGCTGAGTGGATCAGCGTCTTTAGTATAATGTTAAAGACGTTGAACCATTCAGCGTCTTTAATTTAAATGTTAAAGGCGCTGATCCATTCACTTAAATGTTAAAGGCGCTGATCCATTCAGCGCCTTCACAGGATTTTTGTGAAGGCGCTGAACGCTTCAGCGTCTTCAGTTCCTCTCTCCTCTGGCAAAAGCAGGATTATTTTTGCAAAATTAAATTTGGAAGGGTTATTTCTCAAATTTCCAATTGTTATAGGGTTATTTTTAAAAAATCCCCCCAAGAGTACCATACAATCCGTGAACTGGGAAATTTGAAATGCAAACAACAGGTCTAAAGGTGTACCTTCTCCACCATCAAGGAGATTTGGAAGTTTCAACACCACAAGATTTTTTTTTTTTTTTTTTTTTTTTTTTGTTTGTTCTATTCCATACACCGGGTCCACCTGAAACTTTCCTTCTTTATAAACAAAATTAATTAATTAATAAATTCTTTTATAACTTACAATTTATTTATGTAAAAATATATAAACTTACTTTTATATAATTATTGTAAAATTTTTTTATACTGATATTTCGCTAGTATATTTGTTTAATTTAAATCATTTAATAACTTTTTTTTTATACAATTTAGATAGATTAATTATTTTAATCAAAATATAGTTCGTTTGAATCACATAAAAATACTCCAAAAAGTCTATTTAATTTTAAAAATAAAAAATAGAAGAGTTATAAAATAGCTTAAAACTAATGAATTTTAAGATTAGATAGTAAAATTTAAAATTATAAAAGCTTAAATAATCAAATCAAAATGGACCATAATTATGTTAGGTTCCATGCATTTTAATTTTTGTAATTTATAGGATATTATATATATCGAACGAATAGGATTAACACATTTTAATTATAAAATATTTATTTATGAAAAAAATGTCAAAGTTTTGGTGTGGTTCTTGAGTTGCACGGATGCACCCGGTGCACTAAATTATGACTCCAACAGCGTAGACCACGCCGTTACCTTCTACCATAACGGCGTTATCACTACCGTTGGAGGATTTGACCGACCACGGCATCTGAGCTCTCCCCCCTCCCCCATATTCTCTTCTTAGCGAGAGAGAGAGAGAGAGAGAGAGAGCTCTCCAATGGCTTCCCCTGGAGCTCTCGCCTCCTCTTCCATGGCGGCGGCGGCGAAGCCGAGCCCGATTTGGGCTTCTCACCCAAGCCATAAGCCCACCACTTCTCTCTCCTCGCCTCGCTCGTTTGTGGCCTCAAACGCTTCTCTTTGGCACGAAAACAAACACCTTAAGCGCATCTCCGTGGGGCTCAAATGGAACGCTCCGTCCAAATCGACCTCTCGAGTATCCCCAGTTAGTTGCTTCCCCCCCTTTTGATTTGGTCTCCTTTTTGGTTTGTTTACAAGCTTTGGCCATGAGTATATTGGTTTTGAGGCCGCTTGTTATTGTGGTTCTATCTTTAAATTGGCGAAATTTGTGGAGGAGAGCATGTGCTTTGCTAAAAATTGGATTTTTTTTTTTTTTTTTTTTTGATGTGGATGTTGCTTAATAATTAGCTTTAAAGAACTAATTTTGGTGTATTTAGAGCTTCTTCTCCGTTCCTTTTTCCTTTTGAGTAGCTGTGGTTAGTTGTTTCCTCCAACTTGAATCTCATTGCGTTTCTTTGCGACTCCACCGATGAATATAATGTTTTTGAGGGCTTGCTATCATGCTTTTTAATTTGAATTGTTTAAATTGTGGTGGAGAGCATATTGCTCTTGATAAAAATTGGATTTCTTTATTTAGGTTTTACTTAATTATCTTAAAGGATAAATTTTAGTATGTTTAGATTTTTCTTTCCGTGCTGAGAGTTTATTTGCAAGTTATACAAATGAGTATATACTTTTGATAGTTTGTTTCTTACACTTTTATCTTTAAGTTTGAGAAAATGTAGTAACAATGTGTTGGTCTTGCTTCAAATTGATTTTTTTTTTTAATCTGGGTATTACTTGTTTATTTTAAATTGGTATGATTTTGGTTTATTTTGAATTTATTGTTGGGAATATGACATTCTCCTCGGTACTTTGTGAATCTGCAATCCGCTTTGGTACCGACTGTTGTTGATCCGATACTTGTTTCTATATCGTTGTTGGGATTCCACAAAGTCAAATCGGATTTTTACTATAAACCCGTCTTCTCAACAGAAACTGAAACCGATACAACTATAAAAGAGAAAAAAACCAAAGCAAAAAATGCTGGTAAAATAAGATTCATTAACTAAGGGAAGAATTACATCTAAACCCTATTCTTCAATAGAGTAGCTTCAACCCAAGCTCTTTTCTTGGATCTCTCTTACTCTCTCGTTTTCTATAAATCCAGAATACTTATCTCTTTTCTCTCTCACATGCACCCGTGCACAAGGTGCATGCAATTTATATAGTTTTCTCTTAAGTACGTTTCACATGGGATTCAACTGTGCTCACTGTTAAAAACTCTCTACATTAGAGCTATATATAAAGCTCTATCCAAGATGTACCCAAATCTACTTAAATTAGAATTCTACTCTGATTAATATTTAAATCCAAATTAATTTCTCTCCAAGAGATTTAAATATAAATCCTAATCCAACTAAGATTTAATTACAATTCTAACTAAATCCTAACAATCTCCAACTTGGTTTGATTTGTAATTTTCAACCGCTGTGCCGAGCTTACCGCGCAAGCTCCTTCTTGAGCTTGTCTCCGTTGCTCAATGTTGCCGCATCCACCACTCCATCTCGAGTAGCTACACCTTTGCGAACTTTTGGAACCCAAATTGCTTTCCCTTTCGTTTTGACTATGCTCCCGTTCAGAATATATAAGTTTACGCGCTTGTTTGTTGTGCACACGACCTGATCTCATTTTCGGACCCTATAGCTCTACCTGAAAGTGAAATTTTGCAACCCTTCGAGTCCAATGCGCCTAGCGAGATCAACTTCCGCTTCATACCAGGAACATGTCGTATACCTGTCAGCATCCTCACAACCCCATTGTGCATCCGGATCTTCACAATGCCAACTCCTGAAACTTTGCACGCCGTCCCGTTCCCCATCAGAGCCTTTCCACCATTAATTGCCTTATAGGCAGCAAAATATTTTTTCTCCGAGCAGACATGAATGAACATGCCGAATCGAGCACCCACGGATCATTCGAAATTTTAGCACTGACGGTCGCTGCATATAGCACATCAGAATCGATCATCTCCGGTTCTGCCGCTTGTGCCATCATCGACTTCTCGTCCTAATCTGCGATAGTTTTTTCCTTCTGCCGTTTTAGCTCCTTCAGATCATCTTTAAGCTTATGACAATTGCGCTTAATGTGACCTTTCCTGTGACAATAAAAGCACTCCACCTTGGATAGCAACTTCTTCTGTCCACCTCCGGTCGTTGATGTTTTCGCCTCCTTCGCTCTTACCATCGGAGCTGTATCACGACTCTGCATGCTAGAATCCTGAGTCATCTTTCACATCTCATTCGAGAGAGACGCCGCCGTGACCGCCTCCACGCTTATGGTCTCCTTACCATAAAGCAACAGAGTCACCATTACTCATATGTCGCCGGTAATGAAAAAAGGTAAAATCAACGTCTTGTCCTCATCATCCAAATTGACTTCGATATTGGTCAACTGGGCCACCGCCTTGTTGAATTTGTGCATATGCTCATGTAGGCTAGCTGCTTCTTGCATCCACAACGTGAACAATCGCTGCTTCAAATATAATCTGTTCATTAAAGATTTGGTCATATAGAGATCTTTCAATTTCTTCCACAACTTTGCTGGTGTCGACTTGCTGGCTATGTTGTAAAGAGCATCATTTGTTAACAATAGATGAAGCATACTCAATGCTTTCTGCTCCATCTTTTCCCATTCGCATCCATGATCTTTGCCGGCTTTGCCTCTTTCTCGTTCAACATCTGATCCAAATCCTGTTGTACCAAAACAACTCGAATATTAATTTGCCACAAGTCGAAATTGTTCTTGCCGTTGAACTTCTCAATTTTGAACTTCGTGGCCATCTTCGCCGATCTCTCCCGAAGATCGGTAACCTTTAGCTCTGATACCAATTGTTGGGAATATGATACTTGCCTCAGTACTATATTTTGTAAATCCGCAACCCGCTCCGGTACTGACTACTGTTGATTCGGTACTTGCTCCAGTACCGGTTGTTGGGATTCCGCAACAGAAGCGCCAAATTAGATTTTTACCATAAACCCGTCTTTTCACAGAAACTGGAACCGAAACAACCGCAAAAGAATGAAAAAAACTAAGTAAAAAATGCAGGTGGAATAAGATTCATTAACCAAGAGAAGAATTACAGCTAACTCCTCTTTTTCAATAGAGTAGTTTCAACCTAAGCCCTATTCTTGAATCTCTCTCACCATTCTCTCGTCTTCTATAAACCCAGAAGGCTTCTCTCTTTTCTCTCTCACATGCACTTGTGCACAAGGTGCATGCAATTTATATGGTTTTCTTTCAAGTACGGTTCACATTGGATTCAATCGTACTCACCATTAAAATCTCTCTACATTAGAGCTATATATAAAGCTCGACTCAAAATGTACTCAAATCTACTTAAATTAGGATTTTACTCTGATTAATATTTAAATCCAAATTAATTTATCTCCAACAGATTTAAATATTAATCCTAATCTAACTAAAATTTAATTACAAATCTAACTAAATTCTAACAATCTCCACCTTGTTTTGATTTGTAATCTTCAACTGCTGTGTCAAGCTTACCATGCGAGCTCCATCTTGAGCTTGTCTCCGCCGCTTAATGTTGCCGCATCCACTGCTCGATCTCGAGTAGCTGCACTTTTGGGAACTTTTGAAACCCAAATTGCTTTTGCTTCCGTTTTGGCTGTGCTCCTGTTCAGAACATATTAGTTCCCGCGCTTATTCGCCTCGCACACGACCTGATTTCATTTTCGGACCCTCATAGCTCCACCCGAAGCTTTAATCTTTCAACCCTTCGAGTCCAATGCGCCTAGCGAGATCAACTTCCGCTTCAAACCATGAACATGTTGCACACCTGTTAGCGTCCTCATCGTGCATCCGGATTTTCACAATGCCAACTCCTGAAACTTTGCACACGCCGTCCCGTTCCCCATCAGAGCTTTTCCACCATTAATTGCCTTATAGGCAGCAAAAGACTTTCTTCGAGCAGACATAAAAGGAACATGCCGAATCGAGCACCCACGCATCATTCGAAATTTTAGCACTGTCGGTCGCCGCATATAGCACATCATAATCGATCATCTTCGATTCCGCTGCTTGTGCCATCGTTGACATCGCCTCATCCTGATCTGCGACAGTTTTTTCCTTCTGTCACTTTAGCTCCTTTATATCATCTGTAAGTTTATGGTAGCTGCGCTTAATGTGATCTTTCCTATAACAATAAAAGCACTCCACCTCAGATAGCGACTTCTTCTGTCCACCTCCGGTCGCCGATGGTCGCCGATATTTTCGTCTCCTTCGCTCTTACCATCAGAGCTATATTATGGTTTCGCATGCCGAATTTTGAGTCATCTTTCGCATCTCATTCGAGAGAAGAGCCGCCGTGATCGTCTCCACGTTTATGATCTCCTTACCATAAAGCACGTAGTCACCAGATGCTCATATGATGTCGCCGGTAACGAAAAAAGTAAAATCTGCGTCTTGGCCTCATCATCCAAATTGACTTCGATATTGGTCAACTCGGCCACCACCTTGTTGAATTCGTTTAGATGCTCATCGACTTGTTGGCTATATTGTAAAGAACATCATTTGCTAACAATAGATGAAGCGTACTCAGCGCTTTCTGCTCCATCTTCTCCTATGTCGCATCCGTGATCTCTGCCGGCTTTGCCTCTTTCCCGTTCAACATGTGGTCCAAATCCTTTGTACCAAAATAGCTCGAACTTTAATATGCCACAAGCCGAAATTGTTCTTGCTGTCGAACTTCTCGATTTCGAACTTCGTGGCCATCTCCGTCGATTTTTTTCGAAGATCGGTAACCTTTAGCTCTGATACCAATTGTTGGGAATCTGGTACTCGCCTTGGTACCATATTTTGTTAATTCGCAACCCGCTTCTGTACCGACTGTTGTTGATCTAGTACTTGCTCCGCTACCGGTTGTTGGGATTCTGCAACAGAAGCGTCAAATCGGATTTTTACCATAAACCTGTCTCCTCAAGAGAAATTGGAAATCGCTACAACCACAAAAGAGAGGAAGAAACCAAAGTAGAAAATATAGGTGAAATAAGATTCATTAACCAAGAGAAGAGTTACACCTAACCCCTTTTCTTCAATAGAGTAACTTCAATCCAAGCCCTCTTTTTGAATCTCTCTCATCCTTCTCCCGTTTTCTATAAATCCAGAAAACTTATCTCTTTTCTCTCTCACATGCACTCGTGCACAAGGTGCATACAATCTACATGGTTTTCTCTAAAGTACGGTTCACATGGGATTCAACCGTACTCACCATTAAAAACTCTCTACATTAGAGCTATGTATAAAGCTCTATCCAAGATGTACCCAAATCTATTTAAATTAGGATTCTACTCTAATTAATATTTAAATCCAAATTAATTTATCTCCAACAGATTTAAATATTAATCCTAATCCAACTAAGATTTAATTACAAATCTAACCAAATCCTAACATCTATATCATCGTTCCTTCTTTCTTACTAACAGCCACAATTAATTAGTTCACTTTTGTTTGTCTACTTGGTAAAATGAAATGGTTGAATAATTGAAAAATTAGATTATTCAAGAATACACATTGAATGCTGAGATTACGCATTGAATTTCTGGTAGTGAGAATTCTGTCGGATTATTGGTGCTAGCCATTAATCTCTAAAGCTTCAGATTATTGGTGCTTGCCATTAATCTCTAAAGCTCGAGTTGTTAGAAATATACAATCAATTCATTTAAAGCATATAGACACAACGCCCATGGGGTGCCGATTGTGACTCGGTCCAACCAACCTCACGCCACTTCGAACATGACTCGACCCATCCAGGCCTCTCACCATTTCGAACGTGACTCGACTCTATTTGACCTTACGTTACAGGGCATGATGCTGGCCCCTTTAAGCCAATAGATTCATAATCAAAAAAGTTTTTGTGATTATTGAGGAAGAAATGAAACAAAAGATACAGTAGAACTAGGACATTTATTGTACGAAGTCTACCCAGTGCTAGATGTAGAGGTGCATAATAGATCAATATGAACATCAATGTGTGTGTACTTTTGGGTTCAATATTTGTGTGTAAATTACGTAGTTTCATTAAATTGTTGGTGATTTTCTATACACTTGGATATTTCCTTTTGTTCCATTACTTGGTTTCACTAGAATGTAAGCGATTTGTTTAGCCTTTTTTTCTGATTATCATCTCAAAAAGGTTGTAGCTGAGG
This sequence comes from Tillandsia leiboldiana, assembly GCA_029204045.2. NCBI lineage: Eukaryota > Viridiplantae > Streptophyta > Magnoliopsida > Poales > Bromeliaceae > Tillandsia > Tillandsia leiboldiana. The sequence continues at coordinate 47,148,369 of CM055062.1, read as the reverse complement.
CAAAACCGGAATCACTGAGGATAATGATATCGGGGGCGCCGGCTTCTGGAAAGGGAACACAATGTGAGCTCATCAAGAAAAAGGTAGCTCTTTTGTTTTGAATGCCCATTTTGGGCAGAGGCATACATAACATTAGCGTCTATTGCTTGTGTATATGGATCCCCTAGACTTTTTCTCCTTTCAGTTTTTCCATTTGAATCATGTGTTCATTTTAACATTAATTCTCTTTATTTATATTCGGAGCAATTGCCTTTTGTGGGTCATTTGCTGTAACTCAACTCTTTCATGCTTTGTATTAGATTTGTTTTTTTCTTATTTTTCTCTTATTTATATCACCATGTGATGTTGTAAAGCTTAGTATGGTGTTTGAAAGACATATAGTGAACAAAGAGGAGTTTCTACCTTTTTAATTTCCATAATAGCTGTAGTTTTGCCTTATGCTTGTCCAGTGTCTTAGTGGTAGTTCCATACTTTGCTTTTATGGTGTCCTAGTTGTAGTTCTATATCGCCTTCATGACTCATTTGCATTATGGATTTGATGTGCGGTGGATCCTTTCTGAATAGAGACAGAATGAATTCCGATGTGCAGTTTGGGCTGGTGCACATTTCTGCTGGGGATTTGCTAAGGGCGGAAGTTGCCGCTGGAACTGATAATGGGAAGCGGGCCAAAGAATACATGGAGAAGGGCAAGTTGGTCCCTGATGAAATTGTTGTTTTGGTATATAATTAATATGTAAATTTAGTTATCTTTTTTAAACTTATGAGTTTTGTCGAATTGTTTTCAACTTATCATCTTGGTGTTCACTGCTCAGATGGTGAAGGAACGGCTCATGCAACCTGATGCTGAAGAAAATGGCTGGCTATTGGATGGATATCCGAGAAGCTTATCTCAGACAATGGCACTTGAGGATCTGGGAATTCGACCTGATCTTTTCATTCTTCTAGAAGTAAGCATTCTGTTTTAAAAGGTAATCATTTTATAGAATTTGTCACTTTTTTTATTACTAAATTGTTCTTGCAGGTTTCCGATGAAATTCTTATTGAGAGAGTGGTTGGAAGGAGACTTGATCCCGTTACTGGAAGAATATATCATTTAAAGTACTCTCCACCTGAGAATGAGGAAATCGCTTCAAGGCTTACTCAACGCTTTGACGATACAGAAGAAAAGGTACTATACTTTCTTCAATTATGAAATTCTATTGATTCAGTTTCAAGTTTACAAAACAACGCATTTAACTAATATGGTTTCCAAGAATTATTCTGTATTAAACAAATCCACTCACATTACCTGTAATTATTAGTTGGCACAGCAGGCGCCTCAAATGCAAATATTGTAAGGTGGGTGCTAATTTGACATTTCTTTGCACATATATAACTATGATTATGTTACAATAGAAACAATGCTTACTAGGGCCTCGTTTGACATTGTGTTTGTTATTTATTTATTTAAATAGAATTTTGTATATAAAAAATTGCAGGAGTGGACAGTGGATTGATCACAACTATTTCATCCAAAGTGTTTACTTGGCAACAAAAAATAAAAATTTGAAAGCAACTTTTTTTTGCTTCCAAATTTTTTTAAAACAAGTTATCATCTATTATTTAGCCGGATGCATGGTAAGCTAGTCAACAAAAGAAAGTCCTTTCTCCAACACATCAAATTATATAGAATTAGTGTTTAAATAAATAAAAAACAAACGCGATACCAAATGAGCCGTAAGGTTTCTGTTATTCTTGCCAGTTAGTTAATATGCTTTTTTTTTTTTTAATCTGATAGAGACAAACAGCATGGTTTATTTGAGATAGATCTCTTATTATTACTTTCTATTTCTTTTCTTTATTCATAGGTAAGGTTGAGGTTGCAGACTCATTATCAAAATGTCGACTCTGTGCTTTCGATATATGAAGACATAATATACAAGGTACATAAATAATCTCTCTCTCTCGTGCTAAAATGAGTGGATAGCAAAGTAGTACTTTTCTTGATTACAAGTATCCTATAAAGCAAAGATCCTGCCAATATGGGGTCCAGAGAAGAGTAACCTGATGGTTCTCTCTCTCTCTCTCTCTCTTCCAATTTTCCTTAAGAAGGGTGGACTTTCATAAACGTGATAAATTTCTAACAAAAAGGATATGAAAGAAATGTATGATCTTTTTATACTCAAATTTATGCCATTATGTCCACAAACAAGATCTATGCTTGATTCTAGCTTCCGACACCTCAGTTTACTCTTTAGGCAGCTTTTATGTAAAATTTCTTGGTTGTAAAGATACAACTGCAATCTGGGTGATAATTTCCCCAGGATTATACTTCGGTACTTTTGCTTCTTATTTACTTTGGGTTTAACCTCCTGTTTTTGAAGAAAATTGATAGACTAAGAAGATTGAAGATCAAACAGACTAAAACTAGGAGCTTAGGTTTAGGTACCAAGGTATCGTTGGGAACGTTCACTCCATGCTTGAGAGGATCAAGTCCCCTTCAGCTTACAACGAAAGCCCTCTCAAACACTATATTTTGACCTTTGTTTGTATTGATTTAATGGAATCAAAATCATTGATTCCATAGCCTTCGTTTATATTGATTTCATATTTTCCGAAATCATTGATTTCATATGAACAAAAATCATTGATGATGACTTTGTACTTAATTTGTTTATATTGTTTTCATAATTTGACTTTTCTTTATGTTGATTTCATATGATCAAAATCTTTGATTTCATGTACACTTTGTAGTCTACGTGCAAGAACACATTAAGAGGAATTATCGGTTCTGAACAATTAGTTCAATTACCCAGACTATCGATTTCGTTGCTGCATCATAAATCAGGCGACTTATATAATGGTTAACTGGTTAATCGTTTGTTGTTCGTACTTGGTTATTTTTCGGGATACTTCTCTTGAGATCTGACTATCATCTTTCTTTAAAGTCCAATAATGTTCTTTCACTTGGTCTTGAAATGCATGCGGACTAGTGAACTGGTTTCTACTTTCTTGCTGGAAGCACCCCCAACGAAGTGGGCATGCATCCCACTATTCAACCAAACACACCTCAAAATAAGTCAAGTTTTTTCTTAGAATTGGGTTAGCTCAAATATCCCCATGGGCTACCCAATTAATGGGGATAACCAATTTTATGTTAGAATACTTCTATTCCAATGGAAAATCAAATTATCCTTTATTATAATCAAACGTAATAGGAATATCTACTAGATCTATTGTTCTAATGAAACGTAATGGATTATCGTATGCTTCCTGGATTTCGTTTATTCCTGTCTTCATCGATTTCAGTTATTACATGAACTCTACACGGGACTATGTATTATGCTAATTGCTATGTATTCATCATTTACGTGCTATTTGTTTATAGCGAAGGAGTAAAGAGGTCACTAAACATGTTAATGGCCACATGTGATTGACGATCCTTAACACACAAAGGGATCCAATTGTAAAAGTCAATTAACGGTAGGGGCCAATATGTTTAAGCAAAGAAGTTGGGGATTCAGATAGCAATTATTGAAAAGAACTCGAAAACTATTGTTGATTTCATGATTTTGTTGCTATTTTTTGGTTAAGGTTAAATGTTGCTTAAGCTTTTAAATGTTCTGGCGGTTAAAAGCATAACTCTCTGAATTCACTGCTTTGTCTAATAACGATTCGCCGAGCATTTTTTCATCATTCATATATACATTGATTTACTGTAAAATATTTTGTTAGCTAAAAAATTGTTTAATTTACTGAGTTGGGTTAGAATACTCAAGCTATTATACTATCAAGTTGTTTTCAAAGATGGGGCATTCGAATCAACGATTAATACTGCTAAATATGAGTATTGAATTTCGTGTGTTTTTTTTTTTCTTTTTTAGAAAATTGCTATAATGTCCATTATGTGACTACAAAAAAAAAATGATCGAAAATGAATAACATTGTGAAAGTAGTGGTTTGGATTTTTCAATTCAATATCGGACTTGTCAAGCATGATCTGAATAGTTAAAAGAATTTTCTAATTTTTTTTTTAATAGATTTAGATTGTTTTGTAGTGTTAAACGAGCAAACGACATATATATATATATATATATATAGGCTATAAAAAATTGTTTATTTTTAACCCTTTTGTTCACTAGGCAAGTAATTTTTTTTAAAAAAATAGAAATACGGTTTGTAAGTATTTCAAATACTCTAGATCACCTTTTATGGTGTCGATCGTCAATTCAGAATCCTCATCTTTGAAGACTACTCTATACTAAAATGACCCGTTTACTCTTGAGAGTATTATAGCCCAACTCGTTTACCATACTGTGTTACATCACATGGAATTAAGTTTTGGTCCTCTTTCACTATTCAATTCAGGTAAATGGCAATGCCCCTAAGGAAGAAGTGTTTGCGGAGATTGACAAGGAATTGTCTTCCATCCTTGAGAAGAGAGAGAAAATGGATTCGGCATCTTTTGCCGCAGGTTTGGCTCATTAGATTTTGCTACCCTCTCATGTAACTGTAGTTGATTCTATACATAAGCTGCTAAAGGCTTTAACATTGTAAAGGTTGTCTCTTATATTATTGTTAGAAAACAAGAATTGCATTGCATGTAAGAGACTCAAATATTGCGATCGATGCAAAGTAAATGTTTAAATTGAAGGAAATCCTATATAATGTTGTGTTTTGAAACCTAGTTAGTATCCCTTTAAAGTAGAAGAGTTGAGTTTGGTATAGCTTTTGAGGTTTCATGGGAGCAATGTGACAATTTAGTGTAATTAAATGTCGGTATTTGTTGATCCATTTTTAATTAAGAAATCTGTTTCTTTTGTTGCTGCTGCTGCTGCTGTTTTCTTTGGGAAAACAGTTCTGGGCATTTCAAATATTGTAATCCGTATATGATATGAAATCCCAGGAGAGGAGTGAAAGTAAAGGAATACTGTATAAAAGCTATAAATAGCATAGGGCTTGTTAAATGTTAAAAGGCAATTCTTGCTGAAGGATATTGATGGTTTTAATTCCATTACATTGTGAGAAATATAAATTTCTTTCTTGGAAAAAATGTAAGGAACTAACCCAGACTTTGGGCCGTTTGGAAATTACTTCCAAATCTTTAAAAATTTGATTTTGTTAACTGATCATTCATTATATTTGTTTGATTTGAGTAATTTGGTGACTCTGTGTGGTCATTTGCGCATCATTCGTTCATCTGTTCTCCAATCCATTTTATTCAGTCTTTCATTGTTCTACAAGTTGCTGAATTTTCTATTGGACGTCTCAAAAACAATGGTTTGATAGGATGCAAATCAAACGACTTGAAAGAGTGGGTAGTGGAATCAAAATCTCGAAGGATTGTGTAGTTACTTTATTTTAAAGTGGCTTTACAAATCCTCCACTAAATTATGTAATGAAGTTTCTAAAACTGATTCATGCCATTGTTGCTTGCTTTCAATTTTTCATCTGCTCAGACATTAATAGGCATGCTGTAAGTGTTGATAATGCTGGACAATACTATGAAATTTGAATCCTAATGAAGGAATTTTCAGGTACAAAAGTAACGTTGTTCTGACATCATTTGTGGGAATCCAAAGTATTATTTTAAGAAGTTTCTCTCTGTAAGGTGTCAAAATTACATGGAGTAATAATTTATGTGCCAATCAATATTATTTAACATATGACTGACTATTTAATGCTAATAACATCGTGCAGCCCGTATGTTATGTTGGTGGCATTGTGACATTTCCATAGTTCTACATTGAATAACAAAATGATTATAATTGATTATATAAGGACTTGGTATTTTAGTACTAATAACTTGGACTCGGGTATTTTGGGTTAGTCATGTTTGTGGGCTGGATTGTTACGGGCATAACTCTTGTGAAGTATTGGTACAGTCTAGACTTCAAAACAATTGGTTTTATATACCAAGCATACCAAGCAATTTTCTTTCCACCAAATCAAATTGTTGGTTTCCATTATCATTGGTTTAATAGGGGCTAAATTATAAAAATCCCTTCATTTTAGCTCATGTCACACTTACCTCCTACTAAAACTATGTTAATTTTCTCCTTACATTTTTGTCTCTAACTCAAATGTATCCCAAATTTGGAATAAATATTGAATTCAGATGTTTTACTTTGAAGTAACAAGTTTGCATATTGAATTCCCATGCAAAGTTTTGTATAAGTTTGCAGAGAGTGTTAATTAACTATTTGAGATAAATACTGAATTTGCATGCAATACTTTGTAGACACAAGTTTGCATATTGAATTTGGATGCAACATGTCACGCCCCGGGGATAAATCAGAATCCGGACTCACCAACAGATCCGCCGTATACACGAAAAGTTTTGCGCACACGAAGTGTTAGTAACCTACTCAAGTATAAAGAACCATACAAATGAGCAAAACAGAGTTGACCTAAAAGTAAATATCAGGCTAAAACTGTACAATAAAACTCCAAGATACAAGAAAATCTCTCAGAAGTAAACAATAATACAATTAGTTGGCAAAAAGGCAGACCCAAAAGTACAGTAGTATGAAATACAAAATATAAAGGGTCCACAGCTACAGTCTAGGATAACAGAAGCTGGAAGGAGATCTATCTAACCCGCGATCCCCTTATCTTGATCCGCTGTCGCTGCTACAGCCGCGGAGGACTATGCAAAAAAGTGGGTCAACAAAGGGCGTGAGAACTACTAAAAACCAGTAGTTCTCAGTGGGCACGTGTTGAGACCAGAATTTGTGCCACTTAAGGGAGTGACACGTGGCGTCAACCATTGGATAAAAGACATCAGCCGACGGAAGAATAAGTCAACAAAGAGGAACTCGCGTCTCATTTAAGACTGGTCTCAGTCGCGAAAATGTGCAGCATGCGATATACGCCATTTGGCCAAAGGTATCAGCCGATAGGAAAAACGACCGAAAAGAAAAGATTACTGTCTCATCCAGGATCGACTTCGACTGAAGACGAACACCAGACCGCCTCAGTCGAGCAGCGGAGGAGGCAAGGCTAGAGTCAACCTTCGGTTACCCGAGCCGAAGAAGGGAAGATTCTGAAACGGGAGGAGTGTGAGATTGGGGCGCGGATCTCGCAACTGACTCCAAAACGTCAAGCGGCGTCCAACATTGGAAAGCGCTGAAGATCATGCTTCGGCGCGATAATAAGGGGATGAACCTGAACGGAAGAACGTCTATTATCCTATTTAAGGAAGTTTCGACTCAAAAGGAAGTAGTTGAGGATTTCATGGTGACTTTCCTCAAATCCCGCTGATATTTCAAATCAACGCCTGTAAACATAGTTCAGGGAGTGTATAAATATCCGAACCATCGAAGAAATAAGAGTCTTGCAACCTCGTAAGCCAGGAGCACCACCTGTTTTTTCATATTTTTACTGCTTTCCTAGATAGATTTATCGTATTTTCTAAGAGTAGATTACTTGTAATTGGCTACTTGTTACTCTTGTAACACCATTTTTCCACTCAATACAATCCTCACAATCGGCTCCTTAGCTGTTTGTTTTTTGTCACATCTTTGCCTCTCTCTCAATCTAGGAAAGCAGTATTTATGTGTCCATAATCAAATAAATCTTTTCCAAGCATCATAAACTCATCCTAAACCCCTTTTAATTAAACAAAACCATAACTATGTTCTCGTTGTCCAAAAACAGGGAATCAATTTAGCATGAAGTTCACAAAATTATAGGGGTCAACACACAGGGAATTTCTCATAGGTTTCAAAAGAAAATGTGCTCATCTACATCTTAAAAAGGCATCCATACTTTGAAATCCCGAAAAGACCAAATATTCCGATAGTTATCTTCAAACAAAGGCTTAATGCTCAAAGAAGCAACCAAAATCTGCACTACTGTAACCCTTAAAATAGAGCTGAGAAGATCAATAATGTCACCTAGTCAAACGTGCTCCAAATCCAGCAAGAGAGGTTGTCACGCCCCCGGGGGTAAACTAGACCCCGGGCCCGTCTACAGATCCGCCGTGCACACGGAATTTCCCGCGTACACGAAGCGCCGAAAACCTGCTCAGATATAAGATAAGCAATAAAAGAGCACCAGTACAGAGCTGAACTAAAAACTACAACATCTCAGACTGAAACTGAAAGTAAAAGTGAAATACAACAGTAATAAGTACAATAGTCTCTCCTAGCTCACCAAAATAATACAACTAGCTGGTAAAAACCAGACTCAAAATTAAAAGTACATCAGTATGAGAAAAAGGGGGTACACCAACAGTCTAGCCACGTACTCACTATCAGGCAGAAGATTTATCTACTCAGCGATCCCCTTGCCTCGATCAGCCGTTGAAAGCCCAGCAGCTCCCGCAGAAGACTTTGCAAAACAAAGGAAAGAAGAAGAAAAAACAACAATGGGAGTGAGAACCACTGATAAAACTAGTAGCCCCAGTGGGTAAATCCTAAAGATCCGACGTACCCACCAAGTCTACCAGAGGCAAAAAGAAAAGTAAAGTGGTAAGCTAAATAGACTGCTGATAAGGGAAAACTACCACTACTATGCCTCTAATGCAGTACTGAAACAACCGACTGTATGCATGCATCAGTAACTAGTATCTGCGAAAATAAATCCAATCAATGGACCAGTAAAAACCGGTACTGCCTGCTCTGCCATCATCATCGGGTATGCCACCAACGCATAACACCGATGTGATAAGGGACTCAAGAATTGAATGACTGACCGACACCTACCCGGTACAGTCGCACACTCCGGAGTGGGCACTCGAGGGGAGCTACCCGCACGAGGAAGTAATTCGTCGGACATATCTCAATATAGCAGGGCTTAGTCACGACTATGCTCAAGGTGGGATGTTGGGTTATATGAAATATAGATCTAAATAGGGGAAAAAACACCTAGAGGGGGGTGAATAGGTGTAAACAATAAACACTCAAAAAATTATTGCGCAATAAAACCCAATGCGGAAATAAAAATGAACACGCAAGATTTTTACGTGGAAAAACTCCAAACCGGAGTAAAAAACCACGGGACCGATAACACGGTGAAATCCACTAGAATTGACACACGTACAAGGTGATTTAACGTACTCACAGACGACTCAACCTTTTACCATACGCTCCTAGTTGATCTTCTCCGCTCGTTCCGCAACGCGTCTCGAATCCACGATCTACGTCCAACGCCGAATCCACGGCGTCCAACGTCGAGTCTACGACGTCTGACCGAATCCACGGTCTTCACCCAGTAGCACGCTTCGAATCCACGAACGTACATCGCTCCGAATCCACGAGAGCGGTTGAACCTTGAATCCACAAGGACACGCGAGTCCACGCGCCGATTTTGGTGAAATCGTTGTTTTTGGGTGGTGATGATCCGCCGAATACTTAGATCAAAGATAGATAGAAAATACCATCTAAGTATTCATTAGTTTGATTCAACTCAAGATGTGAGTATGAAAACCTAGAATCAAACTAATCAATATAGATGAAGAAACATAGAGTAATATCTAATGATTTCCTTTCTTCTCTATATGTGGATCTTAGGCCGTATAAAATGATATTTGAATATGACGGCTATTTTTCTTTTATCGGCCTCTTTTTGGATTAACCCTAGAAAAAGAATCATAGGGTCTATTTATAGGTTAGAAACCCTAGGAAGGAGATAAGAATCAAAAACCTACCATTTCTGGAATTTTTACGGACGGCGATCCGGATCGGATTTGGGCGATCCGGATTGCAGTAGCAAGAAAGACGGTTTCCAGAAAAACGATGGTTCGGGATCCGGATCGAAATGGCTGATCCGGATCGTTCATACAGTTTCACCAAACATCAACGTTCGGGATCCGGATTGCAAATCCTGATCCGGATCGTGCAAGTAAAAAGGTAAAACTAGTGTTCGGGATCCGGATCATGGGATGCTGCGATCCGGATTGAACCAGTGTATGAACGAACACCCTTCGGGATCCGGATTGGAATATCTGATCCGGATCCTGAACATGTCCCATGTCCAGTTTTTGATTTTTATGCAATGAAAAATTCTTCCAGGTGTTTCTACACTACAAGAAGTATTCGGATCACCAAAAATCTTTAGTTAAACATACCTGATCCTTTTGAATTATTCTTTCTTGAGATTGACTTAAATGATCCAACCTTCTTCACCTTCAATCTTCAAGACTTGAACCTTTCACGAAATTACGCCAACTCAAATTCCGTAACAATCTCCCCCTTTGGCGGTTTCATGACAAAACACAGATCCACTAAAGAAAATTTAAAAAGATATTTTTGTTGCTATCACCATACAACAAAAATTTACAATGGAGATCCAAAAATTTTAAAAACATGAGATAAACTCCTAAAACAGACTCTAGACTTAGACATCTGTACTCTCTGCACAAAGAAATCATTCTTGACAAAAAGAATCGTTAGATACCTCAAGAATTGAAACATACAAAACCAAGTACAGAGATAGAGTTTATCTGATCATCATGACATTTGAGAATTCAGATATGTAAGAGAATCATAGTAAAAAACCAACATATCTTCTATGCATTAAAAAACCAAATGTCACAAAGTGTTAGTCCAACATCAACTTGTTAGTCATATTACATGCCCAAATAGTTAGTCGAATAGTTAGTAGAGACATGCACACAAATCACAAGATAAAAACCAAAGTTGAAGTTGAAGTGATACTTACCTTGATGTGTGATGTTCACACATTCACACAGTTTTCACATTATCATTGTTGTTCAAGTTCTCTCTAAACTCTCTCCCCCTTTTTGTCACAAACTAAGCCAAAATTACAAAAATTTAAGGAGAGTTAAAAATTTCAAAATCAAGAAAAACCTGAGAACTAAAACTAAAGCAAAGTAAAAACATTAAAACTGAAATCCTGCACAAAAAGATTAGAAAGAAAGTTAAGTCATTCCGAATCAGAACTAGTGGGATTAGTACAATCCAACTTCTTCAAAATTGCATGAAGCATTTTTGACATTGTGGAGCACTTTCTTTTCATCTTATGTTGCTCAGAGATAATCTGTTGGAGATTTGTAGACACACTGTCTTGTCCAGCAGACAATCTTCGCTGTTCTTGTCGAATTGAGGACCATACATTCGCTTTTGCTGTGTGTCTCCAGGACGTTGAAGGATGTAGTATTGATCCAGACGGTGCATCTTGACCTTCAGTCCATGGAGATTCTCTAGGGAGAGAGCGAGCTCTGGCGAGGGGTCTATCAATCTGAATTCCAGTTCCCCTCGAATTCTTTCGCCTAGTGTACTGCTTGGTTGTTGAGGAAGATTTCATCAGCTTCTTGTTCTTCAAATACAGCTTATCCTCTTTGTCAACAGCTTGTTGCGCTTGTTTACAAATCTCTTCCCAGTCTTCTTCATCTGATTCTGAATCATTTTGACAAACTTTCCTTGTCTCTCCTTGATATGGGTCATCTTGTTCTCTTTTTATAGAAGATGCACTAGGTCCAACCATTGCTACCAAAAGGAAGATTATCCAGGCGAACGCCATTGGTGCAAGTGCTTAATAGAATTAAAGTCCTGTGAAGACCAACTCAAGAACACATGAAAAAATTGTTAATTTTTAAAAATTTGAAGAATTGTACCCAAACAATCATAATCATGTAGAGAGACTAAGAATCAAATTAGTTTTGCAAAAGGAATTTTAAAAATAGATCAATTGCATGATTTTGAAAAATTCCTATTATATGCCATAAAACAGAATTTTCAGAAATCGAAGCCCAAAAATTCGTTAATCAGGAGAAAACCTAGCATATAATCAAAACTAATCTACCCAGAGTTCTTATTTCAAAAGAGATTTGATCAAAAACCATCCACAAACGAAATTGATACAAGAAATTCATCACGTTTTGAGGAGGAATAAGAAAAACTATGAAAAACCGAGATTTTGATCAATAAAACTTACTTGGATTCGAAGAACTTGGGTTAGGAAAGCTCCAAGGTGCAAGGATTCTAGAGAGATAGGCTCTAGAGACTTGAGAACAAAAGATTAAGGTAAAAGAAATCAAAACCCTTTCGTTCTATTAAAAACCCTAGCCGTGATCCGGATCGGATCGAGATTTCGATCCGGATCGGCTAGCCGCAGGAAGAAGCCTGCGTTCGGGATCCGGATCACTTAACCCGATCCGGATCAGCTGCAACTTTTTCATCAGAAAAATTTAGAAAAAATCCATAAAATCCAGAAAAAGTATGTAAGCATTTTAGCACATAACTTTAAACAAAAAACATCGTTTCATGTCAAGAGAAATAAATTATGTTAAATCTATCAATAACATTCAAATAATGACATGACAATTTATAGAAATTAAAACTTTTAAAGTTGATCAAGATCAAACACATCTATCATGATCTTATGAGTACGGCGTTTATCAAATCATTAAAATGGTAAAGAAAATGAATTACCAAGATCAATAGATGTTTGAAATCCCAAATAAATTATATAATGTATCTAGTCAATCTGTTGAAGAGAGTGGCTCTTTGAGCATCTTTCTTTAAAATCCCACCTTATACCAACCTTGAAATTTGACAGAGTCAAATATTTCAATCATGCATTTTACTTAATCAAAAAATTGAACAACCATGCTTGGTATACATGTGGTAGTTGCACACAGTACTCGGACGACCGAGGTGGTAGCTCTTTCCTCCATGTGGTGGTAGTTTTCACACTCCTCATTGGGATGTAACTCTTTCCACATCTTTTGAGCATTTTACTTTTCTTTGACTCCCCCTCAATTGGCTATCAATTAATTTAAAATATAAAGTATTCAACCAAGGATTGATCTCGAATTCATACTCAACTAAATAGTCAAATAAGATAACAACAATACCAAGAGATCATTGAGAGAGAAATTGACTTTGATCAATTAAAAATGGTTTAATTTAAATAAATGATCAATGCATCAACTGAATTATTATGATATCCAAAGCATAATAAATTTCTAATTTTATGAAAGGATGCAAGTAAAGTCAATAATACACATGCTCAATTAATGTACTATGTATAAACATAGATAAAGAACAAAAACACAAAAACAAAACCTAACCTAAGCAAAAGTTTCAAAAAGAAGTTTATTTCAAGGAAAGCATTCCAATTGCTTTACGCAAATGAATAAAACGTTTTTGATCCAAAGGTTTTGTTAAAATGTCAGCTAATTGATCTTCAGTTGAAATATATGAAAGTAGAAGAGTATTTGATTCAACTAGCTCTCTAAGAAAATGATATCTAAGTTCAATGTGTTTTGTTCTAGAGTGCAACACAGGGTTTTTGGAAATGTTTATAGCACTAGTGTTGTCACAAAGAATTGTTACCGAAGTTGCTGAAATCCGGAAGTCGCTCAACACACTTTTCATCCAAATGAGTTGGGTTGAACAACTACCCGCTGAGATGTATTCCGCTTCGGCAGTCGAGAGTGCTATACAATTCTGCTTTTTACTGTGCCATGCAACAAGGCAATGGCCAAGATAGAAGCATGCACCACTCGTGCTTTTCCGATCATCCACTGATCCTGCCCAATCGGCATCTGAGTATCCAACAATATCCAAACTAGTTCCCATAGGATACCAAATTCCGAAATTAATTGATCCTTTGATGTACCGGATGATCCTTTTCACCGCTTTCAGGTGAACCTCCTTTGGTGCTGATTGATATCTCGCGCAAATCCCAACACTAAAGGATATATCCAGGCGACTAGCCGTGAGGTAAAGTAGACTTCCAATCATACTTCGATACAGTTTCTCGTCTACATTCTCACTATGTGATTCACTTTCAAGTCCCTTGTGGCTAGTTCCCATTGGAGTCGGAAAATCCTTCAAATTTTCTAAGTCAAACTTTTTAACCAACTCCATTGCATACTTGGATTGACACAAGTGAATACCTTCATCATTTTGTTTAATTTGCAATCCAAGAAAATAAGTCAATTCGCCCATCATGGACATCTCAAATTCGCTTTCCATGGTCTCCGCGAATTTAGAAGCATCATTATCTCTTGTTGCGCCAAATACAATGTCATCGACATATATTTGTGCTACAATGAAATTGTTTTGATAATGCTTCACAAAGAGAGTCCTGTCAGCTCCCCCTCGAGTATAGCCCTTCTCCAAAAGGTGCTTTGTCAGCCTTTCGTACCATGCTCGCGGTGCTTGTTTCAGACCGTAAAGAGCCTTTTTCCAACGAAAAACATGATTAGGTTGTTTATGGTCTACAAAACCTTTCGGTTGAGCCACATAAACTTCCTCATTTAAAAACCCATTTAGAAACACGCTCTTAACGTCCATTTGAAATAATTTGATTTTAAAATGACAAGCAATAGCAAATAGTATACGAATGGACTCGAGTCTAGCAACAGGGGCGAAAGTTTCATCAAAGTCTATACCTTCTACTTGAGAGTAGCCTTGAGCAACTAATCGTGCCTTGTTCCTGATGATAGTACCATCCTTATTTTTCTTATTCTTGAAAATCCATTTGGTACCTATCACATTGTGTTGCTGTGGAGGCTTCGTTAATTCCCAGACTTTGTTTCGCTCAAATTGATGGAGCTCTTCCTGCATTGCTTTAATCCAGTAGTCATCCTGAAGAGCTTCATCTATATTTTTTTGGTTCGATTAAAGATACGTAGCAAGCGAATCCACAAACCAACTGCCTCCGAGTTCTAACTCCTTCTTGTGGGTCTCCAATGATGTTTGATTCAGGATGATCCTTGGAGATGCGTAAAGTATGAGGTAACGGAGTACTCGGAGGTACATGAGACGATTCCTGCACATCAGATAAACTTGAAGAACCATTAGATGCATCATTAATATTGGAAGTATTATTATGAGAAGATGCAATGGCAGGTGTATCATCATCTAGAGAGATATCGAGGGTAGATTTTTCAGATGCAAAGTGAAAAGCTTCATCTACTTTAACATTTATCGATTCTGCGATCGTCTTAGATTCCAAGTTAAATACTCGATATGCTCTACTGTTTGTAGAATACCCCAAGAAAATCCCTTCGTCACTTCGAGAGTCAAACTTTCCAAGATTTTCACGGTCACGTAAAATGTAACACCGACTCCCGAAGATGCGAAAATATTTGATGTTGGGTTTTCTACCGCACCATAGTTCATATGGTGTATTTAACGTTCCCGGGCGCAAATAAACTCGATTAATTACATAGATTGCAGTGTTCACAGCTTCAGCCCAAAAATGTAGCGGTAAATTTCGGCTGTGAAGCATAACACGTGCCATCTCTTGAACAACCCTGTTTTTGCGCTCGACAACACCATTCTGTTGAGGTGTATAGGGTGCTGAGAATTCATGCTTAATACCGTTTGAAGTGCAAAAGTCAATGAATTTAGAGTTAACGAATTCTCCACCTCTATCACTTCTAACATGAATGATCTTTTCATTCTTTTCAATCATAATACGATGGCAAATCTCGTGAAAAGAATCAAAAGTATCAGCTTTCTCTTTTAAAAATGCTACCCAAGAATACCGAGAGAAATCATCAACCAATAAGAAAATATACCATTTACCTCCCAAAGATGGTTGACGGGTTGGCCCTATTAAATCCATGTGTAAAAGTTCCAAAGGCCGTTTTGTACCAACGTGGTCCAAGTTCTTGTGCGCAGTCCTGGACTGTTTTCCCTTTTGACAACCGCCGCACACAATGTTTTGTTTAAGTAAAAGTTTTGGAACCCCCTTTACCACGTCCTTGTTTGAAATTCTAGCAAGTTCCTTAAAATTTATGTGACCTAGCCTTTCATGCCAAAGAGTTTCATTATTCAAAGAGGCTAAGTTACAATTTTCAGAAGTTTTACTAGGAACAACATAACAATTGTTTTCAGATCTAACCCCCTTTAAAAAGAAGACATGGTCCTTATCAGTTACAACACATTCAACAGATGAAAAGTTAACTGAAAAACCATTGTCGCAAAGTTGACTTATGCTTATGAGATTAGTCTTAAGGCCATCAACAAATAACACGTTTTTCAAAATCGGGCCATCTGGGATAGCTACCGTTCCTTTTCCAACAATTTTGGAAGATCGACCGTCTCCGAAAACAACGAGTCCTCCGGAGATTTTCTCAAAGTTTTGAAAACTATTTTTGTCACCGGTCATGTGACGGGAACATCCGCTATCCAGATACCAAGACGAATTATCATATGCATGCAAGGAAACATTAGTAACAAGACAAGGATAAATTTCACCTTTGCGCACCCAAACCTTTTTGGAGTGCGTCGGTAATGGTCGTGAGGTTATTCTCCTAGGTGAAAGCGTCTTGTCAGATCGATTGCCGCTCCTTGATGATGTCGTCTTGCGCGGTGAACTACCAAGGCTCTTTTCATTTGAAAAGTTTTGCTTTGAATTCCGGGGAGGCGCCCTTTTGGTAGTCGTTGCAAGAAGTGCTTGAGTTGAGCGTTTGGCTCCCATCTTGCAGTTTCTCCTTATGTGCCCTAAAATACCACAACGAAAACATACCTTAGTACTTGATGATCCCGAGGAGGATGAAGTAGGCTTGTTGTCGTTGCTTGTCGTTAGTTCCGGTGTCGGAGGAGGAGATACCGACTGGGGCACAAAGACTGTCCCACTCGAACTTGGACTGTTTTCAGTTCGAGTGTACCCGAGGCCGAACCGATTTGATTGACCAAGACCAAGAAGCTTATCCAACTTACTCCTTCCAGAAGAGAATCGCTGCAAGTTATCCTTGAGTTGGAAGATGGTCTTTGTCATTTCCAGGTTATTCTGTCGAGCCTCGTTGTAGAGCTTTGAGAAGTGATCCGCTTTATCCACCAGTTTTGTATGTTCCTTCTCAAAAAGCTCATTGGACTCTTGAAGGGAAACATTTACTTTTATCAGATTTTCCCTTTCCACTTCAAGAGCGTTTGAGAGAGAAGTTGCCCTTTTTGCTTCTTCTTCGAGATCACGCACTCTCCCTCTCAAACTCTTGTTTTGCTTAGCCACTTTCTTTGAATCCCGTAAAAGTCTGTGGTAGGCTAAAGCAAAATCTTCACCTTCCGAATCATCTGATTCATTGTCCGTTACATTCTTTTCAACAGTGGAGTTGGACAATGACTCGGATGTACTTGCCATTAAGCACATGAATGGTGAAGATGTGGACGCGTGGAATGCCGTTGCGCTTTCTTCTTCATCACTTGAGGATGACTCATTTGACGTTGAGTTGTCATCCCAAGTGACGGCTTGCATCACTTTCTTCTTCGACGGATTCTTAGTTGGACACTCCGTTGAGATATGGCCGTATCCTCGGCACTTGAAGCATTGGACTTGCCCCTCTGAACTTTTCTTATCCTTTGAAAAGTTCTCTTGCTTTCTTGACTTGTAACTTGAAGTACCCTTGCCTTTCTTCGACTTTCCGAAGGATGGAGATTTACTTGAATTACCCCTTCGAAAGTTGCGGCGAAACTTCCTTGTCAAGAGAGCGAGTTGCTTCTCAAAGTCCTCCATAGAAAGGTTCTCGTCATCGTCTGAGGAGGATGTATCCGCGTCTTCTTCCTTAGTTGTTTTCAAAGCATAACCTGAAGACTTAGAAGAGGATGCTTTTCCAGAAGAATAGTTAGTAGTAAACGTCATTTCATAAGTTTGTAATGAACCAACTAATTCTTCTACACGCATTTCGTCCGGGTGTTTAATAGTTTCAATGGCTGTAACCTTTGGGCGAAATCGTTCAGGAAGAGTTCTTAAGATCTTTCTTACAACCTTAAATTCTGGAATCTTCTCTCCCAGGTTAGCACATGAATTTACGATATCTTGCAATCGTGTATAGTAGTCCGTGAAAGATTCATTTTCTGCCATAAAAATGGAGTCAAATCTGCTCATAAGCATTTGCAGCTTTTGAATCTTCACGAGGTTAGTTCCCTCATGTGTAACCTGAAGAACATCCCAGATTTCTTTCGCAGTCTCACATGCCGAGACGCGAGAGAATTCAGTTTGAGATAAGGCATTAAAAATAGCATTAATTCCCTTTCCATTGTAAGAAGATGAATCTAACTCTTCCTTGGTCCATTTCGACCTAGGTTTTAAGGTGCGAACATCAGAAATAATCTCAGTTGGATTAGACCATCCTAATTCAATTGATTGCCACACCCTTTCGTCGAGGGAAATTAAAAAGGCTTTCATCCGTACTTTCCAGTACGCATAATTTGTTCCATCAAAGAAAGGGGGTCGATTGATGTTTCCACCTTCAACCATTGTTTACAACCCTATTCCCGCTCTGATACCACTTGTTGGGTTATATGAAATATAGATCTAAATAGGGGAAAAAACACCTAGAGGGGGGTGAATAGGTGTAAACAATAAACACTCAAAAAATCATTGCGCAATAAAACCCAATGCGGAAATAAAAATGAACACGCAAGATTTTTACGTGGAAAAACTCCAAACCGGAGTAAAAAACCACGGGACCGATAATACGGTGAAATCCACTAGAATTGACACACGTACAAGGTGATTTAACGTACTCACAGACGACTCAACCTTTTACCATACGCTCCTAGTTGATCTTCTCCGCTCGTTCCACAACGCGTCTCGAATCCATGATCTGCGTCCAACGCCGAATCCACGGCGTCCAACGTCGAGTCCACGACGTCTGACCGAATCCACGGTCTTCACCCAGTAGCACGCTTCGAATCCACGAACGTACCTCGCTCCGAATCCACGAGAGCGGTTGAACCTTGAATCCACAAGGACACGCGAGTCCACGCACCGATTTTGGTGAAATCGTTGTTTTTGGGTGGTGATGATCCGCCGAATACTTAGATCAAAGATAGATAGAAAATACCATCTAAGTATTCATTAGTTTGATTCAACTCAAGATGTGAGTATGAAAACCTAGAATCAAACTAATCAATATAGATGAAGAAACATAGAGTAATATCTAATGATTTCCTTTCTTCTCTATATGTGGATCTTAGGCCGTATAAAATGATATTTGAATATGACGGCTATTTTTCTTTTATCGGCCTCTTTTTGGATTAACCCTAGAAAAAGAATCATAGGGTCTATTTATAGGTTAGAAACCCTAGGAAGGAGATAAGAATCAAAAACCTACCATTTCTGGAATTTTTACGGACGGCGATCCGGATCGGATTTGGGCGATCCGGATTGCAGTAGCAAGAAAGACGGTTTCCAGAAAAACGATGGTTCAGGATCCGGATCGAAATGGCTGATCCGGATCGTTCATACAGTTTCACCAAACATCAACGTTCGGGATCCGGATTGCAAATCCTGATCCGGATCGTGCAAGTAAAAAGGTAAAACTAGTGTTCGGGATCCGGATCATGGGATGCTGCGCTCCGGATTGAACCAGTGTATGAACGAACACCCTTCGGGATCCGGATTGGAATATCTGATCCGGATCCTGAACATGTCCCATGTCCAGTTTTTGATTTTTATGCAATGAAAAATTCTTCCAGGTGTTTCTACACTACAAGAAGTATTCGGATCACCAAAAATCTTTAGTTAAACATACCTGATCCTTTTGAATTCTTCTTTCTTGAGATTGACTTAAATGATCCAACCTTCTTCACCTTCAATCTTCAAGACTTGAACCTTTCACGAAATTACGCCAACTCAAATTCCGTAACATGGGAGACTCCATGTCACTAACAAAACCCCGATCTCAATCCGATGCAAAAGTAAACATCCGGTCAACCGCCCAATATCCGCGGTTGCCGCAACACCCCACAAGTCCACAATCTGGTAAAATAATCAACATCTGGTCAGCCGCCTAATGTCCGCGGTCGCCGCAACACCTCACAAGTCCAAATCTGGTACAACCTTTTCCAGACTAAATAATCTCGGCTACACTATCCCAAACCCCTGCTCGAACCCGAGCAATATGAATCATAAGTCAAAATAAAAAAGAGAACGGGAACAATCATGGTTTCTCCTAAATCAAATCCCAATATGATAGTGTAGCAATAAAAGATGGCCTATCTAGATGTCCATATAAGCATGCAAGTGTTCTCAAGATAGATAGAAGAAAGAGTAAGATGGCCTATCTAGATGTCCATACAAGCATGCAAGTGTTCTCAAGATAGATAGAAGAAAGAGTATCATATAACAATCTCACAAAGGAATAAATCATCGGGTTATAATCACCATCCAATTATATATGTCCATAAAATCATCAAGTAGTACCCGCACATAGGATATATCATCTTGTCCCATCGAATAATCAATTTTCATGAAAGACTAAGTGCTAACAAGGCATGTTAATATATCACCACTATAGTATATCAATCCCATATAGATAAGCTAAGAATTAATCAGAATACTTTAATCATGTATGATGTCCAATAAGGTGGCAAACCGATAATCAATAAATCAGGGGTCTCTCTAATAGCCCTAGTGAGTAAATCGTAGCAAGAGGTAAACAACAACCACCCACCTGGAACGTGCAGATCCAAAATCCGATCGGCTGCAATCTGGCGTGCGCGTTCCCCCAGTGTCTACAGTCCCAACGAATCCAAAATCTCCCAAAAACTCCTCCCGGATCAACAGTGGCGAGCAAAACAGTGAAGTACTGTCCAACAATGCGGTGCAAAAAATCAGCGGGCGCGCAAGACAGGCGCAGATGTGAAAACAAGCACAATTTCAGTCCGGGGCTAAAAAGGAAAATGCTCACCTCGATCATGATGAAAAGTTCCCACTTTCCTTTTCCTCGCGGAACACCAAAATCTCAGCGAAAACTGTAACAAAAGCCGAACGTAGTGTAAAACTTAGTCCCAGAAAATCTGCATCATACTGTTTGCGCAACAGTCCCAAAAACGGCCATTTTTCACCTACAAAAAGACTTCCAAAAATTCCAAAAAAATTACAGCTGCGATCCTCGCGAAGTGTAGATGCAAATAGAGTATTGAAACTCCTTGTTCCGACACCCGTAAGCCGAGAAAAGGCATAAACACTCTTCCGCTATCCAAAAATTGCCGCAGAAAAATGGGGTCTAAAGATGCTCCGAAAAGCCCAGTAAAAACTCGAAATAGAGGGAAATGGTAAATACGGAAAACGTAGGCCTACCTGTCGTGAAACCGCTGCCACAAGAATCGGCCAAAAACTCCTTCGGGGTAGCCCAGGGGAGCTCGCGGACTGAACAGCGACGGAATAAGCCACTGAAAGAGGAACGTCGCAGTATGTCGAATCGCAGAAATCGTAGATGCTGCGGCCTCAAAAAATTCCCAAGATCCTTGGAAATGAAGTACACAAGGTGAATAAGCTGTGCCAAAAATCCCTCCTTGAAAACCTCCAAAAAACCAAGAGAAGAGGGACTCATATTTATAGGCCAAGGAACAAGGGGGAAAAAGAAGGTTCGGGGTACGATTTCGGGCGCTCGGAACAACCGGGCACCGAACACGAGACAGCCACGGCTGCGCCCGGATCGCTCCGGGCGCGCTACGCATCCCGGACCACGCGGCAACGGGTCGCGGCCAACCGGCCCGCGCCGCGTGGCCCGACAAGGGAGCGGGGTGGGGCGGCGCTGGCGAGTAGGGGGGCGCCACGTGGCGCCCCCTCGTGTGGGCTCCATGCCGCCCCGCCTGCCTCCTGCCTGCCCCACCTGCCCCGACCTGCCCCCGCCAATCCCGCGTTGCCACGCGTCCAACACCATCGCTCGCTGCGCCCAGCGCACGCGCCTGAGCCATGGACCGCGCCACCCCGCTGCGCTGCGTGGACCGCGCCGCGTGAGCCAGCCTCTCCTGAGCCGCCACGCGTCCACTCCTGGTCCACAGCTCCCCCCCCCGTGCACCTGGTTACTAAAAAAACTTCTGGTTGTCCGGACTCAGAAAAATATGTCCAAATAGCCGATCTTGACTGTTTTCGCGTGCTGAATCCGAATCCGCTGTCCGTTTTGCCAAAATCCACTTCTAGAAATTTGGAGAAAGCATCCGAATGGGCAAACATGATCCAAACTTCGTGTTTAGTCCATTTTGAGTCTGATTTATGCGCAACCCAAATCAAACAATCAACAAGGGTCTCCACCAGCTGCCAACCAAGCCGGAACTCCTCCAAGGGGATCTGGGTCATCACAGAGGTTCTATTGGATTCCTTGTCGAGAGTAGATATAAATCGAGCTAAAGAACTCCAAAATCCATGCACGAATGAAGAAGAAAACCCATATATATTACGAACTATCCAACAAGTTCAATCTGTGCACGAATGTAGCAAAGAATTCCAAAGATGGTAAATAAACCCCAATGAAAACTCAGATCTATGGGGAATTATACATACCAATATTGTAGATATTGGATTCCTAGAAATTTTCCCACAAAAATCATTCCAAAACTCCCATCCTACAGTCCATAAAAGCCAAAACGCCAAGAACTGACCAGAACTCCAGGCTGAAACAAAGGGTCTCAAAGGTGGCTTAAAAACTCTGAAAAATCTCATGATCAAAGGGGAGAGTTGAATACCAAAGTTGTAGGCCTACCTCTTGTGAAGACACAGAACCAAAAATGAGCTTAAAACTCTAAGAAATGAGCTCTGTAGAGCCTCTGCACCGAAATGCGACGAAAATAGCTCACAATGATTCAAAGGATTCTCTTTCTTCAACTTGGTTAAAAGTGGTGTAGAAGCTCCCCAAAAGTCCTTCAATGGTGGTGGAGATGAAGAAGGAGTGGAGGAAGAAGCTCTGAAAAAAATCTCCCAAAAAGCCAAGTTTCCAAAAGAGCACAAATGGTGGAAGAAGGAGCCTATTTATAGCCCAAAATCTCTTAAAAATCCCAAGAATTCGGGCTCCGGGTAGACTTTCGGGCGCCCAAAACTCGTCACGGTCAACGCGCCATTAGCGCCCGAATCAACCCTGGCCGCCCGATCTGCCACGTGTCACCCATCCGCGCGCTCTTCCTCGGTCAACAGGCCAACCAACCGCATCGCGCCACGTGTCCTACTACAACCAACCAGCGCCCGACAGCGCGATCCCCTCTGGCCAACCAGAGGCTGCCACGTGTCCACCTTATCCAATCGGATCTTGACACACGATCTGCTCTGACCAATCAGAGGCTGACACGTGGCACCTTTTTATCCAATCCGCGGCCGTGCTGCTCCACCAATCGCACATTGCCACGTGTCCCCCGCCTCGTTCGCCACTCTGCGCGCACCGCGCCCGATGCGCCTGCCAATCCGGTGCTGCCACGTGTCCCCAGCGCACCAATGGGGAGCCGCCACGTGGCACCCCCAACTACTCGGCGCTCGCGCCTGCCCGGTCTGCCTGCGCTGCTCCCGTGGGCCGCACCTACAAAGCCCACTACACCAGCTAGTCGCAGGCCGCCACGTGGCCACCGCGCGTCAATGGGGAGCCGCCACGTGTTCCTCCGGTCCACGGCTCCCCCCCACCCGAAATACATTAAAACCTGCCGCCCGCGCTGCTACCGCCGTCGCAGCCGCCGCCGCCGCCGCCGTCGCCGTCGCAGCCAACGTGCCGCTGCGCCCGCGCGGGTTCCTGCTGCTGCCGCCGCGCCCGAGCAGGCATGCGCCCACGCGGGGCCCTGCTGCTGCCGCCGCCCTGCGCAGGCATGCGCCCGCGCGGGGCCAGCTGCTGCCGTCGCGCCCCGCTCAGGCATGCGCCCACACGGGGCCCTTCATCTGCCGCCGCGCCCACGCAGGCATGCGCCCGGCGCGGGGCCCTGCTGCTGCCACCGCGCCACCGCGGGGCCTTGCCCGCGCGGGGCCCTGCCACTGCTGCCCGCGCCCGGTGCAGCATGCGCCCCGCGTGGGCTCGCTGCCGCCGCGCCACCCCCGCGGGGCCTTGCCCGCGCGGGACCCTGCAGCCGCGCCGCCGCCAGCACGGGCACGCGCCCGCGTTGGGCATCTTGCAGCCGCGCGGGGTCTCCTTCCGCGCCCCGCCGCCGCATGGGCATACTCCCGCGCAGGGCTTTCCACCTGGCCGCACGAGGGGGCTTGCCACCGCCGCGGCGAGGTATGCGCCCCCTGGGGCCTCGCTGCCATCGCGCTGTTGCCGCGCCGCCGCGCGGGCATGCACCCTCGCGGGGTCCGCTGCCGTCGCGTTGTTGCCGCGCCGCCCGCGTGGGCATGCGCCTGCGCGGGGGCTCGCTGTCACCGCCGCGCCACCCGCACGGGGTCTGTGCCGCGCGGGGCGCGCGGGGCGTTCCGCCGCGCAACTGCCACTGCATTTTCGGCGACCCTCGTCGTTCGCCGCCGGTCGCCTCCTTTTCCGCCGTGCGCTTTTGTGTCCCTACTGTCACTTAATTAGTGTTGAGTCGTTTGTGTGTCGTGTCTTCGCAAATAATCTTGGTTATAACTGTTGTTTTATCTGGGGACTCCGTAGGCGGGGTGTCGTTCGGGTGCCATGAGTCAACTTCAGGTATTCCGACCAAACGCTGTTCAGGTGGGTACCTTTTGGCATTTCTGGTGTATAGTCGTTTCTGTGTAACTTGTAAAAAATAAAGTAGATGTTTCTTTTGTAAACTATCTAACCCCATTGCATGAGAATCCCGCTTTTGATTTCTAACTGAGGCGACTATGGTCGTGGTGCCCTATTACACGCCGGGTTCGGCATATATGCTCATAATTGCTTACACGCATACCGGCGGTCTGGCCACCGCACAGGGTGTATTTTTCCGGAAAGATGGTACGTTGACCCGTGTACCCCACAATTAGTGATGATAGGGACCCCTCACGGTGAGGCGACTGCGTTCATGAGCAGTAGAGTGGTAAAAGCACCGAGGAATGAGCGAAGTAACTCTGGGGTAGGTGCCCAGCATGAGTAACCCTGGGGTAGGTGCCCAGCATGATTTTAACAGGGGATATGGCTATTCATGAGGGGGAAGTGGAATTCTCTGGTGTATCGGTTTGTTTACTACAGTTTTATAGCATTACTCATTTTCATCTACTTTATTAGTCACTGACTACCCACACTGTGACAGGTCCGAATAAGGGTGGGAACCGGGACGACGGTGAGAACGCGATTTGGGGACTTAGCTACTTTCCTTCGTCGACGTTTTGTTATTAGTTGTTTTTACTTTCCCGCTTGTTCATCTCTGGTTTATAGTGCTGTAGTGTGAGATTGTCTGTGGATGTTGGTACTCGGTGTGAGATTGGCCGTTTCAAAACCAAGGAAAATGTTTGCGAAAACCACTTTTGAAAATAATGTGTCGGGTGGGCACCGTTTCCAAAACCATGTGAATTTATCCTTTTAAAACTTAGTCGGCCTCTTAACTTCTTATGCAAAAATGTGTTTTTACTCTCCTTTATTTGTACTGACTAGTGTGGTTAAAGTGAATGTTGTGGATGTAATGCCGTGCACGTGCAATGGAGACTGCGTTCGGGGTTGAGGAATTTACACGTGTGGCGGGTCTGGCGCACACCGGGGGATACTGAAAAGGAAATTAAAAAATTTCACGTTTTCACTTAACTGAAAAACCCCGGGGCATGACAGATGATATGGTATCAGAAAAAATGACTTTAACCACGGTAGTCGGTGTCCAACATCCACAGTGTATAATACAATAGTCGGATACCGATGAGGCAAGCAGGGAATAGGTGCGCCGAACGCGAGTGTCTCGGGAAAGGGAAAATAGAGTCTCGGGTTGATAGTAGGTCAAAGTACTAGGCCAGTTATGTCTAGGGTTGACTTGTGTAGAGTACTGGAACTTGTAGAGTGCACCGACCTCGCAAGATGGCGTGATGGAGAAATCACCTTGGGCGTGTTCCATTTGTGCTTACAGTTGAGATCGGATTGGTTCGGATCGGCGTGGAAGCCTTCGGGATGAAAAGTGAGTTGGAGTTGGCAATTAAAGGAATTAGGTAATTAATGTAACCCGCTTTGGAGTTGAGAAAAGGAACGAGAAAAGAAATGAGAAGAGAATGCAAGCGATGATTTTTCTTGTAAGAGTATTGGATTTCGGATTGAGCACGCCGACTCCACAGTGAGCTTTGTGAGGGGAAAAGCTTGAAACATGTGTACTTTATGTTTACAGAGGGGTTCGGGAGATTTCAGAGCGCAGTAGAAGCTTCGGGACGAAAAGTGAGTCGGCCGCGGCGTTGTGGAAGCTTCAGACTTCGGATTTGGAGGTTTGGAGCATTGTGTTCCGGAACCAAGGTCTGTGTTCGGAACTGCATGTTGTGTTTCGGAACCCAACATTTGGTTCCGGAACTAAATGGTTTAGTACCGGTACCCAGCTTGGGGTACCGGAACCCAGCACCTTGGGAGCCTAATAAGCAGGTTTGGATTTTTCAATGAGGGGCACTTGGGTCATTTCATCTCCCATGTGTTTTGCCCCACGCCACCCTCTATATAGAGCCCCCCCAGCCGCCTGCCTTCTTCTCCACGACAACCAGAGGAAAAGAAAGAAAGAAAGAAAAGAGAGAAAGCAAGGAAAAGAAAGGAAGGAGAAGAAGAGGATTGAGGAAGGTGCTGTTTTCCTGCTGCTTGGAGTTGAGCGGAGCCGCGCGCGCGTCGGCCACACGTGAGGTAAGAGATAGATTTCTCCAAGCTTGGTTTTTGGATTTCTTGAGATGGATTTGAAAGAGGTTTTGAATGGAAATTGGTTTTTCTTTCCATGTTTCCGTGTGCACATTGAGGAGCGGCTTGTGTGCTGTTGGTTCTGAGCTTGTGGATTTTCACTACGCGGAGCCGAGGGCATGCGTGCATGCTGTGAGTTGGCAGCGAGGGAGCCAGAGCGCGCCGAATTTTTGTAGAGGACTCGAAGGTTTTGTTCGAGCTTCCGGGAATTTCCGAGGATCGCGGCAGTGTGTGCGCGTTGCGCGGCGCGGTTTTGACGTTTCTGCGGGTTTTGACAGTGAGCGGTGTGGCGCTTCACCGATTTCAGCGATGCCTACGGAAAGCGTTCCAGGTGGGTGGGAATTTCTTCAAGATGTATGGAATGCCCTCAAAAATTATTGAATGCATGTTGATCATGTTTAGCTTATTTTATTTACATAGCTGGTAAATC
>CM055062.1:47069834-47121390 GCA_029204045.2 Tillandsia leiboldiana | reverse complement strand
TAAGGGGATGAACCTGACGGAAGAACGTCTATTATCCTATTTACGGAAGTTTCGACTCAAAGGAGTAGTTGAGATTTCATGGTTACTTTCCTCAAATCCCGCTGATATTCAAATCAACGCCTGTAAACAATAGTTCAGGGAGTGTATAAATATCCGAACCATCGAAGAAATATGAGTCTTGCACCTCGTAAGCCAGGAGCACCACCTGTTTTTTCATATTTTTATGCTTTCCTAGATAGATTTATCGTATTTTCTAAGAGTAGATTACTTGTAATTGGCTACTTGTTACTCTTGTAACACCATTTTTCCACTCAATACATCCTCAAATCGGCTCCTTAGCTTTTGTTTTTTGTCACATCTTGCCGCTCTCTCAATCTAGGAAAGCATATTTATGTGTCCATAATCAAATAAATCTTTTCCAAGCATCATAAACTCATCCTAAACCCTTTAATTAAACAAAACTAGCTATGTTCTCGTTGTCCAAAAACAGGGAATCAATTTAGCATGAAGTTCACAAAATTATAGGGGTCAACACACAGGGAATTTCTCATAGGTTTCAAAAGAATGTGCTCATCTACATCTTAAAAAGGCATCCATACTTTGAAATCCCGAAAAGACCAAATATTCCGATAGTTATCTTCAACAAAGGCTTAATGCTCAAAGAAGCAACCAAAATCTCACTACTGTAACCCTTAAAATAGAGCTGAGAAGATCAATAATGTCACCTAGTCAAACGTGCTCCAAATCCAGCAAGAGAGGTTGTCACGCCCCCGGGGGTAAACTAGACCCCGGGCCCGTCTACAGATCCGCCGTGCACACGGAATTTCCCGCGTACACGAAGCGCCGAAAACCTGCTCAGATATAAGATAAGCAATAAAAAGCACCAGTACAGAGCTGAACTAAAAACTACAACATCTCAGACTGAAACTGAAAGTAAAAGTGAAATACACAGTAATAAGTACAATAGTCTCTCCTACTCACCAAAATAATACAACTAGCTGGTAAAAAACCAGACTCAAAATTAAAAGTACATCAGTATGAAAAAGGGGGTACACCAACAGTCTAGCCACGTACTCACTATCAGGCAGAAGATTTATCTACTCAGCGATCCCCTTGCCTCGATCAGCCGTTGAAAGCCCAGCAGCTCCCGCAGAAGACTTTGCAAAACAAAGGAAAGAAGAAGAAAAACAACAATGGGAGTGAGAACCACTGATAAAACTAGTAGCCCCCAGTGGGTAAATCCTAAAGATCCGACGTACCCACCAAGTCTACCAGAGGCAAAAAGAAAAGTAAAGTGGTAATCTAAATAGACTGCTGATAAGGGAAAACTACCACTACTATGCCTCTAATGCAGTACTGAAACAACGACTGTATGCATGCATCAGTAACTAGTATCTGCGAAAATAAATCCAATCAATGGACCAGTAAAAACCGGTACTGCCTCTGCTCTGCCATCATCATCGGGTATGCCACCAACGCATAACACCGATGTGATAAGGGACTCAAGAATTGAATGACTTGACCGACACCTACCCGGTACAGTCGCACACTCCGAGTGGGCACTCGAGGGGAGCTACCCGCACGAGGAAGTAATTCGTCGGACATATCTCATATAGCAGGGCTTAGTCACGACTATGCTCAAGGTGGGATGTGGGTTATATGAAATATAGATCTAAATAGGGGAAAAACACCTAGAGGGGGTGAATAGGTGTAAACATAAACACTCAAAAATTATTGCGCAATAAAACCCAATGCGGAAATAAAATGAACACGCAAGATTTTTACGTGGAAAAACTCCAAACCGGAGTAAAAAACCACGGGACCGATAACACGGTGAAATCCACTAGAATTGAAACACGTACAAGGTGATTTAACGTACTCACAGACGACTCAACCTTTTACCATACGCTCCTAGTTGATCTTCTCCGCTCGTTCCGCAACGCGTCTCGAATCCACGATCTGCGTCCAACGCCGAATCCACGGCGTCCAACGTCGAGTCCACGACGTCTGACCGAATCCACGGTCTTCACCCAGTAGCACGCTTCGAATCCACGAACGTACCTCGCTCCGAATCCACGAGAGCGGTTGAACCTTGAATCCACAAGGACACGCGAGTCCACGCGCCGATTTTGGTGAAATCGTTGTTTTTGGGTGGTGATGATCCGCCGAATACTTAGATCAAAGATAGATAGAAAATACCATCTAAGTATTCATTAGTTTGATTCAACTCAAGATGTGAGTATGAAAACCTAGAATCAAACTAATCAATATAGATGAAGAAACATAGAGTAATATCTAATGATTTCCTTTCTTCTCTATATGTGGATCTTAGGCCGTATAAAATGATATTTGAATATGACGGCTATTTTCTTTTATCGGCTCTTTTTGGATTAACCCTAGAAAAAGAATCATAGGGTCTATTTATAGGTTAGAAACCCTAGGAAGGAGATAAGAATCAAAAACCTAACATTTCTGGAATTTTTACGGACGGCGATCCGGATCGGATTTGGGCGATCCGGATTGCAGTAGCAAGAAAGACGGTTTCCAGAAAAACGATGGTCGGGATCCGGATCGAAATGGCTGATCCGGATCGTTCATACAGTTTCACCAAACATCAACGTTCGGGATCCGGATTGCAAATCCTGATCCGGATCGTGCAAGTAAAAGGTAAACTAGTGTTCGGGATCCGGATCATGGGATGCTGCGATCCGGATTGAACCAGTGTATGAACGAACACCCTTCGGGATCCGGATTGGAATGTCTGATCCGGATCCTGAACATGTCCCATGTCCAGTTTTTGATTTTTATGCAATGAAAAATTCTTCCAGGTGTTTCTACACTACAAGAAGTATTCGGATCACCAAAAATCTTTAGTTAAACATACCTGATCCTTTTGAATTCTTCTTTCTTGAGATTGAGTTAAATGATCCAACCTTCTTCACCTTCAATCTTCAAGACTTGAACCTTTCACGAAATTACGCCAACTCAAATTCCGTAACAATCTCCCCCTTTGGCGGTTTCGTGACAAAACACAGATCCACTAAAGAAAATTTAAAAAGATATTTTTGTTGCTATCACCATACAACAAAAATTTACAATGGAGATCCAAAAATTTTAAAAACATGAGATAAACTCCTAAAACAGACTCTAGACTTAGACATCTGTACTCTCTGCACAAAGAAATCATTCTTGACAAAAAGAATCGTTAGATACCTCAAGAATTGAAACATACAAAACCAAGTACAGAGATAGAGTTTATCTGATCATCATGACATTTGAGAATTCAGATATGTAAGAGAATCATAGTCAAAAACCAACATATCTTCTATGCATTAAAAAACCAAATGTCACAAAGTGTTAGTCCAACATCAACTTGTTAGTCATATTACATGCCCAAATAGTTAGTCGAATAGTTAGTAGAGACATGCACACAAATCACAAGATAAAAACCAAAGTTGAAGTTGAAGTGATACTTACCTTGATGTGTGATGTTCACACATTCACACAGTTTTCACATTATCATTGTTGTTCAAGTTCTCTCTAAACTCTCTCCCCCTTTTTGTCACAAACTAAGCCAAAATTACAAAAATTTAAGGAGAGTTAAAAATTTCAAAATCAAGAAAAACCTGAGAACTAAAACTAAAGCAAAGTAAAAACATTAAAACTGAAATCCTGCACAAAAAGATTAGAAAGAAAGTTAAGTCATTCCGAATCAGAACTAGTGGGATTGGTACAATCCAACTTCTTCAAATTGCTTGAAGCATTTTTGACATTGTGGAGCACTTTCTTTTCATCTTATGTTGCTCAGAGATAATCTGTTGGAGATTTGTAGACACACTGTCTTGTCCAGCAGACAATCTTCGCTGTTCTTGTCGAATTGAGGACCATACATTCGCTTTTGCTGTGTGTCTCCAGGACGTTGAAGGATGTAGTATTGATCCAGACGGTGCATCTTGACCTTCAGTCCATGGAGATTCTCTAGGGAGAGAGCGAGCTCTGGCGAGGGGTCTATCAATCTGAATTCCAGTTCCCCTCGAATTCTTTCGCCTAGTGTACTGCTTGGTTGTTGAGGAAGATTTCATCAGCTTCTTGTTCTTCAAATACAGCTTATCCTCTTTGTCAACAGCTTGTTGCGCTTGTTTACAAATCTCTTCCCAGTCTTCTTCATCTGATTCTGAATCATTTTGACAAACTTTCCTTGTCTCTCCTTGATATGGGTCATCTTGTTCTCTTTTTATAGAAGATGCACTAGGTCCAACCATTGCTACCAAAAGGAAGATTATCCAGGCGAACGCCATTGGTGCAAGTGCTTAATAGAATTAAAGTCCTGTGAAGACCAACTCAAGAACACATGAAAAAATTGTTAATTTTCAAAAATTTGAAAAATTGTACCCAAACAATCATAATCATGTAGAGAGACTAAGAATCAAATTAGTTTTGCAAAAGGAATTTTAAAAATAGATCAATTGCATGATTTTGAAAAATTCCTATTATATGCCCTAAAACAGAATTTCAGAAATCGAAGCCCAAAAATTCGTTAATCAGGAGAATACCTAGCATATAATCAAAACTAATCTACCCAGAGTTCTTATTTCAAAAGAAATTTGATCAAAAACCATCCACAAACGAAATTGATACAAGAAATTCATCACGTTTTGAGGAGGAATAAGAAAAACTGTGAAAAACCGAGATTTTGATCAATAAAACTTACTTGGATTCGAAGAACTTGGGTTAGGAAAGCTCCAAGGTGCAAGGATTCTAGAGAGAGAGGCTCTAGAGACTTGAGAACAAAAGATTAAGGTAAAAGAAATCAAAACCCTTTCGTTCTATTAAAAACCCTAGCCGTGATCCGGATCGGATCGAGATTTCGATCCGGATCGGCTAGCCGCAGGAAGAAGCCTGCGTTCGGGATCCGGATCACTTAACCCGATCCGGATCAGCTGCAACTTTTTCTTCAGAAAAATTTAGAAAAAATCCATAAAATCCAGAAAAAGTATGTAAGCATTTTAGCACATCAACTTTAAACAAAAACATCGTTTCATGTCAAGAGAAATAAATTATGTTAAATCTATCAATAACATTCAAATAATGACATGACAATTTACAGAAATTAAAACTTTAAAGTTGATCAAGTTCAAACACATCTATCATGATCTTATGAGTACGGCGTTTATCAACTCATTAAAATGGTAAAGAAAATGAATTACCAAGATCAATAGATGTTTGAAATCCCAAATAAATTATATAATGTATCTAGTCAATCTGTTGAAGAGAGTGGCTCTTTGAGCATCTTTCTTTAAAATCCCACCTTATACCAACCTTGAAATTTGACAGAGTCAAGTATTTCAATCATGCATTTTACTTAATCAAAAATTGAACAACCATGCTTGGTATACATGTGGTAGCTGCACACAGTACTCGGACGACCGAGGTGGTAGCTCTTTCCTCCATGTGGTGGTAGTTTTCACACTCCTCATTGGGATGTAACTCTTTCCACATCTTTTGAGCATTTTACTTTTCTTTGACTCCCCCTCAATTGGCTATCAATTATTTAAATATAAAGTATTCAACCAAGGATTGATCTCGAATTCATACTCAACTAAATAGTCAAATAAGATAAAACAATACCAAGAGATCATTGAGAGAGAAATTGACTTTGATCAATTAAAAATGGTTTAATTTAAATAAATGATCAATGCATCAACTGAATTATTATGATATCCAAAGCATAATAAATTTCTAATGTATGAAAGGATGCAAGTAAAGTCAATATACACATGCTCAATTAATGTACTATGTATAAACATAGATAAAGAACAAAAACACAAAAACAAAACCTAACCTAAGCAAAAGTTTCAAAAAGAAGTTTATTTCAAGGAAAGCATTCCAATTGCTTTACGCAAATGAATAAAACGTTTTTGATCCAAAGGTTTTGTTAAAATGTCAGCTAATTGATCTTCAGTTGAAATATATGAAAGTTGAAGAGTATTTGATTCAACTAGCTCTCTAAGAAAATGATATCTAAGTTCAATGTGTTTTGTTCTAGAGTGCAACACAGGGTTTTTGAAATGTTTATAGCACTAGTGTTGTCACAAAGAATTGTTACCGAAGTTGCTGAAATCCGGAAGTCGCTCAACACACTTTTCATCCAAATGAGTTGGGTTGAACAACTACCCGCTGAAATGTATTCCGCTTCGGCAGTCGAGAGTGCTATGCAATTCTGCTTTTTACTGTGCCATGCAACAAGGCAATGGCCAAGATAGAAGCATGCACCACTCGTGCTTTTCCGATCATCCACTGATCCTGCCCAATCGGCATCTGAGTATCCAACAATATCCAAACTAGTTCCCATAGGATACCAAATTCCGAAATTAATTGATCCTTTGATGTACCGGATGATCCTTTTCACCGCTTTCAGGTGAACCTCCTTTGGTGCTGATTGATATCTCGCGCAAATCCCAACACTAAAGGATATATCCGGGCGACTAGCCGTGAGGTAAAGTAGACTTCCAATCATACTTCGATACAGTTTCTCGTCTACATTCTCACTATGTGATTCACTTCCAAGTCCCTTGTGGCTAGTTCCCATTGGAGTCGGAAAATCCTTCGAATTTTCTAAGTCAAACTTTTTAACCAACTCCATTGCATACTTGGATTGACACAAGTGAATACCTTCATCATTTTGTTTAATTTGCAATCCAAGAAAATAAGTCAATTCGCCCATCATGGACATCTCAAATTCGCTTTCCATGGTCTCCGCGAATTTAGAAGCATCATTATCTCTTGTTGCGCCAAATACAATGTCATCGACATAGATTTGTGCTACAATGAAATTGTTTTGATAATGCTTCACAAAGAGAGTCCTGTCAGCTCCCCCTCGAGTATAGCCCTTCTCCAAAAGGTGCTTTGTCAACCTTTCGTACCATGCTCGCGGTGCTTGTTTCAGACCGTAAAGAGCCTTTTTCAAACGAAAAACATGGTTAGGTTGTTTATGGTCTACAAAACCTTTCGGTTGAGCCACATAAACTTCCTCATTTAAAAACCCATTTAGAAACGCGCTCTTAACGTCCATTTGAAATAATTTGATTTTAAAATGACAAGCAATAGCAAATAGTATACGAATGGACTCGAGTCTAGCTACAGGGGCGAAAGTTTCATCAAAGTCTATACCTTCTACTTGAGAGTAGCCTTGAGCAACTAATCGTGCCTTGTTCCTGATGATAGTACCATCCTCATTTTTCTTATTCTTGAAAATCCATTTGGTACCTATCACATTGTGTTGCTTTGGAGGCTTCGTTAATTCCCAGACTTTGTTTCGCTCAAATTGATGGAGCTCTTCCTGCATTGCTTTAATCCAGTAGTCATCCTGAAGAGCTTCATCTATATTCTTTGGTTCGATTAAAGATACGTAGCAAGCGAATCCACAAACCAACTGCCTCCGAGTTCTAACTCCTTCTTGTGGGTCTCCAATGATGTTTGATTCAGGATGATCCTTGGAGATGCGTAAAGTTTGAGGTAACGGAGTACTCGGAGGTACATGAGACGATTCCTGCACATCAGATAAACTTGAAGAACCATTAGATGCATCATTAATATTGGAAGTATTATTATGAGAAGATGCAATGGCAGGTGTATCATCATCTAGAGAGATATCGAGGGTAGATTTTTCAGATGCAAAGTGAAAAGCTTCATCTACTTTAACATTTATCGATTCTACGATCGTCTTAGATTCCAAGTTAAATACTCGATATGCTCTACTATTTGTAGAATACCCCAAGAAAATCCCTTCGTCACTTCGAGAGTCAAACTTTCCAAGATTTTCACGGTCACGTAAAATGTAACACCGACTCCCG
The DNA here is from genome assembly GCA_029204045.2 of Tillandsia leiboldiana. Lineage (NCBI taxonomy): Eukaryota > Viridiplantae > Streptophyta > Magnoliopsida > Poales > Bromeliaceae > Tillandsia > Tillandsia leiboldiana. The sequence continues at coordinate 47,113,537 of CM055062.1, read as the reverse complement.
AAGATGCGAAAATATTTGATGTTGGGTTTTCTACCGCACCATAGTTCATATGGTGTATTTAACGTTCCCGGGCGCAAATAAACTCGATTAATTACATAGATTGCAGTGTTCACAGCTTCAGCCCAAAAATGTAGCGGTAAATTCCGGCTGTGAAGCATAACACGTGCCATCTCTTGAACAACCCTGTTTTTGCGCTCGACAACACCATTCTGTTGAGGTGTATAGGGTGCTGAGAATTCATGCTTAATACCGTTTGAAGTGCAAAAGTCAATGAATTTAGAGTTAATGAATTCTCCACCTCTATCACTTCTAACACGAATGATCTTTTCATTCTTTTCAATCATAATACGATGGCAAATCTCGTGAAAAGAATCAAAAGTATCAGCTTTCTCTTTTAAAAATGCTACCCAAGAATACCGAGAGAAATCATCAACCAATAAGAAAATATACCATTTACCTCCCAAAGATGGTTGACGGGTTGGCCCCATTAAATCCATGTGTAAAAGTTCCAAAGGCCGTTTTGTACCAACGTGGTTCAAGTTCTTGTGTGCAGTCCTGGACTGTTTTCCCTTTTGACAACCGCCGCACACAATGTTTTGTTTAAGTAAAAGTTTTGGAACCCCCTTGACCACGTCCTTGTTTGAAATTCTAGCAAGTTCCTTAAAATTTATGTGACCTAGCCTTTCATGCCAAAGAGTTTCATTATTCAAAGAGGCTAAGTTACAATTTTCAGAAATTTTACTAGGAACAACATAACAATTGTTTTCAGATCTAACCCCCTTTAAAAAGAAGACATGGTCCTTATCAGTTACAACACATTCAACAGATGAAAAGTTAACTGAAAAACCATTGTCGCAAAGTTGACTTATGCTTATGAGGTTAGTCTTAAGGCCATCAACAAATAACACGTTTTTCAAAATCGGGCCATCTGGAATAGCTACCGTTCCTTTTCCAACAATTTTGGAAGATCGACCGTCTCCGAAAACAACGAGTCCTCCGGAGATTTTCTCAAGTTTTGAAAACTATTTTTGTCACCGGTCATGTGACGGGAACATCCGCTATCCAGATACCAAGACGAATTATCATATGCATGCAAGGAAACATTGGTAACAAGACAAGGAAAATTTCACCTTTGCGCACCCAAACCTTTTTGGAGTGCGTCGGTAATGGTCGTGAGGTTATTCTCCTAGGTGAAAGCGTCTTGTCAGATCGATTGCCGCTCCTTGATGATGTCGTCTTGCGCGGTGAACTACCAAGGCTCTTTTCATTTGAAAAGTTTTGCTTTGATTTCCGGGGAGGCGCCCTTTTGGTAGTCGTTGCAAGAAGTGCTTGAGTTGAGCGTTTGGCTCCCATCTTGCAATTTCTCCTTATGTGCCCTAAAATACCACAACGAAAACATACCTTAGTACTTGACGATCCCGAGAGGATGAAGTAGGCTTGTTGTCGTTGTTTGTCGTTAGTTCCGGTGTCGGAGGAGGAGATACCGACTGGGGCACAAAAACTGTCCCACTCGAACTTGGACTGTTTTCAGTTCGAGTGTACCCGAGGCCGAACCGATTTGATTGACCAAGACCAAGAAGCTTATCCAACTTACTCCTTCCAGAAGAGAATCGCTGCAAGTCATCCTTGAGTTGGAAAATGGTCTTTGTCATTTCCAGGTTATTCTGTCGAGCCTCGTTGTAGAGCTTTGAGAAGTGATCCGCTTTATCCACCAGTTTTGTATGTTCCTTCTCAAAAAGCTCATTGGACTCTTGAAGGGAAAACATTTACTTTTATCAGATTTTCCCTTTCCACTTCAAGAGCGTTTGAGATGAGAAGTTGCCCTTTTTGCTTCTTCTTCGAGATCACGCACTCTCCCTCTCAAACTCTTGTTTTGGCTTAGCCACTTTCTTTGAATCCCGTAAAAGTCTGTGGTAGGCTAAAGCAAAATCTTCACCTTCCGAATCATCTGATTCATTGTCCCGTTACATTCTTTTCAACAGTGGGAGTTGGAAAATGACTCGGATGTACTTGCCATTAAGCACATGAATGGTGAAGATGTGGACGCGTGGAATGCCGTTGCGCTTTCTTCTTCATCACTTGAGGATGACTCATTTGACGTGATTGTCATCCCAAGTGACGGCTGGTGCATCACTTTCTTCTTCGACGGATTCCTTAGTTGGACACTCCGTTGAGATAGTGCCGTATCCTCGGCACTTGAAGCATTGGACTTGCCCCTCTGAACTTTTCTTATCTTTGAAAAGTTCTTCTTGCTTTCTTGACTTGTAACTTGAAGTACACTTGCCTTTCTTCGACTTTCCGAAGGATGGAGATTTACTTGAATTACCCCTTCGAAAGTTGCGGCGAAACTTCCTTGTCAAAGAGAGCGAGTTGCTTTCTCAAAGTCCTCCATAGAAAGGTTCTCGTCATCGTCTGAGGAGGATGTATCCGCGTCTCTTCCTTAGTTGTTGTTCAAAGCATAACCTGAAGACTTAGAAGAGGATGCTTTTCCAGAAGAATAGTTAGTAGTAAACGTCATTTCATAAGTTTGTAATGAACCAACTAATTCTTCTACACCGCATTTCGTCCGGGTGTTTAATAGTTTCAATGGCTGTAACCTTTGGGCGAAATCGTCAGGAAGAGTTCTTAAGATCTTTCTTACAACCTTAAATTCTGGAATCTCTCCTCCCAGGTTAGGCACATGAATTTACGATATCTTGCAATCGTGTATAGTAGTCCGTGAAAGATTCATTTTCTGCCATAAAAATGGAGTCAAAATCTGCTCATAAGCATTTGCAGCGTTTGAATCTTCATCGAGGTTAGTTCCCTCATGTGTAACCTGAAGAACATCCCAGATTTCTTTCCGCAGTCTCACATGCCGAGACGCGAGAGAATTCAGTTTGAGATAAGGCATTAAAAATAGCATTAATTCCCTTTCCATTGTAAGAAGATGAATCTAACTCTTCCTTGGTCCATGTCGACCTAGGTTTTAAGGTGCGAACATCAGAAATAATCTCAGTTGGATTAGACCATCCTAATTCAATTGATTGCCACACCCTTTCGTCGAGGGAAATTAAAAAGGCTTTCATCCGTACTTTCCAGTACGCATAATTTGTTCCATCAAAGAAAGGGGGGTCGATTGATGTTTCCACCTTCAACCATTGTTACAACCCTATTCCCGCTCTGATACCACTTGTTGGGTTATATGAAATATAGATCTAAATAGGGGAAAAAAACACCTAGAGGGGGGTGAATAGGTGTAAACAATAAACACTCAAAAAATCATTGCGCAATAAAACCCAATGCGGAAATAAAAATGAACACGCAAGATTTTTACGTGGAAAAACTCCAAACCGGAGTAAAAACCACGGGACCGATAATACGGTGAAATCCACTAGAATTGACACCGTACAAGGTGATTTAACGTACTCACAGACGACTCAACCTTTTACCATACGCTCCTAGTTGATCTTCTCCGCTCGTTCCACAACGCGTCTCGAATCCATGATCTGCGTCCAACGCCGAATCCACGGCGTCCAACGTCGAGTCCACGACGTCTGACCGAATCCACGGTCTTCACCCAGTAGCACGCTTCGAATCCACGAACGTACCTCGCTCCGAATCCACGAGAGCGGTTGAACCTTGAATCCACAAGGACACGCGAGTCCACGCACCGATTTTGGTGAAATCGTTGTTTTTGGGTGGTGATGATCCGCCGAATACTTAGATCAAAGATAGATAGAAAATACCATCTAAGTATTCATTAGTTTGATTCAACTCAAGATGTGAGTATGAAAACCTAGAATCAAACTAATCAATATAGATGAAGAAACATAGAGTAATATCTAATGATTTCCTTTCTTCTCTATATGTGGATCTTAGGCCGTATAAAATGATATTTGAATATGACGGCTATTTTCTTTTATCGGCCTCTTTTGGATTAACCCTAGAAAAGAATCATAGGGTCTATTTATAGGTTAGAAACCCTAGGAAGGAGATAAGAATCAAAAACCTACCATTTCTGGAATTTTTACGGACGGCGATCCGGATCGGATTTGGGCGATCCGGATTGCAGTAGCAAGAAAGACGGTTTCCAGAAAACGATGGTTCAGGATCCGGATCGAAATGGCTGATCCGGATCGTTCATACAGTTTCACCAAACATCAACGTTCGGGATCCGGATTGCAAATCCTGATCCGGATCGTGCAAGTAAAAAGGTAAAACTAGTGTTCGGGATCCGGATCATGGGATGCTGCGCTCCGGATTGAACCAGTGTATGAACGAACACCCTTCGGGATCCGGATTGGAATATCTGATCCGGATCCTGAACATGTCCCATGTCCAGTTTTTGATTTTTATGCAATGAAAAATTCTTCCAGGTGTTTCTACACTACAAGAAGTATTCGGATCACCAAAAATCTTTAGTTAAACATACCTGATCCTTTTGAATTCTTCTTTCTTGAGATTGACTTAAATGATCCAACCTTCTTCACCTTCAATCTTCAAGACTTGAACCTTTCACGAAATTACGCCAACTCAAATTCCGTAACATGGGAGACTCCATGTCACTAACAAAACCCCGATCTCAATCCGATGCAAAAGTAAACATCCGGTCAACCGCCCAATATCCGCGGTTGCCGCAACACCCCACAAGTCCACAATCTGGTAAAATAATCAACATCTGGTCAGCCGCCTAATGTCCGCGGTCGCCGCAACACCTCACAAGTCCAAATCTGGTACAACCTTTTCCAGACTAAATAATCTCGGCTACACTATCCCAAACCCCTGCTCGAACCCGAGCAATATGAATCATAAGTCAAAATAAAAAGAGAACGGGAACAATCATGGTTTCTCCTAAATCAAATCCCAATATGATAGTGTAGCAATAAAAGATGGCCTATCTAGATGTCCATATAAGCATGCAAGTGTTCTCAAGATAGATAGAAGAAAGAGTAAGATGGCCTATCTAGATGTCCATACAAGCATGCAAGTGTTCTCAAGATAGATAGAAGAAAGAGTATCATATAACAATCTCACAAAGGAATAAATCATCGGGTTATAATCACCATCCAATTATATATGTCCATAAAATCATCAAGTAGTACCCGCACATAGGATATATCATCTTGTCCCATCGAATAATCAATTTTCATGAAAGACTAAGTGCTAACAAGGCATGTTAATATATCACCACTATAGTATATCAATCCCATATAGATAAGCTAAGAATTAATCAGAATACTTTAATCATGTATGATGTCCAATAAGGTGGCAAACCGATAATCAATAAATCAGGGGTCTCTCTAATAGCCCTAGTGAGTAAATCGTAGCAAGAGGTAAACAACAACCACCCACCTGGAACGTGCAGATCCAAAATCCGATCGGCTGCAATCTGGCGTGCGCGTTCCCCCAGTGTCTACAGTCCCAACGAATCCAAAATCTCCCAAAAACTCCTCCCGGATCAACAGTGGCGAGCAAAACAGTGAAGTACTGTCCAACAATGCGGTGCAAAAAATCAGCGGGCGCGCAAGACAGGCGCAGATGTGAAAACAAGCACAATTTCAGTCCGGGGCTAAAAGGAAAATGCTCACCTCGATCATGATGAAAAGTTCCCACTTTCCTTTTCCTCGCGGAACACCAAAATCTCAGCGAAAACTGTAACAAAAGCCGAACGTAGTGTAAACTTAGTCCCAGAAAATCTGCATCATACTGTTGCGCAACAGTCCCAAAAACGGCCATTTTTCACCTACAAAAAGACTTCCAAAATTCCAAAAAAATTACAGCTGCGATCCTCGCGAAGTGTAGATGCAAATAGAGTATTGAAACTCCTTGTTCCGACACCCGTAAGCCGAGAAAAGGCATAAACACTCTTCCGCTATCCAAAAATTGCCGCAGAAAAATGGGGTCTAAAGATGCTCCGAAAAGCCCAGTAAAAACTCGAAATAGAGGGAAATGGTAAATACGGAAAACGTAGGCCTACCTGTCGTGAAACCGCTGCCACAAGAATCGGCCAAAAACTCCTTCGGGGTAGCCCAGGGGAGCTCGCGGACTGAACAGCGACGGAATAAGCCACTGAAAGAGGAACGTCGCAGTATGTCGAATCGCAGAAATCGTAGATGCTGCGGCCTCAAAAAATTCCCAAGATCCTTGGAAATGAAGTACACAAGGTGAATAAGCTGTGCCAAAAATCCCTCCTTGAAAACCTCCAAAAAACCAAGAGAAGAGGGACTCATATTTATAGGCCAAGGAACAAGGGGGAAAAAGAAGGTTCGGGGTACGATTTCGGGCGCTCGGAACAACCGGGCACCGAACACGAGACAGCCACGGCTGCGCCCGGATCGCTCCGGGCGCGCTACGCATCCCGGACCACGCGGCAACGGGTCGCGGCCAACCGGCCCGCGCCGCGTGGCCCGACAAGGGAGCGGGGTGGGGCGGCGCTGGCGAGTAGGGGGGCGCCACGTGGCGCCCCCTCGTGTGGGCTCCATGCCGCCCCGCCTGCCTCCTGCCTGCCCCACCTGCCCCGACCTGCCCCCGCCAATCCCGCGTTGCCACGCGTCCAACACCATCGCTCGCTGCGCCCAGCGCACGCGCCTGAGCCATGGACCGCGCCACCCCGCTGCGCTGCGTGGACCGCGCCGCGTGAGCCAGCCTCTCCTGAGCCGCCACGCGTCCACTCCTGGTCCACAGCTCCCCCCCCCGTGCACCTGGTTACTAAAAAAACTTCTGGTTGTCCGGACTCAGAAAAATATGTCCAAATAGCCGATCTTGACTGTTTTCGCGTGCTGAATCCGAATCCGCTGTCCGTTTTGCCAAAATCCACTTCTAGAAATTTGGAGAAAGCATCCGAATGGGCAAACATGATCCAAACTTCGTGTTTAGTCCATTTTGAGTCTGATTTATGCGCAACCCAAATCAAACAATCAACAAGGGTCTCCACCAGCTGCCAACCAAGCCGGAACTCCTCCAAGGGGATCTGGGTCATCACAGAGGTTCTATTGGATTCCTTGTCGAGAGTAGATATAAATCGAGCTAAAGAACTCCAAAATCCATGCACGAATGAAGAAGAAAACCCATATATATTACGAACTATCCAACAAGTTCAATCTGTGCACGAATGTAGCAAAGAATTCCAAAGATGGTAAATAAACCCCAATGAAAACTCAGATCTATGGGGAATTATACATACCAATATTGTAGATATTGGATTCCTAGAAATTTTCCCACAAAAATCATTCCAAAACTCCCATCCTACAGTCCATAAAAGCCAAAACGCCAAGAACTGACCAGAACTCCAGGCTGAAACAAAGGGTCTCAAAGGTGGCTTAAAAACTCTGAAAAATCTCATGATCAAAGGGGAGAGTTGAATACCAAAGTTGTAGGCCTACCTCTTGTGAAGACACAGAACCAAAAATGAGCTTAAAACTCTAAGAAATGAGCTCTGTAGAGCCTCTGCACCGAAATGCGACGAAAATAGCTCACAATGATTCAAAGGATTCTCTTTCTTCAACTTGGTTAAAAGTGGTGTAGAAGCTCCCCAAAAGTCCTTCAATGGTGGTGGAGATGAAGAAGGAGTGGAGGAAGAAGCTCTGAAAAAAATCTCCCAAAAAGCCAAGTTTCCAAAAGAGCACAAATGGTGGAAGAAGGAGCCTATTTATAGCCCAAAATCTCTTAAAAATCCCAAGAATTCGGGCTCCGGGTAGACTTTCGGGCGCCCAAAACTCGTCACGGTCAACGCGCCATTAGCGCCCGAATCAACCCTGGCCGCCCGATCTGCCACGTGTCACCCATCCGCGCGCTCTTCCTCGGTCAACAGGCCAACCAACCGCATCGCGCCACGTGTCCTACTACAACCAACCAGCGCCCGACAGCGCGATCCCCTCTGGCCAACCAGAGGCTGCCACGTGTCCACCTTATCCAATCGGATCTTGACACACGATCTGCTCTGACCAATCAGAGGCTGACACGTGGCACCTTTTTATCCAATCCGCGGCCGTGCTGCTCCACCAATCGCACATTGCCACGTGTCCCCCGCCTCGTTCGCCACTCTGCGCGCACCGCGCCCGATGCGCCTGCCAATCCGGTGCTGCCACGTGTCCCCAGCGCACCAATGGGGAGCCGCCACGTGGCACCCCCAACTACTCGGCGCTCGCGCCTGCCCGGTCTGCCTGCGCTGCTCCCGTGGGCCGCACCTACAAAGCCCACTACACCAGCTAGTCGCAGGCCGCCACGTGGCCACCGCGCGTCAATGGGGAGCCGCCACGTGTTCCTCCGGTCCACGGCTCCCCCCCACCCGAAATACATTAAAACCTGCCGCCCGCGCTGCTACCGCCGTCGCAGCCGCCGCCGCCGCCGCCGTCGCCGTCGCAGCCAACGTGCCGCTGCGCCCGCGCGGGTTCCTGCTGCTGCCGCCGCGCCCGAGCAGGCATGCGCCCACGCGGGGCCCTGCTGCTGCCGCCGCCCCTGCGCAGGCATGCGCCCGCGCGGGGCCCAGCTGCTGCCGTCGCGCCCGCTCAGGCATGCGCCCACACGGGGCCCTTCATCTGCCGCCGCGCCCACGCAGGCATGCGCCCGCGCGGGGCCCTGCTGCTGCCACCGCGCCACCGCGGGGCCTTGCCCGCGCGGGGCCCTGCCACTGCTGCCGCGCCCGTGCAGGCATGCGCCCGCGTGGGGCTCGCTGCCGCCGCGCCACCCCCGCGGGGCCTTGCCCGCGCGGGACCCTGCAGCCGCGCCGCCGCCAGCACGGGCACGCGCCCGCGTTGGGCATCTTGCAGCCGCGCGGGGTCTCCTGCCGCGCCCCGCCGCCGCATGGGCATACGCCCGCGCAGGGCTTTCCACCGCCGCACGGGGCTTTCCACCGCCGCGCGGGTATGCGCCCCCTGGGGCCTCGCTGCCATCGCGCTGTTGCCGCGCCGCCGCGCGGGCATGCACCCGCGCGGGGTCTCGCTGCCGTCGCGTTGTTGCCGCGCCGCCCGCGTGGGCATGCGCCTGCGCGGGGCTCGCTGTCACCGCCGCGCCACCCGCACGGGGTCTGTGCCGCGCGGGGCGCGCGGGGCGTTCCGCCGCGCAACTGCCACTGCATTTTCGGCGACCTCGTCGTGTCGCCGCCGGTCGCCTCCTTTTCCGCCGTGCGCTTTTGTGTCCCTACTGTCACTTAATTAGTGTTGAGTCGTTTGTGTGTCGTGTCTTCGCAAATAATCTTTGGTTATAACTGTTGTTTTATCTGGGGACTCCGTAGGCCGGGGTGTCGTTCGGGTGCCATGAGTCAACTTCAGGTATTCCGACCAAACGCTGTTCAGGTGGGTACCTTTTTGGCATTTCTGGTGTATAGTCGTTTCTGTGTAACTTGTAAAAATAAAGTAGATGTTTCTTTTGTAAACTATCTAACCCCATTGCATGAGAATCCCGCTTTTGATTTCTAACTGAGGCGACTATGGTCGTGGTGCCCTATTACACGCCGGGTTCGGCATATATGCTCATAATTGCTTACACGCATACCGGCGGTCTGGCCACCGCACAGGGTGTATTTTTCCGGAAAGATGGTACGTTGACCCGTGTACCCCACAATTAGTGATGATAGGGACCCCTCACGGTGAGGCGACTGCGTTCATGAGCAGTAGAGTGGTAAAAGCACCGAGGAATGAGCGAAGTAACTCTGGGGTAGGTGCCCAGCATGAGTAACCCTGGGGTAGGTGCCCAGCATGATTTTAACAGGGGATATGGCTATTCATGAGGGGGAAGTGGAATTCTCTGGTGTATCGGTTTGTTTACTACAGTTTTATAGCATTACTCATTTTCATCTACTTTATTAGTCACTGACTACCCACACTGTGACAGGTCCGAATAAGGGTGGGAACCGGGACGACGGTGAGAACGCGATTTGGGGACTTAGCTACTTTCCTTCGTCGACGTTTTGTTATTAGTTGTTTTTACTTTCCCGCTTGTTCATCTCTGGTTTATTAGTGCTGTAGTGTGAGATTGTCTGTGGATGTTGGTACTCGGTGTGAGATTGGCCGTTTCAAAACCAAGGAAAATGTTTGCGAAAACCACTTTTGAAAATAATGTGTCGGGTGGGCACCGTTTCCAAAACCATGTGAATTTATCCTTTTAAAACTTAGTCGGCCTCTTAACTTCTTATGCAAAAATGTTGTTTTTACTCTCCTTTATTTGTACTGACTAGTGTGGTTAAAGTGAATGTTGTGGATGTAATGCCGTGCACGTGCAATGGAGACTCTGCGTTCGGGGTTGAGGAATTTACACGTGTGGCGGGTCTGGCGCACACCGGGGGATACTGAAAAAGGAAATTTTAAAAAATTCACGTTTTTCACTTAACTGAAAAACCCCCGGGGCATGACAGATGATATGGTATCAGAGAAAAATGACTTTAACCACGGTAGTCGGTGTCCAACATCCACAGTGTATAATACCAATAGTCGGATAACCGATGAGGCAAGCAGGGAATAGGTGCGCCGAACGCGAGTGTCTCGGGAAAGGGAAAATAGAGTCTCGGGTTGATAGTAGGTCAAAGTACTAGGCCAGTTATGTCTAGGGTTGACTTGTGTAGAGTACTGGAACTTTGTAGAGTGCACCGACCTCGCAAGATGGCGTGATGCGGAGAAATCACCTTGGGCGTGTTCCATTTGTGCTTACAGTTGAGATCGGATTGGTTCGGATCGGCGTGGAAGCCTTCGGGATGAAAAGTGAGTTGGAGTTGGCAATTAAAGGAATTAGGTAATTAATTGTAACCCGCTTTGGAGTTGAGAAAAGGAACGAGAAAAGAAATGAGAAGAGAATGCAAGCGATGATTTTTCTTGTAAGAGTATTGGATTTCGGATTGAGCACGCCGACTCCACAGTGAGCTTTGTGAGTGGGAAAAGCTTGAAACATGTGTACTTTATGTTTACAGAGGGGTTCGGGAGATTTCAGAGCGCAGTAGAAGCTTCCGGGACGAAAAGTGAGTCGGCCGCGGCGTTGTGGAAGCTTCAGACTTCGGATTTGGAGGTTTGGAGCATTGTGTTCCGGAACCAAGGTCTGTGTTCCGGAACTGCATGTTGTGTTTCGGAACCCAACATTTGGTTCCGGAACTAAATGGTTTAGTACCGGTACCCAGCTTGGGGTACCGGAACCCAGCACCTCTGGGAGCCTAATTAAGCAGGTTTGGATTTTTCAATGAGGGGCACTTTGGTCATTTCATCTCCCATGTGTTTTGCCCCACGCCACCCTCTATATAGAGCCCCCCCAGCCGCCTGCCTTCTTCTCCACGACAACCAGAGGAAAAGAAAGAAAGAAAGAAAAGAGAGAAAGCAAGGAAAAGAAAGAGAAGGAGAAGAAGAGGATTGAGGAAGGTGCTGTTTTCCTGCTGCTTGGAGTTGAGCGGAGCCGCGCGCGCGTCGGCCACACGTGAGGTAAGAGATAGATTTCTCCAAGCTTGGTTTTTGGATTTCTTGAGATGGATTTGAAAGAGGTTTTTGAATGGAAATTGGTTTTTCTTTCCATGTTTCCGTGTGCACATTGAGGAGCGGCTTGTGTGCTGTTGGTTCTGAGCTTGTGGATTTTCACTACGCGGAGCCGAGGGCATGCGTGCATGCTGTGAGTTGGCAGCGAGGGAGCCAGAGCGCGCCGAATTTTTGTAGAGGACTCGAAGGTTTTGTTCGAGCTTCCGGGAATTTTCCGAGGATCGCGGCAGTGTGTGCGCGTGTGCGCGGCGCGGTTTGACGTTTCTGCGGGTTTTGACAGTGAGCGGTGTGGCGCTTCACCGATTTCAGCGATGCCTACGGAAAGCGTTCCAGGTGGGTTGGAATTTCTTCAAGATGTATGGAATGCCCTCTAAAATTATTGAATGCATGTTGATCATGTTTAGCTTATTTATTTACATAGCTGGTAAATCTGATAGTTGCCTAGAAAATTGTAGGAAGACAATTGTGAGCCCCAGGTATTTTTAGCATGATCTAGAAGTGAATTAACACTAGATTGCATGATTAGTTGGCATTTGATTGGCATCTGAACCGTTTTAAAAATCGTCGGACCTGTTTTAATGAAAGCTGGGCTTGAAAATAGTTTTAAAATATTGAGATCTTCCCGAGGGGTTGAGTAGGTTCAGGATGCATGTGTTCTCGTGCCAGAGGGCCGAGTGGATTTTTAGAGCTCTATGGGATGAGTTCTAGTGTCATACGAGGTTGAGATTCCTTGTTGAGATCGATGGGATTATTCTAGATCGTGAGTTGTGCATTTCTGATTTGGTAGTGGAGATAGTTCTCCGACTTAGCTTTGGGAGTTTGGGCTTTGGCAGATGGTGTTACGGAATTTGAGTTGGCGTATTTCGTGAATTCGGTTAAGTCTTGAAGATTGAAGGTAAAGGAAGTTGGATCATATAACTCAATCTCAAGAAAGAAGAATTCAAAAGGATCAGGTATGTTTAACTTAATATCTTTGGTGATCCGAATACTTCTTATAGCGTAGAAACACTTGGATGGATTTGTTATTGCATAAATATCAAAAACTGGACATGGGACATGTTCAGGATCCGGATCAGACTGTTCAATCCGGATCCCGAAGGTGGTTCGTTCATACACCAGTTTGTTACGGCATTTTGTGTTGGCACATTTCGTGAGTTGAGTCGGAGTCTTAAAGGGAACAAATTGTCAAATCGGCTTTCGAAGACTCATTGAAGATTCAACATAAGCTCAAGATAACACTCAGGTATGGTTAATTAAACCATGGTGATTTAAGTTCATTTATAATCATTGGAATCAGGAACTTAGTGAAAATCGGTTTAGACTTGGTTTTAGGAACTTGGATTTAACTTACAATCTAATTTAAGTTTGGTTTCCGGTACTTGGTTTGTTTTGGATAAAGCTTATCTTGGAAAAATCAGTTTCTACATTACGTACCGGAACCACACTTGAAGTTCCTCTAACCCGACACAAAATTTTCTGTAAATTGCACTGCGTACCGGAACACGGACTCGCATACCGGAACACAATAAAAAATCTGTGGTTTGCACCATTGCGTACCGGAACGCGATATTTGGTACCGGTACACAATGCCCCATCGGGTTAATTTTCCTAAACCGACTTTTATCTTTTTCCAAGGGTTATAAATAGATACTTAGGGTTTCTAAACGAGGGGGACCAATACGAATCAATTCAGAAACACTCGTGAGCAACCCTAGAGGCTGGTTTTTACTGTTCTTCTCTTTCGCCTCTATTAGGTCAATTCGACGGTTCTTCCATGATCTATCTTTCGTCGAATTGATCTAGTCTTTGCTTAGAGATTTCTTCTACGGTTCCTTCATGATAATCTAAGCAAAGGATCACCATCGAAGCCTATATTCTATATCGGCTATTTGCATCGTGGATTCGGCGTGACATCGTGGATTCGATGTGTTGAAGGCGTTTCGTGGATTCGAAACGTGTGCTCGTGGATTCGAGTGGCGTTCGTGGATTCGAACGTGTGCAGTGGACGTGCAATCGGTGGAGCGCGAGGTCCGAAGAAATTGAAGGAGGGGTTGACACCTTGTTATTCTTCTTTTCTTAGAGGATTGTTATTGCGTGGACATCCAACCGTTCAGCGCAAGGTCCGAAGAAGCTGAAGGAGGGGTTGAGTCCGTGGAGTCGGTAATCACCTTGTTATTCTTCTATTCTTAGTGGATTGTTATTGCGTGTTGGTCCCGTGGTTTTTCTCCTGGATTGGAGTTTCCACGTATATCTCGGTGTGCTGTTTTTATTTTCCGCATTGGTTTTTATTTTGCACTGAGATTGAGTTTTTAAGTATTACACCTATTCACCCCCCCCCTCTAGTTGTTTGATAGTACCTATTTAGATCCTTGTGGATCCTATAAAAACCTACAATTGGTATCAGAGAGGGTTTTAGGTTTATCTATCATGTTGGGTGAAAGTGGTAATATTTATAGACCTCATCTTTTTGATGGGACTAATTATGCTTATTGGAAAGTGCGCATGAGAGCTTTTCTCATCGCAATTGATGAGCGAGTATGGCAATCCGTGGAATGCGGTTGGGTGCATCCTGTTGAGGAAGTAGGAAATTCTACTACCCCAAAACCTCGCTCTAGATGGTCCAAAGAGGAATTTGAAAGATGTTCTTACAATGGGAAAGGTATGAACTCTTTATTTAATTCTCTTTCCTCGACTGAATTTACAAGAATTTCGCGTGTGAAACCGCGAAGGAAATTTGGGATATCCTCAAAATTACACATGAGGGTACTAATCTTGTAAAAATTCAAAAGCTCCAGATGCTTACAAGTCAATTTGACTCTATTCATATGGAAGAGCATGAATTGTTTACAGATTATTACACTAGACTTCAAGATGTAATTAATACATGTGCTAATTTAGGAGAAAAGATCCCGGAGTCGAAAATTGTAAGAAAGATACTTCGGACTCTTCCGGAACGGTTTAGGGCAAAGGTTACCGCCATTGAAACCGTTAGTCATCCGGATGAGATGAGTGTTGAGGAATTAGTAGGTGCTTTGCAAACTTATGAATTGACTTTTCCTACTAATCAAGTTTCTTCCAAGTCTTCTTCTAAGCTTACAGGTATTGCATTCAAATCCACAAAGAAAGAAGATAGCGAATCGAGTTCCGACGATGAAATCTCTTTTGCCGATTTTGAAGAACAATTGGCGCGGATCACAAAGAAATTTCGTCGGAAATTTTGGAAGAATCGAACCGATGGATCTTCATCCACGAAACCATCTAAAGGATCATCGGGTTCTAAATCCTCTAACCTCAAATTCCTTGCAAAACCTTCTAAAGAAAAAGATGAATTCGAAGGGGAAATCCGATGTTATAGATGCAAAGGCTACGGCCATATTTCAACGGATTGTCCTACTCCGAAATTATATAAAAAGAAGGCTTTGCAAGCGAAAACTTGGGACGATTCTACCTCTAATGAATCGACCTCAAGTAAAGAGGAAAAAGTCGTTGCCCTACGTGCTTCTCAAATTCCCTCTTCTAATGTTTGTTTATCATCTTTAATCACTGACTCTATTCCTTTGATTTTGCATGAAACATCAACATCCAACGGAGAGTCATCAAGTGAGGGGAAGTCGGACGAAGAAGAACTCGTTGAGGCATATCAACAACTTCTTGCGGAATCTAAGAAGATGGCCAAGCATATCAAGAAGTTGAGGAAGCAACGACTTGAGAATCAAGACGAGAATCATGCTTTAAAGATAAAACTTCATGATCTCGAGGAGGAACAAGGACGTTTATTGGATAACAATAAAATCCTCCAAGATAAGCTAAACCAATCGGAGACAAACGCTAAATCATATATGGACAAGATTGGTTTTCTAGAAAAACAGTTTGAGGAGATTCATGTTACCAACCAAGCTTTGACCAAGCAAGTCCATGAACTCAAATCCGACATACAAAGGCTTTCAACTGTTCCCAAGAAATTTGATTGTATATCCGGATTAGGTCAAGCAAGCAAGGTTGGTTTGAGAGTTAAAAAGGATCAAACTGTGCATGCTTCAAGTTCCACATTCAAATTGAAAGGAAGAACGTGTCACTTATGTGGACTTGAAGGTCACTTGGTGAAGAATTGCCCGAAAAAGAGAAAGAAGCGTTCTTCGGCAACTTCATCTACGGAGCGAACTCAACGGAATCAAAAGACACATCAAGTCAAAGGAGTTCACTCAACCCACCAAAGGTCCGAGCCACAATATCAATCATACAAGTGGATCACTACGAGGCAAAGACCTAAGGTGGACCAACAGTCAAAGCGGACAACCCCCGGCCACAACGAATCAAGACAACCCAAAATCCAGCGATTTTGGATTCGGAAAGGTGATATCTTTCCTTGTCTTAAGTTCTAATTAGCTTATGACTGTATGTAATGCTTTGATTGGTTTTCCCTTCATATCTTTCTTAATCTTTGCATTACATGTTTTTCAATGCTCTTTGTTTTTATACTTTGTTTTTGAACAAAAGGGTTTTTACTGAACAAGTGCATTGAATAAAAAGGGCTTCACTTTTATTCACTCCAAATTAATTTTATTTGGATTATCAACTTTACTCCTTAATCATAATCTTGAAGATACTTCATTATAGGAGTTTTTGATATTATAAGCATCAAATTTTAGAAATCATGTGTGATCTTTAGATGCTTAATCTATCTCGGTTGTGTGAATTCATTGTGATAAACGTGAGACAACCGATTGATTGAAATTTGGGATTTAATTCTTTCACGTAAGAGATTGTTTTCTTACAAGGGTAAATAAATGAACTTTTAAAAGATGTGGAAAGAGTTACATCCGAAAGGAGTGTGAAAACTACCACCACATGCTGGAAAGAGCTGCCACCCCGGTCGTCCGGTTTGTTTGTGAAGCTACCACATGTTATGGATGCTTGATAGTATTTTATGAGAAAATCTTTAGTTGAAGCATTTGGAGATTTATATGCAAAACTCTTATATTTTGAACAATCTCCTGGTTGGTATAAGGTGGGATAGTTGAAAGATGCTCAAAGAGCCACCCTTAGGTATTTTAGTGATTATCTCAATTTGAAAGGGTAGAATTCAAGATTGATGTCGTTTGGAAATCTCCGTATGTCATCTTTGTAAATCCGTTACATCTTGATAGACTTTGGATCTCAAGATTATTTTTGATGACTTGTGTTTGATGAATATAACATGAAAAACGGTTTATAATGTTTTACCTTTATTTTTCATGATTTTGGAGTAAATCTTTTTAATTTTGTGAAATTAATTGGATTGAATGACATCTATGTGAATTCACTGTTTAAAGCACTTAAATTGATTTCTTGATGGAATACAAATCGGTATTTGAAAAGTTCCTAAAATTTGGATTTGTTTCAAGAAATTTTTGCTTTTTGGCTCTGTTGTTCCGGTACCTGCTTTTTAGTACCTGAAAATCCAATCCGGATTAGAAAATCCAATCCGGATCCCGAATGTGAAGTTTTCTGGTTTTTCACTTGCGTACCGGTACTACACTTTTAGTACCGGAACTACTTTGCGGATCCGGATCCCCTGCCTGACAATCCGGATCCCGAACGATGGTTTTTCGGCCTGTACACTGCGTACCGGTACGCGGCTTATGGTACCGGTACGCGATCTGGGATTCCTTATATTCCGAGACTACATTGTTTTTATTTCATCTCTCCCACTTCAAAACCCTCCCTCTCTCTCTCTAAAACATCTCTAAGGGGTTTTTCATCAAGATCAAGTGATTTGTTGCTTTGATTTGTAAGTTTCTTCATTAATCTTGCTTACTTTTGTTTCAAAACCCTAGTTTTTAGGTTTTGGGATTTTTGAGTTGATCCTTACTCTAAATGAAATCTCTTGCTTAAATCACTCTTAATTCATGTTTAGAACATATATGGTTGCTTTCTATCTAATTAGATTCATGTTTCCATGCTTATTTGATTGAATCTAACTTTTTCATATGTTCTTAGCATAAAAGAAATTGAGAATTAGGGCTTTTAATGTAAATGATTTTTAAATAATGAAACATCAATTGTGACTTGTTTAGAATGTTTCTTGGACATGTTTAAGCCTTCCTATACGATCAAATCATAGTGCATTGTGTTCTTTGTAGGAAATGGCATTTTCATGGCTTCTTGCATTAGTGGTTTTGATGGCCACTGGAAGTGGACGTGGTCGCGGTTCAGGAAAGAAAAAGGCTACCAAGCGATCACGCAACGAGGATTCAAATAGCTCAGATTCTGAACATTCCTCCGAATATGAAGAGGAATCAGTTCAAGGAAAGGGGAAAGCACCTTTGGCGTCAAGGAAAAAGAAGGGTGCGGATTCTCCTCCGCATAGAAGTACCGGTGGACCGGTAATACGCGAGCGCTCTCAACGGAGATCAAATGTTGATGAAAGTGAACCGCATGTGAGTGCAAAACGCCGTGCCAGATTTGCGAACCGCACATGCATTGGAGAGCGACACGTGAACTTTAACGAGCTATGTCGTGAGGTGCCAGACGTTGCAAGGCTTTTGGAACGAAGCCATATTCGGCCACTTGGCAGAGTTCAACCTAAGATGGGCTTTTGTGTGGAGATCATCAGGGAGTTTTACATGCGAGGTAACATACTTCAAAAAGACCATGAAACCGGAGCTTTCGTCTTTGAAACAACAGTTAGAGACGTCAAGTTTGACATTACTCCAGCAGTAATTGGTGCAAACCTTGGATTAGCTGTTGACACTTCTGGTCTTTATTACACTGAGGGTAATTTCCAACATGATACCCATTGGGATATGGTTGTGGACTCTATTTGCAAGACAGGGACGCACACGAACAGATCATATGTTGAATCAAAGGACCTAAAACCAGAGTATCATATTTTGTCCTTAATTGTATGCTACAACCTATTGCCCACACTGGGGACCAAAAGGATTCGATGGGATCGATTGTTACTTCTCTTTTTCCTCGGTCACCCGGAAAGTGCAAATGGAATTAACACCAACATTCCATTTCTCATTTGGCAGCAAATGGTACATGTCATTGAAGGATCAAGGCAACGTGACCTTCTACCGTATCCAATCTTGATTACTAGTATTCTGGAAGATCACGGAGTTGACATTTCTTGTGCCAAATATGATTATGGCTTGGGGGCAATTGATGGAATCACTTTAGCCAAGTCGATTAGCACTTTGAAGACTTTTGGGCATACAAAAGCCTATGCAAGTGAAGCGACAGTGAGTGCACCACCTCGTCAAGAATCTCCTGAACCAGATGAGGTCATAACTCTTCAAACCTTGCATCGGGATGTTCGTTCATTAAAGCAAAAGATGGAGCAAAGGATGGAGCAAGGCTTCAAGAAACTTGAGGATGGTTTAAAGAAAATCTTCGATATCCTTGGGTGCAAACATGATGATGTGGTCACTGGAGCAACTGCACCGAGTACATCGCATGGACCAACATCACATGATGATGATGATGATGATTCAAATGAGGATGAGTGATCTCTTTTCCTTCTTGTTTTTGGTTTTCAGTTTCCTTTCACGTTGTGATGAACAAGAACTCTAATCGTCTTGTAACTAAGAACTTATCCTCCTAGTATTTCTACTTTTTGTTTATATTAACTGTTTGACAATTTGTGACAAAAAGGGGGAGAACGGAAATGATGGACATATCATAAAAAGGGGGAGACAGAAAATAATGATTGCATCACAAAGGGGGAGAACATGGAGAACATGGATGCTCAAGATAGGGGGAGATAAAGAACAGATTGAAAGAGCCACAAAACAAAAGCTGGAAAAACAAAAGAACCAAATGGAAGACGAATCAAATGTAGGATTTTAACTTCTAACGACTAACGTTTGATTTTGTTTGGAGTTTTGTTTTGCAGGAATTACATCACTTTAAGACTCCAAGTCCTAAGTCATAGAGTATGTTCTAGGACTGTTTGGATCAAATGTATTTTGTATTTATTGGATCTTTCACGCAAAGAAAATCAATGTTTTGGTGATAACATTGAGTTTCGTCTTTTTGGTTTAAGATGAGTGACTTGAGCGACTTTATGTATTTTTGGGTTTTGTCACGAAATTGCCAAAGGGGGAGATTGTTACGGCATTTTGTGTTGGCACATTTCGTGAGTTGAGTCGGAGTCTTAAAGGGAACAAATTGTCAAATCGGCTTTCGAAGACTCATTGAAGATTCAACATAAGCTCAAGATAACACTCAGGTATGGTTAATTAAACCATGGTGATTTAAGTTCATTTATAATCATTGGAATCAGGAACTTAGTGAAAATCGGTTTAGACTTGGTTTTAGGAACTTGGATTTAACTTACAATCTAATTTAAGTTTGGTTTCCGGTACTTGGTTTGTTTTGGATAAAGCTTATCTTGGAAAAATTAGTTTTTACATTACGTACCGGAACCACACTTGAAGTTCCTCTAACCCGACACAAAATTTTCTGTAAATTGCACTGCGTACCGGAACACGGACTCGCGTACCGGAACACAATAAAAAATCTGTGGTTTGCACCATTGCGTACCGGAACGCGATATTTGGTACCGGTACACAATGCCCCATCTGGTTAATTTTTCTAAACCGACTTTTATCTTTTTCCAAGGGTTATAAATAGATACTTAGGGTTTCTAAACGAGGGGGACCAATACGAATCAATTCAGAAACACTCGTGAGCAACCCTAGAGGCTGGTTTTTACCGTTCTTCTCTTTCGCCTCTATTAGGTCAATTCGACGGTTCTTCCATGATCTATCTTTCGTCGAATTGATCTAGTCTTTGCTTAGAGATTTCTTCTACGGTTCCTTCATGATAATCTAAGCAAAGGATCACCATCGAAGCCTATATTCTATATCGGCTATTTGCGTCGTGGATTCGGCGTGACATCGTGGATTCGATGTGTTGAAGGCGTTTCGTGGATTCGAAACGTGTGCTCGTGGATTCGAGTGGCGTTCGTGGATTCGAACGTGTGCAGTGGACGTGCAATCGGTGGAGCGCGAGGTCCGAAGAAATTGAAGGAGGGGTTGACACCTTGTTATTCTTCTTTTCTTAGAGGATTGTTATTGCGTGGACATCCAACCGTTCAGCGCAAGGTCCGAAGAAGCTGAAGGAGGGGTTGAGTCCGTGGAGTCGGTAATCACCTTGTTATTCTTCTATTCTTAGTGGATTGTTATTGCGTGTTGGTCCCGTGGTTTTTCTCCTGGATTGGAGTTTCCACGTATATCTCGGTGTGCTGTTTTTATTTTCCGCATTGGTTTTTATTTTGCACTGAGATTGAGTTTTTAAGTATTACACCTATTCACCCCCCCCCCCCCCCCCCCCCTCTAGTTGTTTGATAGTACCTATTTAGATCCTTGTGGATCCTATAAAAACCTACACAGTTCAATCCGGATCGTAGCTTCCCTTGATCCGGATCCCGAACACTGAGTTTACCATTTTATGTGAACGATCCGGATCAGGCTACTGCAATCCGGATCCCGAACGTTGATGTTTGGTGAACTGTATGAACGATCCGGATCAAGCACTTCGATCCGGATCCCGAACCTTCATTTTTCTGGAATCTGTTTTTCTCGCTACTGCAATCCGGATCGCCGATCTCCGATCCGGATCGTCGTCCTGAAAATTTCCAGAAAAGGATAGTTTTTGATCCTTATCTTCTTCCAAGGGTTTCTAACATATAAATAGACCCTATGATTCTTTTTCTAGGGTTAATCCCAGAAGTCCACAGAATAGAAAAAGTAGCCGTCATCTTTTATACGGATTCAGATCCACATATAGAGAAGAAAGGAAATAACTAGATTAATTCTATGTTTCTTCATCTATATTGATTAGTTTGATTCTAGGTTTTCATACTCACATTTTGAGTTGAATCAAACTAATGAATACTTAGATGGTATTTCCTATCTATCTTTGATCTAAGTATTCGGCGGATCATCACCACCCAAAAACAATAATTTACCCCAAAATCGGCGCGTGGACTCGCGTGGCCTTGTGGATTCAAGGTGCAACTGCTCTCGTGGATTCGGAGCGAGGTACGTTCGTGGATTCGAAGCTTACTACTGGGTGAAGACCGTGGATTCGGTCGGACGTCGTGGACTCGACGTTGGACGCCGTGGATTCGGCGTTGGACGCACATCGTGGATTCAAGAAGCGTCTGGAGCGAGCGGAGAAGATCAACTAGGAGCGTATGGAAAAGGTTGAGTCGTCTGTGAGTACGGTATATCACCTTGTACGTGTTTAATTCTAGTGGATTTCACCGTGTTATCGGTCCCGTGGTTTTTTACTCTGGTTTGGAGTTTTCCACGTAAAAATCTCTGCGTGTTATTTATTTTTTCGCATTGGGTTTTTATATTGCAAAGATTTTTGAGTGTTTATGGTTTACACCTATTCACCCCCCCTCTAGGTATTTTTTCCCCTATTTGGATCCTATTATTCATATAACCCAACAAGTGGTATCAGAGAGGGAATAGGGTTGTAAACAATTGTGGTGACCCGGATCTTTGCAGGGCTTCTACAGTGTGACCAGCAGCTTCTGGATGCCTACGTGGCATGTTGGCGGGGTTCGCGCGCCAATTTGGACACAAGAGATGGACTCGAGGCTTAAAATGGATCTCGTAGGTAATCGGGGGACCCCATCGGATGTTTAGAAGAGTTTACGCGAGGAGTGGATATCAAATTTAGGCCCGGCGCGGAATTCGGATTAAAAATACCTTTCCGGGAGCCTCCGGCAAATTATAGGATTGGAATTTGGCAAAATGGACGCCGGATTTGGAATCAGCGCGCGAAAACGGTCAAGATGGGCTATTTACTTGTATTTTTCGGAGCTTGCTACAGTAATTTTACTGTTCATCGCCGGAACAGTGTTTCCGGCGATCGCCGGCGGCGGCTGGCGGCGGCGGGCAGCGGCGGAAGGCGGCGGAAGGCGCTCGGGCAGGCGGCGCGCGGCCGCGGGCAGGCGCACAGGGGCGCGGGCAGGCGCGCGGGGGCGCGGTCAGGTGCGCGGTCCACGCGGCCGTCGTGCACCCCAGGAAGGGACACGTGGCAGGTTCTTACTGGTCGGTGTTGTGGTCAGGGTTCACGGAGCAGGCCGGTGGTGCACGGTGGACCGGCTTGGGACACGTGGCATCTGCGTATTGGTTCGGTGCATTGAAATTACGTACACCGGGCGCAGCAGGCGAAGGGTGTGACACGTGGCGCCTCCCCATTGGACGGGGTACTGTGCGTGGCAGGTGGGGCGACGTGCGCTGGCAGGCGGGCAGGTGGCCGTACCGGCGGGCAGGTGGCAGTACGCGCGGGTCAGCCGGGGCGACGTGCGCGGGGCAGGCACGGTCAACGCCACGTGGCGGAGCGCGGGACGCCGGTTTGGCTGTCGCCTGTTCGGGCGACACGTGGCGAGCGCTGGGGCGGGTCGGACGAAGCCTGGATCCCGTCCGACTGCGTATTTTGGGCTGGGCCACACTGTGCGCGCCCGAAAGTTGTGGGCCGGGCCGTACTGTGCGCGCCCGAAAGTTGTGGGCCGGGCCGCACTGTGCGCGCCCGAAAAGTTTCGGGCGCCCGAAAGTTGGGACACAATGGGAATTTTTCCAATTGTTTCCTCAGCCTATAAATAGGCAGCCCGAGCCCTCTTCTTTGGCTCTTTTCTCTCAGCCCACGCACCATCTGCCCGAGCACCTTGAAGAAGACTTGTTCAACTCTTAATTATTGATCTTCCTGCCAAGTTCTACGATTTTAGGAGCACGCATCCCGAGGTTCTGGATTTTACGGCGCGGCGCGACGTTGCATTCCTGTGTTCTTCTTCGTCGCAGCGGCAGTGTTTTGACTCCCTTGGGCTACCCCGAGATCCTTTTCTGTGATTCTTGCGCCGACAGACTCCTAAGAGGTAGGGCTTCATCTTTCGTATTGATCGCGCTTTCCTGTTTCGAGTTTTTGGCACGGATCCCGAGGTGACACTGTGACTCTTTTTCTGGGTGGAATTGTGGGGCAACATCGAGGTGTTTTGGCCATATCTTTGCGCACAAGCGTCAGCCGGAAACGAGCTTATACAACTTTTTCATCTACTGATCGCAAGGAACGCGCTCGTATTTTTCTTGGATTTTTCTGAGATTTCATCAGAGGTGAGAATCACTGTTTCTCTGTGTACAGTGCTACAGTCTTTTGTGCTGAAATCTTTTGAGTGTACCACCTTGTCGAATTTATATCTTGGCTTACCGAACTCAGATTTGGGCGTGCAAGCTACCGTTGCGAAGCTATCGACGCGAGGATCGCGGTGATATTTTTCTGGGAATTTTCTGGGCTCTTGCTGCAGGTGAAAATTAAGCATTTCTGGGACTGTTGTTGTATGTGTGTGTGAGAGCAGATTTTGGAATGTATGTGTAATAGTGGACTTTGTATTGTGCCAGGAGAGTTACGGGTGTGCTGAACTTATTGGAGCAAGGGATTAGAGTTATCTGGTGTTTTCAGCTGTTGGGCTTTGGACAGTCAGCTTTTCAGGTGGGTGTTTTGTTCCGAGAACCGGTGGACGGTTCTCTAACTCTATATGTTAGAATTGCATGCAGGTGTAGGGTACAATACCTGGGATTGATTGGTAAGCTTAACAATGTTGATTTATGGGAATTGCAAGTTAATTATTCATATTATGACAATGGTATAAATCAGACATTTATGTTGATGATTAGTGGAAGCTTACCTAAGGCAAGGTTACCCTATATGATTAATTATCATGTCATGTTAGCACATAACCCTTTTATGAGGCTGGTTTATACAATGGGATAGGATTATGTAGTTATGTGCAGGTTCTACTCCAAGGAGTGATTATGGATCGACAACCATGGACAGGTATGGTCATTGCTAATTCTGGCATGAGGTTTATTTTCTTTATCCTTCTTGAGGACAAATGCATGCTTGTATGGACATATGTGTATGGACATATAGTTAGGCCATCTTTTACTGATACACTATCTTTTGGGATTTGACTTAGGAGAAACCATGATCGCTTTCTTTCTCCTTTTTTATTTAGACTTTTGAGTCATGTTGCTCGGGTTCGAGCAGAGGTTTGGGATAGTGTAGCTGGGACCTTCGGGTCAGAGACAGGGTGTGCTTGATGTTGGATTGTGGGTTATTGCGGCAACCGCGGACAGTAGGCGGTTGACCGGATCTTGATTATTTTACCCAATTGTGGGTTGTGGGTTATTGCGGTGACCGCGGACTTTGGGCGGTTGATCGGATGTTGACTATTGCATCAGATTGGGTATCAGATTTGTTCTAGTGGATGGTGTTTTCCACATTTTGAGTACTATTGCATCAGATCGGGGTTTTGTTAGTGGACGGAGTTTCCCACTTTGATCATAGTCTTGATCCAGTCCTGCTATTATGAGACAGTGGTTACAGAGATACTCGATACAGTGATGCTTGATACAGTGATACTTTACTCGTGTGGGTCGCTCCCCTCGAGTGCCACTCCGGAGTAGGCTTTCCACGGTGTGAGCGCCGGGCACCAGGCGGGGTTCTTGAGTTCGACAGCAGAGCAGGCAGTACCAGTGATTACTGGTCTATCGATTGGGTTTATTCAGGCAGATACTTTTTGTTACACTCGTGCCTGGGGGACCGAGTGGAGTCTAGTAGCTGTGTTTAGACCAGTGCTAGTATTGTTGGGAACCGTTCGGGGTTTGACGGTGGTCCCGTGGTCGTTGTGAGTTCTTTGACCATTGTGTGAGAGGTTGAGCATCTTGAGTCTATCCATTCTGAGAGAGAGAGTATGGATTATGACTATAGCCTGCATGAGCCACTACTCAATAGCGAGTTAGTCCGTTTGGACGCCCTACGTAATTCCTGCCCGTCAGCGGGAGGTGGTTGTAGGTGGGCGCAGGTTTGACTGGACCTAATGTGGCAGTCAGCTCGATTGGGTCGATTGAGCACCTCGTGTGCGAGTGTTGCATACATTTATCAGAGTTTCCCCATTTGAGCATTCAGATAGAGGCATGGTAGCTGTAGAGTGTCTTCTGCTTCTTCTTTAAGTTTTACTGCATTAGTTATCTTTTGCCTCCAGTGGTCTTGGTGGGCAGATCGTCGGGCCTAGTGGCGATACCCACTGAGAACTCCCTTTTTGCGTAGTTCTCACGCCCGTTGGGGGTTTTCCCCCTTTTTGTCCTTTCTCCCCTCTGTTTTGCAGAGTCTTGGCGGGTGTTGCCGTTCTGTGGTTGCTGTGCGTGGTGAGGGAGTAGCGAGCTAGATCCAGACCCATCTTTGGAGAGTAGCGGTACCCCCTTTGGAGGAGATCTTCAGTATAGTCGGTAGATTGGTATTTATTTCCTCTTTTGAGAGACTGATGTAGTGAGGATATGATGTATTGAGAGCTTGTACACTGATGTTTTATTTGAGATATCTCCCTGTTGAGCTATGAGTTTTGTACTCGAGGTTATTATATGATCATCATTTTTGGGAGATGGACCTTGCTGTTTTATCTTCAGTTGTACAGCGGTTGATTTTATTTCTATAGCAGTTTTATCTTTTAGCTCTGATATCTGTTAGCTGTAGCTCTTTTTGCAGGTAGGACGCTTCGCCTATGCGGGTTTGGCATAGGTGGCGGATCTGTTGGCGAGCCCGGGTCACAGTTTCGACCCCGGGGCGTGACAGATTAGGTGGTATCAGAGCCTAGGTTGTAGGTCATGGTGGACTTAGAAACCCTAGGCTTGTGGTTGGACCCTAGGATGACTTTGTGAGAGTCGTGATTTGTAGCGAGAGTCCTGATTGAGTTTTACACCTCTCCCGAGGGACGGGATGAGTGATTGGCATGTTTATTCTCCTAAGTAGTTATGTTGGCTGCAGACAACATAACGCTATGGAATGGGTGACATGCTCTAGACTTTCGCTGGATTGGGTCGAGCGTTGTTGTGTGCTGATTTGTGGTTTCGTCGTGGCGAGCGGTGTCTCCCCGACGCTGGGTTTGGGACCCTTGTGCATCCTGTCATGGCAGTTGAGCTTGAGCGGTTGGTTTTGGGCCGGATACCCGGATTGAGGTCAGAGAACTCCGGACCCAGATGACAGGATTGTCAGAGGCATATCAGCGGCAGAGTGAGCAGCTAGTTTGGTGACGCAGTTGTCAGAGCAGTGGGCAGCCCGACAGTACTTTTCTTCTGAGACCACTAGGATGTAGTACCCTCAGCGGCAGGGATTTCTATAGTGCCAATAGAGCGAGTGGCCCCCTCCGTGCCAATGTTTAGTGCCAAGGCACTGAGGTAGGGTGGATGGTTGACAGCAGAGGAGCTGTGGGGCATGTTTGATTAAGTGAGCCAGATTTGGCAGATGAACCACCCCAACTCGTAAGATTGAGCTTGGAGCCTTTGGAGGCAGAGTCGTGGTTGGGGGTGATGGAGTGATCAATTGAGAGCCTCCCTGTGCTAGAGAGTTTATGCAGTTGTTGAACTGGTGCTCCAGGTTTCGAGGGACGAGGCACATAGGATAAGTGAGATTGGGAGTGGATTGCGCCAGGATACTCTTTAGTTTCTTTTCGGTCCCTCATGTTCGGGCTTTGGACTGTGGATGCCTCGTCGGAGTAGGCATTGTGTTTGGAGCTGGACACTGCAGTTCCTTGGATGGGGATCTGCCGCTAGAGGCGAGTTCTGGAGGGAGGCGCTTGGCGCTAGGTGATGGAGGACAGATCGGCAGGCAGAGGCATTTTCGTTTTGCTTTCCTGGGTGGTGGATATCCTTGTGGATGGTTAATGTAAAGCTTACCCAAGGGAATTCTACCCTTTGTGATTTATAACTTGTATATTTTGATTGTATCTTATGGGATTGAGGGGTGAGCTTAGAAAGGATAAGTGTATAGGGAATTGCATGGATTAACGGTGTTTTGTCTTATGACGGTTGCAATGATGGATTTCTGAGATGTTGGGGATCGGGCGGACCCCGATGGCAGTATCAGTGTCTATATCAGAGTAGCGCAACGGTAGCGTGGTTTTGTTGTCTGCGGAGGATCGTATCTGTTGCCTCAGCGTGAGCAGAGACAGAGGTCGTGCTCCCTTGTGATTGATGGGATATTTTCTGATGGACTAAGCGACAACCGCTTGCATCGTGTGGATGAGCTTGTGCCGCCTGGTTGGAGGGCGCCACGGCAGTGGATCGGGTTGTTGCAGGTGTGATTTCATCACAGCAGTCGGAGTTAGTGCACCTTGCTTTCCGGCATGGACTAAAGGCAGAGTTATTACCACGTGCACTAGAGGTACAGGATACCATCGGTGTTATGCATGTGAAGGAGGCTTGTGGGTTTTGTTCAGTGTCGTTGAGACCATGAGTTATACCAGCAAACCTCTTGATATGGGTGGCAGTTCGATGTTTTGACCCAGTGCTTGGGATTGGTTGGCACGGCACCACTGGATGGTTAAGTGCAGAGAGGGTGTTGATTGTGACTTTTGCGAGGCAGACAAAGGAGGCTTGTTATGGGGAGATTGTTCGAGCACACAGGGTTTAGCGACTGTGTGAGAGGAGCTTATGGTGGCGCCGGGACCAAAGGATATTTCTATTGCTGCGAAATCCCGGGTGTGAGTCCACTCGAGTTGATGATTATGCCGCCTGTTAGGGAGATTTTGATTGCGGTTGACGTGGTTCTGGAAACCGCGCCAACCTCAATAGCACCACTTGGATTATCGGTAAGAGCTGGGAGAGTTGATCGCACCGGTGCAGGGATCTGTTGGATAGAGGGTCTGTTTGACCTAGTGCCACGTCGTTGATACACGATGGTGAGAGCCCTTTGGGATTGGAGTCCAGGCAGGTCCAGGTATTATTTAGAACCTTTTGAAGGAGCTATATTCCGGCAGTTATTGTTTGATGCCTGCGCCAATTTGGAATTTCAGCTGAGGGCATTGTGTAGATGGTGTTCAGGACACAGTAGGGGCATTACGAGTACAGTGAAGCCAATGGATTGACTAATGCCCTGTTGCCTCTAGATTGAGGAATTCTGTGTTTCAGTTGGCCTTGAACGGTTTGATAGCGGCATCCTCCAGGAATATTTTGGTTTTACCCCCCCTCCCTGAGTGGTTAGAGCTTGTGCAGCATTTGTATATGGTGTGACAAGGTCTGTGGGGATGAAGCTTTTTGCCAAGTCGTTGTGGTGCAAGTTTTAGCTTCGAGAGCATATCTTCCTGGATTACTTCTTCTAGCCGAAGGGGCGGCGGTGGAAATTCGGCCAAAGTGGATGCTATTTAAGACTGGCCGAGATCGACGGTCATTGTTGGGGTGAGGAGTTTTTGGACCGAATAGTGCCAGCAGAGCTTGATGACCGGGTGATGAGATTGGTACCAGCGCCGATTCTAACCTAGTCAGTGGTGGGAGATGGATTTGTGAGTTATAGTGATACCTCCCGTAGTGGCTGTAGAGCCACCATTGGATTTTGTGAGCATCCAGTATCACCCCGACAGAGCCACTGTGGTGGCGGATGCCTGGAGCAGAAGAGCTATTTGGGAGTCGAGTTTGACGGTTCCATAGCTGGCACTGTGTGGGGCCATCCTTGTGTGCAGGGTTTGAGTTGTGTCCCTGAGGATCCCTTTTGATGAAAGGCTGCGGCTGGGCAATCCGCTCGGGTTGAGTTTTGAGGGTGACTGTGTATGAACCCCGCTTGTTAGGGCCCCTTTTCTGTGCAGGTGTTTGTGTGGATGTGTTTCGGGTCGCTTGGGTTGTGTTGGCTTTTAGGAGTGATGTTAGAGCGTGTTGCTCGGGCTATTTGTTCCTTTTCCCCCCGCCTCTTGTTGGAGTTTTTGAGGTTTTTCTGCGTCTCAGCTCTGGAGTGTTATGTTTTGGACCCCTCGCCCGTGTTTGACTCATTCCTTTTGGGGTCTGTGAGAGTTTGGAGTACGAGGGACGCCCGTTGCGAATTCCGACTCGTGAGGTAAGGGAATTGCGCAATCGGGCTATGCCGTACTGGTTGTTGCTGTTGTTGTTGCTAAGGAGTAATCACGGGGAGTGATAGGTGACTTGGGAGCTGGAGACGGCAGTGTTGAATATTGACCCCTGGTTTCTGAGACTCCTTGGGAGTTGCCTTGGTTTCGAGGACGAAACTTTCTTTTAGTGGGGGAGGATGTGGTGACCCGAATCTTTGCAGGGCTTCTACAGTGTGACCAGCAGCTTCTGGATGCCTACGTGGCATGTCGGCGGTGTTCGCGCGCCAATTTGGACACAAGAGATGGACTCGAGGCTTAAAATGGATCTCGTAGGTAATCGGGGGACCCCATCGGATATTTAGAAGAGTTTACGCGAGGAGTGGATATCAAATTTAGGCCCGGCGCGGAATTCGGATTAAAAATACCTTTCCGGGAGCCTCCGACAAATTATAGGATTGGAATTTGGCAAAATGGACGCCGGATTTGGAATCAGCGCGCGAAAACGGTCAAGATGGGCTATTTACTTGTATTTTTCGGAGCTTGCTACAGTAATTTTACTGTTCATCGCCGGAACAGTGTTTTCGGCGATCGCCGGCGGCGGCTGGCGGCGGCGGGCAGCGGCGGAAGGCGGCGGAAGGCGCTCGGGCAGGCGGCGCGCGGCCGCGGGCAGGCGCACAGGGGCGCGGGCAGGCGCGCGGGGGCGCGGTCAGGTGCGCGGTCCACGCGGCCGTCGTGCACCCCAGGAAGGGACACGTGGCAGGTTCTTACTGGTCGGTGTTGTGGTCTGGGTTCACGGAGCAGGCCGGTGGTGCACGGTGGACCGGCTTGGGACACGTGGCATCTGCGTACTGGTTCGGTGCATTGAAATTACGTACACCGGGCGCAGCAGGCGAAGGGTGTGACACGTGGCGCCTCCCCATTGGACGGGGTACTGTGCGTGGCAGGTGGGGCGACGTGCGCTGGCAGGCGGGCAGGTGGCCGTACCGGCGGGCAGGTGGCAGTACGCGCGGGTCAGCCGGGGCGACGTGCGCGGGGCAGGCACGGTCAACGCCACGTGGCGGAGCGCGGGACGCCGGTTTGGCTGTCGCCTGTTCGGGCGACACGTGGCGAGCGCTGGGGCGGGTCGGACGAAGCCTGGATCCCGTCCGACTGCGTATTTTGGGCTGGGCCACACTGTGCGCGCCCGAAAGTTGTGGGCCGGGCCGTACTGTGCGCGCCCGAAAGTTGTGGGCCGGGCCGCACTGTGCGCGCCCGAAAAGTTTCGGGCGCCCGAAAGTTGGGACACAATGGGAATTTTTCCAATTGTTTCCTCAGCCTATAAATAGGCAGCCCGAGCCCTCTTCTTTGGCTCTTTTCTCTCAGCCCACGCACCATCTGCCCGAGCACCTTGAAGAAGACTTGTTCAACTCTTAATTATTGATCTTCCTGCCAAGTTCTACGATTTTAGGAGCACGCATCCCGAGGTTCTGGATTTTACGGCGCGGCGCGACGTTGCATTCCTGTGTTCTTCTTCGTCGCAGCGGCAGTGTTTTGACTCCCCTGGGCTACCCCGAGATCCTTTTTCTGTGATTCTTGCGCCGACAGACTCCTAAGAGGTAGGGCTTCATCTTTCGTATTGATCGCGCTTTCCTTTTTCGAGTTTTTGGCACGGATCCCGAGGTGACACTGTGACTCTTTTTCTGGGTGGAATTGTGGGGCAGCATCGAGGTGTTTTGGCCATATCTTTGCGCACATGCGTCAGCCGGAAACGAGCTTATACAACTTTTTCATCTACTGATCGCAAGGAACGCGCTCGTATTTTTCTTGGATTTTTCTGAGATTTCATCAGAGGTGAGAATCACTGTTTCTCTGTGTACAGTGCTACAGTCTTTTGTGCTGAAATCTTTTGAGTGTACCACCTTGTCGAATTTATATCTTGGCTTACCGAACTCAGATTTGGGCGTGCAAGCTACCGTTGCGAAGCTATCGACGCGAGGATCGCGGTGATATTTTTCTGGGAATTTTCTGGGCTCTTGCTGCAGGTGAAAATTAAGCATTTCTGGGACTGTTGTTGTATGTGTGTGTGAGAGCAGATTTTGGAATGTATGTGTAATAGTGGACTTTGTATTGTGCCAGGAGAGTTATGGGTGTGCTGAACTTATTGGAGCAAGGGATTAGAGTTATCTGGTGTTTTCAGCTGTTGGGCTTTGGACAGTCAGCTTTTCAGGTGGGTGTTTTGTTCCGAGAACCGGTGGACGGTTCTCTAACTCTATATGTTAGAATTGCATGCAGGTGTAGGGTACAATACCTGGGATTGATTGGTAAGCTTAACAATGTTGATTTATGGGAATTGCAAGTTAATTATTCATATTATGACAATGGTATAAATCAGACATTTATGTTGATGATTAGTGGAAGCTTACCTAAGGCAAGGTTACCCTATATGATTAATTATCATGTCATGTTAGCACATAACCCTTTTATGAGGCTGGTTTATACAATGGGATAGGATTATGTAGTTATGTGCAGGTTCTACTCCAAGGAGTGATTATGGATCGAAAACCATGGACAGGTATGGTCATTGCTAATTCTGGCATGAGGTTTATTTTCTTTATCCTTCTTGAGGACAAATGCATGCTTGTATGGACATATGTGTATGGACATATAGTTAGGCCATCTTTTACTGATACACTATCTTTTGGGATTTGACTTAGGAGAAACCATGATCGCTTTCTTTCTCCTTTTTTATTTAGACTTTTGAGTCATGTTGCTCGGGTTCGAGCAGAGGTTTGGGATAGTGTAGCTGGGACCTTCGGGTCAGAGACAGGGTGTGCTTGATGTTGGATTGTGGGTTATTGCGGCAACCGCGGACAGTAGGCGGTTGACCGATCTTGATTATTTTACCCAATTGTGGGTTGTGGGTTATTGCGGTGACCGCGGACTTTGGGCGGTTGACCGGATGTTGACTATTGCATCAGATTGGGTATCAGATTTGTTCTAGTGGATGGTGTTTTCCACATTTTGAGTACTATTGCATCAGATCGGGGTTTTGTTAGTGGACGGAGTTTCCCACTTTGATCATAGTCTTGATCCAGTCCTGCTATTATGAGACAGTGGTTACAGAGATACTCGATACAGTGATGCTTGATACAGTGATACTTTACTCGTGTGGGTCGCTCCCCTCGAGTGCCACTCCGGAGTAGGCTTTCCACGGTGTGAGCGCCGGGCACCAGGCGGGGTTCTTGAGTTCGACAGCAGAGCAGGCAGTACCAGTGATTACTGGTCTATCGATTGGGTTTATTCAGGCAGATACTTTTTGTTACACTCGTGCCTGGGGGACCGAGTGGAGTCTAGTAGCTGTGTTTAGACCAGTGCTAGTATTGTTGGGAACCGTTCGGGGTTTGACGGTGGTCCCGTGGTCGTTGTGAGTTCTTTGACCATTGTGTGAGAGGTTGAGCATCTTGAGTCTATCCATTCTGAGAGAGAGAGTATGGATTATGACTATAGCCTGCATGAGCCACTACTCAATAGCGAGTTAGTCCGTTTGGACGCCCTACGTAATTCCTGCCCGTCAGCGGGAGGTGGTTGTAGGTGGGCGCAGGTTTGACTGGACCTAATGTGGCAGTCAGCTCGATTGGGTCGATTGAGCACCTCGTGTGCGAGTGTTGCATACATTTATCAGAGTTTCCCCATTTGAGCATTCAGATAGAGG
This sequence comes from Tillandsia leiboldiana, assembly GCA_029204045.2. Lineage (NCBI taxonomy): Eukaryota > Viridiplantae > Streptophyta > Magnoliopsida > Poales > Bromeliaceae > Tillandsia > Tillandsia leiboldiana. Next base: position 47,080,542 of record CM055062.1, on the reverse strand, counting down.
CATGGTAGCTGTAGAGTGTCTTCTGCTTCTTCTTTAAGTTTTACTGCATTAGTTATCTTTTGCCTCCAGTGGTCTTGGTGGGCAGATCGTCGGGCCTAGTGGCGATACCCACTGAGAACTCCCTTTTTGCGTAGTTCTCACGCCCGTTGGGGGTTTTCCCCCTTTTTGTCCTTTCTCCCCTCTGTTTTGCAGAGTCTTGGCGGGTGTTGCCGTTCTGTGGTTGCTGTGCGTGGTGAGGGAGTAGCGAGCTAGATCCAGACCCATCTTTGGAGAGTAGCGGTACCCCCTTTGGAGGAGATCTTCAGTATAGTCGGTAGATTGGTATTTATTTCCTCTTTTGAGAGACTGATGTAGTGAGGATATGATGTATTGAGAGCTTGTACACTGATGTTTTATTTGAGATATCTCCCTGTTGAGCTATGAGTTTTGTACTCGAGGTTATTATATGATCATCATTTTTGGGAGATGGACCTTGCTGTTTTATCTTCAGTTGTACAGCGGTTGATTTTATTTCTATAGCAGTTTTATCTTTTAGCTCTGATATCTGTTAGCTGTAGCTCTTTTTGCAGGTAGGACGCTTCGCCTATGCGGGTTTGGCATAGGTGGCGGATCTGTTGGCGAGCCCGGGTCACAGTTTCGACCCCGGGGCGTGACAACAATGGTTGAAGGTGGAAACATCAACAGACCCCCATTCTTCGATGGAACAAATTATGCGTACTGGAAAGTACGGATGAAAGCCTTTTTAATTTCCATCGACGAACGGGTGTGGCAATAAATTGAATTAGGATGGACTAATCCAACTGAAATTATTGGTGATGTTCGCACCATCAAACCTAGGTCGAAATGGACCAAGGAAGAGATTGATATATCTTCTTACAATGGCAAGGGAATAAATGCTTTATTTAATGCCTTATCACAAACAGAGTTCTCTCGCGTCTCGGCATGTGAGACTGTGAAAGAAATCTGGGATGTTCTTCAAGTTACGCATGAGGGAACTAACCTTGTGAAGATTCAGAAACTGCAAATGCTTACGAGCAAGTTTGACTCTATTTTCATGGCAGAAAATGAATCGTTCACTGACTATTACACACGATTGCAAGACATCGTAAACTCATGTGCTAACTTGGGAGAGAAGATTCCAGAATTTAAAATTGTAAGAAAGATCTTAAGAACTCTTCCTGAAAGATTTCGTTCCAAGGTCACAGCCATTGAAACTATTAAACACCCGGACGAAATCCGTGTAGAAGAATTAGTTGGTTCTTTACAAACTTATGAAATGACATTTCCTACTAACTATTCTTCGGGAAAGGCATCATCTTCTAAGTCTTCAGGTTATGCTTTGAAAACAACGAAAGAAGAAGACGCGGATTCATCCTCCTCAGGCGATGACGAGAATTTATCTATGGAGGACTTTGAGAAGCAGCTTGCTCTCTTGACAAGGAAGTTTCGCCGAAATTTTCGAAGGGGTAATTCAAGCAAAATTCCATCCTTCGGAAAGTGGAAGAAAGGCAAGGGTTCCTCAAGTTACAAGTCAAGAAAGCAAGAAGGCTTTTCTAAGGATAAGAAAAGCACAGAAGGACAAGTCCAATGCTTCAAGTGCCGAGGGTACGACCATATCTCAACGGAATGTCCAACTAAGAATCCGTCTAAGAAGAAGGCGATGCAAGCCGTCACTTGGGATGACACCTCATCATCAAATGAGTCATCGTCAAGTGATGAAGAAGACAACGCGACTGCGTTCCACGCGTCCACATCTTCACCCTTCATGTGCTTAATGGCAAGTACATCCGACTCGCTGTCCAACTCCACTGTTGAAAAGAATGCAACGGACAATGAATCGGATGATTCGGAAGGTGAAGATTTTGCTTTAGCCTACCACAGACTTTTACGGGATTCAAAGAAACTGGCTAAGCAAAACAAGGGGTTGAGAGGGAGATTGCAGGATCTCGAAGAAGAAGTAAAAAGGGTAACTTCTCTCTCGACCGATCTTGAAGTGGAAAGGGATAATCTGATAAAAGCAAATGTTTCCCTTCAAGAGTCCAACGAGCAACTCGAGAAGAATTATATAGATATGGTTAACAAAGCGAATTACTTCTTGAAGCTCAACGGCGAGGCTCGACAGGAAAAACTGGAAATGACTGAGACCATTCTCCAACTCAAGGATGATTTGCAGCGATTTTCATCAGGAAGGAGTAAGTTGGATAAGCTTCTTGGTCTTGGTCAATCAAACAAGTTCGGCCTCGGATACAATCGAACTAAAGATGATTTTAGTTCGGTTGGGACAGTTTTCGTGCCTCAGTCGGTATCTCCTCCTCCGACACCGGAATTCACGACTAGCAACGACAACAAGCCTACTTCACCCTCCTCAGGATCGTCAAGCACTAAGGTATGTTTTCGTTGTAATTTTGCAGGGTACATTGAAAGAAATTGCAAGATTGGAGCTCAAAGATCAAATCAATCACATCTTGCAACTGCTACCAATGAGTTCACTCCCCACAAATCAAAGAAGGACTTTTCAAAAGAAAAGAACATTGGTAGTACTTCAAACAAGACGATGACAAAAGAAAAGGATCAATCATACAAGACGTCTTCATCAAGGAAAATTTCTCAAACATTGCCAACATACTCTAAAACTCAAAAGGTTTGGGTATGCAAAGGTGAAATCTTTCCTTGTCTTTAATCTTTCTACGATTAAATGTTGTATAGTTTATGTAGACTATTTTTCTTTCTTTGGGCCGACACGTCAACCATCCTTGGGAGGTAAATGGTATATTTTCTTATTGGTTGATGATTTCTCTCGGTATTCATTGGTAGCATTTTTAAAAGAGAAAGCTGATACTTTTGATCCTTTTCACGAGATTTGCCTTCGTATTATGATTGAAAAGAATGAAAAGATCATTCGTGTTAGAAGTGATAGAGGTGGAGAATTCATAAATTCTAAATTCATTGACTTTTGCACTTCCAATGGCATTAAGCATGAATTCTCAGCACCCTATACACCTCAACAGAATGGTGTTGTCGAGCGCAAAAACAGGGTTATTCAAGAGATGGCACGTGTTATGCTTCACAGCCGGAATTTACCGCTATATTTTTGGGCAGAAGCTGTGAACACTGCAATCTATGTTATTAATCGAGTTTATTTGCACCCGGGAACGTTAAATACACCATATGAACTATGGTGTGGTAGAAAACCCAACATCAAATATTTTCGCATCTTCGGGAGTCGGTGTTACATTTTACGTGACCGTGAAAATCTTGGAAAGTTTGACTCTCGAAGTGACGAAGGGATTTTCTTGGGGTATTCTACGAATAGTAGAGCATATCGGGTATTTAACTTGGAATCTAAGACGATCGTAGAATCTATAAATGTTAAAGTAGATGAGGCTTTCCACTTTGCATCTGATAAATCTACCCCTGATATCTCTCTTGATGATGATACTTCTGTAAGTGCATCTTCTCATGATAATACTTCCAATATTAATGATGCATCTAATGGTTTTTCAAGTTTATCTGATGTGCAGGAATCATCTCATGTACCTCCGAGTACTCCATTACAACAAACGTTACGCATCTCCAAGGATCATCCTGAATCAAACATCATTGGAGACCCACAAGAAGGAGTCAAAACTCGGAGACAGTTGGTTTGTGGATTCGCCTGTTATGTTTCCACGATCGAACCAAAGAACGTTGATGAAGCTCTTCAGGATGACTACTGGATTGAAGCAATGCAGGAAGAGCTCCATCAGTTTGAACGCAATAAAGTCTGGGAATTAACGACGCCTCCGAAGCAACACAATGTGATTGGTACTAAATGGATTTTCAAGAACAAGAAAAATGAGGATGGTACCATCATCAGGAACAAAGCACGTTTAGTTGCTCAAGGCTACTCTCAAATAGAAGGTATAGACTTTGATGAAACGTTCGCACCTGTAGCTAGACTCGAGTCCATTCGTATCTTATTTGCTATTGCTTGTCACTTCAATATAAAATCTTTCAAATGGACGTTAAGAGCGCGTTTTTAAATGGGTTTTTAAATGAGGAAGTTTATGTGGCTCAACCGAAAGGTTTTGTAGACTGTAAACTACCTAACCATGTTTTTCGTTTGAAAAAGGCTCTTACGGTTTAAAACAAGCACCGCGAGCATGGTACGAAAGGTTGACAAAGCACCTTTTGGAGAAGGGCTATACTCGAGGGGGAGCAGATCGGACTCTCTTTGTGAAGCATTATCAAAATAACTTCATTGTTGCACAAATCTATGTCGATGACATTGTGTTTGGAGCAACAAAGGATAATGATGCTTCTAAATTCGCAGAAACCATGGAAAGCGAATTTGAGATGTCTATGATGGGCGAACTGACATACTTTCTTGGATTGCAAGTGAAACAAAATGATGAAGGCATCCATCTGTGTCAATCCAAGTACGCAAAGGAGTTGGTAAAGAAATTCGGATTAGAAAATTCTAAAGATTTTCCTACTCCTATGGGAACTAGCAATAAGGGATTAGGAAGTGAATCTCTTAGTGATAATGTAGACGAGAAACTCTATCGCAGCATGATTGGAAGTCTACTTTACCTCACAGCTAGTCGCCCGGATATATCCTTTAGTGTTGGGATTTGCGCGAGATATCAATCAGCACCAAAGGAGGTTCACCTGAAAGCGGTGAAACGGATCATCCGGTACGTCAAAGGAACTATAAACTTCGGAATTTGGTATCCTATGGGAACAAGTTTAGATATTATTGGATACTCAGATGCCGATTGGGCAGGATCTGTGGATGATCGGAAAAGTACGAGTGGTGCATGTTTTTATCTTGGCCATTGTCTTGTTGCATGGCATAGTAAAAAGCAAAACTGCATTGCACTCTCGACTGCTGAAGCGGAATACATCTCAGCGGGTAGTTGTTCAACTCAACTTATTTGGATGAAAAGCGTGTTGAGCGACTTCCGGATTTCAGCAACTTCGGTAACTGTTTTATGTGACAACACAAGTGCTATAAACATTTCAAAAAACCCTGTGTTGCACTCTAGAACAAAACACATTGAACTTAGATATCATTTTCTTAGAGAGCTAGTTGAATCAAATATTCTTCAAATTTCCTACATTTCAACTGAAGATCAATTAGCTGACATTTTAACAAAACCTTTGGATCAAAAACGTTTTATTCATTTGCGTAAAGCAATTGGAATGCTTTCCTTGAAATAACCTCCTTTTGAAACTTTTGTTTAGGTTAGGTTTTGTTTTTGTGTTTTTGTTCATTATCTATGCTTAGACATAGAACATTAATTGAGCATTAGTTTTATTGACTTTAACTGCATCCTTTTATATATTTAGAAATCTATTATGCCTTAGATATCATAATATTTCATTTGATGTAATGATCATTTATGTCAATTAACTCATCTTTGTTTTGATCAAAGTCAATTTCTCTCTCGATGATCTCTTGGTATAGTTTTTATCTTATTTGACTGTTTAGTCGAGTATGAAATCGAGATCAATATTTGGCTAAATACTTTATATCTTAGATAATTGATAGCCAATTGAGGGGGAGTCAAAGAAAAAGTATTATGCTCAAAAGATGTGGAAAGAGTTACATCCCAATGAGGAGTGTGAAAACTACCACCACATGGAGGAAAGAGCTACCACCTCGGTCGTCCGAGTACTGTGTGCAGCTACCACATGTATACCAAGCAAAGTTTTTCAAGTTTGATTAATTAAAATGCATGTTGAAATACTTGACTCTGTCAAAATTTCAAGGTTGGTATAAGGTGGGATTTTTAATGAAAGATGCTCAAAGAGCCACTCTCTTCAATAAATTGACTAGATATATTATCTAACTTATCGGGGATGTTAGACATCTATTGATCTTTGTATTTCATTTTCTTTACCGAATTGATGATTTGATAAAGGCATTGCTCATAAGATCAAGTTAGATGTAATTGAAGTTGTTCAACTTTAAGGGATTTAATTTTTATAAATTTTCGTTTCATTTGTTGGATGTTATTGATAGATTTGGTATAATCTATTTCTTGTTGTATGAAACGATGTTTTTCGTTTAAAGTTGATACACAAAAGTGCTTACAATCTTTTTCTGGTTTTTCTTGGATTTCTCTGAAATTTTCTAAAGAAAAAGTTGGAGCCGATCCGGATTGGACCTGCCGATCCGGATCCCGAACGCAGATATTCTTCTGCGGGCAGACGATCCGGATTGGACCTGCCGATCCGGATCCCGAACGCAGTTTTTCACTGCGGGTAGCCGATCCGGATCGCAATCACGAACTGATCCGGATCGCGGCTAGGGTTTTATATAGAACAAAAGGGTTTTGATTTCTTTTACTCCGATCTTTTGTTCCAAAGTTTCCAGAGCTTCTCTCTCTAGATTTCATCCATCTTGGAAGCTTTAAAACTCAAGTTCTTCAACTCCAAGTAAGTTTTATTGATCAAAATCTCGGTTTTTCACAATTTTTCTTATTCCTCCTCAAAACGTGATGAATTTCTTGTATCAATCTCATTTGTGGATGGTTTTTGATCAAATTTCTTTGAAATAAGAACTCTGAGTAGATTAGTTTGATTATATGCTAGGTATTCTCAAGATAAACGGATTTTTGGTATTCGATTTCAAAAATTTCAGTTTTAGGGCATATAATGGGAATTTTCCAAAATCATGCAATTGATCTATTTTTAAATTTTCTTTTGCAAAACTAATTTGATTCCTAGTCTCTCTACACGATAATGATTGTTTGGGTACAATTTTTCTAATTTTTGAAAATTAACAATTTTTTCGTGTTCTTGAGGTGTTGCTCACAGGATTTCTTTTCACAAGAAACCAATAGCAATGGTGATCACCTGGATCATTTCCTTCTGGCTGCTATGGTACATACGAGAGACACTGTCAAGCCCAAGAGGGCTAAGAAAGCAAAGAAAGCGAAAGATGATTCCGATACAGAATCGGAGACGGAATCGATCAATTGGGATGAGTTGCAAGTTGAAGCAACAACTGTTCCCGCTGCTTCAAAGGGAAAAGCGCCTACGGAAACATCGAAGGCTCCGCCTACTGCTGCTGATAAGGGCAGAGCTCCAATGGAAGAAACTTCTGGAAAGACAAGAAGAAAAAGCGTTGCTCGCAAAGAAGGGAGTGCTCGAGGAATCTTCATTGAGCAACCAGTTGATAGGCAACCATCTCCACAAGACTTTATCAGCTCAGCTAGGATAAAGGACTTTGAAAACAGGGAATGCATTGGCGAAAGGCATGTTAATGTCAAAGCCTTGAAGGAAAGATCTCCGGCATTTGGGACTCTGTATGACCAGACAGGTCTTGCTCCCATTTGCAATTTCCCCGAGACCACTGGGTATTGTCTTCACTCAGTGAGGATGTTCTATCAAAATGCTTGTTATCTCGTTGATCAGGAGAGCGGACGTCGAGACTTTCAAACATTGGTCAAGAATGTTAAGATTAAAGTAACGCCGCAACTGATTGGAGAGGTATTAGGGATGACGGCCCGAGCCGATGGCGCTCATTACCAGAAGAATCAAGTTTTCAACACCAACTCCTAGAGAGTGGTTGTTGATGGCATCTGTCTGCCCGATACTCTGTCTACAGGAAACTCCGTCTTTTCAAAAGAACTACGACCAGAGTATCGCTTCTTAAACTTCATTGTTTGTTATAACGTCCTTCCAAATATGAACACGAAGGTTCTTCGATGGGATAGGATGTTATTCCTTTATCTTCTTGGAAACCCCACAGCAGCAATGGGAGCAAACTTAAACATTCCCTACACCATCTGGGCGAGGATGGCTCGCTATGTGGAACATGCTCACCCTTCAGAGAGACTACCTTATCCAATGATCATCATGCGCATTCTTCGAAAATTTAAAGCTGACACGAATGCAAGTTCCTACATGCACAGTCTGGGAACGATAAATGAAACAACGATTGTAAAGTCTCTCTCGACAAAGCCAGACGAGCCCATATTACCTCCTCACCGACAACGAGCACAACAACAACAAGCGACAACCTCTGCACCGGCAGCAACTCCTCCAGTCCAACCAACACAACAAGCACCTCCATCAACTTCTGATGATGATGCATCAGTTACCTCAATCTATAAAGAACAGCAAAGGCTCTCCAACGAGCAAGAACGTATATCAAATGAGCTCATTGAGGTAAAGGAAGAAATAAAGAAGGTAAATAAGAATCAGTCATCAATGAACAAGAGATTAAAGAAAATCTTCCAAATTCTTGGCTGTATCAGTTCAGAGGAGTCTGAATGATCCGTATCCTTCCAATTTCTGTTTATAATGCATATGTTTTAATCTTTTTCTTGTGCAGGAACTTCATTTTTTTTTAACCTTCTTTTGTGCAGGTCTTTTACGTTTTAGTTTTTAGTTTTTAGTTCTCAAACTTGAACTGTTAACCATTCTCTCAATTTTGGTATTTTTTTTGGCTAATTTCTGTGACAAAAAGGGGGAGAGAGAAGTATAAACAATGATACTACAATGATACTATGATACAATGGTTACTGAGAAAACTTGAAACTATAGAGGTAAGTATAACCTCAACTTGAAAGGTAAGTAGAACTTCAACTTTCGGTTTTCATTTGTGTTTGAATGCATGCCTCGACTAACTATTCGACTAACTATTTGGGCATGTAATATAACTAACAAGTTGATGTTCACTAACATGACATTTGGTTTTTGATTGCATAGAAGATATGTTGGTGTTTTAACTATGATCAGTTTACATATCTGAATGTATAAATGTCATGGTAAGTATAAATGAGTATAAACTTCATCTCTGTATGTGGTTTTTGAATGATATAAAATTCTTGAGGTATCTAACGATTTCTTTTGTCAAGAATGATTTCTTTTGCAGAGAGTACAGATGTCTAAGTCTAGAGTCTGTTTTAGGAGTTTAACTCATGTATTTTATTTTGGATCTCCATTGTAAATTTTTGTTGTATGGTGATAGCAACAAAATATCTTTTTGAATTTTCTTGAGTGGATCTATGTTTTGTCACGAAACCGCCAAAGGGGGAGATTGTTACGGAATTTGAGTTGGCGTATTTCGTGAATTCGGTTAAGTCTTGAAGATTGAAGGTAAAGGAAGTTGGATCATATAACTCAATCTCAAGAAAGAAGAATTCAAAAGGATCAGGTATGTTTAACTTAATATCTTTGGTGATCCGAATACTTCTTATAGCGTAGAAACACTTGGATGGATTTGTTATTGCATAAATATCAAAAACTGGACATGGGACATGTTCAGGATCCGGATCAGACTGTTCAATCCGGATCCCGAAGGTGGTTCGTTCATACACCAGTTCAATCCGGATCGTAGCTTCCCTTGATCCGGATCCCGAACACTGAGTTTACCATTTTATTTGAACGATCCGGATCAGGCTACTGCAATCCGGATCCCGAACGTTGATGTTTGGTGAACTGTATGAACGATCCGGATCAAGCACTTCGATCCGGATCCCGAACCTTCGTTTTTCTGGAATATGTTTTCTCGCTACTGCAATCCGGATCGCCGATCTCCGATCCGGATCGTCGTCATAAAAATTTCCAGAAAAGGATAGTTTTTGATCCTTATCTTCTTCCAAGGGTTTCTAACCTATAAATAGACCCTATGATTCTTTTTCTAGGGTTAATCCCAGAAGTCCACAAATAGAAAAAAGTAGCCGTCATCTTTTATACGGCCTCAGATCCACATATAGAGAAGAAGGAAATAACTAGATTAATTCTATGTTTCTTCATCTATATTGATTAGTTTGATTCTAGGTTTTCATACTCACATTTGAGTTGAATCAAACTAATGAATACTAGATGGTATTTCCGATCTATCTTTGATCTAAGTATTCGGCGGATCATCACCACCCAAAAACAACGATTTACCCCAAAATCGGCGCGTGGACTCGCGTGGCCTTGTGGATTCAAGGTGCAACCGCTCTCGTGGATTCGGAGCGAGGTACGTTCGTGGATTCGAAGCGTGCTACTGGGTGAAGACCGTGGATTCGGTCGGACGTCGTGGACTCGACGTTGGACGCCGTGGATTCGGCGTTGGACGCACATCGTGGATTCGAGAAGCGTCTGGAGCGAGCGGAGAAGATCAACTAGGAGCGTATGGAAAAGGTTGAGTCGTCTGTGAGTACGGTATATCACCTTGTACGTGTTAATTCTAGTGGATTTCACCGTGTTATCGGTCCCGTGGTTTTTTACTCCGGTTTGGAGTTTTTCCACGTAAAAATCTCTTGCGTGTTATTTATTTTTCCGCATTGGGTTTTTATATCGCAAAGATTTTTGAGTGTTTATGGTTTACACCTATTCACCCCCCCTCTAGGTGTTTTTCCCTATTTAGATCCTATTATTCATATAACCCAACAGTGGGTCGAGCGGAGAGTTTTCCCGGTAAACAATGGATTGAAGGGCATTAACAGATTGCGTAGGGGAAGGTTCCCGACGTTGCTATGGTTATTTGAGCTTATCAGATCGGGTGTAGAGGGTTCTCCGATTGATTATGTGATGAGGTTGGGCTTTCCAGATTGAGTCGTGGTGATGTTTTTCGACCGAGTTATGATTCATTGGCATTAGATGTTTCCAGATCTTTTTGATCTGGATTTTAGACGCATGTTGCGCTTATTGAGCCAGATGAGACCGCTTGTGACCCCGGTGGGGGCACTCCCCTCGAGTTGCCACTCGGATGCGATGACGA
>CM055062.1:47001240-47069734 GCA_029204045.2 Tillandsia leiboldiana | reverse complement strand
CACCAGGCCCTCAACTCATAAGCTCGGGGGGTGTAGGCTGCCCTGGCTCATCAGGGGTAACTGGACACCCCGAGTAGGGATCCGACGTCGGGGAGGCATCCTGCCACAAGAAATCACGAATAATACATACCCCACCAACGACCCAATCTAGCGAAGTCAAAGACATCATCCCCCATTCTCTGCGACTTTATGTTGTCTGCGAGCCAACAACGGTCCACCAAAATTGGGTATGTCGATCCCTCTGTCACTCACTGGAAGAGTCCAATAAATAAATCAACGACTTTCGCGAAGTGTCACGCCTCTCGCGCCCTATCATCATCCTGGTCTGCCAAAAGCCTAGGTTTCCTAAGTTCCACTGACCTATCCCTAAGCTCTGATACTAACTTAATCTGTCACGCCCCGGTGTAAACCGGAACCCGGCCCGCCACAGATCCGCCGTGCACACAAATTTTTCTATGTGCACGAAGCGCTGGTAACCTGCTCAGATATATAATATACAATAAAAGAGCATAAACAGAGCTGAACTAAATAAAACTAAAAGTATCTCAGACTGAAATAAGCTACAAGCAGAAATAAAAGTACAATATACTCCCAGCTCACCAAAAATATACAACCAGCTGGCCAAAGCCAGACCCAAAGGAAACTACTGAAGTCTGAGATACAAAAAGGGGTACAATAAAACCTCGCTAGTCTCACACTTGGGGTAGACGATCTAGCTAGTCGGCGATCCTCTTACCTCGATCTGCCGCTGAAGGCCCAGCAGCTCCCACAGATGACTCTGCAAAACAAAGGGGAAAAGGACAGGAAACAACAATGGGGGTGAGAACTACTAGATAAACCAGTAGCCTCCCCTAGCGGGTAAAACCTCTAATGCTGACGCACCCACTAGGAATAAAGAGGCAAAGGAAGAACAGTGGTATGCAATAAAGACTGCTGAAACAGGAACACCACTACTATGCCTCTAAATGCAGTGCCAAAAGATAACTGTATATATGCAACTATAAAGCTGACTGCCCAAAGAAACCCAATCAGAGGGCCAAGAAATACTGGCACTGCCTGCTCTGTCATCACTCACAACTCACCAACTGACCGGCACACGTCACGGTCAAAAAGCCTACTCCGGAGTGGCACTCGAGGGAGCGACCCACACGAGTAAAGTATCTCTATATCAATCATCTCTGTAACCGATGTCTCACAATAGCAGGACTGGATCATGACCATGATCAAAGTGGAATACTCCATCCACTAATGCAACCCTGATCCCCAATCTGATGTGATAATAACATCCGGTCAACCGCCCAAATTCGCGGTTGCCACTATCTCCCCCATCCCCAAGAAGAGTCTAAACTGTCCCAGACTCAAGATCCAACTACACTATCTCAAGATCCCGATCTGACTCGATCGTCATGCATCGTTAGAGAAGAATAACAATAAAACATGTTTTTCTCCTAAGTCAAATCCCATGATATAGTGCTGCAGTAAAATAGTGGCTTAACTAGTTGTCCAAATAAGCATGCAAGTGTTTTCTTTTAAAGCATTTCAAAAAGTGACTAAGGTTTCATATGAAGGATCATTTTAAAATAATATTGGGTTACTTATTTGCATGCGGTTTAGGATATAGCAAATGTCCAACTTTATTGTCCCAGATTTATCATATAGAAGCTATCAATTAATTTAGGGGGCCCAATGCAATAGGTTCATATACCACAAGTTATCTATCACATGTATAATTGGGAACTCTACTATTCCTAGTGTGCAAGTCAACAAAGAGGGAAACGCAACCACCACCTCGAAAAGCATGCACAATACACCCAGAAAATACCCGCTGTCCTCTAAACCACCGTCAGCTGAAACAGTATCCTACAACATCACACAAGTGTACACGGTGTAAAAACTACAAGTTCCAAACACAAATTGCTGTTTTTACAATCAGCACGCAAAACGAAGAATTTCACCTCTGTCTTGAGCTCCTAAAAACTCAAAAAAATCACGGTTACGTTCCTCGCGAAAAGTAGCCCAAAATCGACTCTTGAATCACCTCGATCTGATATTCCTACGCTGAGAAACAATTCGTCGAAGTCGCCGCTGTCCAAAAACCCAAACAGCAAAAGAGGGGGTCAAAACACCTCGGGAATCGTGCCAAGAATCGGAATCCAGAGAAACCACCAACACGGAAAACGAAGCCCTACCTCTTAGGAACACACCGGTGAAGAAATCGTCGAAAGAGGACTCCTGTACTGCGCAGGGGACTCCTCGGACTGAAATGCGACGATAACGGGCCAAGATTGGGGAAAAACGAGGCACACTGTAAAATCCGGATCGCCGCTGTCGAACTTCCAGAAAATCTGGGAACGCACCACGAGGTAGAAAATAAGAAGATGAAAAACTTCTCTTAAGGCCCCTCCCACAGATTCCCTCTCTATCTCTCGGAAAACAGAGAAAAAGAAGGGAGGGGAGGCCTTTAAATAGGTCCACAAAAACAATTGGAAAAATTCCCAATGTGTCCCGGATTTCGGGCGCAAACAGTGCGGCCCGCCCATTTCGGGCGCGCACAGTGCGGCCCGGCCCAGCCATTTCCGGGCGCGCACAGTGCGGCCTGGCCCAAGCCCCGCTCGCACAGCGGATTGGCCGCACCCTTCGCCCGTCCGACCCGCCCCCAGGGCCCGACACGTGTCCGCCAAACAGGCGGCAGCCGTGCGGGCCCAACGGGGAAGTGCCACGTGCCCCCTCCCCGGGTCAGCACAGCGTGCGGCACCGACCAATGGCGTGGTGCCACGTGGGGCGGCGCCGCCCCCCCGACACGGGTGCCGGTCGGTCAACGCGCCGCCCACGTGCGCGTACGGCCGCAGGCGCGCGCCCGCGGGTGCACCGCGCGCACCTGTGCCGTCCAACCCGGGGCTGCCATGTGGCGCGCCCCGGTCCACCGTGCATCGCGCACAGCCCCGCCTCTGCCCGGCCTGCCCGCGCTGCCCGCGCACACTCCCGTGCGCCGCGCGCGCTGCACCGGCCCAACCAGCGCCTGCCACGTGGCCCGCCGGTCCACCGTGCACCGGCGGTCCACTCCGTGGACCGAGAGTGGTGCGCCGGCCCAATAATAGGCTGCCACGTGTCCCGGGATGGTCCACGGCTCCCCCCATGCACCAATTTGCGCAGAAAACTTCCGGGGGTCCATTTTTGGGCATCCGGACTCCAAATTAAATAAGTAAATAGCTGTTTTCAAGCGTTTTTCCGCGCTAAATTCAAATACAGCCTCCGATTAGCCTGATTCCACTCCTAAAATTCGACAAAGGCAGCCGAAGGTCAGGCTTGCTCCCAAATCCTCTCTGGTTCCAAACAACATATCACTTTGACATGTTGGGGCCCCACGCACCAATATAGGTGTTCTACACCCCAAAACAGGGGCAAAACCACCGGAAAACCTAGGACACTACATCCTCCCCCACTAACAAAAGTTTCGTCCTCGAAACGAAAATCATACCTCAATCCTGAGCCTCGAACAGGTAGGGGTAGGCGTCCATCATCGCCGACTCGAGCTCCCACGTCGCCTCGCGCTCATCATGATTGCTCCAGAGGATCTTCACATAGGGGATGGTCCGATTACGCAATTCTTTCATCTCCCGCTCTAGAATCCGCAGTGGGCGCTCCTCATATCTCAAATCCTCGCTGATCTCAAGTGGCGTGAAGTCGATGACGTGCGATGGGTCGAAGACGTACCTCCTCAGAGTGGAAACATGAAACACATCATGGACACCAGCAAGTCTCGGGGGAAGTGCAAGTCGGTAAGCAACTGGCCCGATACGCTCTAATACCTCAAAGGGTCCAATGTATCGGGGACTGAGTTTCCCGCGAATGCCAAACCTCCTTATCCCTTTGGACGGCGAGACTTTCAAAAATACATGATCTCCAACCTGAAACTCTAAGTCTCGCCGCCGAACATCAGCAAAGCTCCTCTGTCGACTCTGAGCTGTCTGAAGATGCTGTCGAATTACCCGGACCTTCTCCTCCGCCTCTAGCAATATATCTGGTCCCAGAGTCCGCCTCTCCCCCACATCACTCCAATATAGCGGTGATCGACATTTGCGTCCATACAACGCTTCAAATGGAGCCATTCGAATGCTTGCTTGAAAGCTGTTGTTGTAACACCACCGGAATTTGGATTAGTCCTCTATATAAATGATATAATAGGACTAAATCTCTAACCCGGCTATAGCATTTTGGATGGTAGCAAGATCCAAGAGGAACATGAGAGTTAAGCGTGCTAGAGCTAGAGTAGTTCTAGGATGGGTGACTCCCTGGGAAGTGGGGCGTCACAGTTGGTATCAGAGCCATTCACCAGCCGGAAATGTGAGATGAGTCTCGGCTGAGCCAGGGTTATATAGCGGGTAGAGCGAGGCTCCCCGGCTAATGACCGTTGTGAGTGGAGTGCAGCTCCTCACAAGGTCGGCTAAGGCTAGCGAGATGAGTCTCACATCGTCTGGTGCTTGTGAGTGTGCTTGAGCCTGACGTGGACGTCAGGGCTTAAAGGGGGGAAGAATGTAACACCCCCGGAATTTGGATTAGTCCTCTATATAAATGATATAATAGGACTAAATCTCTAACCCGGCTATAGCATTTTGGATGGTAGCAAGATCCAAGAGGAACATGAGAGTTAAGCGTGCTAGAGCTAGAGTAGTTCTAGGATGGGTGACCCCCTGGGAAGTGGGGCGTCACAGTTGTTGTACGCAAACTCAGCTAGTGATAAGTGTCGAATCCATCCACCGCCGAAATCTAGGACACAAGCCCTCAGTATATCCTCAAGGATCTGAATCGTCCGCTCTGACTGTCCATCAGTCTGTGGGTGGAAGGCTGTACTGAATCTGAGCTGAGTCCCCAAGGTAGTCTGTAAACTCCTCCAGAATCGCGAAACAAACCTCGGGTCTCTATCTGATACTATAGAAGTTGGCACTCCATGTAATCTCACTATCTCATCCAAATATAACTGGGCTAGTCGCTCGAGTGGCCAAGTAGTCTGCATAGGTAAAAAGTGCGCTGACTTGGTAAGTCGGTCCACAACTACCCAGATAGCATCTGCACCTCCCTGTGCCCTCGGCAACCCGACCACAAAATCCATAGTAATGTGGTCCCATTTCCACTCGGGAATCGGGAGACTCTGTAGATTGCCAGCTGGCACTCGATGCTCAGCTTTTACCTGCTGACAAGTTAAACACTGCGACACAAACCTCCCAATATCCCTTTTCATACCATTCCACCAGAAGTGTGCCTTGAGGTCCTTATACATCTTAGTCCCCCCAGGATGAAGGGTATAAGGTGTATAATGGGCCTCCTTCAATATCTGTTCTCTGATCTCAGCATCCACTGGCACACATGCTCGGTCCCTGTACCTCAGTACTCCCGAAGCATCCACTGAAAAATCCCCTGATCGAACACTCGGAATCTGATCTCTAATCCTGGTTAAATGGGGGTCCTCGCTCTGTTTCTCCCGGATCCTCTCCAGCAGAGTGGGCTGTACGACTAAAGACATCAGTCTAGCAGAGACCCCAGGGGATACAACCTCTATCTCGAGCCGTCTCAACTCCTCTAACAGTGGCGCCTGATTTGTAATCAACATGGACAAACTCTGTACTACTCTCCGGCTTAATGCGTCAGCGACCAAGTTAGCCTTGCCTGGGTGGTACAGGATGTCCACATCATAATCCTTTAGTAGCTCTAACCATCTGCGCTGCCTCAAATTCAGTTCCTTCTGCGTGAACAGGTACTTTAGGCTCTTGTGGTCGGTGTAGATCTCACAGTGCTCCCCATATAGGTAATGGCGCCAAAGCTTCAGTGCAAACACCACGGCAGCAAGTTCCAAGTCATGGGTAGGATAATTCTTCTCGTAATCCTTAAGCTGTCTCGATGCATAAGCAATTACCCTCCCTTCCTGCATCAGCACGCATCCAAGCCCACTGTGCGATGCATCACTGTAGATCACATATCCTTTCCCCATAACAGGGAGGGAAAGGATAGGAGCAGTCATCAATCTATCCTTTAGCTCCTCAAAGCTCCTCTGGCAGTCCTCACTCCAGATAAACTTAACTCCTTTACGCGTCAACCGAGTGAGGGGTGTGGAAAGCTTCGCAAAGCCTTCCACAAACCGACGATAATAACCAGCTAACCCCATGAAGCTGCGCACCTCAGATACAGTCATCGGTCGGGGCCAATCTCGAACTGCCTCAATCTTCGCCGGGTCTACTGCTACACCGGCGGCGGAAATCACATGGCCCAAGAAAGCTACCTCCCGAAGCCAAAACTCGCACTTTGACAGCTTGGCATACAACTTCTTATCTCGTAGAAGTTGTAGCACAGTCCTCAAGTGCTCCACGTGCTCGGCCTCGCTTCGGGAGTAAATAAGGATATCATCAATGAACACCACCACAAAACGATCCAGAAAGGGCCGAAATATCCTGTTCATCAAGTCCATAAAGGCGGCAGGGGCATTAGTCAATCCAAACGGCATAACTGAAAACTCATAATGCCCGTACCGTGATCTGAAAGCAGTCTTAGGAATATCCTCGGCCTTCACCTTCAGTTGGTGGTAACCAGACTGTAGATCAATTTTGGAAAATACACAAGACCCTTGCAGCTGATCAAAGAGATCATCGATGCGCGGCAGAGGGTACTTGTTCTTAATGGTCACTTTGTTCAATTCCCTATAGTCCACACACAACCGAAGTGACCCATCCTTCTTTTTCACGAATAGCACCGGTGCTCCCCAAGGCGACACACTTGGTCTAATAAAGCCCTTATCCATCAGGTCTTGCAGCTGTGCCTTAAGCTCTCGCAGCTCAGCCGGTGCCATCCGATAAGGAGCCTTAGAGATTGGCGCAGTTCCTGGAACTACGTCAATCACAAACTCAATCTCTCTGTCTGGCGGCATACTAGTCAGCTCAGGTGGAAAAACATCCGGAAACTCGCGGGCAATAGGAATATCCCCGAGTCCCGGTGTCGCCGTAGGCCCCTCAACCACACTAGCCAAAAAGGCTACACAACCTCGATGAATCATCCGCCTCGCTCGGGAAGTCGAAACCACAGAGGCAAAGAAAGCACTCTGACATCCCCGATATACAAACATCTCCTGGCCTGGCTCTCTAAAAGTGACAGTCCTCGCGGCACAATCAATAGTCGCGAAAAACTGAGCCAGCCAGTCCATCCCAAGAATCACATCAAAGTCCCTCAGCTGTCTCAAGACCAACAGGTCTGCTGGCATAATCCAGGACTCGATCTGTATCGGGCAGGACCAACAACACTCCTCCACGTGCAAAGTGTGTTCGGGAATCTGAACCTCTCGTGCACGTGGCAAAAATCCTACCTCTAACCCATGTAATGATGCAAAAGATCTACTAATGAAAGAATGCGATGCTCCAGTGTCAAATAAGGTACGAGTCCTAATGCCAGAGAGTAAGGTGATACCTGCCACCACATGGTCCGCTGCTGAAGAATCCTCTACCTGTGCAGCATACACTCGCCCACTCTAAGCTGGAGGGCGATAATCGGTGGGATGGGAAGAAGATGGCTTGCTCGGTAGAGCATAAGGCCGCTGAGCCGTCGACCACTGCTGCGATGATGCTGGGGCAGATGCTGAAGAAGGAGCGGCTGAAGTCGAAAAGGGGCACGCAGCTCGAATGTGCCCTGGCTGTCCACATCCGTAGCAGCGACCCCACCGCTGGTCGCAAGTGCCGGGGAAGTGCGGACCTCCACAGAAGATACAACTGCTGGGAGCCCGTGACTGTCGGGACTGCTGCTGCTGAGACTGTCGCTGTCGTTGCGGCTGCCGCTGAGACCCGCGCTGCGACGAATGAGATCCCTGCTGCTGCTGCTGCTGCTGCGGGGGCCTCTGGGACCCACTAGGCCCTCGCCGCTCCGAACGCCCACGGCCTGGGAACTGAGGCGGTGGCGGTCGGGGCGGCCTCCAAGTACTGGCCTGTCCCCCCTCGTCATGGGCTGGTCGCTTTCTGTCGGAGCTCTGAGCGACCGCGGCCCTCTGTCTGGCCACCACCAGATCACCTCTCTCCACCCACTGTGCATGCTCTGCGGCTGCCTCCAGAGTCTGAAATCTCTGAGCATGCACCAGTGTGTAAATCTCTGGACGGAGGCCTCCCTCAAACAACTCAACCTGGTGCGGACCGTCACGAGCGACGAAGGGCACACAGTTCAGCAACTCCGTGAACTCCTGGAAATAGGCATGAGCCGATCGATTGCCCTGCTGCAGGTTCTTCAAGTCGTCCTCCAACTTCTTCTTCACACTGGTCGAAAAATAGGTGTCCAGCACCATCCGTCGGAACTCCTCCCAAGGCAGCTGCCGAGTAATCCGGAACTCCAGGGGCTCTACCCGCTGCCACCAAAAATCAGCATCTCCGTCCAAACAGTGCACCGCCATGTGCACTCGATACCTCGGGTCGATGAAGAAGTCCCGAAAAAGCTTCTCCATCGCAGAAAGCCATCTCCCAACAGCCCAGGGCTGCGCATCCCACCCTGAGAATCTAGGGGGTCCCCGCTGAACAAACTTGGAGAGTTTGTTAGCGATATCCTGCTCCTCCTCCGCAGTCAAAGGCTGAATAGCTCCAGGGGCCCCGCTACTCGAAGATGGCGCTGACGGCACAAAAGGTGCAACAGGAGGCACAAGGGACTCAGGAACAGCTGGGGATGGTGCCTCTCTCTGGGCAAGGAGCTGCTAAAACCTCTGCTCCTGGCGGCGTTGACCCTCCGCCAATTGGGCCACCAAGGCCCTCAACTCAGTAAGCTCGGGGGGTGTAGGCTGCCCTGGCTCATCAGGGGGTAACGGGACACCCCGAGTAGGGATCCGACGTCGGGGAGGCATCCTGCCACAAGAAATCACGAATAAGTAACATAACCCCACACGACCCAATCTAGCGAAAGTCAAAGACATCCCCCAATTTCTGCGACTTTATGTTGTCTGCAGCCAACATAACGGTCCACCAGAAATTGGGTATGTCGATCCCTCTTCACTCACTGGAAGAGTCCAATAAATAAATCAACGACTTTCGCGAAGTGTCACGCCTCTCGCGCCCTATCATCCTAGGGTCTGCCAAAAGCCTAGGGTTTCCTAAGTCCCAACTGACCTATCCCTAAGCTCTGATACTAACTTAATCTGTCACGCCCCGGGTGTAAACCGGAACCCGGGCCCGCCAACAGATCCGCCGTGCACACAGAATTTTCTATGTGCACGAAGCGCTGGTAACCTGCTCAGATATATAATATACAATAAAAGAGCATAAACAGAGCTGAACTAATAAAACTAAAAGTAATCTCAGACTGAAATAAGCTACAAGCAGAAATAAAAGTACAATATACTCCCAGCTCACCAAAAATATACAACCAGCTGGCCAAAGCCAGACCCAAAAGGAAACTACTGAAGTCTGAGATACAAAAAGGGGTACAATAAAAACCTCGCTAGTCTCACACTTGGGGTAGACGATCTAGCTAGTCGGCGATCCTCTTACCTCGATCTGCCGCTGAAGGCCCAGCAGCTCCCACAGATGACTCTGCAAAACAAAGGGGAAAAGGACAGGAAACAACAATGGGGGTGAGAACTACTAGATAAACCAGTAGCCTCCCCTAGCGGGTAAAACCTCTAATGCTGACGCACCCACTAGGAATAAAGAGGCAAAAAGGAAGAACAGTGGTATGCAATAAAGACTGCTGAAACAGGAACTACCACTACTATGCCTCTAAATGCAGTGCCAAAAGATAACTGTATATATGCAACTATAAAGCTGACTGCCCAAAGAAACCCAATCAGAGGGCCAAGAAATACTGGCACTGCCTGCTCTGTCATCACTCACAACTCACCAACTGACCGGCACCCGTCACGGTCAAAAAGCCTACTCCGGAGTGGCACTCGAGGGGAGCGACCCACACGAGTAAAGTATCTCTGTATCAATCATCTCTGTAACCGATGTCTCACAATAGCAGGACTGGATCATGACCATGATCAAAGTGGGAATACTCCATCCACTAATGCAACCCTGATCCCCAATCTGATGTGATAATAACATCCGGTCAACCGCCCAAAATTCGCGGTTGCCACTATCTCCCACAATCCCCAAGAAGAGTCTAAACTGTCCCAGACTCAAGATCCAACTACACTATCTCAAGATCCCGATCTGACTCGATCGTCATGCATCGTTAGAGAAGAATAACAATAAAACATGTTTTCTCCTAAGTCAAATCCCATGATATAGTGCTGCAGTAAAATAGTGGCTTAACTAGTTGTCCAAATAAGCATGCAAGTGTTTTCTTTTAAAGCATTTCAAAAAGTGACTAAGGTTTCATATGAAGGATCATTTTAAAATAATATTGGGTTACTTATTTGCATGCGGTTTAGGATATAGCAAATGTCCAACTTTATTGTCCCAGATTTATCATATAGAAGCTATCAATTAATTTAGGGGGCCCCATGCAATAGGTTCATATACCACAAGTTATCTATCACATGTATAATTGGGAAACTCTACTATTCCTAGTGTGCAAGTCAACAAAGAGGGAAACGCAACCACCCACCTCGAAAAGCGTGCAAAATACACCCAGAAAATACCCGCTGTCCTCTAAACACACCATCAGCTGAAATAGTATCCTACAACATCACACAAGTGTACACGGTGTAAAAACTACAAGTTCCAAACACAAATTGCTGTTTTTACAATCAGCACGCAAAACAAAGAATTTCACCTCTGTCTCGAGCTCCTAAAATCTCAAAAAAATCACGGTTACGTTCCTCGCGAAAAGTAGCCCAAAATTGACTCTTGAATCGCCTCGATCTGATATTCCTACGCTGAGAAACAATTCGTCGAAGTCGCCCCTGTCCAAAAACCCAAACAGCAAAAGAGGGGGTCAAAACACCTCGGGAATCGTGCCAAGGAATCAGAATCCAGAGAAACCACTAACACGGAAAACGAAGCCCTACCTCTTAGGAACACACCGGTGAAGAAATCGTCGAAAGAGGACTCCTGTACTGCGCAGGGGACTCCTCGGACTGAAATGCGACGATAACGGGCCAAGATTGGGGAAAAACGAGGCACACTGTAAAATCCGGATCGCCGCTGTCGAACTTCCAGAAAATTTGGGAACGCACCATGAGGTAGAAAATAAGAAGATGAAAAACTTCTCTTAAGGCCCCTCCCACAGATTCCCTCTCTATCTCTCGGAAAATAGAGAAAAAGAAGGGAGGGGAGGCCTTTAAATAGGCCCACAAAAACAATTGGAAAAATTCCCAATGTGTCCCGGATTTCGGGCGCAAACAGTGCGGCCCGCCCATTTCGGGCGCGCACAGTGCGGCCCGGCCCAGCCATTTTCGGGCGCGCACAGTGCGGCCTGGCCCAAGCCCCGCTCGCACAGCGGATCGGCCGCACCCTTCGCCCGTCCGACCCGCCCCCAGGGCCCGACACGTGTCCGCCAAACAGGCGGCAGCCGTGCGGGCCCAACGGGGAAGTGCCACGTGCCCCCTCCCCGGGTCAGCACAGCGTGCGGCACCGACCAATGGCGTGGTGCCACGTGGGGCGGCGCCGCCCCCCCGACACGGGTGCCGGTCGGTCAACGCGCCGCCCACGTGCGCGTACGGCCGCAGGCGCGCGCCCGCGGGTGCACCGCGCGCACCTGCGCCGTCCAACCCGGGGCTGCCACGTGGCGCGCCCCGGTCCACCGT
Source organism: Tillandsia leiboldiana (assembly GCA_029204045.2). NCBI lineage: Eukaryota > Viridiplantae > Streptophyta > Magnoliopsida > Poales > Bromeliaceae > Tillandsia > Tillandsia leiboldiana. The sequence goes on along the minus strand of CM055062.1, from coordinate 47,058,033 downwards.
GCACCGCGCACAACCCCGCCTCTGCCCGGCCTGCCCGCGCTGCCCGCGCACACTCCCGTGCGCCGCGCGCGCTGCACCGGCCCAACCAGCGCCTGCCACGTGGCCCGCCGGTCCACCGTGCACCGGCGGTCCACTCCGTGGACCGAGAGTGGTGCGCCGGCCCAATAATAGGCTGCCACGTGCCCGAGATGGTCCACGGCTCCCCCCATGCACCAATTTGCGCAGAAAACTTCCGGGGGTCCGTTTTTGGGCATCCGGACTCCAAATTAAATAAGTAAATAGCCGTTTTCAAGCGTTTTTCCGCGCTGAATTCAAATACAGCCTCCGATTAGCCTGATTCCACTCCTAAAATTCGGCAAAGGCAGCCGAAGGTCAGGCTTGCTCCCAAATCCTCTCTGGTTCCAAACAACATATCACTTTGACATGTTGGGGCCCCACGCACCAATAATAGGTGTTCTACACCCCGAAACAGGGGCAAAACCACCGGAAAACCTAGGACACTACACGCCGGGCCAACATAACCGCTTCGTTAAAAGTGGGGAACCCTGCCGGTGGCATTCCCCGTTAGGTGTCGTCCCTGGCGTCTCGCTGGGTGCGGTCGACACCCTCGAAATCTTGAGTCAGTAGGCCTAGGCGCTCAGTGAGAGTTAGCATTTGCCCCGCTATGTCGCGTAACTGGTTGCGGAGTAAGCGGTTGGTTGCGGCTGCGGGATCCATCCTGTCCATTGAGAATGGTTAGCGCTCGGTGGCCGGATCCTGGCCGTTGTCCGCTGTGATACAAAGAAACCACGTTAACCCTAAGGTTATAACCCTAGCACCCTGTCTTACAATTACACCTATATTACGTTCCCTTTTCCCCGTACTCTCACGTACTACGCACCTATACCTTGGTTATCTCATGTCCAATTTGCTTGTGGCACCCTACACTGTGGATGTGGATCACGTCTACTATGGTTATGGTTGTTTTCTCTGATACCATTTAATCTGTCACGCCCCCGGGGGTTTTTGAGTCTTTCAAAGCAGAAAATTGCGTGTATTATCTTTTTTTCTTAACAAGGTAACTTAAACCTCATCCCCGGTACGTGCCAGACCGCCACATACACAAATTCTCTCTGCCCACGGACAGAGTCTCCTTTTTATATGCACGGCGTCTCATTTACAACATGCGTTTCATTTACAACATCATACATCAACCATCAACCATACAATAGACATACATCGTCAAACAGAGTACAGTAATTTAACTAATGTTTTAAAAGACCGGTGTCCACTCGACACCTTGTTTTTTTTTTCAAGCAAGTTATTAAAGCGGCGTCACCGTTTGGAAAGGATAAAACCAGCGGTTGCAAAACCCGTGCCCACACGGCACTTCGTTTTGAGAAAACATTTTCAAAATCATTTAGCTTTTCATGAAAGCGTGCCGCATAAGAAAACATCACTAAAAGTATCTAAAACGCAAAGGTACATCTCATCCACAGTGCTAACTAATACATGTCCACGACTAATATGATCCACAAGCAGATTAACTATTTAAAGTATAAGGAAAACGAGATAAAAACCAAGTATCCTGACTACGGTCCTCGCGACGCAGTCTCACCGCCCTCCCGGCTAACGCACCTGGTAACACCTGTCACGGAGTGGGTAAAGTCAGTGACAAACAAAGTAGATGTCTAAGTATCAAAAGAGAATAAGGAGCGAACCGATTACACAGGAACCTTTCGCTAACTTTGCACATAAATAAGTTGGGCACCAACCCCAGAGTACCTGTCAGGGAGACATGAAGTCTCCCCTCGTGCGCAAACACCTTTTTGATGCTTTTAACCTCTTCACGGTGCTGGTGTGCTATTTTCAGCGGGCGCGAAGAGGTCCTCACGGCTCCCACCCCTTTGTGAGGTACACGGGTCAAAAAGACCACTTCTCCGGAAAAGTACACCCATGCGGAGGCCAATCCGCCTGTGTACGTGCAGCATCCGAAAACGGATTTGCCGAGATCGGCGCATAGTGAGCACCGCGACCGCAGCCGCTTCAATTGTTAGATAAAATATAATTATGCGAAAGGTTAAACTGTCCGTCTACTTTGTTAGACAAATTAAGAGCATTTTAATGATGATAGATGCACTTACTGCACTTGTTGCACTTATAGTAACCGTACCCACCTAGTTGAAGAGAAATCGGAACACCTGAATCCTTCGCGCACCCCCACTGCGCACCTGGTCCTAAAGAAAGTTCGCAAGGATAACTATAGTCAAAAACGTGCACTAACATCCCAAAACAAAAGACCCAATTTACTCTTTTCGACGGAAAAGTCCAACACCGTCCGGGTTGACGAAAATCGGAATCCCGCGCCGCCGTCGCCGTCCGCCGGAGCCCTGCGCGGTTCGAAACCGCGCGGCGTGTCTCCGCGGGCAGCGCCCACGCGGCGCGGTGCCTCGCGCGGGTGCTGCCCGTGCGGCGGCCACGCAGCGCCCGCGCGGGTGCGGCCCCGCACGGCGCCCGCGCGCGGGGTTGCCCGCGCGGCGCCCGCGTGGGTGCCCCGCGCGGCGCTCGCGCGGTCGCGGGTCCGCGCGGGAGCCGCCCGCGCGGCAGCCGCGCGGCGCCCGCGCGGTCGCGGGTCCGCGCGGGTGCCGCCCGCGCGGCAGCCTCGCGGCGCCCGCGCGGTGCCAGCGCGGTCACGGGTCCGCGTGGCAGCCGCGCGGCGCCCGCGCGGTCGCGGGTCCGCGCGGGTGCCGCCCGCGCGGCAGCCGCGCGGTACCCGCGCTGTCGCGGGTCCGCGCGGGTGCCGCCCGCGCGGTGGCCGCGCGGCGCCCGCGCGGGTGCGACCCGCGCGGAGCCCGCGCGGTGCCCGCGCGGTCCCATCGCCGCTTGCGGCGGCGATCGGCCGTCCGCGATTCTCCTCCGCGCGATGCCCTAGCGGCACCGCGGGCCTCCGCCGTCCGTTCCGTGCCCTAGCATGACGACGATGACGGCGACGGTGACGGATACGACGGAGAAACCCAAAAACTCAAACAAAAGGGACGACGGAAAAATCCCAAATAATTTATAACAATTATTTTACTAACCGACGATCGACGGGAAGGTTGTCCGGTCGCGTTCTTGCCTTCGATTCGATGTCCGGGAAGATCGGGCTCCTTCTCTTTCTCCTTTCCCTTTCTTTCGGCTAGGGTTCCGTCTTTTCCTTTTTCTCTTTCTTTCTCTCCTCACCGGTTAGGGTTTTATTTTTCTTTTCTTTTCTTTCCGATAATCGGGATCCCTTATATAGCTCGTATTATATCTTTAATTAATTTCCTCTTTAATTCGTACGTAAGGAAATTCTATTTTTCGTCATCAGATAATTAATTAATTAATTAATTATCCCCTACGAGATAACCGACCTTATCTCCAACGGGTGCAAGATATTTCGCACGGATTTCGATGCATGACTAATCACCGCATCACTAAGAATTCCGTTCTGGGAGATCCCGACATCGGATTTCAGATCCGATCGCACCGTCGGCCATCATTTTCCGCGCTCTATCGCAGAAAAATACCAGCACCACACACCGGCCAACTTTTAACAATTAAATAATTTTATTCCACTTAAGGGCTTAAATAGTTTAGATGTGAGTCAAAAATATCCCTAAGGGCCGGATCACTACACAATCCGTTGAAATGTGGTCGTAGCCTTTGCATCGATAACATTGGATTTTCCCTTCGAATTCATCTTTTTCCTTATAAGCTTTTGCAGAGCTTTTGAGATTAGAGGATTTAGAACCCGATGATCCTTTAGATGGTTTCGTGGATGAAGATCCATCGGTTCGATTCTGTTACGGAATTTGAGTTGGCGTAGTTTCGTGAAAGTCTCAAGTCTTGAAGATTGAAGGTGAAGAAAGTTGGATCATTTAACTCAATCTCAAGAAAGAAGAATTCAAAAGGATCAGGTATGTTTTACTAAAGATTTTGTGTGATCCGAATACTTCTTGTAGTGTAGAAACACTTGGAAGAATCTTTCATTGCATAAAAATCAAAAACTGGACTTGGGACATTTCAGGATCCGGATCAGGTTGTTCGATCCGGATCCCGAAGGTGGTTCGTTCATACACCAGTTCAATCCGGATCGTAGTCTCTTGATCCGGATCCCGAACAGTGAGTTTACCATTTTCCTTGAACGATCCGGATCATGCTTCGCAATCCGGATCCCGAACGTTGATGTTTGGTAAACTGTATGAACGATCCGGATCATGCACTTCGATCCGGATCCCGAACCTTCGTTTTTCTGGAACTGGCTGACTCGTTACGACGATCCGGATCACAGCTAGTCCGATCCGGATCGCCGTCCGTAAAATTTCCAGAAATGTTAGGTTTTTGATTCTTATCTCCTTCCTAGGGTTTCTAACCTATAAATACACCCTATGATTCTTTTTCTAGGGTGAATCCACATAGCCGTCATTTTCATATATCATTTTATACGGCTATAGATCCACATATAGAGAAGAAAGGAAATCATTAGAGAACACTCTATGTTTCTTCATCTATATTGATTAGTTTGATTCTAGGTTTTCATACTCACATCTTGAGTTGAATCAAACTAATGAATACTTAGATGGTATTTCCGATCTATCTTTGATCTAAGTATTCGGCGGATCATCACCACCCTAAAACAACGATTTACCCCAAAAATCGGCGCGTGGATTCGCGTGTCCTTGTGGATTCAAGGTTCAACCGCTCTCGTGGATTCGGAGCGAGGCACGTTCGTGGATTCGAAGGGTGCTATTGGGTGAAGACCGTGGATTCGGTCGGACGTCGTGGATTCGACGTTGGACGCCGTGGATTCGGCGTTGGGCGCAGATCGTGGATTCGAGAAGCGTCGCGGAGCGAGCGGAGAAGATCCTCTAGGAGCGTATGGAAAAGGTTGAGTCGTAAGTGTGTACGGTAAATCACCTTGTACGTGTTTTAATTCTAGTGGATTTCTGCCGTGTTATCGGTCCTGTGGTTTTTTACTCCGGTGATGGAGTTTTCCACGTAAAAATCTTGCGTATTATTTTTATTTCCGCATTGGGTTTTATCGCAACGATTTTTTGAGTGTTTATGCGTTTACACCTATTCACCCCCCTCTAGGTGTTTTTTCCCCTATTTAGATCCGTATTATACATATAACCCAACAAGTGGTATCAGAGCGGGAATAGGGTTGTAAATAATGGTTGAGGGTGGAAACATCAACCGACCCCCGTTCTTCGATGGAACAAATTATGCGTACTGGAAAGTACGGATGAAAGCCTTTTTAATTTCCATCGACGAACGGGTGTGGCAATCAATTGAATTAGGATGGTCTAATCCAACTGAATTTATTGGTGATGTTCGCACCTTAAAACCTAGGTCGAAATGGACCAAGGAAGAGTTAGATTCATCTTCTTACAATGGCAAGGGAATTAATGCTATCTTTAATGCCTTATCTCAAACTGAATTCTCTCGCATCTCGGCATGTGAGACTGCGAAAGAAATCTGGGATGTTCTCCAGGTTACACATGAGGGAACTAACCTCGTGAAGATTCAGAAACTGCAAATGCTTACGAGCAAGTTTGACTCTATCTTAATGGCAGAAAATGAATCTTTCACGGACTACTATACACGATTGCAAGACATCGTAAACTCATGTGCTAATCTGGGAGAGAAGATTCCAGAATTTAAGATTGTAAGAAAAATCTTAAGAACTCTTCCTGAACGATTTCGCCCAAAGGTTACTGCCATTGAAACTATTAAACACCCGGACGAAATACGTGTAGAAGAATTAGTTGGTTCATTGCAAACTTATGAAATGACATTTACTACTAACAATTCTTCAGGAAAGGCATCCACTTCTAAGTCTTCAGGTTATGCGTTGAAAACCACTAAGGAAGAAGACGCGGATACGTCCTCCTCAGACGATGACGAGAACCTTTCTATGGAGGAATTTGAGAAGCAGCTCGCTCTCTTGACAAGGAAGTTTCGCCGCAACTTTCGAAGGGGTAATTCAAGCAAATCTCCATCCTTCGGAAAGTCGAACAAAGGCAAGGGTACTTCAGGTTACAAGTCAAGAAAGCAAGAGAACTTCTCAAAGGATAAGAAAAGTTCAGAAGGACAACTACAATGCTTCAAATGTCGAGGCTACGGCCACATTGCAACGGAGTGTCCTAACAAGTATCCGGCAAAGAAGAAGGCGATGCAAGTCGTCACTTGGGATGACAACTCAACGTCAAATGAGTCGTCTTCGAGTGATGAAGAAAAGAGCTCCACGGCATTCCACGCGTCCATATCTTCACCCTTCATGTGCTTTATGGAAAATACATCTGAGTCATTGTCCAACTCCACTGTTGAAAAGAATGCAATGGACAACGAATTGGATGATTCGAAAGGTGAAGAATTTGCTCTAGCCTATCACAGATCTTTACGGGATTTAAAGAAACCGGCTAAGCAAAACAAGGGGTTGAGAGGGAGATTGCAGGATCTCGAAGAAGAAGTAAAAAGGGTAACTTCTCTCTCGACCGATCTTGAAGTGGAAAGGGATAAACTGATAAAAGAAAATGTTTCCCTTCAAGAGTCCAATGAGCAACTCGAGAAGAACTATATAGATATGGTGAACAAAGCGAACTATTTCTTGAAGCTCTACGGCGAGGCCCGACGGGAAAAATTGGAAATGACAGAGACCATTTGCCAACTCAAGGATGACTTACAGCAATTTTCCTTAGGAAGGAGTAAGTTGGATAAACTTCTTGGTCTTGGTCAATCAAATAGGTTCGGCCTCGGATACACTCAAACTGGAAACAGTCCAAGTTCGAGTGAGACAGTTTTTGTGCCTCAGTCGGCATCTCCTCTTCCGACACCGGAATTCAAGACAAACAACGACAACAAACCTACTTCATCCTCTTTGGGATCGTCAAGATCTAAGGTATGTTTTCGTTGTGGTGTTTCAGGGCACATAAGAAGATATTGCAAGACGGGAGTCGAACGCTCATCTCAAGGACCTCTTGCAACAACTACCAAAATGGCTCCTCCCCGAAAATCAAAGCAAAACTTTTCAAATGAAAAGAGATTTGGTAGTTCATCGCGCAAGACGATTTCATCAAGGAACAACAATCGCTATAACAAGACGCCTTCACCTAGGCATATAACTTCTCGACCATTACCGACGCACTCCAAAAGGGTTTGGGTGCGCAAAGGTGAAATTTTCCCTTGTCTTGTTTCCAATGTTTCCTTGCATGCATATGATAGTTCGTCTTGGTATCTGGATAGCGGATGTTCCCGTCACATGACCGGTGACAAAAATAGTTTTCAAAATCTTGAGAAAATCTCCGGAGGACACGTTGTTTTCGGAGACGGTCGATCTTCCAAAATTGTTGGAAAAGGGACGGTAGCTATTCCAGATGGCCCGATTTTGAAAAACGTCTTATTTGTTGATGGCCTTAAAACTAACCTCATAAGCATAAGTCAACTTTGCGACAATGGTTTTTCAGTTAACTTTTCATCTGTTGAATGCGTTGTAACTGATAAGGACCATGTCTTCTTTTTAAAAGGGGTTAGATCTGAAAACAATTGCTATGTTGTTCCTAATAAATTTTCTGAAAATTGTAACTTAGCTGCTTTGAATAACGAAACTCTTTGGCATGAAAGGCTAGGTCACTTAAATTTTAAGGAACTTACTAGAATTTCAAACAAGGACGTGGTCAAGGGGGTTCCAAAGCTTTTATTTAAACAAAACATTGTGTGTGGTGGTTGCCAAAAGGGAAAACAGTCTAGGACTGCACACAAGAACTTGAACCACGTTGGTACAAAACGGCCCTTGGAACTTTTGCACATGGACTTAATGGGGCCGACCCGTCAACCATCTTTGGGAGGTAAATGGTACATTTTTTTATTGGTTGATGATTTCTCTAGGTTTTCATGGGTAGCATTTTTAAAAGAGAAAGCCGATACGTTTGACTCTTTTCATGAGATTTGCCATCGTATTATGATTGAAAAGAATGAAAAGATCATTCGTGTTAGAAGTGATAGAGGTGGAGAATTCATAAATTCAAAATTCTTTGATTTTTGCACTTCAAATGGAATTAAACATGAATTCTCGGCACCCTATACACCTCAGCAGAATGGTGTTGTTGAGCGCAAGAACAGGGTTGTTCAAGAGATGGCGCGTGTGATGCTTCATAGCCGGAATTTACCGCTACATTTTTGGGCTGAAGCTGTGAACACCGCTGTCTATGTCATTAATAGAGTTTACTTGCGCCCAGGAACTTTAAATACACCATATGAGCTGTGGTTTAGTAGAAAACCCAACATCAAATATTTTCGTGTCTTCGGGAGTCGATGTTACATTTTACGTGACCGTGAAAATCTTGGAAAGTTCGACTCTCGAAGTGATGAAGGGATCTTTCTGGGTTATTCTACGAATAGCAGAGCATATCGAGTATTTAACATTGAATCTAAGACGATCGTAGAATCTATAAATGTTAAAGTAGATGAAGCTTTTCACTTTGAAACTGGAAAATCTACCCTCGATATCTCTCTAGATGATGATTCTCCTGCTAGTGCATCTTCTCATAATAATACTTCCAATATTAATGATGCATCTAATGGTTCTTCTAGTTTATCTGATGTGCAGGAATCATCTCATATATCTCCGAGTACTCCGTTTCAACAAACGTTACGAATCTCCAAGGATCATCCGGAATCGAATATTATTGGAGATCCACAAGGAGTCAGAACTCGGAGGCAGTTGGTTTGTGGATTCGCTTGCTACGTATCTTTAATCGAACCAAAGAACATAGATGAAGCTCTTCAGGATGACTACTGGATTAAAGCAATGCAGGAAGAGCTCCATCAATTTGAGCGAAACAAAGTCTGGGAATTAACGAAGCCTCCAAAGCAACACAATGTGATAGGTACCAAATGGATCTTCAAGAACAAGAAAAATGAGGATGGTACTATCATCAGGAACAAGGCACGATTAGTTGCTCAAGGCTACTCTCAAGTAGAAGGTATAGACTTTGATGAAACCTTCGCCCCTGTAGCTAGACTCGAGTCCATTCGTATACTATTCGCTATTGCTTGTCATTTTAAAATTAAATTATTTCAAATGGACGTTATGAGCGCATTTCTAAATGGGTTTTTAAATGAGGAAGTTTATGTGGCTCAACCGAAAGGTTTTGTAGATCATAAACAACCTAACCATGTTTTTCGTTTGAAAAAGGCTCTTTACGGTCTGAAACAAGCACCGCGAGCATGGTACGAAAGGTTAACAAAGCACCTTTTGGAGAAGGGCTATACTCGAGGGGGAGCTGATAGGACTCTCTTTGTGAAGCATTATCAAAGCAATTTCATTGTAGCACAAATCTATGTCGATGACATTGTATTTGGCGCAACAAGAGATAACGATGCTTCTAAATTCGCGGAGACCATGGAAAGCGAATTTGAGATGTCCATGATGGTCGAATTGACTTATTTTCTTGGATTGCAAATTAAACAAAATGATGAAGGTATTCACTTGAGTCAATCCAAGTATGCAATGGAGTTGGTCAAAAAGTTTGATCTAGAAAATTGTAAAGATTTTCCGACTCCAATGGGAACTAGCCACAAGGGACTTGGAAGTGAATCACATAGTGAGAATGTAGACGAGAAACTGTATCGAAGTATGATTGGAAGTCTACTTTACCTCACGGCTAGTCGCCCGGATATATCTTTTGGTGTTGGGATTTGCGCGAGATATCAATCAGCATCAAAGGAGGTTCACCTGAAAGCGGTGAAAAGGATCATTCGGTATATCAAAGGATCAATTAATTTCGGAATTTGGTATCCTATGGGAACAAGTTTGGATATTGTTGGATACTCAGATGCCGATTGGGCAGGATCAGTGGATGATCGGAAAAGCACGAGTGGTGCATGCTTCTATCTTGGCCATTGTCTTGTTGCATGGCACAGTAAAAAGCAGAACTGCATAGCACTCTCGACTGCCGAAGCGGAATACATTTCAGCTGGAAGTTGCTCAACTCAACTCATTTGGATGAAAAGCGTATTGAGCGACTTCCGCATTTCAGCATCTTCGGTAACAATACTTTGTGACAACACTAGTGCTATTAACATTTCTAAAAACCCTGTGTTGCACTCTAGAACAAAACATATTGAACTTAGATATCATTTTCTTAGAGAGCTAGTTGAATCAAATACTCTTCAACTTTCATATATTTCAACTGAGGATCAATTAGCTGACATTCTAACAAAACCTTTGGATCAAAAACGTTTTATTCATTTTCGAAAAGCAATTGGGATGCTTTCCTTGAAATAATCTTCTTTTTGAAATCTTTGCTTAGGATAGGTTTTGTATTTGTTTTTGTTTTGTTCATTATCTATGTTTGTACATAGGACATTAATTGAGCATAGATCACAATTGACTTTAATTGCATCTTTTCGCACATTTAGAAATTTATTATGCTTTTGCCATCATAATATTTCACTGTTGCAATGATCATTTATGTTAATTAAATCATCTTCTAAAGTGATCAAAGTCAATTCCTCTCTCTCTATGATCTCTTGGTATAGTCATTATCTTATTTGACTGCTTAGTCGAGTATGAAATCGAGATCAATATTTGGTTGAATACTTTATATCTTAAATAATTGATAGCCAATTGAGGGGGAGTCATAGAAAAGGTAAAATGCTCAAAAGATGTGGAAAGAGTTACATCCCAATGAGGAGTGTGAAAACTACCACTACATGGAGGAAAGAGCTACCACCTCGGTCGTCCGAGTATTGTGTGCAGCTACCACATGTATACCAAGCATGGGTGTTCAAATTTTTGATTAAGTAAAATGCATGTTGAAATACTTGACTCCGTCAAATTTCAAGGTTGGTATAAGGTGGGTTTTTAAAGAAAGATGCTCAAAGAGCCACTCTCTTCAACAGATTGTCTAGATACATTATCTATTATATTTGGGATTTCAAACATCTATTGATCTTTGTATTTCATTTTCTTTACTGAATTGATGATTTGATAAAGGCATTACTCATAAGATCAAGTTAGATGTGATTGAAGGTGTTCAACTTTAAGGGATTTAATTTTTGTAAATTTTCGTTTCATTTTTGGATATTATTGATAGATTTGGCATAATCTAATTCTTGTTGTATGAAACGATGATTTTTGTTTAAAGTTGATACACATTTGTGCTTACAATCTTTTTCTGGTTTTTCTTGAATTTCTCTGAAATTTTCTAAAGAAAAAGTTGGGGCCGATCCGGATCGGGCTAGATGATCCGAATCCCGAACGCAGGAATTCTTCTGCGGGCTGACGATCCGGATTGTATCTGCCGATCCGGATCCCGAACGCAGTTTCTTACTGCGGGTAGCCGATCCGGATCGCAGTTATGAACTGATCCGGATCGCGGCTAGGTTTTATAAGGAACGAAAGGGTTTTTGATTTCTTTACTCCAATCTTTTGTTCCAAAGTTTCCAGAGTCTCTCTCTCTAGATTTCATCCTTCTTGGAAGCTTTCAAACTCAGGTTCTTCAACTCCAAGTAAGTTTTATTGATCAAAATCTCGGTTTTTCACCGTTTTTCTCTTTTCCTCCTCAAACGTGATGAATTTCTTGGATCAACTTTGTTTGTGGGTGGTTTTTGATCAAATTTCTTTTGAAATAAGAACTCTGGGTAGATTAGTTTTGATTATATGCTAGGTATTCTTCTGATTAACGGATGTTTAGGCTTCGATTTCTAAAATTTCGGTTTTAGGGCATATAATAAGGATTTTCGAAAATCATGCAATTGATCTATTTTTAGAAGTCCTTTTGCAAAACTAATTTGATTCTGAGCTTCTCTACATGATAATGATTCTTTGGATACAATTTTTCAATCTTTGAAAATTAACAATTTTTCATGTGTTCTTGAGTTGGTTCTTCACAGGACAATTTCTCTAAACTTAAAGCACTAGAATCAACAGGAGATAACTCTCTTGGTTAATCCTGCTACTGGTCACAATGGTGCACAAGAGTACATCTGTAAAAGAGAAACCGGATTTTTCAACAGGAGATAAGACAACAGAAGGCAGGGAGGACAGCTCAGAGTACGATACGGAAGAATGGGATGAATTCTTCAAAGATGTTCAACAGAAGATTGATGAGGAAAACAGAGAATGCATTGGAGAAAGGCATGTTGATGTAAAAGCCTTAAAGCAGCGTTCTCAGACGTTTGGGACTTTGTTTGACCAGAGAGGTCTTGCTTCCATTTGCGAGTTCCCGGAGACCACTGGATATTGTCTTCACTCAGTGAGGATGTTTTATTAGAATGCCTGCTATCTAGTTGATCAGGAAAGCGGGCGTCGGGATTTTCAAACATTAGTCAAGAATGTCAGAATCAAAGTAACGCCTCAGCTAATTGGTGAAGTACTAGGGATGGACGCCCGAGCCGATGGCACTCATTACCTGAAGAATCAAGTCTTCAACACCTTCTCCTGGAGAGTGGTAGTTGATGGAATCTGTGTTCCAGATACTCGGTCGACAGGAAACTCCGTTTTCTCGAAAGAACTACGACCAGAGTACCGCATCTTAAATCTCATTGTTTGTTACAATATTATTCCAAACATGAACACAAAGGTTCTTCGGTGGGAAAGAATGATATTCCTTTATCTACTTGGAAACCCCGCAGCAGCAATGGGAGCTAACTTAAACATTCCCTACGTCATCTGGTCAAGGATGGCACGATATGTGGAGCAAGCTCATCCGTCAGAGAGACTACCTTTTCCAATGATCATCATGCGCATTCTTCGCAAATTTAAAGCTGACACAAATGCGAGTTCCTATCTGCACAGTTTAGGAACGATCAATGACACAACAATTGTAAAGTCTCTTTCGACGAAGCCAGATGAACCTTTCATACCTCTTCACCGGCAACGAGAACAACGACAACAAGCAACAACCTCTGCACCGGCAGCAGCTCCTCCAGTTCAACCAGCACCTCCGGCACAAGAAGCACCACAATCAACTTCTGATGATGATGCATCTGTTACCTCAATCTATAAAGAACAGCAAAGGCTCTCCAACGAGCAAGAACGTATATCAAATGAACTAATTGAGGTAAAGGAAGAAATAAAGAAGGTAAATAAAAATCAATCAGCGATGAACAAGCGAATAAAGAAGATTTTCCAAATCCTCGGCTGTATCAGTTCAGACGAGTCTGAATAATCCGTATCCTTCTAATTTCTGTTTATTATGCATATGCTTAAATCCTTCTGTTGTGCAGGTTTTTAAGTTTTAATTTGAGTTTTTAGTTCTCTAACTTAAACTGTTGACCATTCTCTCCACTTCTGTAATCTTTGGCTTTATTTGTGACAAAAAAGGGGAGAGAGTTTAGAACAATGAGAGAGTTTAGAACAATGATTTGAACAATGAACAATGAACAATGATTGTGAAAATCTTGATGATGAAGATTTTGTATACATCAAGGTAAGTATCTCTTCAACTTTTGGTTTTAACAATGATTGTGAAAATCTTGATGATGAAGATTTTGTATACATCAAGGTAAGTATCTCTTCAACTTCAACTTTGGTTTTCATCTTGTGATTTGTTGCATGTCCCTACTTACTATTCGACTAACTATTTGGACATGTATTATTACTAACAAGTTGATGTTGGGCTAACATTTTGACATTTGGTTTTTGAATGCATAGAAGATATGTTGGTTTTTAACTTTGATTCTCTTACATATCTGAATTCTCAAATGTCCTGATGATTAGATAAACTCTATCTCTGTACTAGGTTTTGTATGCTAAATATTCTTGAGGTATCTAACGATCTCTTTTTGTCAAGAATGATTTCTTTGTGCAGAGAGTACAAATGTCTAAGTCTAGAGTCTGTTTTAGGAGTTTATCTCATGTTTTTAAATTTTTTGGATCTCCATTGTAAATTTTTGTTGTATGGTGATAGCAACAAAAATATCTTTTTGAATTTTCTTTAGTGGATCTGTGTTTTGTCACGAAACCGCCAAAGGGGGAGATTGTTACGGAATTTGAGTTGGCGTAGTTTCGTGAAAGTCTCAAGTCTTGAAGATTGAAGGTGAAGAAAGTTGGATCATTTAACTCAATCTCAAGAAAGAAGAATTCAAAAGGATCAGGTATGTTTTACTAAAGATTTTGTGTGATCCGAATACTTCTTGTAGTGTAGAAACACTTGGAAGAATCTTTCATTGCATAAAAATCAAAAACTGGACTTGGGACATGTTCAGGATCCGGATCAGGTTGTTCGATCCGGATCCCGAAGGTGGTTCGTTCATACACCAGTTCAATCCGGATCGTAGTCTCTTGATCCGGATCCCGAACAGTGAGTTTACCATTTTCCTTGAACGATCCGGATCATGCTTCGCAATCCGGATCCCGAACGTTGATGTTTGGTAAACTGTATGAACGATCCGGATCATGCACTTCGATCCGGATCCCGAACCTTCGTTTTTCTGGAACTGGCTGACTCGTTACGACGATCCGGATCACAGCTAGTCCGATCCGGATCGCCGTCCGTAAAATTTCCAGAAATGTTAGGTTTTTGATTCTTATCTCCTTCCTAGGGTTTCTAACCTATAAATACACCCTATGATTCTTTTTCTAGGGTGAATCCACATAGCCGTCATTTTCATATATCATTTTATACGGCTATAGATCCACATATAGAGAAGAAAGGAAATCATTAGAGAACACTCTATGTTTCTTCATCTATATTGATTAGTTTGATTCTAGGTTTTCATACTCACATCTTGAGTTGAATCAAACTAATGAATACTTAGATGGTATTTCCGATCTATCTTTGATCTAAGTATTCGGCGGATCATCACCACCCTAAAACAACGATTTACCCCAAAAATCGGTGCGTGGATTCGCGTGTCCTTGTGGATTCAAGGTTCAACCGCTCTCGTGGATTCGGAGCGAGGCACGTTCGTGGATTCGAAGGGTGCTATTGGGTGAAGACCGTGGATTCGGTCGGACGTCGTGGATTCGACGTTGGACGCCGTGGATTCGGCGTTGGGCGCAGATCGTGGATTCGAGAAGCGTCGCGGAGGGAGCGGAGAAGATCCTCTAGGAGCGTATGGAAAAGGTTGAGTCGTAAGTGTGTACGGTAAATCACCTTGTACGTGTTTTAATTCTAGTGGATTTCTGCCGTGTTATCGGTCCCGTGGTTTTTTACTCCGGTGATGGAGTTTTCCACGTAAAAATCTTGCGTATTATTTTTATTTCCGCATTGGGTTTTATCGCAACGATTTTTTGAGTGTTTATGCGTTTACACCTATTCACCCCCCTCTAGGTGTTTTTTCCCCTATTTAGATCCGTATTATACATATAACCCAACAGATTCTTCCAAAACTTCCGACGAAATTTCTTTATGATCCACGCCAATTTCTCTTCAAAGTCGGCAAAAGAGATTTCATCGTCGGAACTTGATTCGCTATCTTCTTCCTTTGTTGATTTGAATGCAATACCTGTAAGCTTAGAAGAAGACTTGGAAGAAGCTTGATTAGTAGGAAAAGTCATTTCATAAGTTTGCAAAGCACCTACTAATTCCTCTACTCTCATCTCATCCGGATGACTATTGGTTTCAATGGCGGTAACCTTTGCCCTAAACCGTTCCGGAAGAGTCCGAAGTATCTTTCTTACAATTTTCGACTCCGGGATCTTTTCTCCTAAATTAGCACAAGTATTGATTACATCTTGAAGTCTAGTGTAATAATCTGTAAACAATTCATGCTCTTCCATATGAATAGAGTCAAATTGACTTGTAAGCATCTGAAGCTTTTGAATTTTTACAAGATTAGTACCCTCATGTGTCATTTTGAGAATATCCCAAATTTCCTTCGCGGTTTCACACGTGGAAATCCGTGTGAACTCAATCGAGGAAAGAGAATTAAATAAAGTGTTCATACCTTTCCCATTGTAAGAAGATCTTTCGATTTCCTCTTTGGACCATCTAGAGCGAGGTTTTGGGGTAGTAGAATTTCCTACTTCCTCAACAGGATGCACCCAACCATATTCCACAGTTTGCCATACCCGCTCATCATTTGAGATGAGAAAAGCTCTCATCCGCACTTTCTAATACGCATAATTGGTCCCATCAAAAAGAGGAGGTCTAAAAATATTACCACTTTCACCCGACATGATAGATAAACCTAAAACCCGCTCTGATACCACTTGTAGGTTTTTATAGGATCCACAAGGATCTAAATAGGTACTATCAAACAACTAGAGGGGGCGTGAATAGGTGTAATACTTAAAAAACAAATCTCAGTGCAAAATAAAAACCAATGCGGAAAATAAAAACAGCACACCGAGATTTACGTGGAAACTCCAATCCAGGAGAAAAACCACGGGACCAACACGCAATAACAATCCACTAAGAATTGAAGAATAACAATGTGATTACCTACTCCACGGACTCCAACCCCTCCTTCAAGTTCTTCGGACCTTGCGCTCCACCGATTGCACGTCCACTGCACACGTTCGAATCCACGAACGCCACTCGAATCCACGAGCACACGTTTCGAATCCACGAAACGCCTTCAACACACCGAATCCACGGTGCAACGTCGAATCCACGACGCAACTCAGCCGATACAGAATATTGGCTTCGATGGTGATCCTTTGCTTAGATTATCATTGAGGAACCGTAGAAGGAATCTCTAAGCAAAGACTAGATCAATTCGACAAAAGATAGATCTTGGAAGAATCGTCGAATTGACCTAAAAGAGGCTAAAGAGAAGAAAGATAAAAACCAGCCTTTAGGGTTGCTCTCGAGTGTTTCTGGATTGATCGGTTGTTCTCGAGACACTCTAAGTATCTATTTATAACCCTTGGAAAAAGATTAAAGTCGGTTTAGCAATCTTATCCCGAGATAACATTGTGTACCGGTACCAAATATCGTGTTCCGGTACTCAATGGTGCAAAACACAGGATTTTCTATTGTGTTCCGGTACTCAAGTATGTGTTCCGGTACGCAATGTAAATTACAGAAAATTCTATGTCGGGTTTGAGGAACTCAAAGTGTGGTTCCGGTACTCAATGTAAAAATTGATTTTTCCAAGATAAGTTTTATCCAAAACAGACCAAGTACCGGAATCCAAACTTAAAATAAGTTGTAAGTTAAAACCAAATTCCTAAAACCAGGTCTAAACCGAGTTTCAATAATTTCCTGATTCCAATGATTATAAATGAACTTTAATCACCATGAATTAATTTAATCATACCTGAGAGTTAACTTGAGCTCATGTTGAATCTTCAATGAGTCTTCGAAGGCTGATTTGACAATTTGATCCCTTTAAGACTCCGACTCAACTTGCTGACTTGACTCACGAAATATGCCAACACAAAAAGGCGTAACAATTCCTGCGCACTCGCCGCAGCGCGCTGCCCAGCCGCTGCCCTCGCGGCTCTAGCGCGGCCGCAGCCAGCCGCGCGGCACCTAGCTGCGCTGCGCGGCGCCCTGGCACCCGCAGCGCAGCACCCTGCTGCGCTGCGCGGCGCCTTGCTGCGCCAACCCTGCTACGCGCGGCGCCCTTGCGCACCCGCGCAGCAGCCAGCATTAGCCGCGCGCCGCCTTTACGCGCACGCGCGGCTCCCCCCAACAGCGGCCACTCCTCCTCGGACAAAGAGTCCGACAACACCGCACCACACACCAAACTCTTCCAAAAAAAAACAAAATAAAAACCCAAAACGAGCTCAAATATTCATCCAACAAAAACTAAGCTAAGCTCTAAAAAGAAATGCTACCTACCTCGTTGAAGCTCTTCGCGCGCGCTCCGATCGGCTTCAAGCAGTAGGTCCACACACAAGCTCACCTTCTCTAAACTTCCCTCCTTATTTCTATACGATATGTCATAATTCATTCCATCAAGCTTATCTTGATTTCGCAAATCAGTAATGAAAAAAACTTTGGAAGCCACATATCACTACACAATTATGCACATAAATTTAAATTAGGCACAAAAATATTCACAATTTTGTTCTCAATCCAATCTAAAAAATAATTTTCACTATATTTTCAAATCAAAAATTTCACTGAAAAAAACTAATAATCATCTCATCCAATGCAGATTAAAATAATATATCAAATTAGTTAAAAACAAATATTATTACATATATCTAAAGCAAAGATTTAAAAAAGTGATATGATTAAATGTTTATAAATTAATGTTGTCTTGCTTGGTTAGAGGGAGCCAGCATTGATTAACAAATTGTGACATTTATCTAATTTTTAATTTTATGTTAAATACAACCTGCAAGCCCACGAGCTTGGGCCGGGGTTCACGGGCTTACGCCTGGGCAGGCTCCCGCATGACTAATGCCTAGATTGGGAGGCCCAGCATGCAGTTTGGGCCATGTGTAGCCCAATCTGCACGATTCGGGCCTCTACAGGCTCTGGACGCGTGAGAGCCTAGACACGGGAGGGTCTCCTTGCTCAGCCTTTCGCGCAGGTAGGGCCCGAACCCACACCCAACAATTTTTTTTTTTCTTATTTTATGTTAAATAAACCTACAAGCGCAGGGGTCCACCGGCTTAGGCTTAGGCATGGGTCAACGAGCTGAGGCCTGGGTAGCCCATCAGGGTGGCAGGCTCCCGCGGGCCCAATGCCCAGATTGAGAGGCCCAGCATGCGGTTTGGGCCGTGTGTAGCCCAGTCCGCAAGGGTCGGGCCTTTACAAGCTCTGGACGCGTAAGAGCCTGGACGCATGAGGGCCTCGGGCCCACGTGTCACGCCCCGGGTGGAAACCAGAACCAGGGCTCGCCAACAGATCCGCCGTGCACACGGAATTTCCCATGTACACGAAGCGTCGGTAACCTGCTCAGATATAAATGTACAATAAAAGAGCATAATACAGAGCTGAACTAAAAGAACTACAAAATATCTCAGACTGGAAAAGAAATAAGCTGTAAAAAATATACAATAAACTCCCAGCTCACCAAAATAATACACCCAGCTGGCCAAAGCCATACCTCAAAATAAAAGTGAACTACTACGGTCTGAGTATAATGGGTACAATATCTGTCTAACAGCAACTCACATCCTCACCGGAGATCTATCTAGTCAGCGATCCCCTTACCTCGATCAGCTGCCGATGGCCCAGCAGCTCCCGCAGAAGACTCTGCAAAACAAGGGAAAGAAAGAGAGAGAAAACAACAATGGGGGTGAGAACCACTAGTAAACCAGTAGCCTCCCCCTATGGGTAAAGCCTCAAACTCCGACGTACCCACTAAGTCTACCAGAGGCAAAGAATGAGGAAAGTGGTAAGCTATAAGACTACAGAAAAAAAAAAGAACTACCACTAGTATGCCTCTAAATGCAGTGCCAAAATGAATGAATGTAAGTATGCATCAGTAACCGCACCGGTCCAAATAAACCCAATCTAGCCACCAGTAAAAACTGGTACCGCCTGCTGCCGCTATCATCATCGTGCAAGCTGATCCGCGCCAAAGTGATAGCAATGAGTCAATGCCGTCCGGTACCCATTTGGTACCCCGCACGCTTCGAAGTGGCACTCGAGGGGAGCTACCCACACGAGGAAAGTAACAATGCCATAAGTATCATAAAAGCAGGTCTGGATCATGACTATGATCAAAGTGGAAAACCCCTCCACTAAAGAAAACCCCAATCTGATGCAAAGATAAACATCCGGTCAACCGCCTAATGTCCGCGGTTACCGCAATACCCCACAAACAAGTCCACAATCTGATAAAATAACCAACATCTGGTCAACCGCCTAATATCCGCGGTTACCACAATGCCCCACAATCAAGTACGACATGTCCCAGACTCCAAAGTCCCGACTACACTATCCCAAACCCCTGCTCGAACCCGAGCAACATGAATCAAAAGTCTAAATGAAAAGGAGAAAGGAAACAATCATGGTTTCTCCTAAGTCAATTCCCAATATGATAGTGTAAAAATAAATAGTGGCCTATCTAGATGTCCATGCAAGCATGCAATTGTCCTCATGAAAGATAAAGAAAGTGTATCAAATAGTAGCTCCACATGTGTGTCAAATAATCACTCCGCATAGACATAACCATCATGCCAAATTCACTAACCAATTACACATGTCTATGATCCCTGATCCATAATAAATCACCAAAGTGGAACCCGCATATAGATATGTCATCATGTCCCAACCTTAACCCATTTAACCAATTTTCATAAAATCTATGTGCTAACAGGGCATGTTATTTATTACTATTAAAATATCTCAATAATCATGTTCTAACATGCTAAGTTCACAAAATTATTCTCATATGCTAGGCCCACAATTATATCATTCAATCATGCATGGTAATCAATCACATAGTCCAAGTGGGGAATTCTCTAATAAACTTAGTAGGTTAGTCGAAAAGTGAGGTAACAACAACCACCCACCTGGCACGCAAATCCAAGTCCACAAAACTCTCCAACTGTAAAAGGGCTCCCTGCTGTCCAACAACAGTCCTCGCAACGCCTAAAATCCGCGGGTTACTGCAAAACAACCGAACTCGGCATAAACGGGCCTTCCAAAAACAACCTTTGCGGCATTTCCCAACAGTACGACAGAGAAGGGGAAATTTCATCTCTGTACAGAGCTCTGAAAAATCCAGAAAAATTATGGTTGTGTTCCTCGCGACGAGTAGATCAAAATCGACTTTTTAAACGCCTTGATCCGATGCTCCTAGGCCAAGATATAAAATCAACAAGCCCATGCTGTCCAGGAAATCCATCACAGGAAATGGGGTCAAAAGATGCCTCGGGAACCGTGCCAAAAACCCAAAATAAAGCAAAACGATCAACACAGAAATCGAAGCCTTACCTCTCGGGAACACGCTGTCGAAGAAATCTTCCAAAAATTCCTCCTGGTTTGCGTACAGGAAAATTCTGACTGAACTGCGACGGAAATGGGCCGAAAAAGAGGAAACGTCGAAGCGCGCCGCGTCGCAGATAACTCGCTGTCGGCAACTCCAAAAATTCCAAAACTTTCTAGCGAGAGAGAGGACAGAGAGAGGAAGAAATCTTCTTAAGGACACACCCTCAGATTCTCTCTCTAAAACTCAGAAAAAGAACAGAAAGAGAGGGAAGCGGAGCTGTATTTATAGGCCCAGAAAAGAAATGCAACAATTCCCATTATGTCCCTCAATTCGGGCGCCCGGGGAGAAGTGGGCCGCTATAGTGCGGCCCACGAAGGAGTTACTGTGCACGCCCGGAAGAGCCCGGGCGCGACACGTGACCGCCAAACAGCGAACAACGGCGCCCTCCAATCGGGCGCCGCCGCGTGTCCAGCCCGCACACCGCACCAGCGGCGCCCGCCAATGGCTGGGCGCCGCGTGGCGCACGTGGGCTGCGCCTCTCCCGCCACGCGGGCAGCGCCCGCCAACCAGCGGCCGACACGCCGCCTGTCCCGCGCCACGCGTGCGTACGGCGTCAGCGCCGCCGACCCGCGAGCGCCCGCCAATGGTGGGACGCCACATGTCCCACGCGGTTCACGTGGTCCACGCCTCCCGGTCTACACGCCGGGTCTTCCGGAAAGTGTCGACCAACCAGGTGATGCCACGTGTCGCCGCCCCGCCACCTCTTGACACCGTCCAACCAATCAGAGAACGCCACGTGGCAATCCGGTCTTCCGTGCTCCCGGTGCACGCCTTGCCCGTGGACCAGCCCGCCTTCGCGCCTGCCCGCACCCGCCCGCGCCTGCCTGCTCCTGCACGCGCTGCCCGCGGCCCTGCTCCGCCGCTGCGCCGCTGCGCTCCGCCGTGCTCCGCCGCTCGCCGGTCGCCGCCGATCGCCGGAACAGTGTTTCCGGCGGCCGGAGTCACTGTTCCGGCGTGAACAGTACTTTGGCGCCGAAAATAAAGTGAATACACCATTTTGATCGTTTTCGCGCGCTGAGTCCAAATCCGCTGTCCGTTTTTCTAAATTCTCATCCGAAATTTTGCCGAAAGCCCCCGGAAAGGCCCACTTGATCCGATTTTCGCGCCGGGTCCATTTCTGAGGTCCAATTTCGATACTACAAGCTCCATTACACTGTGTAGGCTTCCAATAGTCACTGATAAAGTTGCAAAAGCTTCTACAAAAGTCCGAATCATCACATCCTCCCCCACTAAAAAGAGTTTCATCCTCGAAACGAAAATCATACCTCAGTCCGATGCCTCACATAAGTAGGGGTAGGTATCCCTCATCTCCGACTCCAGCCCCCAAGGCTGTCTGCAAGCTCATTCAGAAACGTGAAGCAAACCTCTAGCTCGAGCCGCCATATCTCTTCTAGCATCCCTGGTACACGAACACCTCCTGGTCTAGCTCTCGAAAAGTCACTATCCTCGCGGCACAATTGATCATCGTGAAGTACCGAGCCAGCCCATCCATCCCGAGCATCCTATTCATGTCCCGCAGCCATCTGGTCTGCTGGTATAATCTAGGACTCAATCTACACCGGGTAGGACCAATGACACTCCTCCATGTGCAAGATGTGATCGGGAATCTGAACCTCCCGTGCACGCGGTAACCATCCTACCCCTAACCCAGGCAGTGATGCAAATATACTCCTAACAAATGACTAGGATGATCAAATGCAATACAATGCAAAATCTAATGCCAGAAGGTAAAATAATACCTGTCACCACATGATCGGCTGCTGTAAAGTCCTCCACCTGAGCGGCATATACCCGACCGCTCTGAGCCGGTGGCCGGTGATCAGAAGAGTGGAAAGAAGGTGACCTGCTCACTGGAGCAAAAGACTGCTGAGCTGACGTCCTCTGTTGAAATGCACTAGGAGTCGGGGCTGAAGATGGTGCCGTGGAAGTCGATAGGGGGCATGAAGCTCGAACGTGGCCTGACTGTCCACACTTATAACAGCGTCCCCACCTCAGATCACAGGTGTGAGGCAGATGAGGTTCTCCACAGAAAATACATCTGTCACGACGTCGTGGCTACTGCTGCGGCTGCTGCTGCTGCTGCCTCTGGGGTCCACCAGACTCTCGTTGCTCAGAACGCCCCTGGCCATGAGTCTGAGGCCGCGACGATCGCGGCGGTCTCCAAGAACTAGCCTGTACTCCATCATCAGGTGCTGGTCGCTTCCTCTCAGAACTCTATGCGACCAACCCGCTCCTCCTGGCAATCATCGTGTCGCCCTGCTCCACCCACAGTGCCTGCTCAACGG
This sequence comes from Tillandsia leiboldiana, assembly GCA_029204045.2. Classification (NCBI taxonomy): domain Eukaryota; kingdom Viridiplantae; phylum Streptophyta; class Magnoliopsida; order Poales; family Bromeliaceae; genus Tillandsia; species Tillandsia leiboldiana. The sequence continues at coordinate 47,034,895 of CM055062.1, read as the reverse complement.
CTTCACCAAGGGTCTGTAGCCTCCGAGCGTGCACCAGGGTATAGATCTCAGGTCGAAGACCAGACTCAAACAACTCGACCTCATGCGGTCCATCACGGGCGACGAAAGGCACGCAGTTAAGCAACTGCATAAACTCCTGATAGTACTCCTGCACCGATTTGTCTCCCTGCTGGATATTCTTCAAGTCGTCCTCCAGCTTCCGTTTCACGCTCCCAGAAAAGTACGTTCCAAGTAACATGCGCCGGAACTCGGACCAGGGTAGCTGTCGGGTGGTCTGGAACTCCGCTGGCTCCACCCGACGCCACCATGCGTCAGCATCCCCCTCGAGACAATGCACTGCCATGTGCACTCTGTACTTCGAGTCGATGAAGAAATCCCTAAACAGCTTCTCCATCGAGGATAACCAAGCCTCCACATCCCACGGTCGCGCGTTTTGCCCCGAGAATCTAGGCGGTCCATACTGGCAGAACTTGGTGAGCTTCTCCGCGATATACTCCTCCTGAGCAGGGGTCAAAGGCTGGGCCCCTCCTCGAGCCCCACTACTCGATGATGGCGCCATCGGCACACGAAGTGGTACAGGTGGTACAGGGGACTCCAAAACAGTCGGGGACGGCGCCTCTCTCTGGGCTACTAGCTGGTCAATCCTCTGCTCCTGCCGACGGGTATGCTCCGCCAATTAGGCCACCATGGCCCTCAGCTCGCTCAACTCCGAAGATCCGATCTGCTCTGGCTCTTCAGGGGGTGTAGGGGTACCCCGAGTAGTAATCCGACGTCAGGGAGGCATCCTGCCACCAGAAAACACAAGTCAGAACGCAACCACACACGACCCAATCTAGCAAAAGTCAAAGACATCCCCCTATTTCTGTAGCTTTATGTTGTCTGCAGCCAACATAACTGTACACAGAAACAAGATATGTCGATCCCTCTTCACTCACTGGAAGAGTCAAATAACCCAATCACCGACTTTCGCCAAAAACATCACGTCTCTCACGCCCTATCATCCTAGGGTCCAACATAAGCCTAGGGTTTCCTAAGTCCCAACTGACCTATCCCTAAGCTCTGATACCAACTTAATCTGTCACGCCCCGGGTGGAAACCAGAACCCGGGCTCGCCAACAGATCCGCCGTGCACACGGAATTTCCCATGTACACGAAGCGTCGGTAACCTGCTCAGATATAAATGTACAATAAAAGAGCATAATACAGAGCTGAACTAAAAGAACTACAAAATATCTCAGACTGGAAAAGAAATAAGCTGTAAAAAATATACAATAAACTCCCAGCTCACCAAAATAATACACCCAGCTGGACAAAGCCAGACCTCAAAACAAAAGTGAACTACTACAGTCTGATTATAATGGGTACAATATCTGTCTAACAGCAGCTCACATCCTCACCGGAGATTTATCTACTCAGCGATCCCCTTACCTCGATCAGCTGCCGATGGCCCAGCAGCTCGCGCAGAAGACTCTGCAAAACAAGGGAAAGAAAGAGAGAGAAAACAACAATCGAGGTGAGAACCACTAGTAAACCAGTAGCCTCCCCCTGTGGGTAAAGCCTCAAGTGTTACAGCTTTTTGTGTTGGCATATTTCGTGAGTTGAGTCGGAGTCTTGAAGTGATCAAATTGTCAATCAGCAATTGAAGACTCAGAGAAGATTCAACAAGATCTCAAGTTGACACTCAGTGTTTTGAGTCTTGAAGATTGAAGTTGAAGAATTGTGGATCATATACATCAATCTTAAGGAAAATGGATTCGGATTGATCAGGAAATCCGTTCAGGACTGAAAATTCTGTTCAGGACTGTTTCGCTAATCCAGTCCGGACCGTGGATTCCAGTCCGGACCCCGAACCTTGTTTTTTTCAGGAATTGCTGAAAAAAGACGACAGTCCGGACCGAGCCAATCCAGTCCGGACCGTCGTGCGGGAAAAACTCTGTTAAGTCAGTTTTTGATGCTTATCTCTTTCCAAAGGTTTCTAAACTATAAATAGACACTTAGGGTTTCTCAAGAACTACCGATTAATTTATAAAACACTTGAGATTTCTAAGCAAAGGATCACCATCGAAGCTTTTATCAAGTTTGCGTCGTGGATTCGACGTAGCATCGTGGATTCGATGTGTTGAAGGCGTTTCGTGGATTCGAAACGTGTGCTCGTGGATTCGAGTGGCGTTCGTGGATTCGAACGTGTGCAGTGGACGTGCAATCGGTGAGCGCAAGGTCCGAAGAAGTTAAAGGAGGGGTCGAGTCCGTGGAGTCGGTAATCACCTTGTTAATCTTCATTTTCTTAGTGGATTGTTATTGCGTGTTGGTCCCGTGGTTTTTCTCCTGGATTGGAATTTCCACGTAAATCTCGGTGTCCTATTTTTATTTTCCGCATTGGTTTTTATTTTGCACTGAGATTGGTTTTATAAGTATTACACCTATTCACTCCCCCTCTAGTTGTTTGATAGTACCTATTTAGATCCTTGTGGATCCTTAATATATAAAAACCAACAAGTGGTATTAGAGCGGGTTTTAGGTTTATCTATCATGTCGGGTGAAAGTGGTAATATTTTTAGACCTCCTCTTTTTGATGGGACCAATTATGCTTATTGGAAAGTGCGGATGAGAGCTTTTCTCATCTCAATTGATGAGCGGGTATGGCAATCCGTGGAATACGGTTGGGTGCATCCTGTTGAGGAAGTAGGAAATTCTACTACCCCAAAACCTCGCTCTAGATGGTCCAAAGAGGAAATCGAAAGATCTTCTTACAATGGGAAAGGTATGAACGCTTTATTTAATTCTCTTTCCTCGACTGAGTTCACACGAATTTCCGCGTGTGAAACCGCGAAGGAAATTTGGGATATTCTCAAAATTACACATGAGGGTACTAATCTTGTAAAAATTCAAAAGCTTCAGATGCTTACAAGTCAATTTGACTCTATTCATATGGAAGAGCATGAATTGTTTACAGATTATTACACTAGACTTCAAGATGTAATCAATACTTGTGCTAATTTAGGAGAAAATATCCCGGAGTCGAAAGTTGTAAGAAAGATACTTCGGACTCTTCCGGAACGGTATAGGGCAAAGGTAACCGCCATTGAAACCGTTAGTCATCCGGATGAGATGAGAGTAGAGGAATTAGTAGGTGCTTTGCAAACTTATGAAATGACTTTTCCTACTAATCAAGTTTCTTCCAAGTCTTCTTCTAAGCTTACAGGTATTGCATTCAAATCAACAAAGGAAGAAGATAGCGAATCAAGTTCCGACGATGAAATCTCTTTTGCCGACTTTGAAGAGAAATTGGCGCGGATCATAAAGAAATTTCGTCAGAAGTTTTGGAAGAATCGAACCGATGGATCTACATCCACGAAACCATCTAAAGGATCATCGGGTTCTAAATCCTCTAATCTCAAAGGCTTTGCAAAATCTTCTAAAGAAAAAGAAAAAGATGATTTCGAAGGGGAAATCCAATGCTATAGATGCAAAATCTACGGCCATATTTCAACGGATTGTCCTTCTCCGAAATCATATAAAAAGAAGGCTTTGCAAGCGAAAACTTGGGACGATTCTACTTCTAATGAATCGACCTCAAGTAAAGAGGAAAAAGTTGTTGCCTTTCATGCCTCTCAAATTCCCTCTTCTAATTTTTGCTTATCATCTCTAATCACTGACTCTGCTCCTTTGATTTTGTATGAAACATCAACATCCAATGGAGAGTCATCAAGTGAGGGGGAGTCGGACGAAGAAGAACTCGTTGAGGCATACCAACAACTTCTTGCGGAATCTAAGAAAATGGCCAAGCATATCAAGAAGTTGAGAAAGCAACGACTTGAGAATCAAGACGAGAATCATGCTTTAAAGACAAAACTTCATGATCTCGAGGAGGAACAAAAACGTTTATTGGATAACAATAAAATCCTCCAAGAAAAGCTAAACCAATCGGAGACAAACGCTACATCATATATGGACAAGATTGGTTTTCTAGAAAAACAGTTTGAGGAAATTCATGTCACTAACCAAGCTTTGACCAAGCAAGTTCATCAACTTAAATCCGGCATACAAAGGCTTTCAACTGGTTCCAAGAAATTTGATTGTATGTCCGGATTAGGTCAAACGAACAAGGTTGGTTTGGGATTTAAAAAGAATCAAACTGTGAAGGCTTCAAGTTCCACAACTAAATTGAAAGGAAGAACTTGTCACCAATGTGGACTTGAAGGACACTTGATGAAGACATGCTCGAAAAAGAGAAAGAGGAATTCTTCGGCAACTTCATCTACGGAGCGAACACAACGGAATCAAAAGACTCATCAACTCAAAGGAGTTCACTCAAACCACCAAAGGTCCGAGCCACAACATCAATCATTCAAGTGGATCATTGCGAGGCAAAGACCTAAGGTGGACCAACAGTCAAAGCTGTCAACTACCGGCCTCAATGAATCAAGACAACCCAAAATTCGACGATTTTGGATTCGGAAAGGTGATATCTTTCCTTGTCTTAAGTTCTAAATAGCTTATGACTATATGTAATGCTTTGATTGGTTTTCCTTTCATATTTTTCTAAATCTCTGTATTACATGTTTTCAATGCTCTTCGTTTTTATGTTTTGTTTTTGAACAAAAGGGTTTTAACGAACAAGTGCATTGAATAAAAAGGGTTTCACTTTCAATCACTCCAATTTAATTTTATATGAATTATCAACTTTACTCTGTTACGGAATTTAAGTTGGCGTATTTCGTCAATTCGGTTAAGTCTTGAAGATTGAAGGTAAAGAAGGTTGGATCATATAACTCAATCTCAAGAAAGAAGAATTCAAAAGGATCAGGTATGTTTAACTTAATATCTTTGGTGATCCGAATACTTCTTATAGTGTAGAAACACTTGGATGAACTTGTAATTGCATAAATATCAAAAACTGGACATGGGACATGTTCAGGATCCGGATCAGACTTTGCAAATCCGGATCCCGAAGGTTGTTCGTTCATACACCAGTTCAATCCGGATCGTAGCTTCCTTTGATCCGGATCCCGAACACTGGGTTTACCATTTTATTTGAACGATCCGGATCAGGTTTTTTAATCCGGATCCCGAACGTTGATGTTTGGTGAACTGTATGAACGATCCGGATCAGGCACTTCGATCCGGATCCCGAACCTTCGTTTTTCTGGAAACTATTTTTCTCGCTACTGCAATCCGGATCGCCGAACTCCGATCCGGATCGTCGTCATGTAAAATTCCAGAAAAGGATAGTTTTTGATCCTTATCTTCTTCCAAGGGTTTCTAACCTATAAATAGACCCTATGATTCTTTTTCTAGGGCTAATCCACAAAAATCAAGAAGAAGCCGCTAAACCTAAAAGCCGTCATCTTATATACGGCCTAAGATCCACATATAGAGAAGAAAGGAAATCATAGATTCTATCTTATGTTTCTTCATCTATATTGATTGATTTGATTCTAGGTTTTCATACTCACATTTTGAGTAGAATCAAATCAATGAATACTTAGATGGTATTTTCGATCTATTTCTAATCTAAGTATTCGGCGGATCATCACCACCCAAAAAAAACAACGATTTATCCCAAAATCGGCGCGTGGACTCGCGTGGCCTTGTGGATTCAAGGTGCTACCGCTCTCGTGGATTCGGAGCGAGGTACGTTCGTGGATTCGAAGCGTGCTACTGGGTGAAGACCGTGGATTCGGTCGGACGTCGTGGACTCGACGTTGGACGCCGTGGATTCGGCGTTGGACGCAAATCGTGGATTCGAGAAGCGTCGTGGAGCGAGCGGAGAAGATCAACTAGGAGCGTATGGAAAAGGTTGAGTCGTCTGTGAGTACGGTATATCACCTTGTACGTGTTTAATTCTAGTGGATTTCACCGTGTTATCGGTCCCGTGGTTTTTTACTCTAGTTTGGAGTTTTCCACGTAAAAATCTCTGCGTGTTATTTATTTTTCCGCATTGGGTTTTATATCACAAAGATTTTTGAGTGTTTATTGTTTACACCTATTCACCCCCCTCTAGGTGTTTTTTCCCCTATTTAGATCCTATTACATATAACCCGACAAGTGGTATCAGAGCGGGAATAGGGTTGTATACAATGGTTTAAGGTGGAAACATCAACAGACCTCCGTTCTTCGATGGAATAAATTATGCGTACTGGAAAGTACGGATGAAAGCCTTTTTAATTTCCATCGACGAACGGGTGTGGCAATCAATTGAATTAGGATGGACTAATCCAACTGAAATTATTGCTGATTTTCGCACCATCAAACCTAGGTCGAAATGGACCAAGGAAGAGATAGATTTTTCTTCTTACAATGGCAAAGGGATTAATGCTCTATTTAATGCCTTATCTCAAACAGAGTTCTCTCGCGTCTCGGCATGTGAGACTTCGAAAGAAATCTGGGATGTTCTTCAAGTTACGCATGAGGGAACTAACCTTGTGAAGATTCAGAAACTGCAAATCTTATGAGCAAGTTTGACTCTATTTTCATGGCAGAAAATGAATCGTTCACAGACTATTACACACGATTGCAAGACATCGTAAACTCATGTGCTAACTTGGGAGAGAAGATTCCAGAATTTAAAGTTGTAAGAAAAATATTAAGAACTCTTTCTGAAAGATTTCGTACCAAGGTTACAGCCATTGATACTATTAAACAACCGGACGAAATCCGTGTAGAAGAATTAGTTGGTTCATTACAAACTTATGAAATGACTTTTCCTACTAACTATTCTTCGGGAAAGGCATCCTCTTCTAAGTCTTCAGGTTATGCTTTGAAAACAACAAAAGAAGAAGACGCGGATTCATCCTCCTCAGGCGATGACGAGAACCTATCTATGGAGGACTTTGAGAAGCAGCTTGCTCTCTTGACAAGAAGATTTCGCCGAAACTTTCGAAGGGGTAACTCAAGCAAAACTCCATCCTTCGTAAAGTCGAAGAAAGGCAAAGGTTCTTCAAGTTTCAAACCAAGAAAGCAAGAGGGTTTTCTAAAGATAAGAAAAGCTCAGAAGGACAAGTCCAATGCTTCAAGTGCCGAGGGTACGGCCATATCTCAACGGAATGTCCAAATAAGAATCCGTCTAAGAAGAAGGCGATGCAAGCCGTCACTTGGGATGACACCTCATCGTCAAATGAGTCATCGTCAAGTGATGAAGAAGATAACGCAACGGCGTTCCACGCGTCCACATCTTCACCCTTCATGTGCTTAATGGCAAGTACATCCGAGTCATTGTCCAACTCCACTGTTGAAAAGATTGCAATGGACGATGAATCGGATGATTCGGAAGGTGAAGATTTTGCTCTAGCCTACCACAGACTTTTGAGGGATTCAAGGAAACTGGCTAAGCAAAACAAGGGGTTGAGAGGGAGATTGCAGGATCTCGAAGAAGAAGTAAAAAGGGTAACTTCTCTCTCGACCGATCTTGAAGTGGAAAGGGATAATCTGATAAAAGCAAATGTTTCCCTTCAAGAGTCCAATGAGTAACTCGAGAAGAATTATATAGATATGGTGAACAAAGCAAACTACTTCTTGAAGCTCAACGGCGAGGCTCGACAGGAAAAATTGGAAATGACAGAGACCATTCTCCAACTCAAGGATGACTTACAGCGATTTTCATCAGGAGGGAGTAAGTTGGATAAGCTTCTTGGTCTTGGTCAATCAAACAAGTTCGGCCTCGGATACAATCGAACTGAAGACAATTTTAGTTCGGTTGGGACAGTTTTTGTGCCTCAGTCGGTATCTCCTCCTCCGACACCGGAATTCACGACAAGCAACGACAACAAGCCTACTTCACCCTCCTCGGGATCGTCAAGCACTAAGGTATGTTTTCGTTGTAATTTTGCAGGGCACATAAGGAGAAATTGCAAGATGGGAGCCAAACGGTCAACTCAAGCACATCTTGCAACAACTACCAAAAGGGTAATTCCTCGGAAAGCAAATGCAAATCATTCGAAAGGAAAAAGCCTTGGTAGTTCATCAAACAAGACGACGACGTCAAGGAAAAGCGACGGATCAAACAAGACGCTTTCACCAAAGGTATCAACTTCACAATCATTTCCGACGTACACCAAAACTCGAAAGGTTTGGGTACGCAAAGGTGAAATCTTCCCTTGTCTTGGTACAAATATTTCCTTGCATGCATATGATAATTCGTCTTGGTATCTGGATAGCGGCTGTTCCCGTCACATGACCGGTGACAAAAACTGTTTTCAAAACTTGAGAAAATCTCCGGAGGACTTGTAGTTTTCGGAGACGGTCAGTCTTCCAAAATTGTTGGAAAAGGAACAGTAGCTATTCCAGATGGGCCGATTCTTAATAATGTGTTATTTGTTGATAGCCTTAAGACTAACCCCATAAGTATCAGTCAACTTTGTGACAATGGTTTTTCAGTTAATTTTTCATCTGTTGAATGCATTGTAACTGATAAGGACCATGTTTTCTTTTTAAAGGGGGGTTAGATCTGAAAACAATTGTTATGTTGTTCCCAATAAAATTTTTAAAAATTGTAACTTAGCCTCTTTGAATAATGAAACGCTTTGGCATGAAAGGCTAGGTCACATAACTTTTAAGGAACTTGCTAGAATTTCTAACAAAGACGTGGTCAAGGGGGTTCCTAAACTTTCACTTAAACAAAACATTGTGTGTGGTGGTTGTCAAAAGGGAAAGCAATCTAGGACTGCACACAAGAACTTGAACCACGTTGGTACCAAACGGCCCTTGGAATTATTGCATATGGATCTTATGGGGCTGACACGTCAACCATCCTTGGGAGGTAAATGGTATATTTTCTTATTGGTTGATGATTTCTCTAGGTATTCTTGGGTAGCATTTTTAAAAGAGAAAGCTGATACTTTTGATTCTTTTCACGAGATTTGCCTTCGTATTATGATTGAAAAGAATGAAAAGATCACTCGTGTTAGAAGTGATAGAGGTGGAGAATTCATAAATTCTAAATTCATTGATTTTTGCACTTCCAACGGCATTAAGCATGAATTCTCAGCACCCTATACACCTCAACAGAATGGTGTTGTCGAGCGCAAAAACAGGGTTGTACAAGAGATGGCACGTGTTATGCTTCACAGCCGAAATTTACCGCTACATTTTTGGGCTGAAGCTGTGAACACTGCAATCTATGTTATTAATCGAGTTTATTTGCGCCCAGGAACGTTAAATACACCATATGAACTATGGTGTTGTAGAAAACCCAACAATAAATATTTTCGCATCTTTGGGAGTCGATGTTACATTTTACGTGACCGCGAAAATCTTAGAAATTTTGACTCTCGAAGTGACGAAGGGATTTTCTTGGGGTATTCTACAAATAGTAGAGCATATCGGGTATTTAACTTGGAATCTAAGACGATCGTAGAATCTATAAATGTTAAAGTAGATGAAGCTTTCCACTTTGCATCTGATAAATCTACCCCTGATATCTCTCTTGATGATGATACTCCTGTAAGTGCATCTTCGCATGATAATACTTCCAATATTAATGATGCATCTAATGGTTCTTCAAGTCTATCTGATGTGCAGGAATCATCTCATGTACCTCCGAGTACTCCATTACAACAAACGTTACGCATCTCCAAGGATCATCCTGAATCAAACATCATTGGAGACCCACAAGAAGGAGTCAAGACTCGGAGACAGTTGGTCTGTGGATTCGCGTGTTATGTTTCCACGATCGAACCAAAGAACGTCGATGAAGCTCTTCAGGATGACTACTGGATTGAAGCAATGCAGGAAGAGCTCCATCAGTTTGAACGCAACAAAGTCTGGGAATTAACGACGCCTCCGAAGCAACACAAAGTGATCGGTACTAAATGGATTTTCAAGAACAAGAAAAATGAGGATGGTACCATCATCAGGAACAAAGCACGTTTAGTTGCTCAAGGCTACTCTCAAATAGAAGGTATTGACTTTGATGAAACGTTCGCCCCTGTAGCTAGACTCGAGTCCATTCGTATCTTATTCGCTATTGCTTGTCACTTTAAAATAAAACTCTTTCAAATGGACGTTAAGAGCGCATTTTAAAATGGGTTTTTAAATGAGGAAGTTTATGTGGCTCAACCGAAAGGTTTTGTAGACTGTAAACTACCTAACCATGTTTTTCGTTTGAAAAGGCTCTTTACGGTTTAAAACAAGCACCGCGAGCGTGGTACGAAAGGTTGACAAAGCACCTTTTGGAGAAGGGCTATACTCGAGGGGGAGCAGACAGGACTCTCTTTGTGAAGCATTATCAAAATAACTTCATTGTTGCACAAATCTATGTCGATGACATTGTGTTTGGAGCAACAAAGGATAATGATGCTTCTAAATTCGCAGAAACCATGGAAAGCGAATTTGAGATGTCTATGATGGGGGAACTGACATACTTTCTTGGATCGCAAGTGAAACAAAAATGGTGAAGGCATCCATCTGTGTCAATCAAAGTATGCAAAGGAGTTGGTAAAGAAATTCGGATTAGAAGATTCTAAAGATTTTCCTACTCCTATGGGAACTAGCAATAAGGGATTAGGAAGTGAATCTCTTAGTGAGAATGTAGATGAGAAACTTTATCGCAGCATGATTGGAAGTCTACTTTACCTCACAGCTAGTCGCCCGGATATATCCTTTAGTGTTGGGATTTGCGCGAGATATCAATCAGCACCAAAGGAGGTTCACCTGAAAGTGGTGAAACGGATCATCCGGTACATCAAAGGAACCATTAATTTCGGAATTTGGTATCCTATGGGAATAAGTCTAGATATTATTGGATACTCAGATGCCGATTGGGCAGGATCTGTGGATGATCGGAAAAGTACGAGTGGTGCATGTTTTTATCTTGGCCATTGTCTTGTTGTATGGCATAGTAAAAAGCAAAAATGCATTGCACTCTCGACTGCCGAAGCGGAATACATCTCAGCGGGTAGTTGTTCAACTCAACTCATTTGGATGAAAAGCGTGTTGAGCGACTTCCGGATTTCAGCAACTTCGGTAACTGTTTTATGTGACAACACTAGTGCTATAAACATTTCAAAAAACCCTGTGTTGCACTCAAGAACAAAATACATTGAACTTAGATATCATTTTCTTAAAAAGCTAGTTGAATCAAATATTCTTCAAATTTCCTATATTTCAACTGAAGATCAATTAGCTGACTTTCTAACAAAACCTTTGGATCAAAAACGTTTTATTCATTTGCGTAAAGCAATTGGAATGCTTTCCTTGAAATAACCTTTTTTTTTGAAACTTTTGTATAGGTTAGGTTTTGTTTTTGTGTTTTTGTTCATTATCTATGCTTAGACATAGAACATTAATTGAGCATTAGTTTTTATTGACTTTAACTGCATCCTTTTATATATTTAGAAATCTATTATGCTTTAGATATCATAATATTTCATTTGATGCAATGATCATTTATGTCAATTAACTCATCTTTGTTTTGATCAAAGTCAATTTCTCTCTCAATGATCTCTTGGTATAGTTTTTATCTTATTTGACTGTTTAGTCGAGTATGAAATCGAGATCAATTTTTTGCTGAATACTTTATATCTTAAATAATTGATAGCCAATTGAGGGGGAGTCAAAGAAAAAGTATTATGCTCAAAAGATGTGGAAAGAGTTACATCCCAATGAGGAGTGTGAAAACTACCACCACATGGAGGAAAGAGCTACCACCTCGGTCGTCCGAGTACTGTGTGCAGCTACCACATGTATACCAAGCAAGGTTTTTCAAGTTTGATTAAATAAAATACATGTTGAAATACTTGACTCTGTCAAAATTTCAAGGTTGGAATAAGGTGGGAATTTTAATGAAAGATGCTCAAAGAGCCACTCTCTTCAATAAATTGACTAGATATATTATTATCTGGGATTTTAGACATCTATTGATCTTTGTATTTCATTTTCTTTACCGAATTGATGATTTGATAAAGCCATTACTCATAAGATCAAGTTAGATGTAATTGAAGTTGTTCAACTTTAAGGGATTTAATTTTATAAATTTTCGTTTCATTTGTTGGATGTTATTGATAGGTTTGGCATAATCTATTTCTTGTTGTATGAAACGATGATTTTCGTTTAAAGTTGATACACAAAAGTGCTTACAATCTTTTTCTGGATTTTCTAGAATTTTTCTGAATTTTTCTGAAGAAAAAGTTGTAGCCGATCCGGATTGGACCTGCCGATCCGGATCCCGAACGCAGATATGCTTCTGCGGGCAGACGATCCGGATTGGACTTGCCGATCCGGATCCCGAACGCAGATTTTCTCTGCGGGTAGCCGATCCGGATCGTAATCACGAACTGATCCGGATCGCGGCTAGGGTTTTATATAGAACAAAAGGGTTTTGATTTCTTTTACTCCAATCTTTTGTTCAAAAGTCTCCAGAGCTTCTCTCTCTAGAATTCATCCATCTTGGAAGCTTTCAAACTCAAGTTCTTCGATTCCAAGTAAGTTTTATTGATCAAAATCTCGGTATTTCACAGTTTTTCATATTCTTCCTCAAAAACGTGATGAAATTCTTATATCTATTTCGTTTGTGGATGGTTTTTGATCAAATTTCTTTTGAAATAAGAACTCTGGGTAGATTAGTTTTGATTATATGCTAGGTATTCTCAAGATAAACGAATTTTTGGCCTTCGATTTCAAAAATTTCGGTTTTAGGGCATATAATGGGAATTTTCGAAAATCATGCGATTGATCTATTTTTAAAATTCTTTTTGCAAAACTAATTTGATTCTTAGTCTCTCTACACGATAATGATTGTTTGGGTACAATTTTTCTAATTTTTAAAAATTGACAATTTTTTCGTGTTCTTGAGTTGTTGCTCACAGGATTTATGCTTTTGCACCTAAAAGAATAGAAAAAGAAACGGAAAAATTTATTGAAGGGAATCAAAGAAGGGAGGAATAGGAGGAAACTGTCTAAGGCAATGGAAAGTACCACAGTTCCCACTCTCAAGTACTCAAGACGTGATTGAAGAACCAAAAACGCATCAGTCTTGCCCCACCTGCCATTCTTTATCCTTTCTCACAAGCAATTGCAGCAATGGCATTCTCATGGACAATCTTTCTATTGATCGCAATGGTACACACTCGAGCAACAAACAAACTGAAAAGAGCTAAGAAAGCTCAACGGAAAGGTGAGTTTCTTCTGGTCAGCGACTCAGAGGCTGAAGCAGATATTCAAGAAGTAGATTGGGACAAATTGTCGGATGATGATTCAATGCCTGTTCAACCTAAGCAAAAGACTGTCGCCACGTCAAAAAGTAAAGCGCCAATGACATCCTCTATCTCAATGAAAAGGAAGAGACTAGCTCGACGCTTTGGACGAGCACGAAATGCTGATGTTACCAAACCAATAGCTCCTGACTCCCCGCCTTGCATGGAAGAAGTGTTCGTTAACACTGACCGCCTTAGAGCGTTTGAACATCGTGAATGCATCGGTGAACGACATGTCAACATTGAAGCTCTCAGAAATCACTCACCAGAGTTTGGGATTTTGATTGAGCAAGCTAATCTGACTCAAGTCTGCCGATTCCCGGAATTACTTGGGTATTGTTTGTATCGTGTAAGAACCTTTTACACAAATGCGAGACACCTTCAGGAAGATGAACTTGGTTCGATGCAATTCTACACAAACATCCAAGGGATGAGACTCACAATCACTCCGCAGTTAATCGGCGAAGTCCTAGGAATGGAATCCAACAGATCAGGAATCAACTTTTTGATGGGAAGAAGTTTGATGAATGCCATGTGGCAAACCGTGATAGAAGGAATTTGTCTGGAAGGAACTGAATCACCAGATGGTAAATTTGTAAAATCCAAACAACTTCGGCTTGAGTACCGATTTCTTAACTTCATCACGTGTTACAACATGTTGGGTTATATGAAATATAGATCTAAATAGGGGAAAAAAACACCTAGAGGGGGGTGAATAGGTGTAAACAATAAACACTCAAAAAATCATTGCGCAATAAAACCCAATGCGGAAATAAAAATGAACACGCAAGATTTTTACGTGGAAAAACTCCAAACCGGAGTAAAAAACCACGGGACCGATAACACGGCGAAATCCACTAGAATTAAAACACGTACAAGGTGATTTACCGTACACACTTACGACTCAACCTTTTCCATACGCTCCTAGAGGATCTTCTCCGCTCGCTCCACGACGCTTCTCGAATCGACGATCTGCGCCCAACGCCGAATCCACGGTGTCCAACGTCGAGTCCACGACGTCCGACCGAATCCACGGTCTTCACCCAGTAGCACGCTTCGAATCCACGAACGTACCTCGCTCCGAATCCACGAGAGCGGTTGAACCTTGAATCCACAAGGACACGCGAGTCCACGCGCCGATTTTGGGGAAATCCTTGTTTTTGGGTGGTGATGATCCGCCGAATACTTAGATCAAAGATAGATAGGAAATACCATCTAAGTATTCATTAGTTTGATTCAACTCGAGATGTGAGTATGAAAACCTAGAATCAAACTAATCAATATAGATGAAGAAACATAGAGTAATATCTAATGATTTCCTTTCTTCTCTATATGTGGATCTTAGGCCGTATAAGATGATATTTGAATATGACGGCTCTATGTGGATTATCTGGATTGCCCTAGAAAAATGAATCATAGGGTCTATTTATAGGTTAGAAACCCTAGGAAGGAGATAAGAATCAAAAACCTACCATTTCTGGAATTTTTACGGACGGCGATCCGGATCGGATTTGGGCGATCCGGATTGCAGTAGCAAGAAAGACGGTTTCCAGAAAAACGATGGTTCGGGATCCGGATCGAAATGGCTGATCCGGATCGTTCATACAGTTTCACCAAACATCAACGTTCGGGATCCGGATTGCAAATCCTGATCCGGATCGTGCAAGTAAAAAGGTAAAACTAGTGTTCGGGATCCGGATCATGGGATGCAGCGATCCGGATTGAACCAGTGTATGAACGAACACCCTTCGGGATCCGGATAGGAATATCTAATCCGGATCCTGAACATGTCCCATGTCCAGTTTTTGATTTTTATGCAATGAAAAATTCTTCCAGGTGTTTCTACACTACAAGAAGTATTCGGATCACCAAAAATCTTTAGTTAAACATACCTGATCCTTTTGAATTCTTCTTTCTTGAGATTGACTTGAATGATCCAACCTTCTTCACCTTCAATCTTCAAGACTTGAACCTTTCACGAAATTACGCCAACTCAAATTCCGTAACAATCTCCCCCTTTGGCGGTTTCGTAACAAAACACAGATCCACTAACGAAAAATCAAAAAGATATTTTTGTTGCTATCACCATACAACAAAAATTTACAATGGAGATCCAAAAAGTTTAAAAACATGAGATAAACTCCTAAAACAGACTCTAGACTTAGACATCTGTACTCTCTGCACAAAGAAATCATTCTTGACAAAAAGAATCGTTAGCTACCTCAAGAATTGAAACATACAAAACCAAGTACAGAGATAGAGTTTATCTGATCATCATGACATTTGAGAATTCAGATATGTAAGAGAATCATAGTCAAAAACCAACATATCTTCTATGCATTAAAAAACCAAATGTCACAAAGTGTTAGTCCAACATCAACTTGTTAGTCATATTTCATGCCCAAATAGTTAGTCGAATAGTTAGTAGAGACATGCACACAAATCACAAGATAAAAACCAAAGTTGAAGTTGAAGTGATACTTACCTTGATGTGTGATGTTCACACACAGTTTTCACATTTCAAGTTCTCTCTAAACTCTCTCCCCCTTTTTGTCACAAACTAAGCCAAAATTACAAAAATTTAAGGAGAGTTAAAAATTCCAAAATCAAGAAAAACCTGAGAACTAAAACTAAAGCAAAGTAAAAACATTAAAACTGAAATCCTGCACAAAAAGATTAGAAAGAAAGTTAAGTCATTCCGAATCAGAACTAGTGGGATTGGTACAATCCAACTTCTTCAAAATTACATGAAGCATTTTTGACATTGTGGAGCACTTTCTTTTCATCTTATGTTGCTCAGAGATAATCTGTTGGAGATTTGTGTAGAGTTATGAATCCCAAAGGATCTAAATAGGTACTATCAAACAACTAGAGGGGGGGTGAATAGGTGTAATACTTAAAAACTCAATCTCAGTGCAAAATAAAAACCAATGCGGAAAATAAAAACAGCACACCGAGATATACGTGGAAACTCCAATCCAGGAGAAAAACCACGGGACCAACACGCAATAACAATCCACTAAGAATAGAAGAATAACAAGGTGATTACCGACTCCACGGACTCAAACCCCTCCTTCAGCTTCTTCGGACCTTGCGCTGACCGGTTGGATATCCACGCAATAACAATCCCTAAGAAAAGAAGAATAACAAGGTGATTACCGTCTCCACGGATTTAACCCCTCCTTCAATTTCTTGGACCTCGCGCTCCACCGTTTTGCCCGTCCACTGCTCACGTTCGAATCCACGAACGCACGCTTCGAATCCACGAAACGCCTTTAGCACACCGAATCCACGATGCCACGTCGAATCCACGACGCAAACTCAGTCGATAAGAATATTGACTTCGATGGTGATCCTCTGCTTAGATTCTCATTGAGGAACCGTAGAAGAAATCTCTAAGCAAAGATTAGATCAATTCGACAAAAGATATGTTCTTGAAAGAACCATCGAATTGACCTAAAAGAGGCTATGAAGAAGATCGATAAAAACCTAGCCTCTAGGGTTGCTCTCAAGTGTTTTATAAATTGATCGGCCGTAGCTCCCACGTTTTTGAGAAACCCTAAACGTCTATTTATAGTTTAGAAACCTTTGGAAAGAGATAAGAATCAAAAACATACCTTATCTGGAAATTTTCAGGACGGCGATCCGGATCGGATTTACTGCGATCCGGATCGTCGTAACGAGATTGACGATTCCAGAAAACCAAGGGTTCGGGATCCGGATCGCATTGCCCGATCCGGATTGTTCATACAAATCAGAAAACTTAACATTCGGGATCCGGATCGGAAATTGCATGGATCCGGATCGAAGTCTTGTATGAAGCAACAACCTTCGGGATCCGGATCGTTGGCTCTGATCCGGATCCTGAACAAGTCCGAACACCAGTTTTTGATTATTATGCAATTAAAAGTTCATCCAAGTGTTTCTACACTATAAGAAAGTATTCGGATCACCACAATTATTTAGTTAAACATACCTGATCCTCTTGAATACTTTCTTCTTGAGATTGATGTAACTGATCCACAATTCTTCATCTTCAATCTTCAAGACTCAAGACATTGAGTGTCAACTTGAGCTCTTGTTGAATCTTCTCTAAGTCTTTGATTGCTGATTGACAATTTGATCCCTTTAAGACTCCGACTCAACTCACTGACTTGACTCACGAAATATGCCAATACCAAAATGCCGTAACAATCTCCCCCTTTGGCAATTTCGTGACAAAACCCAAAAATACATAAAAGCGCTCAAGTCACTTATCTTAAACCAAAAATCGAAATTCAATGTTATCACCAAAACATTGATTTTCTTTGCGTGAAAGATCCAATAAATACAAAATTACATTTGAACCAAACAGTCCTAGAACATACTCTATGACTTAGGACTTGGAGTCTTAAAGTGATGTAATTCCTGCAAAACAAAACTCCAAACAAAATCAAACGTCAGTCGTTAGAAATTAAAATCCTACATTTGATTCATCCTTTTGGTTCTTTTGTTTTTCCCAGCTCTTTCAACCTTTCTTTGTCTCCCCCTATCTTGAGCATCTCTAACATGTTCTCCATGTTCTTGAGCATCTATGTTCTCCCCCTTTGTGGTACGATCATCATTTTCCGTTCTCCCCCATTTTTCCATTTTCGTTTCGTTTGTCCTCTCTTGATGATCTCATCTCCGTCATTTCTCTTCTCCCCCTTTTTGTCACAAATTGTCAAACAGTGAACATACTAGACAAAAGGAAATTACTAACAAAATTAGTTCATGGAGAAAGAGAGATAAAAGCTCAGTTCTGGTATATATAACAAAAATGCAGATTGCGTACCGGTACCAGAAGGCAAAAAAAACTAATAATTCCTTGAAACAAATCCAAATTTTACAATCTTTTCAAATACCGATTTGTATTCCATCAAGAAAACAATTTAAGTGCTTTAACCAATGAATTAACAAGATGTCATTCAATCCAATTAATTTCACAAGATTAAAAAGATTTACTCCTAAATCATGAAAAATAAAGATAAAACATTATAAACCGTTTTTCATGTTATATTCATCAAACACAAGTCATCAAAAATAATCTTGAGATCCAAAGTCTATCAAGATGTAACGGATGTACAAAGATGACTTACAGAGATTTCCAAATGACATCAATTTGATTTCTTACCCTTTCAAATTTGAGATAAGCACTAAAATACCTAAGGGAGGCTCTTTGAGCATCTTTCAACTATCCCACCTTATACCAACCAGGAGATTATTCAAAATATAAGAGCTTTGCATATAAATCTCCAAATGCTTCAACTAAAGATTTTCTCATAAAATACTATCAAGCATCCATAACATGTGGTAGCTTCACACACAAACCGGACGACCGGGGTGGCAGCTCTTTCCTACATGTGGTGGTAGTTTTCACACTCCTTTCGGATGTAACTCTTTCCACATCTTTTAAAAAACATTTATTTACCCTTGTAAGAATACAATCTCTTACGTGAAAGAATTAAATCCCAAATTTTAATCAATCGGTTGTCTCACGTTTATCACAATGAATTCACACAACCGAGATAGATTAAGCATCTAAAGATCACACATGATTTCTAAAATTTGATGCTTATAATATCAAAAACTCCTATAATGAAGTATCTTCAAGATTATGATTAAGGAGTAAAGTTGATAATCCAAATAAAATTAATTTGGAGTGAATAAAAATGAAGCCCTTTTAATTCAATGCACTTGTTCATTAAAAATCCTTTTGTTCAAAAACAAAGTATAAAAACGAAGAGCATTGAAAAACATGTAATGCAAAGATTAAGAAAGATATGAAGGGAAAACCAATCAAAGCATTACATACAGTCATAAGCTATTTAGAACTTAAGACAAGGAAAGATATCACCTTTCCGAATCCAAAATCGCTGGATTTTGGGTTGTCTTGATTCGTTGTGGCCGGGGGTTGTCCGCTTTGACTGTTGATCCACCTTAGGTCTTTGCCTTGCAATGATCCACTTGTATGATTGATGATGTGGCTCGGACCTTTGATGGATTGAGTGAACTCTTTTGACTTGATGTGTCTTTTGAGTCCGTTGAGTCCGCTCCGTAGATGAAGTTGCCGAAGGATTTTTCTTTCTCTTTTTCGGGCAATCCCTCACCAAATGTCCTTCAAGTCCACATAAGTGACAAGTTCTTCCTTTCAATTTCATTGTGGAACTTGAAGCATGCACAGTTTGGTCCTTTTTGAATCCCAAACCAACCTTACTTGTTAGACCTAAACCGGACATACACTCAAGTTTCTTGGAATCGGTTGAGATCCTTTGTATGTCGGATTTAAGTTGATGAACTTGTTTGGTCAATGCTTGGTTGGTGACATGAATCTCCTCAAACTGTTTTTCTAGAAAATCAATCTTGTCAATATGGGAATTAACGACCGTTTCCGATTGATTTATCTTTTCTTGGAGGATTTTATTATTATTCAATAAAAGCTCTCGTTCCTCCTCGAGATCATGAAGTTTGATCTTTAAAGCATGATTCTCGTCTTGATTCTCAAGTCGTTGCTTTCTCAACTTCTTGATATGTTTGGCCATCTTCTTAGATTCCGCAAGAAGTTGTTGATATGCCTCAACGAGTTCTTCCTCGTCCGACTCCCCCTCACTTGATGACTCTCCGCCGGTTGTTGATGTTTCATACAAAATCAAAGGAGTAGAGTCAGTGACTAAAGATGATAAACAATTATTAGAAGAGGGAAAATGAGAGGCATGAGAAGCAACGATTTTTTCCTCTATACTTGAGGTCGATTCATTAGAAGTAGAATCGTCCCAAGTTTTCGCTTGCAAAGCCTTCTTTTTATATGATTTCTTAGAAGGACAATCCATTGAAAAATGGTCGTAGCCTTTGCATCGATAGCATTGGATTTCCCCTTCGAAATCATCTTTTTCTTTTTCTTTAGAAGGTTTTGCAAAGCTTTTGAGTTTAGAGGATTTAGAACCCGATGATCCTTTAGAAGATTTCATGGATGAAGATCCATCGGTTCGATTCTTCCAAAATTTTCGACGAAATTTCTTTACGATCCGCGCCAATTGTTCTTCAAAATCGGCAAAAGAGATTTCATCGTCGGAACTTGATTCGCTATCTTCTTCCTTTGTTGATTTGAATGCAATACCTGTAAGCTTAGAAGAAGACTTGGAAGAAACTTGATTAGTAGGAAAAGTCATTTCATAAGTTTGCAAAGCACCTACTAATTCCTCTACACTCATCTCATCCGGATGACTAACGGTTTCAATGGCGGTAACCTTTGCCCTAAACCGTTCCGGAAGAGTCCGAAGTATCTTTCTTACAATTTTCGACTCCGGGATCTTTTCTCCTAAATTAGCACATGTATTTATTACATCTTGAAGTCTAGTGTAATAATCTGTAAACAATTCATGCCCTTCCATATGAATAGAGTCAAATTGACTTGTAAGCATCTGGAGCTTTTGAATTTTTACAAGATTAGTACCCTCATGTGTAATTTTGAGAATATCCCAAATTTCCTTCGCGGTTTCACACGCGGAAATTCTTGTGAACTCAGTCGAGGAAAGAGAATTAAATAAAGCGTTCATACCTTTCCCATTGTAAGAAGATCTTTCAAATTCCTCTTTGGACCATCTAGAGCGAGGTTTTGGGGTAGTAGAATTTCCTACTTCCTCAACAGGATGCACCCAACCGCATTCCACGGATTGCCATACTCGCTCATCAATTGCGATGAGAAAAGCTCTCATCCGCACTTTCCAATAAGCATAATTAGTCCCATCAAAAAGAGGAGGTCTATAAATATTACCACTTTCACCCATCAAGATAGATAAACCTAAAACCCGCTCTGATACCAATTGTAGAGTTATGAATCCCAAGGATCTAAATAGGTACTATCAAACAACTAGAGGGGGGGTGAATAGGTGTAATACTTAAAACTCAATCTCAGTGCAAAATAAAAACCAATGCGGAAAATAAAAACAGCACACCGAGATATACGTGGAAAACTCCAATCCAGGAGAAAAACCACGTGACCAACAACGCAATAACAATCCACTAAGAATAGAAGAATAACAAGGTGATTACCGACTCCACGGACTCAAACCCCTCCTTCAGCTTCTTCGGACCTTGCGCTGACCGGTTGGATATCCACGCAATAACAATCCCTAAGAAAAGAAGAATAACAAGGTGATTACCGTCTCCACGGATTTAACCCCTCCTTCAATTTCTTGGACCTCGCGCTCCACCGTTTTGCCCGTCCACTGCTCACGTTCGAATCCACGAACGCACGCTTCGAATCCACGAAACGCCTTTAGCACACCGAATCCACGATGCCACGTCGAATCCACGACGCAAACTCAGTCGATAAGAATATTGACTTCGATGGTGATCCTCTGCTTAGATTCTCATTGAGGAACCGTAGAAGAAATCTCTAAGCAAGATTAGATCAATTCGACAAAAGATATGTTCTTGAGAAGAACCATCGAATTGACCTAAAAGAGGCTATGAAGAAGATCGATAAAAACCTAGCCTCTAGGGTGCTCTCAAGTGTTTTATAAATTGATCGGGCCGTAGCTCCCACGTTTTTGAGAAACCCTAAACGTCTATTTATAGTTTAGAAACCTTTGGAAAGAGATAAGAATTCAAAACATACCTTATCTGGAAATTTTCAGGACGGCGATCCGGATCGGATTACTGCGATCCGGATCGTCGTAACGAGATTGACGATTCCAGAAAACCAAGGGTTCGGGATCCGGATCGCATTGCCCGATCCGGATTGTTCATACAAATCAGAAAACTTAACATTCGGGATCCGGATCGGAAATTGCATGGATCCGGATCGAAGTCTTGTATGAAGCAACAACCTTCGGGATCCGGATCGTTGGCTCTGATCCGGATCCTGAACAAGTCCGAACACCAGTTTTTGATTATTATGCAATTAAAAGTTCATCCAAGTGTTTCTACACTATAAGAAAGTATTCGGATCACCACAATTATTTAGTTAAACATACCTGATCCTCTTGAATACTTTCTTCTTGAGATTGATGTAACTGATCCACAATTCTTCATCTTCAATCTTCAAGACTCAAGACATTGAGTGTCAACTTGAGCTCTTGTTGAATCTTCTCTAAGTCTTTGATTGCTGATTGACAATTTGATCCCTTTAAGACTCCGACTCAACTCATTGACTTGACTCACGAAATATGCCAATACCAAAATGCCGTAACAATTTGTAGACACACTGTCTTGTCCAGCAGACAATCTTCGCTGTTCTTGTCGAATTGAGGACCATACATTCGCTTTTGCTGTGTGTCTCCAGGACGTTGAAGGATGTAGTATTGATCCAGACGGTGCATCTTGACCTTCAGTCCATGGAGATTCTCTAGGGAGAGAGCGAGCTCTGGCGAGGGGTCTATCAATCTGAATTCCAGTTCCCCTCGAATCCTTTCGCCTAGTGTACTGCTTGGTTGTTGAGGAAGATTTCATCAGCTTCTTGTTCTTCAAATACAACCTATCTTCTTTGTCAATAGCTTGTTGTGCTTGGTTACAAATCTCTTCCCAGTCTTCTTCATCTGATTCTGAACTATTTTGACACTCTTTCCTTGTCTCTCCTTGATTTGGGTCATCTATTCTCTTTTTATAGAAGATGTACTAGGTCCTACCATTGCTACCAAAAGGAAGATTATCCAGGCGAATGCCATTGGTGCAAGTGCTTAATAGAATTAAAGTCCTGTGAAGACCAACTCAAGAACACATGAAAAAATTGTTAATTTTCAAAAATTTGAAAAATTGTACCCAAACAATCATAATCATGTAGAGAGACTAAGAATCAAATTAGTTTTGTAAAAAGAAATTTTAAAAATAGATCAATTGCATGATTTTGAAAAATTTCCATTATAGCCCTAAAACTGAATTCTTTGAAATCGAAGATCAAAAATCCATTTATCTTGAGAATACCTAGCATATAATCAAAACTAATCTACCCAGAGTTCTTATTTCAAAAGAAATTTGATCAAAAACCATCCACAAACGAAATTGATACAAGAAATTCATCACGTTTTGAGGAGGAATAAGAAAAACTATGAAAAACCGAGATTTTGATCAATAAAACTTACTTGGATTCGAAGAACTTGGGTTAGGAAAGCTCCAAGGTGCAAGGATTCTAGAGAGATAGCTCTAGAGACTTGAGAACAAAAGATTAAGGTAAAAGAAATCAAAACCCTTTCGTTCTAGTTAAAAACCCTAGCCGTGATCCGGATCGAATCGAGATTTCGATCCGGATCGGCTAGCCGCAGGAAGAAGCCTGCGTTCGGGATCCGGATCACTTAACCCAATCCGGATCAGCTGCAACTTTTTCATCAGAAAAATTTAGAAAAAATCCATAAAATCCAAAAAAAGTATGTAAGCATTTTAGCACATCAACTTTAAACAAAAAACATCGTTTCATGTCAAGAGAAATAAATTATGTTAAATCTATCATAACATTCAAATAATGACATGACAATTATAGAAATTAAAACTTTAAAGTTGATCAGATCAAACACATCCATCATGATCTTATGAGTACGGCGTTTATCAAATCATTAAAATGGTAAAGAAAATGAATTACCAAGATCAATAGATGTTTGAAATCCCAAATAAATTATATAATGTATCTAGTCAATCTGTTGAAGAGAGTGGCTCTTTGAGCATCTTTCTTTAAAATCCCACCTTATACCAACCTTGAAATTTGACAGAGTCAAGTATTTCAATCATGCATTTTACTTAATCAAAAAAATTGAACAACCATGCTTGGTATACATGTGGTAGCTGCACACAGTACTCGGACGACCGAGGTGGTAGCTCTTCTTCCTCCATGTGGTGATAGTTTCACACTCCTCATTGGGATGTACTCTTTCCACATCTTTTGAGCATTTTACTTTTCTTTGACTCCCCCTCAATTGGCTATCAATTAATTTAAAATATAAAGTATTCAACCAAGGGATTGATCTC
This sequence comes from Tillandsia leiboldiana, assembly GCA_029204045.2. Classification (NCBI taxonomy): domain Eukaryota; kingdom Viridiplantae; phylum Streptophyta; class Magnoliopsida; order Poales; family Bromeliaceae; genus Tillandsia; species Tillandsia leiboldiana. The sequence continues at coordinate 47,010,728 of CM055062.1, read as the reverse complement.
GAATTCATACTCAACTAAATAGTCAAATAAGATAACAACAATACCAAGAGATCATTGAGAGAGAAATTGACTTTGATCAAATAAAAATGGTTTAATTTAAATAAATGATCAATGCATCAACTGAATTATTATGATATCAAAAGCATAATAGATTTCTAATTATATGAAAGGATGCAAGTAAAGTCAATAATACACATGCTCAATTAATGTACTATGTATAGACATAGATAAAGAACAAAAACACAAAAACAAACCTAACCTAAGCAAAAGTTTCAAAAAGAAGTTTATTTCAAGGAAAGCATTCCAATTGCTTTACGCAAATGAATAAAACGTTTTTGATCCAAAGGTTTTGTTTAAAATGTCAGCTATTGATCTTCAGTTGAAATATATGAAAGTAGAAGAGTATTTGATTCAACTAGCTCTGTAAGAAAATGATATCTAAGTTCAATGTGTTTTGTTCTTGAGTGCAACACAGGGTTTTTGGAAATGTTTATAGCACTAGTGTTGTCACAAAGAATTGTTACCGAAGTTGCTGAAATTCGGAAGGTCGCTCAACACACTTTTCATCCAAATGAGTTGGGTTGAACAACTACCCGCTGAGATTATTCCGCTTCGGCAGTCGAGAGTGCTATGCAATTCTGCTTTTTACTGTGGCCATGCAACAAGGCAATGGCCAAGATAGAAGCATGCACCACTCGTGCTTTTCCGATCATGCCACTGATCCTAGCCCAATCGGCATCTGAGTATCCAACAATATCCAAACTAGTTCCATAGGATACCAAATTCCGAAATTAATTGATCCTTTGATGTACCGGATGATCCTTTTCACCGCTTTCAGGTGAACCTCCTTTGGTGCTGATTGATATCTCGCACAAATCCCAACACTAAAGGATATATCCGGGCGACTAGCCGTGAGGTAAAGTAGACTTCCAATCATACTTCGATACAGTTTCTCGTCTACATTCTCACTATGTGATTCACTTCCAAGTCCCTTGTGGCTAGTTCCCATTGGAGTCGGAAAATCCTTCGAATTTTCTAAGTCAAACTTTTTAACCAACTCCATTGCATACTTGGATTGACACAAGTGAATACCTTCATCATTTTGTTTAATTTGCAATCCAAGAAAATAAGTCAATTCGCCCATCATGGACATCTCAAATTCGCTTTCCATGGTCTCCGCGAATTTAGAAGCATCATTATCTCTTGTTGCGCCAAATACAATGTCATCGACATATATTTGTGCTACAATGAAATTGTTTTGATAATGCTTCACAAAGAGAGTCCTGTCAGCTCCCCCTCGAGTATAGCCCTTCTCCAAAAGGTGCTTTGTCAGCCTTTCGTACCATGCTCGTGGTGCTTGTTTCAGACCGTAAAGAGCCTTTTTCAAACGAAAAACATGATTAGGTTGTTTATGGTCTACAAAACCTTTCGGTTGAGCCACATAAACTTCCTCATTTAAAAACCCATTTAGAAACGCGCTCTTAACGTCCATTTGAAATAATTTGATTTTAAAATGACAAGCAATAGCAAATAGTATAGGGCTTTTTTTGAAATTGACCCTATAAAAATTTAAATTTTTGAAAATGGCCCTGCAAAATTTGTATTTGCAAAAATGGCCCTCTTCCTGCCACGTCAGCGCGCCACGTCAGCCGGGGTCGCCACGCGTGCTGGTGTAGTAAAGAAGGCGCTGAACCGGTCAGCGCCTTTAACATTAAGTTAAAGGCGCTGAATGGCTCAGCGCCTTTACTGTTTTACACTGAAGGCGCTGACTGGCTCAGCGCCTTCAGTGTAAATCACTAAAGACGCTTACCCACTCAGCGCCTTCACAGAGAGGCCATTTTTCGCTTACAATGAGGACTTAGGCATTTTTCGCGGCGAAAAATGCCTAAGTCCTCGACGCCGTATGTGTATGCTGAAGGCGCTGTTTCATTCAGCGCCTTCAGCACACACGGAAGGCGCTGAGTGGGTAAGCGTCTTTAGTGATTTACACTGAAGGCGCTGAGCCAGTCAGCGCCTTCAGTGCAAAACAATAAAGGCGCTGAGCCATTCAGCGCCTTTAACTTAATGTTAAAGGCGCTGACCGCTTAAGCGCCTTCTTTACTTGGAGCCTACGTGGCGGCCCCGGCTGACGTGGCGCGCTGACGTGGCAGGAAGAGGGTCATTTTTGCAAATACAAATTTTGCAGGGCCATTTTCAAAAATTTAAATTTTTATAGGGTCAATTTCAAAAAAAAGCCAATAGTATACGAATGGACTCGAGTCTAGCTACAGGGGCGAAAGTTTCATCAAAGTCTATACCTTCTACTTGAGAGTAGCCTTGAGCAACTAATCGTGCCTTGTTCCTGATGATAGTACCATCCTTATTTTTCTTATTCTTGAAAATCCATTTGGTACCTATCACATTGTGTTGTTGTGGAGGCTTCGTTAATTCCCAGACTTTGTTTCGCTCAAATTGATGGAGCTCTTCCTGCATTGCTTTAATCCAGTAGTCATCCTGAAGAGCTTCATCTATATTCTTTGGTTCGATTAAAGATACGTAGCAAGCGAATCCACAAACCAACTGCCTCCGAGTTCTAACTCCTTCTTGTGGGTCTCCAATGATGTTTGATTCAGGATGATCCTTGGAGATGCGTAAAGTTTGAGGTAACGGAGTACTCGGAGGTACATGAGACGATTCCTGCACATCAGATAAACTTGAAGAACCATTAGATGCATCATTAATATTGGAAGTATTATTATGAGAAGATGCAATGGCAGGTGTATCATCATCTAGAGAGATATCGAGGGTAGATTTTTCAGATGCAAAGTGAAAAGCTTCATCTACTTTAACATTTATCGATTCTACGATCGTCTTAGATTCCAAGTTAAATACTCGATATGCTCTACTGTTTGTAGAATACCCCAAGAAAATCCCTTCGTCACTTCGAGAGTCAAACTTTCCAAGATTTTCACGGTCACGTAAAATGTAACACCGACTCCCGAAGATGCGAAAATATTTGATGTTGGGTTTTCTACCGCACCATAGTTCATATGGTGTATTTAACGTTCCCGGGCGCAAATAAACTCGATTAATTACATAGATTGCAGTGTTCACAGCTTCAGCCCAAAAATGTAGCGGTAAATTCCGGCTGTGAAGCATAACACGTGCCATCTCTTGAACAACCCTGTTTTTGCGCTCGACAACACCATTCTGTTGAGGTGTATAGGGTGCTGAGAATTCATGCTTAATACCGTTTGAAGTGCAAAAGTCAATGAATTTAGAGTTAACGAATTCTCCACCTCTATCACTTCTAACACGAATGATCTTTTCATTCTTTTCAATCATAATACGATGGCAAATCTCGTGAAAAGAATCAAAAGTATCAGCTTTCTCTTTTAAAAATGCTACCCAAGAATACCGAGAGAAATCATCAACCAATAAGAAAATATACCATTTACCTCCCAAAGATGGTTGACGGGTTGGCCAAAAGAAAGAAAAATAGTCTACATAAACTACACAACATTTAATCGTAGAGCGATTAAAGACAAGGAAGGATTTCACCTTTGCATACCCAAACCTTTTGAGTTTTGGAGTATGTTGGCAATGGTTGAGAAATTTTCCTTGATGAAGACGTTTTGTATGATTGATCTTTTTCTTTTGTCATCGTCTTGTTTGAAGTACTACCAATGTTCTTTTCTTTTGAAAAGTCCTTCTTTGAATTCCGGGGAGTGAACTTATTGGTAGCAGTTGCAAGATGTGGTTGATTTGATCTTTGGCTCCCATCTTGCAATTTCTCCTTATGTGCCCTAAAATTACAACGAAAACATACCTTAGTGCTTGACGATCCGAGGAGGATGAAGTAGGCTTGTTGTCGTTGCTTGTCGTTATTCCGGTGTCGGAGGAGGAGATACCGACTGGGCACAAAGACTGTCCCAACCGAACTAAAATTGTCTTCAGTTCGATTGTATCCGAGGCCGAACTTGTTTGTTTGACCAAGACCAAGAAGTTTATCCAACTTACTCCTTCCAGAAGAAAATTGCTGTAAGTCATCCTTGAGTTGGAAAATGGTCTCTGTCATTTCCAGGTTATTCTGTCGAGCCTCGTTGTAGAGCTTTGAGAAGTGATCCGCTTTATCCACCAGTTTTGTATGTTCCTTCTCAAAAAGCTCATTGGACTCTTGAAGGGAAACATTTACTTTTATCAGATTTTCCCTTTCCACTTCAAGAGCGTTTGAGAGAGAAGTTGCCCTTTTTGCTTCTTCTTCGAGATCATGCACTCTCCCTCTCAAACTCTTGTTTTGCTTAGCCACTTTCTTTGAATCCCTCAAAAGTCTGTGGTAGGCTAAAGCAAAATCTTCACCTTCCGAATCATCCGATTCATTGTCCGTTGCATTCTTTTCAACAGTGGAGTTGGACAATGACTCGGATGTACTTGCCATTAAGCACATGAATGGTGAAGATGTGGACGCGTGGAATGCGTTGCGCTTTCTTCTTCATCACTTGAAGACGACTCATTTGACGTTGAGTTGTCATCCCAAGTGACGACTTGCATCGCCTTCTTCTTTGACGGATCTTTTGGACACTCCGTTGAGATATGGCCGTAGCCTCGGCACTTGAAGCATTGGACTTGTCCCTCTGAACTTTTCTTATCCTTTGAAAAGTTCTCTTGCTTTCTTGACTTGTAACTTGAAGTACCCTTGCCTTTCTTCGACTTTCCGAAGGATGGAGATTTACTTGAATTACCCCTTCGAAAGTTGCGGCGAAACTTCCTTGTCAAGAGAGCGAGCTGCTTCTCAAATTCCTCCATAGAAAGGTTCTCGTCATCGTCTGAGGAGGATGTATCCGCGTCTTCTTCCTTAGTTGTTTTCAACGCATAACCTGAAGACTTAGAAGAGGATGCTTTTCCAGAAGAATAGTTAGTAGTAAATGTCATTTCATAAGTTTGTAATGAACCAACTAATTCTTCTACACGTATTTCGTCCGGGTGTTTAATAGTTTCAATGGCTGTAACCTTTGGGCGAAATCGTTCAGGAAGAGTTCTTAAGATCTTTCTTACAACCTTAAATTCTGGAATCTTCTCTCCCAGGTTAGCACATGAGTTTACGATGTCTTGCAATCGTGTATAGTAGTCCGTGAAAGATTCATTTTCTGCCATAAAAATAGAGTCAAACTGCTCGTAAGCATTTGCAGTTTCTGAATCTTCACGAGGTTAGTTCCCTCATGTGTAACCTGAAGAACATCCCAGATTTCTTTCGCAGTCTCACATGCCGAGACGCGAGAGAATTCAGTTTGAGATAAGGCATTAAAAATAGCATTAATTCCCTTGCCATTGTAAGAAGATGAATCTAACTCTTCCTTGGTCCATTTCGACCTAGGTTTTAAGGTGCGAACATCAGAAATAATTCAGTTGGATTAGACCATCCTAATTCAATTGATTGCCACACCCTTTCGTCGATGGAAATTAAAAAGGCTTTCATCCGTACTTTCCAGTACGCATAATTTGTTCCATCAAAGAAAGGGGGTCGATTGATGTTTCCACCTTCAACCATTGTTTACAACCCTATTCCCGCTCTGATACCACTTGTTGGGTTATATGTAATATAGATCTAAATAGGGGAAAAAAACACCTAGAGGGGGGTGAATAGGTGTAAACAATAAACACTCAAAAAATCGTTGCGCAATAAAACCCAATGCGGAAATAAAAATAACACGCAAGATTTTTACGTGGAAAAACTCCAAACCGGAGTAAAAAACCACGGGACCGATAACACGGTGAAATCCACTAGAATTAAAACACGTACAAGGTGATTTACCGTACACACTTACGACTCAACCTTTTCCATACGCTCCTAGAGGATCTTCTCCGCTCGCTCCACGACGCTTCTCGAATCCACGATCTGCGCCCAACGCCGAATCCACGGCGTCCAACGTCGAGTCCACGACGTCCGACCGAATCCACGGTCTTCACCCAGTAGCACGCTTCGAATCCACGAACGTACCTCGCTCCGAATCCACGAGAGCGGTTGAACCTTGAATCCACAAGGACACGCGAATCCACGCGCCGATTTTGGGGAAATCGTTGTTTTTGGGTGGTGATGATCCGCCGAATACTTAGATCAAAGATAGATCGGAAATACCATCTAAGTATTCATTAGTTTGATTCAACTCAAGATGTGAGTATGAAAACCTAGAATCAAACTAATCAATATAGATGAAGAAACATAGAGTATTATCTAATGATTTCCTTTCTTCTCTATATGTGGATCTTAGGCCGTATAAGATGATATTTGAATATGACGGCTATGTGGATTATCTGGACCCTAGAAAAAAATCATAGGGTCTATTTATAGGTTAGAAACCCTAGGAAGGAGATAAGAATCAAAAACCTACCATTTCTGGAATTTTTACGGACGGCGATCCGGATCGGATTTGGGCGATCCGGATTGCAGTAGCAAGAAAGACGGTTCCAGAAAAACGAAGGTTCGGGATCCGGATCGAAGTGCTGATCCGGATCGTTCATACAGTTCACCAAACATCAACGTTCGGGATCCGGATTGCAAAGCCTGATCCGGATCGTTCAAGTAAAAAGGTAAACTAGTGTTCGGGATCCGGATCAAGGATGCTACGATCCGGATTGAACCAGTGTATGAACGAACCACCCTTCGGGATCCGGATTGGAAATCTGATCCGGATCCTGAACATGTCCCATGTCCAGTTTTTGATTTTTATGCAATGAAAAATTCTTCCAGGTGTTTCTACACTACAAGAAGTATTCGGATCACCAAAAATCTTTAGTTAAACATACCTGATCCTTTTGAATTCTTCTTTCTTGAGATTGAGTTAAATGATCCAACTTCTTCACCTTCAATCTTCAAGACTTGAACCTTTCACGAAATTACGCCAACTCAAATTCCGTAACACAACATTCTCCCTAACTTGCAGACAAAGGTAGTGAGATGGGATAGAATGCTGTTCTTATATCTCCTAGGTCATCCTTCTGAGGCCATAGGTCTGAACATGAACATCCCGTACATAATTTGGAATAGAATGTCTAGATATGTTAAGCATCCTCATCCTGCTGAACGACTTCCATTTCCATTGATCATCATGAGGATTTTGAAAAAGTTTGATATTGATATCAGCTCGACATCATATCAACACTGTTGGGGGATGATAGATGAATCAACAATGTGAAGTCTCTTCACAAATTGCCTCATGTCACTTCAACTCCTTCCTCTGCAAAGAAACCGTGTGCAGGCACCTCTGCCTCACCATCACATCAAACCCGGAGCAGATGATGAAGCATCAGTAACCTCCATTTACAAACAGCAACAGAGACTATCTTTTGAACAGGAGCAAATCACCAAAGAGCAAAGGCGAATCTCCGAAGAACTCGAAATAATCACAGCGTCCCAAATCACATTAACTAAGACGGTCTCGTCAATGAAAAAGTTAATGCAGAAAATGTCTCGAAAATGGGATGCAGCGCCTCGGATGACTTAGATTCAGATGCTTGAATCGTTTGTCTAATATTTCTCTTGTGCAGGACCTTCCATTTTTTTTTGTTTTTTCTTATGCAGGTTTTAAGTTTTTAGTTTTTAGTTTTTAGTTCTCAAACTTTGGGTACTTGAACTGTTAACTATTCTCTCCATTTTGGTAATCTTTGGCTAACTTTTGTGACAAAAAGGGGGAGAGAGATAAACAATGATGATACAAATGGTTGTGAGAAACTTGAAACTATGGAGGTAAGTATAACCTCAACTGAAAGGTAAGTAGAACTTCAACTTTCGGTTTTCATTTGTGTTTGAATGCATGCCTCGACTAACTATTCGACTAACTATTTGGGCATGTAATATAACTAACAAGTTGATGTTCACTAACATGACATTTGAATTTTGATTGCATAGAAGATATGTTGGTGTTTTAACTATGATCAATTTACATATCTGAATGTATAAATGTCATGGTAAGTATAAATGAGTATAAACTTCATCTCTGTATGTGGTTTTGAATGATATAAAATTCTTGAGGTATCTAACGATCTCTTTTGTCAAGAATGATTTCTTTTGCAGAGAGTACAGATGTCTAAGTCTAGAGTCTGTTTTAGGAGTTTAACTCATGTATTATTTTGGATCTCCATTGTAAATTTTATTGTATGGTGATAGCAACAAAAATATCTTTTTGAATTTTCTTGAGTGGATCTATGTTTTGTCACGAAACCGCCAAAGGGGGAGATTGTTACGGAATTAAGTTGGCGTATTTCGTGAATTCGGTTAAGTCTTGAAGATTGAAGGTAAAGAAGGTTGGATCATATAACTCAATCTCAAGAAAGAAGAATTCAAAAGGATCAGGTATGTTTAACTTAATATCTTTGGTGATCAAAATACTTCTTATAGTGTAGAAACACTTGGATAAACTTGTAATTGCATAAATATCAAAAAACTGGACATGGGACATGTTCAGGATCCGGATCAGACTTTGCAAATCCGGATCCCGAAGGTTGTTCGTTCATACACCAGTTCAATCCGGATCGTAGCTTCCTTGATCCGGATCCCGAACACTGGGTTTACCATTTTATTTGAACGATCGGATCAGGCTTTTAATCCGGATCCCGAATGTTGATGTTTGGTGAACTGTATGAACGATCCGGATCAGGCACTTCGATCCAGATCCCGAACCTTCGTTTTTCTGGAAAGTTTTTCTCGCTACTGCAATCCGGATCGCCGAACTCCGATCCGGATCGTCGTCATGTAAAATCCAGAAAAGGATGGTTTTTGATCCTATCTTCTTCCAAGGGTTTCTAACCTATAAATAGACCCTATGATTCTTTTCTAGGGCTAATCCCAAAAAATCAAGAAAAAGCCGCTAAACTAAAATCGATCTTATATACGGCCTAAGATCCACATATAGAGAAGAAAGGAAATCATAGATTATCTTATGTTTCTTCATCTATATTGATTGATTGATTCTAGGTTTTCATACTCACATTTGAGTTGAATAAAATTAATGAATACTTAGATGGTATTTCCGATCTATTTGTAATCTAAGTATTCGGCGGATCATCACACCCAAAAAACAACGATTTACCCAAAATCGGCGCGTGGATCTGCGGTGGCCTTGTGGATTCAAGGTGCACCCGCTCTCGTGGATTCGGAGCGAGGTACGTTCGTGGATTCGAAGAGTGCTACTGGGTGAAGACCGTGGATTGCGGTCTCGACGTCGTGGATTCGACGTTGGGACGCCGTGGATTCGGCGTTGGACGCAGATCGTGGATTCGAGAAGCGTCGGGAGCGAGCGGAGAAGATCACTAGGAGCGTATGGAAAAGGTTGAGTCGTCTGTGGACGGTATATCACCTTGTACGTGTTTAATTCTAGTGGATTCACGTGTTATCGGTCCCGTGGTTTTTTACTCCGGTTTGGAGTTTTCCACGTAAAAAATCTCTGCGTTGTTATTTATTTTTCCGATTGGTTTTTATATCGCAAAGATTTTTGAGTGGTTATTGTTTACCC
>CM055062.1:46916048-47001140 GCA_029204045.2 Tillandsia leiboldiana | reverse complement strand
GACTCCGACTCAACTCCTGACTGACTCACGAAATATGCCAATACCAAAATGCCGTAACAATCTCCCCCTTTGGCAATTTCGTGACAAAACCCAAAAATACATAAAAGCGCATCAAGTCACTTATCTTAAACCAAAAATCGAAATTCAATGTTATCACCAAAACATTGATTTTCTTTGCGTGAAAGATCCAATAAATACAAAATTACATTTGAACCAAACAGTCCTAGAACATACTCTATGACTTAGGACTTGGAGTCTTAAAGTGATGTAATTCCTGCAAAACAAAACTCCAAACAAAATCAAACGTCAGTCGTTAGAAATTAAAATCCTACATTTGATTCATCCTTTTGGTTCTTTTGTTTTTCCCAGCTCTTTCAACCTTTCTTTGTCTCCCCCTATCTTGAGCAGTCTCTAACATGTCTCCATGTTCTTGAGCATCTATGTTCTCCCCCTTTGTGGTACGATCATCATTTTCCGTTCTCCCCCATGTTTTCCATTTTCGTTTCGTTTGTCCTCTCTTGATGATCTCATCTCCGTCATTTCTCTCTCCCCCCTTTTTGTCACAAATTGTCAAACAGTGAACATACTAGACAAAAGGAATTACTAACAAATTAGTTCATGGAGAAAGAGAGATAAAAGCTCAGTTCTGGTATATATAACAAAAATGCAGATTGCGTACCGGTACCAGAAGGCAAAAAAAAACTAATAATTCCTTGAAACAAATCCAAATTTTACAATCTTTTCAATACCGATTTTGTATTCCATCAAGAAAACAATTTAAGTGCTTTAACCAATGAATTAACAAGATGTCATTCAATCCAATTAATTTCACAAGATTAAAAAGATTTACTCCTAAATCATGAAAAATAAAGATAAAACATTATAAACCGTTTTTCATGTTATATTCATCAAACACAAGTCATCAAAAATAATCTTGAGATCCAAAGTCTATCAAGATGTAACGGATGTACAAAGATGACTTACAGAGATTTCCAAATGACATCAATTTGATTTCTTACCCTTTCAAATTTGAGATAAGCACTAAAATACCTAAGGGAGGCTCTTTGAGCATCTTTCAACTATCCCACCTTATACAACCAGGAGATTATTCAAAATATAAGAGCTTTGCATATAAATCTCCAAATGCTTCAACTAAAGATTTTCTCATAAAATACTATCAAGCATCCATAACATGTGGTAGCTTCACACACAAACCGGACGACCGGGGTGGCAGCTCTTTCCTACATGTGGTGGTAGTTTTCACACTCCTTTCGGATGTAACTCTTTCCACATCTTTTAAAAAACCATTTATTTACCCTTGTAAGAATACAATCTCTTACGTGAAAGAATTAAATCCCAAATTTTAATCAATCGGTTGTCTCACGTTTATCACATGAATTCACACAACCGAGATAGATTAAGCATCTAAAGATCACACATGATTTCTAAAATTTGATGCTTATAATATCAAAAACTCCTATAATGAAGTATCTTCAAGATTATGATTAAGGAGTAAAGTTGATAATCCAAATAAAATTAATTTGGAGTGAATAAAAATGAAGCCCTTTTAATTCAATGCACTTGTTCATTAAAAATCCTTTTGTTCAAAAACAAAGTATAAAAACGAAGAGCATTGAAAAACATGTAATGCAAAGATTAAGAAAGATATGAAGGGAAAACCAATCAAAGCATTACATACAGTCATAAGCTATTTAGAACTTAAGACAAGGAAAGATATCACCTTTCCGAATCCAAAATCGCTGGATTTTGGGTTGTCTTGATTCGTTGTGGCCGGGGGTTGTCCGCTTTGACTGTTGATCCACCTTAGGTCTTTGCCTTGCAATGATCCACTTGTATGATTGATGATGTGGCTCGGACCTTTGATGGATTGAGTGAACTCTTTTGACTTGATGTGTCTTTTGAGTCCGTTGAGTCCGCTCCGTAGATGAAGTTGCCGAAGGATTTTTCTTTCTCTTTTTCGGGCAATCCCTCACCAAATGTCCTTCAAGTCCACATAAGTGACAAGTTCTTCCTTTCAATTTCATTGTGGAACTTGAAGCATGCACAGTTTGGTCCTTTTTGAATCCCAAACCAACCTTACTTGTTAGACCTAAACCGGACATACACTCAAGTTTCTTGGAATCGGTTGAGATCCTTTGTATGTCGGATTTAAGTTGATGAACTTGTTTGGTCAATGCTTGGTTGGTGACATGAATCTCCTCAAACTGTTTTTCTAGAAAATCAATCTTGTCAATATGGGAATTAACGACCGTTTCCGATTGATTTATCTTTTCTTGGAGGATTTTATTATTATTCAATAAAAGCTCTCGTTCCTCCTCGAGATCATGAAGTTTGATCTTTAAAGCATGATTCTCGTCTTGATTCTCAAGTCGTTGCTTTCTCAACTTCTTGATATGTTTGGCCATCTTCTTAGATTCCGCAAGAAGTTGTTGATATGCCTCAACGAGTTCTTCCTCGTCCGACTCCCCCTCACTTGATGACTCTCCGCCGGTTGTTGATGTTTCATACAAAATCAAAGGAGTAGAGTCAGTGACTAAAGATGATAAACAATTATTAGAAGAGGGAAAATGAGAGGCATGAGAAGCAACGATTTTTTCCTCTATACTTGAGGTCGATTCATTAGAAGTAGAATCGTCCCAAGTTTTCGCTTGCAAAGCCTTCTTTTTATATGATTTCTTAGAAGGACAATCCATTGAAAAATGGTCGTAGCCTTTGCATCGATAGCATTGGATTTCCCCTTCGAAATCATCTTTTTCTTTTCTTTAGAAGGTTTTGCAAAGCTTTTGAGTTTAGAGGATTTAGAACCCGATGATCCTTTAGAAGATTTCATGGATGAAGATCCATCGGTTCGATTCTTCCAAAATTTTCGACGAAATTTCTTTACGATCCGCGCCAATTGTTCTTCAAAATCGGCAAAAGAGATTTCATCGTCGGAACTTGATTCGCTATCTTCTTCCTTTGTTGATTTGAATGCAATACCTGTAAGCTTAGAAGAAGACTTGGAAGAAACTTGATTAGTAGGAAAAGTCATTTCATAAGTTTGCAAAGCACCTACTAATTCCTCTACACTCATCTCATCCGGATGACTAACGGTTTCAATGGCGGTAACCTTTGCCCTAAACCGTTCCGGAAGAGTCCGAAGTATCTTTCTTACAATTTTCGACTCCGGGATCTTTTCTCCTAAATTAGCACATGTATTTATTACATCTTGAAGTCTAGTGTAATAATCTGTAAACAATTCATGCCCTTCCATATGAATAGAGTCAAATTGACTTGTAAGCATCTGGAGCTTTTGAATTTTTACAAGATTAGTACCCTCATGTGTAATTTTGAGAATATCCCAAATTTCCTTCGCGGTTTCACACGCGGAAATTCTTGTGAACTCAGTCGAGGAAAGAGAATTAAATAAAGCGTTCATACCTTTCCCATTGTAAGAAGATCTTTCAAATTCCTCTTTGGACCATCTAGAGCGAGGTTTTGGGGTAGTAGAATTTCCTACTTCCTCAACAGGATGCACCCAACCGCATTCCACGGATTGCCATACTCGCTCATCAATTGCGATGAGAAAAGCTCTCATCCGCACTTTCCAATAAGCATAATTAGTCCCATCAAAAAGAGGAGGTCTATAAATATTACCACTTTCACCCATCAAGATAGATAAACCTAAAACCCGCTCTGATACCAATTGTAGAGTTATGAATCCCAAAGGATCTAAATAGGTACTATCAAACAACTAGAGGGGGGGTGAATAGGTGTAATACTTAAAAACTCAATCTCAGTGCAAAATAAAAACCAATGCGGAAAATAAAAACAGCACACCGAGATATACGTGGAAACTCCAATCCAGGAGAAAAACCACGGGACCAACACGCAATAACAATCCACTAAGAATAGAAGAATAACAAGGTGATTACCGACTCCACGGACTCAAACCCCTCCTTCAGCTTCTTCGGACCTTGCGCTGACCGGTTGGATATCCACGCAATAACAATCCCTAAGAAAAGAAGAATAACAAGGTGATTACCGTCTCCACGGATTTAACCCCTCCTTCAATTTCTTGGACCTCGCGCTCCACCGTTTTGCCCGTCCACTGCTCACGTTCGAATCCACGAACGCACGCTTCGAATCCACGAAACGCCTTTAGCACACCGAATCCACGATGCCACGTCGAATCCACGACGCAAACTCAGTCGATAAGAATATTGACTTCGATGGTGATCCTCTGCTTAGATTCTCATTGAGGAACCGTAGAAGAAATCTCTAAGCAAAGATTAGATCAATTCGACAAAAGATATGTTCTTGAAAGAACCATCGAATTGACCTAAAAGAGGCTATGAAGAAGATCGATAAAAACCTAGCCTCTAGGGTTGCTCTCAAGTGTTTTATAAATTGATCGGCCGTAGCTCCCACGTTTTTGAGAAACCCTAAACGTCTATTTATAGTTTAGAAACCTTTGGAAAGAGATAAGAATCAAAAACATACCTTATCTGGAAATTTTCAGGACGGCGATCCGGATCGGATTTACTGCGATCCGGATCGTCGTAACGAGATTGACGATTCCAGAAAACCAAGGGTTCGGGATCCGGATCGCATTGCCCGATCCGGATTGTTCATACAAATCAGAAAACTTAACATTCGGGATCCGGATCGGAAATTGCATGGATCCGGATCGAAGTCTTGTATGAAGCAACAACCTTCGGGATCCGGATCGTTGGCTCTGATCCGGATCCTGAACAAGTCCGAACACCAGTTTTTGATTATTATGCAATTAAAAGTTCATCCAAGTGTTTCTACACTATAAGAAAGTATTCGGATCACCACAATTATTTAGTTAAACATACCTGATCCTCTTGAATACTTTCTTCTTGAGATTGATGTAACTGATCCACAATTCTTCATCTTCAATCTTCAAGACTCAAGACATTGAGTGTCAACTTGAGCTCTTGTTGAATCTTCTCTAAGTCTTTGATTGCTGATTGACAATTTGATCCCTTTAAGACTCCGACTCAACTCATTGACTTGACTCACGAAATATGCCAATACCAAAATGCCGTAACAATTTGTAGACACACTGTCTTGTCCAGCAGACAATCTTCGCTGTTCTTGTCGAATTGAGGACCATACATTCGCTTTTGCTGTGTGTCTCCAGGACGTTGAAGGATGTAGTATTGATCCAGACGGTGCATCTTGACCTTCAGTCCATGGAGATTCTCTAGGGAGAGAGCGAGCTCTGGCGAGGGGTCTATCAATCTGAATTCCAGTTCCCCTCGAATCCTTTCGCCTAGTGTACTGCTTGGTTGTTGAGGAAGATTTCATCAGCTTCTTGTTCTTCAAATACAACCTATCTTCTTTGTCAATAGCTTGTTGTGCTTGGTTACAAATCTCTTCCCAGTCTTCTTCATCTGATTCTGAACTATTTTGACACTCTTTCCTTGTCTCTCCTTGATTTGGGTCATCTTATTCTCTTTTTATAGAAGATGTACTAGGTCCTACCATTGCTACCAAAAGGAAGATTATCCAGGCGAATGCCATTGGTGCAAGTGCTTAATAGAATTAAAGTCCTGTGAAGACCAACTCAAGAACACATGAAAAAATTGTTAATTTTCAAAAATTTGAAAAATTGTACCCAAACAATCATAATCATGTAGAGAGACTAAGAATCAAATTAGTTTTGTAAAAAGAAATTTTAAAAATAGATCAATTGCATGATTTTGAAAAATTTCCATTATATGCCCTAAAACTGAATTCTTTGAAATCGAAGATCAAAAATCCATTTATCTTGAGAATACCTAGCATATAATCAAAACTAATCTACCCAGAGTTCTTATTTCAAAAGAAATTTGATCAAAAACCATCCACAAACGAAATTGATACAAGAAATTCATCACGTTTTGAGGAGGAATAAGAAAAACTATGAAAAACCGAGATTTTGATCAATAAAACTTACTTGGATTCGAAGAACTTGGGTTAGGAAAGCTCCAAGGTGCAAGGATTCTAGAGAGATAGGCTCTAGAGACTTGAGAACAAAAGATTAAGGTAAAAGAAATCAAAACCCTTTCGTTCTATTAAAAACCCTAGCCGTGATCCGGATCGAATCGAGATTTCGATCCGGATCGGCTAGCCGCAGGAAGAAGCCTGCGTTCGGGATCCGGATCACTTAACCCAATCCGGATCAGCTGCAACTTTTTCATCAGAAAAATTTAGAAAAAATCCATAAAATCCAAAAAAAGTATGTAAGCATTTTAGCACATCAACTTTAAACAAAAAACATCGTTTCATGTCAAGAGAAATAAATTATGTTAAATCTATCAATAACATTCAAATAATGACATGACAATTTATAGAAATTAAAACTTTTAAAGTTGATCAAGATCAAACACATCCATCATGATCTTATGAGTACGGCGTTTATCAAATCATTAAAATGGTAAAGAAAATGAATTACCAAGATCAATAGATGTTTGAAATCCCAAATAAATTATATAATGTATCTAGTCAATCTGTTGAAGAGAGTGGCTCTTTGAGCATCTTTCTTTAAAATCCCACCTTATACCAACCTTGAAATTTGACAGAGTCAAGTATTTCAATCATGCATTTTACTTAATCAAAAAAATTGAACAACCATGCTTGGTATACATGTGGTAGCTGCACACAGTACTCGGACGACCGAGGTGGTAGCTCTTTCCTCCATGTGGTGATAGTTTTCACACTCCTCATTGGGATGTAACTCTTTCCACATCTTTTGAGCATTTTACTTTTCTTTGACTCCCCCTCAATTGGCTATCAATTAATTTAAAATATAAAGTATTCAACCAAGGATTGATCTCGAATTCATACTCAACTAAATAGTCAAATAAGATAACAACAATACCAAGAGATCATTGAGAGAGAAATTGACTTTGATCAAATAAAAATGGTTTAATTTAAATAAATGATCAATGCATCAACTGAATTATTATGATATCAAAAGCATAATAGATTTCTAATTATATGAAAGGATGCAAGTAAAGTCAATAATACACATGCTCAATTAATGTACTATGTATAGACATAGATAAAGAACAAAAACACAAAAACAAAACCTAACCTAAGCAAAAGTTTCAAAAAGAAGTTTATTTCAAGGAAAGCATTCCAATTGCTTTACGCAAATGAATAAAACGTTTTTGATCCAAAGGTTTTGTTAAAATGTCAGCTAATTGATCTTCAGTTGAAATATATGAAAGTAGAAGAGTATTTGATTCAACTAGCTCTGTAAGAAAATGATATCTAAGTTCAATGTGTTTTGTTCTTGAGTGCAACACAGGGTTTTTGGAAATGTTTATAGCACTAGTGTTGTCACAAAGAATTGTTACCGAAGTTGCTGAAATTCGGAAGTCGCTCAACACACTTTTCATCCAAATGAGTTGGGTTGAACAACTACCCGCTGAGATGTATTCCGCTTCGGCAGTCGAGAGTGCTATGCAATTCTGCTTTTTACTGTGCCATGCAACAAGGCAATGGCCAAGATAGAAGCATGCACCACTCGTGCTTTTCCGATCATCCACTGATCCTGCCCAATCGGCATCTGAGTATCCAACAATATCCAAACTAGTTCCCATAGGATACCAAATTCCGAAATTAATTGATCCTTTGATGTACCGGATGATCCTTTTCACCGCTTTCAGGTGAACCTCCTTTGGTGCTGATTGATATCTCGCACAAATCCCAACACTAAAGGATATATCCGGGCGACTAGCCGTGAGGTAAAGTAGACTTCCAATCATACTTCGATACAGTTTCTCGTCTACATTCTCACTATGTGATTCACTTCCAAGTCCCTTGTGGCTAGTTCCCATTGGAGTCGGAAAATCCTTCGAATTTTCTAAGTCAAACTTTTTAACCAACTCCATTGCATACTTGGATTGACACAAGTGAATACCTTCATCATTTTGTTTAATTTGCAATCCAAGAAAATAAGTCAATTCGCCCATCATGGACATCTCAAATTCGCTTTCCATGGTCTCCGCGAATTTAGAAGCATCATTATCTCTTGTTGCGCCAAATACAATGTCATCGACATATATTTGTGCTACAATGAAATTGTTTTGATAATGCTTCACAAAGAGAGTCCTGTCAGCTCCCCCTCGAGTATAGCCCTTCTCCAAAAGGTGCTTTGTCAGCCTTTCGTACCATGCTCGTGGTGCTTGTTTCAGACCGTAAAGAGCCTTTTTCAAACGAAAAACATGATTAGGTTGTTTATGGTCTACAAAACCTTTCGGTTGAGCCACATAAACTTCCTCATTTAAAAACCCATTTAGAAACGCGCTCTTAACGTCCATTTGAAATAATTTGATTTTAAAATGACAAGCAATAGCAAATAGTATAGGGCTTTTTTTGAAATTGACCCTATAAAAATTTAAATTTTTGAAAATGGCCCTGCAAAATTTGTATTTGCAAAAATGGCCCTCTTCCTGCCACGTCAGCGCGCCACGTCAGCCGGGGTCGCCACGCGTGCTGGTGTAGTAAAGAAGGCGCTGAACCGGTCAGCGCCTTTAACATTAAGTTAAAGGCGCTGAATGGCTCAGCGCCTTTACTGTTTTACACTGAAGGCGCTGACTGGCTCAGCGCCTTCAGTGTAAATCACTAAAGACGCTTACCCACTCAGCGCCTTCACAGAGAGGCCATTTTTCGCTTACAATGAGGACTTAGGCATTTTTCGCGGCGAAAAATGCCTAAGTCCTCGACGCCGTATGTGTATGCTGAAGGCGCTGTTTCATTCAGCGCCTTCAGCACACACGGAAGGCGCTGAGTGGGTAAGCGTCTTTAGTGATTTACACTGAAGGCGCTGAGCCAGTCAGCGCCTTCAGTGCAAAACAATAAAGGCGCTGAGCCATTCAGCGCCTTTAACTTAATGTTAAAGGCGCTGACCGCTTAAGCGCCTTCTTTACTTGGAGCCTACGTGGCGGCCCCGGCTGACGTGGCGCGCTGACGTGGCAGGAAGAGGGTCATTTTTGCAAATACAAATTTTGCAGGGCCATTTTCAAAAATTTAAATTTTTATAGGGTCAATTTCAAAAAAAAGCCAATAGTATACGAATGGACTCGAGTCTAGCTACAGGGGCGAAAGTTTCATCAAAGTCTATACCTTCTACTTGAGAGTAGCCTTGAGCAACTAATCGTGCCTTGTTCCTGATGATAGTACCATCCTTATTTTTCTTATTCTTGAAAATCCATTTGGTACCTATCACATTGTGTTGTTGTGGAGGCTTCGTTAATTCCCAGACTTTGTTTCGCTCAAATTGATGGAGCTCTTCCTGCATTGCTTTAATCCAGTAGTCATCCTGAAGAGCTTCATCTATATTCTTTGGTTCGATTAAAGATACGTAGCAAGCGAATCCACAAACCAACTGCCTCCGAGTTCTAACTCCTTCTTGTGGGTCTCCAATGATGTTTGATTCAGGATGATCCTTGGAGATGCGTAAAGTTTGAGGTAACGGAGTACTCGGAGGTACATGAGACGATTCCTGCACATCAGATAAACTTGAAGAACCATTAGATGCATCATTAATATTTGAAGTATTATTATGAGAAGATGCAATGGCAGGTGTATCATCATCTAGAGAGATATCGAGGGTAGATTTTTCAGATGCAAAGTGAAAAGCTTCATCTACTTTAACATTTATCGATTCTACGATCGTCTTAGATTCCAAGTTAAATACTCGATATGCTCTACTGTTTGTAGAATACCCCAAGAAAATCCCTTCGTCACTTCGAGAGTCAAACTTTCCAAGATTTTCACGGTCACGTAAAATGTAACACCGACTCCCGAAGATGCGAAAATATTTGATGTTGGGTTTTCTACCGCACCATAGTTCATATGGTGTATTTAACGTTCCCGGACGCAAATAAACTCGATTAATTACATAGATTGCAGTGTTCACAGCTTCAGCCCAAAAATGTAGCGGTAAATTCCGGCTGTGAAGCATAACACGTGCCATCTCTTGAACAACCCTGTTTTTGCGCTCGACAACACCATTCTGTTGAGGTGTATAGGGTGCTGAGAATTCATGCTTAATACCGTTTGAAGTGCAAAAGTCAATGAATTTAGAGTTAACGAATTCTCCACCTCTATCACTTCTAACACGAATGATCTTTTTATTCTTTTCAATCATAATACGATGGCAAATCTCGTGAAAAGAATCAAAAGTATCAGCTTTCTCTTTTAAAAATGCTACCCAAGAATACCGAGAGAAATCATCAACCAATAAGAAAATATACCATTTACCTCCCAAAGATGGTTGACGGGTTGGCCAAAAGAAAGAAAAATAGTCTACATAAACTACACAACATTTAATCGTAGAGCGATTAAAGACAAGGAAGGATTTCACCTTTGCATACCCAAACCTTTTGAGTTTTGGAGTATGTTGGCAATGGTTGAGAAATTTTCCTTGATGAAGACGTTTTGTATGATTGATCTTTTTCTTTTGTCATCGTCTTGTTTGAAGTACTACCAATGTTCTTTTCTTTTGAAAAGTCCTTCTTTGAATTCCGGGGAGTGAACTTATTGGTAGCAGTTGCAAGATGTGGTTGATTTGAGCGTTTGGCTCCCATCTTGCAATTTCTCCTTATGTGCCCTAAAATGCCACAACGAAAACATACCTTAGTACTTGACGATCCCGAGGAGGATGAAGTAGGCTTGTTGTCGTTGCTTGTCGTTAGTTGCGGTGTCGGAGGAGGAGATACCGACTGGGGCACAAAGACTGTCCCAACCGAACTAAAATTGTCTTCAGTTCGATTGTATCCGAGGCCGAACTTGTTTGTTTGACCAAGATCAAGAAGTTTATCCAACTTACTCCTTCCAGAAGAAAATTGCTGTAATTCATCCTTGAGTTGGAAAATGGTCTCTGTCATTTCCAGGTTATTCTGTCGAGCCTCGTTGTAGAGCTTTGAGAAGTGATCCGCTTTATCCACCAGTTTTGTATGTTCCTTCTCAAAAAGCTCATTGGACTCTTGAAGGGAAACATTTACTTTTATCAGATTTTCCCTTTCTACTTCAAGAGCGTTTGAGAGAGAAGTTGCCCTTTTTGCTTCTTCTTCGAGATCATGCACTCTCCCTCTCAAACTCTTGTTTTGCTTAGCCACTTTCTTTGAATCCCTCAAAAGTCTGTGGTAGGCTAAAGCAAAATCTTCACCTTCCGAATCATCCGATTCATTGTCCGTTGCATTCTTTTCAACAGTGGAGTTGGACAATACTCGGATGTACTTGCCATTAAGCACATGAATGGTGAAGATGTGGACGCGTGGAATGTCGTTGCGCTTTCTTCTTCATCACTTGAAGACGACTCATTTGACGTTGAGTTGTCATCCCAAGTGACGGCTTGCATCACTTTCTTCTTCGACGGATTCTTAGTTGGACACTCCGTTGAGATATGGCCGTATCCTCGGCACTTGAAGCATTGGACTTGTCCCTCTGAACTTTTCTTATCCTTTGAAAAGTTCTCTTGCTTTCTTGACTTGTAACTTGAAGTACCCTTGCCTTTCTTCGACTTTCCGAAGGATGGAGATTTACTTGAATTACCCCTTCGAAAGTTGCGGCGAAACTTCCTTGTCAAGAGAGCGAGTTGCTTCTCAAAGTCCTCCATAGAAAGGTTCTCGTCATCGTCTGAGGATGATGAATCCGCGTCTGCTTCCTTAGTTGTTTTCAAAGCATAACCTGAAGACTTAGAAGAGGATGCTTTTCCAGAAGAATAGTTAGTAGTAAATGTCATTTCATAAGTTTGTAATGAACCAACTAATTCTTCTACACGCATTTCGTCCGGGTGTTTGATAGTTTCAATGGCTGTAACCTTTGGGCGAAATCGTTCAGGAAGAGTTCTTAAGATCTTTCTTACAACCTTAAATTCCGGAATCTTCTCTCCCAGGTTAGCACATGAATTTACGATATCTTGCAATCGTGTATAGTAGTCCGTGAAAGATTCATTTTCTGCCATAAAAATGGAGTCAAATCTGCTCATAAGCATTTGCAGCTTTTGAATCTTCACGAGGTTAGTTCCCTCATGTGTAACCTGAAGAACATCCCAGATTTCTTTCGCAGTCTCACATGCCGAGACGCGAGAGAATTCAGTTTGAGATAAGGCATTAAAAATAGCATTAATTCCCTTGCCATTGTAAGAAGATGAGTCTAACTCTTCCTTGGTCCATTTCGACCTAGGTTTTAAGGTGCGAACATCAGAAATAATCTCAGTTGGATTAGACCGTCCTAATTCAATTGATTGCCACACCCTTTCGTCGATGGAAATTAAAAAGGCTTTCATCCGTACTTTCCAGTACGCATAATTTGTTCCATCAAAGAAAGGGGGTCGATTGATGTTTCCACCTTCAACCATTGTTTACAACCCTATTCCCGCTCTGATACCACTTGTTGGGTTATATGAAATATAGATCTAAATAGGGGAAAAAAACACCTAGAGGGGGGTGAATAGGTGTAAACAATAAACACTCAAAAAATTATTGCGCAATAAAACCCAATGCGGAAATAAAAATGAACACGCAAGATTTTTACGTGGAAAAACTCCAAACCGGAGTAAAAAACCACGGGACCGATAACACGGTGAAATCCACTAGAATTAAAACACGTACAAGGTGATTTACCGTACACACTTACGACTCAACCTTTTCCATACGCTCCTAGAGGATCTTCTCCGCTCGCTCCACGACGCTTCTCGAATCCACGATCTGCGCCCAACGCCGAATCCACGGCGTCCAACGTCGAGTCCACGACGTCCGACCGAATCCACGGTCTTCACCCAGTAGCACGCTTCGAATCCACGAACGTACCTCGCTCCGAATCCACGAGAGCGGTTGAACCTTGAATCCACAAGGACACGCGAGTCCACGCACCGATTTTGGGGAAATCGTTGTTTTTGGGTGGTGATGGTCCGCCGAATACTTAGATCAAAGATAGATAGGAAATACCATCTAAGTATTCATTAGTTTGATTCAACTCGAGATGTGAGTATGAAAACCTAGAATCAAACTAATCAATATAGATGAAGAAACATAGAGTAATATCTAATGATTTCCTTTCTTCTCTATATGTGGATCTTAGGCCGTATAAGATGATATTTGAATATGACGGCTCTATGTGGATTATCTGGATTGCCCTAGAAAAATAAATCATAGGGTCTATTTATAGGTTAGAAACCCTAGGAAGGAGATAAGAATCAAAAACCTACCATTTCTGGAATTTTTACGGACGGCGATCCGAATCGGATTTGGGCGATCCGGATTGCAGTAGCAAGAAAGACGGTTTCCAGAAAAACGATGGTTCGGGATCCGGATCGAAATGGCTGATCCGGATCGTTCATACAGTTTCACCAAACATCAACGTTCGGAATCCGGATTGCAAATCCTGATCCGGATCGTGCAAGTAAAAAGGTAAAACTAGTGTTCGGGATCCGGATCATGGGATGCTGCGATCCGGATTGAACCAGTGTATGAACGAACACCCTTCGGGATCCGGATTGGAATATCTGATCCGGATCCTGAACATGTCCCATGTCCAGTTTTTGATTTTTATGCAATGAAAAATTCTTCCAGGTGTTTCTACACTACAAGAAGTATTCGGATCACCAAAAATCTTTAGTTAAACATACCTGATCCTTTTGAATTCTTCTTTCTTGAGATTGACTTGAATGATCCAACCTTCTTCACCTTCAATCTTCAAGACTTGAACCTTTCACGAAATTACGCCAACTCAAATTCCGTAACACAACATTCTCCCTAACTTGCAGACAAAGGTAGTGAGATGGGATAGAATGCTGTTCTTATATCTCCTAGGTCATCCTTCTGAGGCCATAGGTCTGAACATGAACATCCCGTACATAATTTGGAATAGAATGTCTAGATATGTTAAGCATCCTCATCCTGCTGAACGACTTCCATTTCCATTGATCATCATGAGGATTTTGAAAAAGTTTGATATTGATATCAGCTCGACATCATATCAACACTGTTGGGGGATGATAGATGAATCAACAATTGTGAAGTCTCTTCACAAATTGCCTCATGTCACTTCAACTCCTTCCTCTGCAAAGAAACCGTGTGCAGGCACCTCTGCCTCACCATCACATCAAGCACCCGGAGCAGATGATGAAGCATCAGTAACCTCCATTTACAAACAGCAACAGAGACTATCTTTTGAACAGGAGCAAATCACCAAAGAGCAAAGGCGAATCTCCGAAGAACTCGAAATAATCACAGCGTCCCAAATCACATTAACTAAGACGGTCTCGTCAATGAAAAAGTTAATGCAGAAAATGTTCTCGAAAATGGGATGCAGCGCCTCGGATGACTTAGATTCAGATGCTTGAATCGTTTGTCTAATATTTCTCTTGTGCAGGACCTTCCATTTTTTTTTGTTTTTTCTTATGCAGGTTTTTAAGTTTTTAGTTTTTAGTTTTTAGTTCTCAAACTTTGGGTACTTGAACTGTTAACTATTCTCTCCATTTTGGTAATCTTTGGCTAACTTTTGTGACAAAAAGGGGGAGAGAGATAAACAATGATGATACAAATGGTTGTGAGAAACTTGAAACTATGGAGGTAAGTATAACCTCAACTTGAAAGGTAAGTAGAACTTCAACTTTCGGTTTTCATTTGTGTTTGAATGCATGCCTCGACTAACTATTCGACTAACTATTTGGGCATGTAATATAACTAACAAGTTGATGTTCACTAACATGACATTTGAATTTTGATTGCATAGAAGATATGTTGGTGTTTTAACTATGATCAATTTACATATCTGAATGTATAAATGTCATGGTAAGTATAAATGAGTATAAACTTCATCTCTGTATGTGGTTTTTGAATGATATAAAATTCTTGAGGTATCTAACGATCTCTTTTGTCAAGAATGATTTCTTTTGCAGAGAGTACAGATGTCTAAGTCTAGAGTCTGTTTTAGGAGTTTAACTCATGTATTTTATTTTGGATCTCCATTGTAAATTTTTATTGTATGGTGATAGCAACAAAAATATCTTTTTGAATTTTCTTGAGTGGATCTATGTTTTGTCACGAAACCGCCAAAGGGGGAGATTGTTACGGAATTTAAGTTGGCGTATTTCGTGAATTCGGTTAAGTCTTGAAGATTGAAGGTAAAGAAGGTTGGATCATATAACTCAATCTCAAGAAAGAAGAATTCAAAAGGATCAGGTATGTTTAACTTAATATCTTTGGTGATCAAAATACTTCTTATAGTGTAGAAACACTTGGATAAACTTGTAATTGCATAAATATCAAAAACTGGACATGGGACATGTTCAGGATCCGGATCAGACTTTGCAAATCCGGATCCCGAAGGTTGTTCGTTCATACACCAGTTCAATCCGGATCGTAGCTTCCTTTGATCCGGATCCCGAACACTGGGTTTACCATTTTATTTGAACGATCCGGATCAGGCTTTTTAATCCGGATCCCGAATGTTGATGTTTGGTGAACTGTATGAACGATCCGGATCAGGCACTTCGATCCAGATCCCGAACCTTCGTTTTTCTGGAAACTGTTTTTCTCGCTACTGCAATCCGGATCGCCGAACTCCGATCCGGATCGTCGTCATGTAAAATTCCAGAAAAGGATGGTTTTTGATCCTTATCTTCTTCCAAGGGTTTCTAACCTATAAATAGACCCTATGATTCTTTTTCTAGGGCTAATCCACAAAAATCAAGAAAAAGCCGCTAAACCTAAAAGCCGTCATCTTATATACGGCCTAAGATCCACATATAGAGAAGAAAGGAAATCATAGATTCTATCTTATGTTTCTTCATCTATATTGATTGATTTGATTCTAGGTTTTCATACTCACATTTTGAGTAGAATCAAATTAATGAATACTTAGATGGTATTTCCGATCTATTTCTAATCTAAGTATTCGGCGGATCATCACCACCCAAAAAAAACAACGATTTATCCCAAAATCGGCGCGTGGACTCGCGTGGCCTTGTGGATTCAAGGTGCTACCGCTCTCGTGGATTCGGGGCGAGGTACGTTCGTGGATTCGAAGCGTGCTACTGGGTGAAGACCGTGGATTCGGTCGGACGTCGTGGACTCGACGTTGGACGCCGTGGATTCGGCGTTGGACGCAAATTGTGGATTCGAGAAGCGTTGTGGAGCGAGCGGAGAAGATCAACTAGGAGCGTATGGAAAAGGTTGAGTCGTCTGTGAGTACGGTATATCACCTTGTACGTGTTTAATTCTAGTGGATTTCACCGTGTTATCGGTCCCGTGGTTTTTTACTCCGGTTTGGAGTTTTCCACGTAAAAATCTCTGCGTGTTATTTATTTTTCCGCATTGGATTTTATATCGCAAAGATTTTTGAGTGTTTATTGTTTACACCTATTCACCCCCCTCTAGGTATTTTTTTCCCTATTTAGATCCTATTACATATAACCCGACATACTCTATAATCATAATTCTTGAAGATACTTCATTATAGGAGTTTTTGATAGTTATATACATCAAATTTTGGTAATCATGTGTAACCTTTAGATGCTTAACCTATCTCGGTTGTGTGAATTCATTGTGATAAACATGAGACAACCGATAGATTAAAATTTGGGATTTAATTCTTTCACATAAGAGATTGCATTTTCTTACAAGGGTAATGAAATGAATTGCAAAAGTTGTGGAAAGAGTTACATCCGAAAGGAGTGTGAAAACTACCACCACATGTTGGAAAGAGCTGCCACCCCGGTCGTCCGGTTTGTGTGTGAAGCTACCACATGTTTTGGATGCTTGAAAAATATTTTTTTTTGGAAAAATCTTTAGATGAAGCATTTGGAGATCATATTCAAAGTTATTATATTTTGAACAATCTCCTGGTTGGTATAAGGTGGGATAGTTGAAAGATGCTCAAAGAGCCACCCTTAGGTATTTTAGTGCATATCTCAATTTAGAAGGGTAAAATTTAAAATTGATGTCATTTGGAAATCTCTGTAAGTCATCTTTGTAAATCCGTTACATCTTGATAGAGTTTGGATCTCTAGGTTATTTTTGATGACTTGTGTTTGACGAATATAACATGAAAAACGTTTATAATGTTTTATCTTTGTTTTTCATGATTTCGGAGTAAATCTTTTTAATTTTTGTAAAATTAATTGGATTGAATGACATTTATGTGATCTCATATTATTTTCAAGCACTTAAATTGTTTTCTTGATGGAATACAAATCGGTAATTCAAATATTTCAAAATCTGGATTTGTTTTCAAGAAATTATTTGATTTTTGCTTTCGAGTACCGATACGCAAGCTGTGTTTTTGTTATATACTGGAACTGAGCTTTTATCTCTCTTTCTCTATGAACTAATGCTGTTAGTGATTTCTTTTTGCCTATATTCACTGTTTGACAATTTGTGACAAAAAATGGGAGAACAGAAATAGGGGGAGAACAGAGATGGGGGGAGAACAGAGATGCTCAAGATAGGGGGAGATAAAGAAAAGAGATGATGAAAAAGGAGCCAAAAAACAAAAAGAACCAAAAGGACGAATCAAATGTAGGATATAACTTTAATTTCTGACAACTAACTTTTGATTTGTTTGGAGTTTTGTTTTGCAGGATCTACATCACTTTAAGACTCTAAGTCCTAAGTCATAGAGTTTGTTCTAAGACTAGTTCAAATGTAATTTTTGTTTATTGGGTCTTTCACGCAAAGAAAGTCAATGTTTTGGTGATGACATTGAGTTTCGATTTTTTGGTTTAAGATGAGTGTCTTGAGCGCTTTATGTATTTTTGGGTTTTGTCACGAAATTGCCAAAGGGAGAGATTGTTACGGCTTTTTGTGTTGGCATATTTCGTGAGTTGAGTCGGAGTCTTGAAGTGATCAAATTGTCAATCAGCAATTGAAGACTCAGAGAAGATTCAACAAGATCTCAAGTTGACACTCAGTGTTTTCAGTCTTGAAGATTGAAGTTGAAGAATTGTGGATCATATACATCAATCTTAAGGAAAATGAATTCAGATTGATCAGGAAATCCGTTCGGGACTGAAAATTCTGTTCAGGACTGTTTTGCTAATCCAGTCCGGACCGTGGATTCCAGTCCGGACCCCGAACCTTGTTTTTTTCAGGAATTGCTGAAAAAAAGACGACAGTCCGGACCGAGCCAATCCAGTCCGGACCGTCGTGCGGGAAAAACTCTGTTAAGTCAGTTTTTTATGCTTATATCTTTCCAAAGGTTTCTAAACTATAAATAGACTCTTAGGGTTAAACAAGAACTACCGATTAATTTATAAAACACTTGAGAGCAACCCTAGAGGCTAGGTTTTTATCGTTCTTCTTTATAGCCTCTTTTAGGTCAATTCGACGGTTCTTCCAAGAAATACCTTTTGTCGAATTGATCTAATCTTTGCTTAGAGATTTCTCGCATGGATCTTCATTGATAATCTAAGAAAATGATCACCATCGAAGCTTTTATCAAGTTTGCGTCGTGGATTCGACGTAGCATCGTAGATTCGATGTGTTGAAGGCGTTTCGTGGATTCGAAACGTGTGCTCGTGGATTCGAGTGGCGTTCGTGGATTCGAACGTGTGCAGTGGACGTGCAATCGGTGAGCGCAAGGTCCGAAGAAGTTGAAGGAGGGGTCGAGTCCGTGGAGTCGGTAATCACCTTGTTATTCTTCATTTTCTTAGTGGATTGTTATTGCGTGTTGGTCCCGTGGTTTTTCTCCTGGATTGGAGTTTCCACGTAAATCTCGGTGTGCTATTTTTATTTTCTGCATTAGTTTTTATTTTGCACTGAGATTGGTTTTATAAGTACTACACCTATTCACTCCCCCTCTAGTTGTTTGATAGTACCTATTTAGATCCTTGTGGATCATTAATATATAAAAACCAACATCAAACTCCGACGTACCCACTAAGTCTACCAGAGGCAAAGAGTGAGGAAAGTGGTAAGCTATAAGACTACAGAAAAAAAAGAACTACCGCTAGTATGCCTCTAAATGCAGTGCCAAAATGAATGAATGTAAGTATGCATCAGTAACCGCACCGGTCCAAATAAACCCAATCTAGCCACCAGTAAAAACTGGTACCGCCTGCTGCCGCTATCATCATCGTGCAAGCTGATCCGCGCCAAAGTGATAGCAATGAGTCAATGCCGTCCGGTACCCATTTGGTACCCCGCACGCTTCGAAGTGGCACTCAAGGGGAGCTACCCACACGAGGAAAGTAACAATGACATAAGTATCATAAAAGCAGGTCTGGATCATGACTATGATCAAAGTGGAAAACCCCTCCACTAAAGAAAACCCCAATCTGATGCAAAGATAAACATCCGGTCAACCGCCTAATGTCCGCGGTTACCGCAATACCCCACAAGTCCACAATCTGATAAAATAACTAATATCTGGTCAACCGCCTAATATCCGCGGTTACCACAATGCCCCACAATCAAGTACGACCTGTCCCAGACTCCAAAGTCCCGACTACACTATCCCAAACCCCTGCTCGAACCCGAGCAACATGAATTAAAAGTCAAAATGAAAAGGAGAAAGGAAACAATCATGGTTTCTCCTAAGTCAATTCCCAATATGATAGTGTAGCAATAAATAGTGGCCTATCTAGATGTTCATGCAAGCATGCAAATGTCCTCATGAAAGATAAAGAAAGTGTATCAAATAGTAGCTCCACATGTGTGTCAAATAATCACTCCGCATATACATAACCATCATGCCAAATTCACTAACCAATTACACATGTCTATGATCCCTGATCCATAATAAATCACCAAAGTGGAACCCGCATATAGATATGTCATCATGTCCCAACCATTAACCCATTTAACCAATTTTCATAAAATCTATGTGCTAACAGGGCATGTTATTTATTACTATTAAAATATCTCAATAATCATATTCCAACATGCTAAGTTCACAAAATTATTCTCATATGCTAGGCCCACAATTATATCATTCAATCATGCATGGTAATCAATCACATAGTCCAAGTGGGGAATTCTCTAATAAACTTAGTAGGTTAGTCGAAAAGTGAGGTAACAACAACCACCCACCTGGCACGCAAATCCAAGTCCACAAAACTCTCCAACTGTAAAAGGGCTCCCCGCTGTCCAACAACTGTCCTCGCAACGCCTAAAATCCGCGGGTTACTGCAAAACAACCGAACTCGGCATAAACGGGCCTTCCAAAAACAACCTTTGCGGCATTTCCCAACAGTACGACAGAGAAGGGGAAATTTCACCTCTGTACAGAGCTCTGAAAAATCCAGAAAAATTATGGTTGCGTTCCTCGCGACGAGTAGATCAAAATTGACTTGTTAAACGCCTTCATCCGATGCTCCTAGGCCAAGATATAAAATCAACAAGCCCATGCTGTCCAGGAAATCCATCACAGGAAATAGGGTCAAAAGATGCCTCGGGAACCGTGCCAAAAACCCAAAATGAAGTGAAACGATCAACACGGAAATCGAAGCCTTACCTCTCGGGAACACGCTGTCGAAGAAATCGTCCAAAAATTCCTCCTGGTTTGCGCACAGGAAAATTCTGACTGAACTGCGACGGAATTGGGCCGAAAAAGAGGAAACGTCCAAGCGCGCCGCGTCGCAGATAACTCGCTGTCGGCAACTCCAAAAATTCCAAAACTTTCTAGAGAGAGAGAGAGGACAGAGAGAGAAAGAAATCTTCTTAAGGCCACACCCTCAGATTCTCTCTCTAAAACTCAGAAAAAGAACAGAAAGAGAGGGAAGTGGAGCTGTATTTATAGGCCCAGAAAAGAAATGCAACAATTCCCATTATGTCCCTCAATTCGGGCGCCCGGGGAGAAGTGGGCCGCTACAGTGCGGCCCACGAAGGAGTTACTGTGCGCGCCCGAAAGAGCCCGGGCGCGACACGTGTCCGCCAAACAGCAGACAGCGGCGCCCTCCAATCGGGCGCCGCCGCGTGTCCAGCCCGCACACCGCACCAGCGGCGCCCGCCAATGGCTGGGCGACAGAGAAGGGGATATTTCACCTCTGTACAGAGCTCTGAAAAATCCAGAAAAATTATGGTTGCGTTCCTCGCGACGAGTAGATCAAAATCGACTTGTTAAACGCCTTCATCCGATGCTCCTAGGCCAAGATATAAAATCAACAAGCCCATGCTGTCCAGGAAATCCATCACAGGAAACAGGGTCAAAAGATGCCTCGGGAACCGTGCCAAAAACCCAAAATGAAGTGAAACGATCAACACGGAAATCGAAGCCTTACCTCTCGGGAACACGCTGTCGAAGAAATCGTCCAAAAATTCCTCCTGGTTTGCGCACAGGAAAATTCTGACTGAACTGCGACGGAATTGGGCCGAAAAAGAGGAAACGTCCAAGCGCGCCGCATCACAGATAACTCGCTGTCGGCAACTCCAAAAATTCCAAAACTTTCTAGAGAGAGAGAGAGGACAGAGAGAGAAAGAAATCTTCTTAAGGCCACACCCTCAGATTCTCTCTCTAAAACTCAGAAAAAGAACAGAAAGAGAGGGAAGTGGAGCTGTATTTATAGGCCCAGAAAAGAAATGCAACAATTCCCATTATGTCCCTCAATTCGGGCGCCCGGGGAGAAGTGGGCCGCTACAGTGCGGCCCACGAAGGAGTTACTGTGCGCGCCCGAAAGAGCCCGGGCGCGACACGTGTCCGCCAAACAGCGGACAGCGGCGCCCTCCAATCGGGCGCCGCCGCGTGTCCAGCCCGCACACCGCACCAGCGGCGCCCGCCAATGGCTGGGCGACGCGTGGCGCACGTGGGCGGCGTGTGACGCCCCACTTCCCAGGGGGTCACCCATCCTAGAACTACTCTAGCTCTAGCACGCTTAACTCTCATGTTCCTCTTGGATCTTGCTACCATCCAAAATGCTATAGCCGGGTTAGAGATTTAGTTCTATTATATCATTTATATAGAGGACTAATCCAAATTCCGGGGGTGTTACATTCTTCCCCCCTTTAAGCCCTGACGTCCACGTCAGGCTCAAACACACTCACAAGCACCAGGCGATGTGAGACTCGTCTTGCTAGCCTTAGCCGACCTTGTGAGGAGTTGCACTCCACTCACAACGGTCATTAGCCGGGGAGCCTCACTCTACCCGCTATATAACCCTGGCTCAGCCGAGACTCATCTCACATTTCCGGCTGGTGAATGGCTCTGATACCAACTTTGACGCCCCACTTCCCAAGGGGTCACCCATCCTAGAACTACTCTAGCTCTAGCACGCTTAACTCTCATGTTCCTCTTGGATCTTGCTACCATCCAAAATGCTATAGCCGGGTTAGAGATTTAGTCCTATTATATCATTTATATAGAGGACTAATCCAAATTCCGGGGGTGTTACACGGCGCCTCGCCCGCCACGCGGGCGGCGCCCGCCAACCAACGGCCGACACGCCGCCTGTCCCGCGCCACGCGTGCGTACGGCGTCAGCGCCGCCGCCCCCCGTGCGCCGCGTGCGCCGCGCGCGCGAGCGCCCGCCAATGGTGGGACGCCACGTGTCCCACGCGGTTCACGTGGTCCACGCCTCCCGGTCTACACACCGGGTCTTCCGAAAAGTGTCGACCAACCAGGTGATGCCACGTGTCGCCGCCCAGCCGCACCTCTTGACACCGTCCAACCAATCAGAGAACGCCACGTGGCAATCCGGTCTTACGTGCTCCCGGTGCACGCCTTGCTCGTGGACCAGCCCGCCTGCGCGCCTGCCCGCGCCCGCCCGCGCCTGCCCGCTCCTGCCCGCGCTGCCCGCGGCCCTGCTCCGCCGCTGCGCCGCTGCGCTCCGCCGTGCTCCGCCGGTCGCCGGAACAGTGTTTTCGGCGGCCGGAGTCACTGTTCCGGCGTGAACAGTACTTTGGCACCGAAAATAAAGTGAATACACCATTTTGATCATTTTCGCGCGCTGAGTCTAAATCCGCTGTCCGTTTTTCCAAATTCTCATCCGAAATTTTGCCGAAAGCCCTCGGAAAGGCCCACTTGATCCGATTTTCGCGCTGGGTCCATTTCTGAGGTCCAATTTCGATACTACAAGCTCCATTACACTGTGTAAGCTTCCTATAGTCACTGATAAAGCTGCAAAAGCTTCTACAAAAGTCCGGATCATCACACCACGAGCTTGGGCCGGGGTCCACAAGCTTAGGGCTAGGTAGGCTCCCGCAGGCCAAATGCCTAGATTGGGAGGGTCATGCGGTTTGGGCTGTGTGCAGCCCAATCCGTACCGGTCGGGCCTCTACAAGCTCTAGAAGCGGGAGGGCCTTCTTGCTCAGCCCTTCGCGCAGGCAAGCCCTTTGGGCCCAAACCCACACCCAACAATATTTATCTTTTTCTTATTTTATGTTAAATACAACCTACAAGAGCAGGGATCCACGGGCTGAGGCCTGGGCAGCCCAGCAGGCTCCAGCAAGCCCAATGCCCAGATTGGGAGGCCCAGCATGCGGTTTGGGCCGTGTGTAGCCTAGTCCGCGCGAGCTAGGCCTATGCAAGCTCTGGACACAAGTGGGCCTCCTTGCTCGCCCTTTGCGCAGGCAGGCCCTATGGGCCCGAATTCACACCCAACAACATTTATTTTTTTAAAAATTTTATATTAAATACCACCTGCAAGCCAACAAGTCTACGAGCTTGGGCCTGAGTCCGCAAGCTTAGGCCTAGGCAACCTAGCAAGCGGGTAGGCTTTCGCAGGCCCAATACCCAGATTGGGAGGCCTAATGCCCAGTTTGGGAGGCCCAATCCGCAGGCCCAATCCACTCGGGTCGGACCTTCGCAAGCTCTGGACGCGTGAGAGCCTGGACGCGGGAGGGACTACTTGCTCAGCCCTTTACGCAAGCAGGCCCTATGGGCCTAGCATGGGCGGGCCTTACAATCGGCGCATCATTTTAGCACGCTTAAAATCACGTCTATTGTGACCCAAGACACCAAGCTCTTTTTTCAAAAAAAAAAAAAACTCTATATAAATCAATGCAAAATTTATTGCCCAAAGAAATTAAAAAAATATATTCAATATAAGAAACAGATCATATAGCAAAAATAAGCACTACAATGCTCCGATGCCACTTATGAACAAATTGATAATGAAAAATCACATAGATTTTTATATACTTATTTCGCTACAGAATTATGTTGCAATTATCAAGATTTTTTCTCATTTTGTTTTACAAACTTCTCAAGTTGCCTAACAACTGTCTCGATCTTTAACCACGTTTTCCTTCTTTATAGTTGTTCTTTCTCGTCACAAGCAAATCGACTACTAGAGTCAATTTCAGCACAATGCAAAATTCCCTAAGGTTTCTAATAATGCACTAGAGTAAACCAGACAAAGAAATTATGTGGAGAGATTATTCTAATTTTTATTTTGTATGTATTTCATAGTCAATCCCTCTAATATTTATAGGTCATGGAAGAGATATTAATTATAATCTGATTTTAATTGAATCCCGCAAAAATAAGGATTTAAACATAATAAAATTATCTTTAAAATTTATTTCTTATCCTATGTGAACAAGAAATATTTTAAATAAGTTCCAACGTGGACGAATGCTAACACAGAGATCAAATAGAAAATGAAAAATGGAAAATGGAAAAAGGTGTTTTTACAGAAATACTACGTATAGCAGAAATTGGAGAATCAACAAGCACTTGAATTATTGGCTCCACTAATCATCTAGATAAAGCATATATTACACAATTACACTACTATAATCCAAAAATTACAAATTAAACGAAGCTGATCTCACAAACGACCTACGCCACCATACCTGAAAAGCCCGGCCAAGGTTCGGACACTCCGTCGCGCTGCCCGCGAAGAATCGAAACCATTCCTCAAATAAACTCTGTTGCTGACTAAGCGGGAGCGTTAGAAGTGCTTGCCCTAGGGTTTCCTCCAACATCCTAACATCCAACCCTTTCGCGCACCTTTGTAACCAACCAAAGTCCATCAACAAAGGCTGGAACCATCCGCAAAATAAAGAACTTCTTGTTTCACTCTGACAATGCAACTTTCCTTTCCCTAGTGCTATAAACAAACTCGCCGAGACCCGACTTAGCTCATACCTCACCATCGGTGAAGCTTTTTCGTGCATTTTGATCAACACTTCTTGCTTGGCCCAGAAGCCCACAAAATCTTCAGCCATCTGATTGTTAGTGAGAATCTCAAGGAGCCAGTTGAGATTCTCGACTTGCTTTGAGATCCGTTCAACCAAAGGCTTATTCCTGTTCTTATTTTCACCCGCTGCAAATTCAGAAACTTCTTTGAAGAGCTCCACCAGTGAGTTCAAACAGGAGTGGCATATTTGATATAAGCTCTCCTTGCTAATCCCAGCAGGGTCTTTTTGGTACACCGAGCTCTTTGATAAGAGACCATTGACTAGGGATTGCATCTCTTTTCTCGCATTACTACAAATCCCATTCACGACTGATCGTATGAGATGGACGGCAAGATGATTATCCTGCAAGTCACACTGACTTGGCGGGGGATGTAATCTTGCTAGCACATCCTGTGATGTTGCCTCGTCAAGCGTACAGCGGGAGAAAAAGCTCTTCAGCTTTTCCTCCTCGCTCTCAGTCCATGGGACGGCCTCAATGTACTTTAAACAAGAGGTAATGCCTTGATCGAACATGATGATGGAGGATACCTGAAATCAGACAAGTTAAAATGTTTTTAGTCCACTATGAGTTTGCAGAGAAGAAAAGAGAATCCAAGTTGTATTGCAAAGATGAAGAACCATAAAGAAAGTAACGGTACTATGGTCAAGATCAAAGCTATGCACATAGTAATACATGTCATTCAAAGATCTTACAAGCTAAATTTCCTAAGTCATGTTCAATAAAATCAGCTTGTGAATTAAAACCAGCTCGCGAATTAAACCTATAAAGATCTTTGAAATGCCGAGAGGTAGAGTAAACACACAGAAGAGGCTTAATTGCAAATAGTGAAACATGGTGAGAGAAATGAACCAAAATTTATGAAGGGGAACGATAGAAATGAATGGTGAGCAAACTGATAAGCAAACTGAGCGAAAGAAATCAACTTTTGAAAGTCATTAAACAAGGACGAATCTAAAGCAGGTAGGAAATCGAAAAGAAAATAAAAATCTGATTATACTAAGTAGGTGGGTTTGCTTGGCATCTGGCCAATTCGGTTGGACATAATGGTTAATAAGGGCCTAGTCTTCAGCGTGAAACAATTTAAGGGTTTAAGAGATGAAAGCCCAGCAAGCAATTGAATAGTTCGACATAAACTAGCAACCATGGTTGCCACAGCCACAGAAAATGGTGGTGGAATGACAAATGTGCCGTACCTAGGACCAGAAATGTAACGAGACCCCCTCCATTATAAGAAATTTTATAATAGGTCCCTCAATTTAAAATGTTTTCACCGATAACCCCCTTAACTTTTAATTGCTTAAATTTGAGTTATTCAATCATATGAATGAGACTGAAATTACCACCTTCATAGGCACCGGGCGTCAGATTTCAGATCCAATTACATATATTGGACCTGACTCTAAAGGGATCTCAATCAAACTTCAAAAAAAAATGTGCAAAACAGTAAAATAATACTTGAAACTATCCAAAATGAGGAATTGAAGTAACAAAATCTCACCCACTAGAAATTAGAAGAAAATGAGGAAAAAAAAAAACTTTGTGTAGCCTAGGGAGAAAGAAACAAGGGCAAGAAAATTCTAGCCAAAAACCTGAGAAGACCCTTTTTTTTTGCTGTTTATGTACTCAGCCACAATATGAAGCAGCCTTAATCAGAGGAGGATCAGGGCAAGAAGGAACTATATGAATAAATTGTCACTGTAGTAGGGACCAATATTAAAAAACAAGGTTGGCTATTTTTGAAAATTGCAGCAGCAGCAAAGAGAAAATAGGATCTCTAATAGTTCTAGGAAGAAAAAATATGGCCAACAAGCATTCTCCAAAGATAAACTGCAATTTAGAATAGGAAATAAGTAAAAAAATAAGAGATAAAGGGTGAAGGCAGAAGATTAGGCTTTTAAAGAAGGGCTGATTGAAGTAAAACCTGAAATCAGATGCCAGTAGAAAACAGAGTATGCAGGAAAAAGATTAGTACAATAGCAATCACAAAATAAAACAAAAGAAATGATTTAAACATCAAAAATATTGAAAAATCAAGTTGAAATCAATCACATTGCTTTTGAGCTAACACCTAATTAGATGCCGATAAGCCTCACACTTGAGAAATTAAAAATTTTCAAAGTCACTATATAGTCAAATTTTAGGCTGCATGAGAGAGGAATTGGCGATGGGCTACATCGCTGCTTCTTCCAACATAGAAGAGCGAGATGGCCTGCATTGCTGCTTCATCCAACATAGGAAAGAGAGAGAGCCTGCATTGCTGCTGCTTCCAAGAAGGATAAAGTAAAAAAGAGGGAAAATATAATGATGTTGCGGGTGGGGTGGCGGGGGGGGGGGGGGGGGGGGGGGGGGGGGGGGGGGGGGGGGGTGGGGCGGGTGGCGGGGGGGTGGGTGGGGGTGTTGTGTGGAAGCCACAGCTTGCATTGCAGCTGCTTCTAACATAGAAGGATAGGAGCAAGAAAGAGGGAAAATATAACTGCTGTCTATAAAGCATCCAACCTTTCATTTGATGCATTAGATTAGTATTCTCATTAGCTATCTCACAAAAATGGATTATATGCCAATATGATGTCCAAAATGCCTTTTTACATTGGAGTTCTACGTGAAGAAGTTTACACGTCACAACCACCAGGATTCGTTGATTGTAATTTTTCTATTTCTTGTTCCATGTTGTTAGATTTTATTGTTTTATATTGATTTGAAAACTTGATTTTGGCCTACATCAATGGGCTTTACCTAGGAGCCCAATGCCTAGCTCACCACATGTGATGTTTAGGCCCACATTGGATACTCATCACATGTGGTAGCTATATTTATACTTCTTCTTCCTTAAGTGTATTGGTTAGGAGAAAGTGAGAATAATAGCTTCTCCTAAAGACACGCACGCACGGCATGAGCAGGGCCGGGCCGGGCCGGGTCGGGTAGGCGGCGGCGCGGGAGATCTTGACCTGGTTCACTTTTTATTTGCTATTTTATTTTTGTCTTAACCATATCTTGGGAAGTGCCTTCTCGGGCTACTCAAGAGACTTGTCTTGGGAAGAGCCTGGTAGGCTACCCAAGGGCCTTCTTGGTAAGGTTCAATGGCTAACCCGAGATCTAGCCGTTGGACCCTGTAGAGGTGGGTTGGAAGAGGGTTTCCTCTTGGGCTCTATATATTTGGAGCAAGAGATTGGTTAAGTCACAATTTCCTAATATATAGTATAGCATATACATTTTACACTGAGCTTTACTTATCGCTGGATCTCTGAAAGTCGACAGGTTCGTTTTGCGCCATCCAGGAGTCTTGTCGACAGGGTGGACAGTAATCGTTGTATCGCTATGAGTGATTGTCGGAGCCTCGCACATGGAGGGGCAATCTTAATTCTAGGACGCCTCGACCCACAGGTTTCATCTAATCCTTACTGTCTATTTATTTATAGTATACTTGTAATTTGCATGCAAACATATAGATTTATATTTCAAATATAAATTATTTCAAAGTGATATTTTACTAAAAAAAATTATAAAGATATTTTTCCAACACATGTGACATGTTGCTTACTTCAATGTGTGTCATAAAATCGATGTATTGTGCTCTCCCACACTCCAAAACAAGTGTACTGGCCTTGAGCGTATTAATTGATAGAACATGAACAGCAACAACAGCCTATGTTATGCCACCACCTCTCAATTGTTCATATAGATGTTTTATTTTGGTTGAGAGTTGTTCAATCCCACAATGCTCACAACAGCTCTAGTTCCATAACCATCTTAAACCATTTTCTCTAGTATATCACACTTTCAATCAGACCAGACCTATAATTTAACTAATTTCAGCACGTTAGCATTGTTGGATTATGTAAAATCATGTTTCGAGTCCATATGGATTTGATCCAATCTTGTTTCTAAAGATTAGGGATGATTTAGGAATATCTTAAAGATAATTCTTAAGAGGATATGGACGACGACTAGAAGTGATTTAAAAATTCGGATGGACGGTAGAGATCGTTTCCTATTAGAATTAGGTTTTTAGAGTTATATTAACTCTTGCGATTCAACTTTTATTTTTTAGAGCTTCATTGAAAAATCCTAATTGAGAGAAAAAACGTGGAGAGCCTCCGTGAGAGAATTTTTTGTAATCCAATTTTACTCCTTGTACTTTTGTGTCGTGGATTAATCGAATAACGCATTGAGGTGGTCTTGCCCGTGGACGTAGGTTGACACATTGTTGGCCGAACCACGTAATTCTTGTGTCCTTGCATTCCCTTATTTGTTTTATTTTTTTAGTTATTCTCGTGCTTGTTTTCTACAATCGTTTTCGCCTCTTTTCATCTACGAAAGATTCTGTTTCCGCTACGCTCGTGTGCTGTGTGGGTTGAGGTGTGCTCGGTAACCCCACGGCCGGTCCCCCTTCAATTGGTATCAGAGCGTTTGGTTATTCGTAGTTCGTTGACGGTGAAACGATGGCGAGGAAAGTTTTAGTGACAAAGTATGAGATTTCTCGATTTGATAGAGCGAAATTTCAGTTGTGGAAACTGAAGATGCAAGCAGTTTTGATTAAAGATGCTTGTGAGATCGCCCTGCAAGGAATAGAGAATAAGCCGGAAGGGATGACGGATAAACAATTTGAACAGAAGGACAAGATGGCTTTGGCAAACCTATATTTGGCACTGGATGATTCGGTGTTATTCAATGTGGAGACCGAGACTACCGCAAAAGAGATTTGGGATAAATTAAAAAATCTCTATGAAGGAAAGTCATTGGTGAACAAAATTTTCTTAAGGCAACAATTGTACAATCTAAAGATGAAGGACGAGGCACCGATACAAGAACATCTAAGTACATTCAACTCTATCGTGAGCAAACTCGCTGCCCTAGACGTGAGAATTGATGAAGAAGAAAAGGCAAGTATTTTACTTTGCTCGATGCCGGAAACTTGGGATAATTTGATTATGAACTTAAGCCATATTGAAACCCTTAAGATGGAGTCGGTTGTTGCATCATTACTTACCGAGGAGATGAGGCGGAAGTCTAGCCAAGGAAGTTATTCGGGGGAGGCTATGATAGCACGGGGAAGACCTTTCGAGAGGGAGTATGGTGATCGAGGAAAGTCGAGATCAAAATCCAAGGGCAAAAAGAAAGTAAAGTGCTGGAATTGTGGAAAGTTGGGGCACGTGAAGAAAGATTGTCGGGTTAAAGGAGTTGATGGTAAATCCGATTCAAATAATTTTCAAGGTAATATAGCCGAAGCGGATGCTAAGTCGGCTAGTTCAGAAGACGGAGATGCGTTAGTCGCATTGGATAGATCCGAGCTTATTTATCATTGGATCTTGGATTCGGGGGTGTCATTCCACATGACTCCCTATAAGGAGTGGTTTCATTCTTATAAGTCACGGGATTGTGGAGTTATCTATTTGGGTGACAACACGGCATGTCCAGTGGTTGGAGTGGGAGACGTTCGGGTCAAGATGTTTGATGGTGTTATTCGGACGATTTCTAATGTTCGACATGTTCCTGCACTTCGAAAAAGTCTTCTATCACTTAGAAAATTTTGCAAACAAGGGTTTAAATTCATCGGCGAGAAAGATCACTTGAAGGTATGTCAAGGTTGTTTGGTGTTGACGAAAGGAGAGCAAGTAGGTGGCCTTTATAGATTAGTGGGCGAGACTCAAGTGGGAGAAGCGGTTGTTGCAAGCGTAAAAGTGGAGTCTTCAACAGTGTGGCATCGCCGTTTAGGACACATGAGTGAGCGCGGATTGCAGGTATTATCCAACCGTGAGCTTCTTTCAGGTTACAAGTCTGCGCCATTAGATTTTTGTGAAGATTGCATCTACGGGAAGTAACAAAGGTTGTCTTTTTCTCTATCACATCAAAGAAGTAAGAAGCATCTCGAGTTGATTCATTCGGATACTTGGGAGTCGCCCGATACTTCGTTGGGCGAATGTTCTTACTTTGTTTCATTTATTGATGATTACTCTCGGAAGGCTTGGGTGTATATTCTAAAGCGAAAGTCCGATGTGTTTGAAACTTTTAAGAAGTTCAAAACTCTTGTGGAGAATGAAAAGGATTTAAAAATTAAGTGCCTACGTCCTGATAACGGAGGGGAGTATTGTTCAAGAGAATTTGATGAGTTTTGTATTGAGCATGGAATTAAGCGGCATCTCACGGTACCCGGTACACCGCAACAAAACGGTGTAGCGGAGAGGTTAAATAGAACACTCATGGAGAGGGCCCGTAGCATGTTGAGTACTTCAAAACTCGACAAGAGATTTTGGGCGGAAGCCGTGAGCACGGCTTGTTATTTGATTAATCGAGCGCCGACAAAATCACTTGGTTTTAAAATTCCTGAAGAAGTCTGGAGCGGCAAGTCCGTTGATTACTCCTATCTTCGTGTCTTTGGATGTGATGCTTATGCGTGGATACCGAAGGAGAAAAAGTCAAAATTGGATAAGAACTCTCGGAGGTGTATATTTCTTGGCTATGCGAAAGGTGTTAAGGGATATCGATTGTGGGACCCTACTAACCACAAAATAGTCATAAGTCGTGACGTTATCTTCAATGAAGGGTCCTTTCAAGGCACCAAGGAAAAGCAAGATGATGATGCTATGATTCCAATTGAGCTCTTTGAAGTGCGCGATGAGATGCAAGTTGAGCAAGCACAACAGGATGATGAAGTGGTTGATGATGAACCTGACTTGGAATCTCCGCAATCATTCGAAAGTACAAATTCACCGGTAGAGTCGCCAGCGGATTCCGGGCGTCCTAGTAGAGTTATTAGACCTCCTGCGAGGTATAATGACTATATTACTTCATTTATTCCTTCTGCAAACCATGTTAGTGCATATGTTGCTTTAGCGGAAGAAGATGAGCCGACTTCGTATAAGGAGGCTTGTGAGTCGACTGGCGCTGGGAAGTGGCAATGCGCGATAGAGGAGGAGATGGAGTCAATTCGGAAGAACAAGACTTGGGAACTTGTTGATTTGCCGAAGAGAAGGAACGCGATTGGATGTCGGTGGGTGTTTAAGGTAAAAAAGGATACAGATGGGAATGTGGAGAGGTTCAAGGCAAGATTGGTGGTGAAGGGATATGCTCAGAAGCGAGGAATCGATTTCGATGAGATCTTCTCACCGGTGGTTCGTCTTACCACTATTCGGGTTGTTTTGGCGATCGCAGCGGTCATAGATTTGGAGCTCGAGCAGATGGATGTAAAAACAACATTCTTGCATGGTGACCTGGAGGAGGAGATATATATATCGCAACCGGAAGGCTTTGTCGAAAAAGGCAAGGAGTATTTGGTTTGTCGGTTGAAAAAATTGTTGTACGGCTTGAAACAGGCGCCAAGGTGTTGGTACAAGCAATTTGATTCCTTCATTATAAGTTTCGGTTTTGATAGGCTTGAAGCGGATCATTGTGCATATTTCTGCGATTATAATGACGGGAGCTTCTGTATTTTGTTATTATATATCGACGACATGGTGGTCGCCGGAAATAGCAAGGGCCAGATATCTATCTTGAAGACTCAGTTAGCCGGTGAGTTCGATATGAAGGACTTAGAAACTGTGAATCAAATACTCGGGATGAAGGTACTACGGGAGAGAAAGAATAGAAAAGTTTGGCTTTCACAGAAGAGTTATGTGGAGAAGGTTCTGCGGCGCTTCAACTTGCAGAACGCAAAGCCAGTTTCTACCCCGTTTCCTATTCATTTAAAATTGTCGGCCGAGCAATCACCGGGTACGAAAGCAGAAAAGACCGACATAGCTCGGGTACCATATTCATCGGCAGTAGGGAGCCTTATGTTTGCCATGGTGTGCACGAGACCCGACATTGCTCAAGCAGTGCGAGCAGTGAGTCGGTATATGGCGAATCCAGGTTGTGAACATTGGAATGCAGTGAAGTGGATTCTCAGATATTTGAGAGGTACTGCGGATTTCTCACTCTGTTATGGTTCTGTGGGTTTGGAGTACGTCGGATATGTGAATGCAGATTTCACAGGAGATAAAGACAGAAGAAAGTCTACCACGGATTATGTTTTCTCCATAGGCGGTGGTGTTATTAGCTGGGAGTCGAAGCTTCAGTCGGTAGTCGCTTTGTCGACGACGGAGGCGGAGTACATAGCAATGACACATGCTTGTAAGGAGGCTATCTGGCTAAAAAGACTTTTAGGAGAATTAAAAATGAAGCAAGATGTGGTGGGAGTGAATTGTGATAGTCAAAGTGCAATACACTTGGCGAAGAATCTGGCGTTTCACTCTCGGACGAAACACATTGATATTCGTTATGTAAAATCATGTTTCGCGTCCATATAGATTTGATCCAATCTTGCTCCTAAAGATTAGGAATGATTTAGGAATATCTTAAAGATAATTCTTAAGAGGATATGGACGACGACTAGAAGTGATTTAAAAATTCGGATGGACGGTGAAGATCGTTTCCTATTAGAATTAGGTTTTTAGAGTTATATTAACTCTTGCGACTCATCTTTTATTTTTTAGAGCTTCATTGAAAAATTCTAATTGAGAGGAAAAACGTGGAGAGCCTCCGTGAGAGAGTTTCTTGTAATCCAATTTTACTCCTTGTACTTTTGTGTCGTGGATTAATCGAATAACGCATTGAGGTGGTCTTGCCCGTGGACGTAGGTTGACACATTGTTAGCCGAACCATGTAATTCTTGTGTCCTTGCATTTTTTTATTTATTTTATTTTTTTAGTTATTCTCATGCTTGTTTTCTACAATCGTTTTCGCCTATTTTCATCTACGAAAGATTCTGTTTCCGCTGCGCTCGTGTGCTGTGTGGGTTGAGATGTGCTCGGTAACCCCACGGCCAGTCCCCCTTCAAGCATTGGGCAGTCATAGTCCCCTTCTCATTACTCATCTTTCTAAAATTTGCACCAAAACTTCTTCTAGTAACTAATCAGCTTCTATATCTCGTCAATCACTACATTCAACTAACAGTACTAATTAATTCAACCAACAATCCGCAACAAGACACTTAAAGAGAATCAGAAGCCTTTAAACATATCTAGACAATAATAAAGAAAAATAAGTAAAGATAAAAGGAAACACTTATACTGACCTCGAGTATGTCGATGGCTCGCGACACTCCCGCCTTCACGAGCCCCCCCGCCGTATCCTCCTCATACATCAGCTCGATGGTCTTTCTAAACACATCAATATCCTCGATACCGCCGACTTCGATCCTGGTGTAGCCCGCGAGCTCATCCGAGATCTTTCTAGTCGCTTCCAGAACCATCGCGGCGAAGAATCGGCTGCTCTCGCACAGAACCTTAGAGTCCAATTCCAATACCAAGCATGTTCCGTCCTTGCCCTTCAATCTCAACCTCAGATCCAAAGATCTCTCCCTCGAGGACGCACAACGATCCGTCTC
The DNA here is from genome assembly GCA_029204045.2 of Tillandsia leiboldiana. NCBI lineage: Eukaryota > Viridiplantae > Streptophyta > Magnoliopsida > Poales > Bromeliaceae > Tillandsia > Tillandsia leiboldiana. The sequence continues at coordinate 46,966,670 of CM055062.1, read as the reverse complement.
CGCCCTCTGCGACCCCGGAGAACCCTCTCCTTGGGCCGGATCCGAGATCTCCGGCTCCGCCGACGCCACCGCCGCGGCGGCGGCGGAGGCGGAGGCGACGATCTCCGGGAGGGGATCGAGCGGTTCGGAGTCGATGGGGGAGACCCTACCTGGGGAGAGAATGCGGCGGGGGTCGATGATGCCGAGGCCGAGCTTGCTGGTGGGGGAAGGGGAGCTGTAGAGGGAGGGGGGCTTCGGCGGGGGCTGCGGCGGGAGCTTGGAGAGGTGGTGGTGGTGGTGTTGGTGGTAATGGTGATGGGGGGAGCAGCGGAGATCGGGGCTCCCGGGGACGGCAGCGAAGGAGCGGAGATCGGGGCTCCCGGGGACGGCGGCGAAGGAGCAGCACCACGCCGCGCGCGGCCGGGAGCGGCGGGATGTGGTGGAGGAGGATATCCGAGCGCGGGGATCCGCCATGGTAGGGGAGATCTACGGCTAGAGCTAGGGTTAGGGTTTCGGCGTCGCCATGGGAGAGGAGAGATCGAGGTAATCGCGTGAAGTGCGGCGGGGGAGGGGACAAAGAAGCTTTGGATTCCTATCTCGCTTCGTTATAAAAGAGTGAGAGACGCGTTATTCAAGGAGGGAGATGAGGATTGGCTCCAAGTTGACTGGTAAGGTTTAGTTCGGCGGTCCAGCGAAACGAAGCCACGTGGAATTTCAGAGTCGTGTTGTTGGCTGTAGTATGCAGAGATGACACGTGGAGATATGTAGCTGGCTATAAGGACCGAAAGGAAAAGCCGGATAGATGGGTCTGTGGGAGAAATCAGGGCCGTACATCATGCCGTACACTGTGACGTTGGTAGGTTTGATTATGGAGTGCTGCGAGCGGTACACCCACGTTCGGGGTGTATATCATACACCCCGTGACGTGGGCGGTCATGATTGAATGAAATTTTTAAAATTTTTATTCTCACTACCTCTTTCTCTCCGTACCGGTACACTTTCTTACGTACCGGTACACTTTCTTGCGTACCGGTACACTTTCTTACGTACCGGTACTCTTTTAAATTTAAATATTTTTTATATTTTATTTATTTCAAAATTTATTATAAAATAAAATAAAAAAATATAAACTGGAATAAAATTAAATAATTTTAAAATTTAAATATTATAAATTAAATTATCTTTTACAATTATTAAATTGTAAAACTATATATTTAATTTTCAGATTATGTCTCCCTCTCATGGGACATTCTTGGCACTAGTATAATTTAAATTTTACCTTTTGTGAAAAAATTTTAATTTAATTTTGTACAAATTTAGTTTTTTAATTTAAATTTAATTTTTTAATTTAAATTCTAAATTTTTTTAAATTTTTTATTCATAATTATTTTAAAAAAAAAACAAATAAATAGAGAGTGACAATAGCAGCACTCTTTTTTTTTTAAACCTGCACTTTTAATCCAGCCCCTTACAGGTAGCATTTTCCTTGATTATGACCACGCCGTTTGTTTCACGGGATTTTTTTTTTTTTTTTTTTTTTGGTTTATCAAAAGAAAAATGTTTGATGTATATTTCAAAATAAGTATATATTTAATCAAAAAAAAATAAGTATATATTTTATTTCTCATATATTTTAAAATGGATGATTTTTACTGTTTATTTCAAAATGACTAAAATATATTTTATTTTTGAATAAATAAAATTTACATTATACATTCCTTTCAAAAAGTATAAATAGCATTACCCTTATCAAAATTTTGCTATGAGCAATATTACCGTACATTTGCTATTATAGGCTGTTACATCTCGAAAAGATTATAAATTTTAGATTTAATTATGCCATACTAGTGTACTCTACTGAATTTTTCTTTTTTATGTTTTATATTATACTAATTATTTTCAAAACTACCATGCAACTAAATTTTTTTAAAATTCCTACACTACGAACAACAAAATAATAATTTTGTATAAAAATTATAAAAAAGTATTAGTTAAAAATAATATAGTACTGTTGAGGTCGAAATGATTCGCTGATCGTTGACTGGGTATGGTCCGCAATCGACCTTCGAATTCACCTTTTGTGCGTGATGCGCCGTGTGCCAAACTATTAACCGATTACCTGAGAAGGGATCCGCTTGGACGAGTTCTTCTTAATCAAATTCTCAACAGAGTTCGACCTAAATGAGCCGAACTGGGATTCGGACGTAAGGATTAACACGGCCTAAATAGCTGATTTGAAAATTGTATTGCTCGGGAAAGGATTACAAAAGACCAATTACAAGTAAGACTACTTCTAAAAAAGCTGTAAAGAAAGTTACAAATGAAAGCAGTAAATGCTGGTATGAAGGTCTATCTAGGAAAGTGGTCAGAAAAGCTGTAAACTTAGTCTAGAAAAGCTGTAGATGTAGGTATTGAAGGTATTAAAAAGTAGGGTTGGTCAATGGCTTACGAGATTACAGGATCCCTTTTTTTCGATGGTTCGATTATTTATACTAATTCGAACCTGGTGTGTGATCGTTGTTTTGAGTAATCAGCGTGATTCGAGGGGAATTATGATATCACGCCCCGGAGGATTTGGGATAAGCGGAAAACGTGTATATATATATATATATATATATTCCTTTTTGAATACAACCTCGCCTACCGGTGCGCGTCAGACCCGCCACATATACAAATTCGCTCTACGGACGGACAGAGTCTCATTTGTATATGCACGGCGTTACATTTACAACATTTACTTCAACCACACAGTCACAGTAAAAACAACGAGAGAGAGTAATACAATTAACTACGATTCTCATTCACGAAATTAAGGGATAAAACCACGGGTTTACAAACGGTGTCCACACGACACCCCTTTTTTTTTCCAAAGTGTTTTCGCAAGTCTCTTGTAAGGCAGCTACATCATTTGAAATGATAAATCCAGGGGTTTATAAAGTAGTGTCCACACGACACTTGGTTTTAGAAAACATTTTCGAAACCCTTTTGTTCAATTTTAAACATGCCGCATACGAGTTTGATAGGAAGCATAACAAAGATCACATCACTAAAATAAACTGTCACGCCCCGGGTGTAAACCAGAACCCGGGCCCGTCTACAGATCCGCCGTGCACACGGTATTTCCCGCGTACACGAAGCGCCAGAACCTGCTCAGATATAAGAGATATAATAAAAGAGCAATAAAAATAGAGTTGAACTAAAAACTAATACATCTCAGACTAAAGTTGGAAATAAAATACAATACATCTGTATAAATAATACATCTGTCTCTCCCAGCTCACCAAAATAAAAACAACCTGCTGGCAAAAGCCAGTCCCAATGGTAAAAGTACAACCGTCTGAGGAAACCTGGGTACACCAACAGTCCAGCTAACACGCTCATCCTGCCTCGAGATCTATTTACTCAGCCGTCCTCTCTCCTCGACCCGCCACTGAAAGCCCAGTAGAACCCGCAGAAGACACTGCAAAACAAGGGAGAAGAAAAAGAGGAAAGAAGAATGGGGGTGAGAACTACTAGTAAACCAGTAGCCTCCCCTAGTGGGTAAAACCTCAAACTCTGACACACCCACTAGGTCTACCAGAGGCAAAAAGGAAAGAATTGTGGTAAGCAATAATGACTGCTGAAGAAAGGAAACTACCACTACTATGCCTCTAAAATGCAGTCCTAGACTGAAATAACCGTATGCAACAGTAACCAACCGTCCCAGATGAACCCAATTTGTACGGCCCTCATCATCAGGCAAGTAAGCCACGCCGATGTGATAGCAAAACTCCTGCTGCCGTCCTCATCATCGGGCAAATAAGCCGCGCCGATGTGATAGCAAAACTGTCAATAACTATCTGGCCCCAGCCTCCGGAGGGGATCTCGAGGGGAGCGACCCACACGAGGAAAGCATCACCGGGCAATAACCACGCCGGTGTGATAAGTAACAAAAGCAGGACTGGATCACAACTACTCTCAAGTGGAACAAAACCCTCCACTAAAGAAACCCGATCCCCAATCTGATCCATAAGACACATACGGTCAACCGCCCAATATCCGCGGTCACCGCAATACCCACTGTCAACAATCAAGCCCAACAACCGACACCCGGTTAACCGCCCAATATCCGCGATCACCGAAATAACCCACAATCACAATCATGTCCCACATCCGACATCCGGTCAACCGCCTACTATCCGCGGTAGCCGCTATAACCCCCAATCCAAAACCGGGTAAAATAATATGTATCCGGTCAACCGCCTGCTATCCGCGGTAGCCGCAATACCCCACAACCCATAATCAAAATACCACCTGTCCCTGACCCCAAGGTCCCGGCTACACTATCCCGTACCCCTGCTCAAACCCGAGCAATAAGACTCAAAAGTCTAAATGAGAAGGAGAAAGAAAACAATCATGGTTTCTCCTAAGTCAAATTCCAATATGATAGTATAGCAATAAATAGTGGCCTATCTAGATGTCCATACAAGCATGCAAATGTCCTCAGACAAGATGAAAGAAAGTGAATCAAATAACAGTTCCACATGTGTATCGAATAATCAGTCCGCATAGATATAACCATCATGCTAAAAACATCAGCTAACTACACATGTATAAATCCCTGATCCGTCATAAATCACCAAAGTGGTACCCGCACATAGATATGTCATCATGTCCCAATAATTAGTCCATTTAACCAACCTTCATAAAATCTATGTGCTAATATGGCATGTTAATTATCACTATTAAAATATCCCAATGATCATGTTCCAACAACAATATTATCCCAATAATATTCCCAATATGCTATATCCACACAATTAATCTCAAATGATAGGCTCGCATTTATATCATTCAATCATGCATGGTAATCAATCAACATGTCCAATAGAGGACTTCTCTAATAAACTTAGTGAGCAAGTAAGAAGTAGAGGTATGCAGCAACCACCCACCTCGATTGCTAAATCCAAGTCCAAAAAGTGCTCTCGCCCAACAAGCCAGCCCCCACAAGCACTGCACAACAATTACCCCAAAACATACAATTAAACTCAAGAACACGCTGTCCCAATATTAACAGTCCAAAGTTGTGCCATTTTCACCTACGAGCTCTGCACAGAAAATTCCCAAAAAAATACCGCCGCGATCCTCGCGACGAGTCCGTCGAAACGAGTACCTGCACGTTCAAATCCGAGTTCCGTACGTCAAGATATAAATTCGACAAGGTAACCATCTCAAAAGGATTCCCCAAAAAAAACTGTAGCACTTAACTCTGGAAAAACAGGGATTTCTCACTTTTAGGAAATTAAGAAAAATCCAAGAAAAATACGGGGACGTTCCTCTCGAAGAGTAGATATCAATCGAGTCTTTAAACGCCTCATTCTGATGCACGAACGCATAGATAAAAATCCGACAAGCCTCCACTGTCCAAAAATCCACCAGCAAAACAGTGGCTCATAGATGCCTTGTAAACCGTGCCAATAACTCAAATTGAGACGAAGTGATCAACACGAGAATCGAAGGCGTACCTCTCATGAATGTGTTGCCGCAAAAATCAGCTCAAAATACTATCGGGGTGATCCAGGGTGCCTCGCGGACCGAAAAGTGACGGTGGAAGCCAAAATCCAAGAAATGTCGCAGTGCGCCGCGTCGCAGAAAGCGCGAATAACGAGGCCTCCAAAAAATCTGAGAATCCATCACGAAATGCTCCACAAGATGGTGAACAATCTTCCTTAAGGCTTCAAAGAGAGATGAGCACGGGAAAAGGCTCAAAAGAGCAGCCCAAGTGCTGTATTTATAGCCCAATCCAAACATTTGAAGAAATGACCCCTGTGTCCCAATTTCCGGGCGCCCGAATCTTTTCGGGCTGCTACCGTGCCGCACAGTGACTCAATCCCGGCCGTCCATCCAGCGCCCGAATCCACCTGATGCTGCCACGTGTCCCCGAACAGCGTACAACCGATCCAGCCGCTCCCGTGCTGCCGCGTGGCCCGCCCTGGTCAACGGAGTGGTTGGCGCCCGCCAATGGCGGGCCGCCACGTGGCGCACGCGTGCGCCACGTTGGCGCCGTGGCCGCCACCGCTGCCACGCCGTCTGCCACGCCACCTGCCCCGCCGTACGCGCACAGTGACGCGCCCAATCCCCACGCGCCACGTGTCAGGCCCTCGCGCTCGCTGCGCCCGGTGCACACACTCCGTGCACCTGACGAACCACAGACTGCCACGTGTCCACCTCTCAACCAATAGGAAACCGCCACGTGGCACACCACCAGCCTGCACCCCTGCGCCTGCCCGCGCACCCGCCCGGCCTGCCCGCGCACCCCCGCGTGCGCCGCGTCCACTGCACCGAACCAATGAGGTGCTGCCACGTGTCCCCGCTCTGGTCCACCTTACCCCCACGCGCTCTCCCGTGAACCGAGCGCGCTGCCAGCCGCACCGGCCGCACGCCCAAGAGCCCGCGCGGCCACCACCCATCCTCCTGAAGCCGCTCCAACCAAGGACAATCAGTCCTCAACCCCAAAAAAACACCCAAGCTTCTACCTCACAGCTTACAGAAAAAAACACTTACCTCCAAGAAGCTTGACGCGCGCTCGCTCGGCTCCTCTCGGCTCACAGCAGCATGTCCACGGCACACCTCTCAACCATCTCCTCCCTTTTCCACCATTTTTTTCTTCTTCTTCTTCTTCCTTTCTCTCTTTCTCCCTTTCTTTCTTTTCCTCTGTTTCAACTTAAATCCTCTGTTGCCTTGATGAAGAAGGTGAGGTGACGTGGCGAGTTAATTAGCAACAGGCTAATTAAGAGGAAGAGGGTGGTTGGGAGTCACAATTAGGGGAAAAGACCATAATACCCCCAAGAGGAAAAAAAAAAATCTAAAGCTCTTAATAAACATCTCCATTCCTCAAAAGCTGCTTTCTTTCTTCCTTAGGCAATTGCATCCAAATTAATTAAACTAATTAAATAATTAATTAATTAATCCATTTTAGCCAACTCCAAGTCACTTTTTACCTTCGGGGTTTCCGCACCGGCCCGAAACCTCCCGAACTCTGCTGTAATATGAAAATACACATGTCCAAAACTTTTCCAACTCAAAAAGCTCAATTGTGGAGTCGGTGTGCTCAATCCAGAAACTGGCTCCAAAATTACCAGTGCCAACTCACTTTCGCTTCCGGATCCTCCGCGTCAGTCCGGAACCTCCCGAACTCCGCTGTAATCATAAAATACATCTGTTCCAAGTATTTCCCAATTTTTCTGTACACCACTGTGGAGTCGAGGCTTTCCCAAAACCAGTCCTCTTTCGGCGCACAATGCCCGGAAAACTCCGATTCAAGCTGGGGCTTCCACATTGATCCGAGTCAATCCGAACTCATCTGTAAACACATATGGAACCTGTCTAGGGTGAATTCTCTGCCCCACGCCATCTTGCGCGGTCGGCGCGCCATCCGAAATCCCGGTATTCTACACTCTCCCCTCCTTAAAAAGGATTCGTCCTCGAAACCAAAAATAGATCCATAACCCAGGAGGGTGTCTCCATTGGAGGGGGATAGGAGATCCCCAACTCAACGTCAGCTCTCAGGTGGTCGTTCTCACTCATCATGATGGCTCAAATCCTTGTCCAACTCCAAAGAAGTGAAATCCAAAACATGAGAGGGAACAAATACAGTTCTTCCAGCCAGATAATTACTCGCGGACCAACCACCCCGCGTAAACTCAAATCTATAAATAACCCTGCAGCTGGTGGCTTCCTCAGAACATGGTCTCCAAATCCAACTCCAAGCCTCCACTAGGCAAAACTCCTCCGTTGCTCCTTAGCAACCCAAAGGCTCAAAATTCCACAAATACACTCTCATATCTATCAATAGGGGAGGAAGTTCATCTTCGGGAACATTCCCAACTTTCCATCTCACAATCTCCAAGTTTCCAAAAGTGGCAATCACTGATCGGACACCTCATTCCAAGGTTGTATTGCTCGCCTAGCCAAGGCGTACTGACCATAAAGTCCTCGCCGGGATAATGATATACTTAAACAATCATATAGCACCAATAACTCTGTCCACCGGCGTTGCCTCAACCAAAATCCCCCTGAGTAATCAAATACTTCCGGTTCGAGGGTCTAAGGATAACTCCGTACTCTCTCTATCACCACATAGGCTAAGGCAAATACCCAAACGGCATCACTCTTCGTTGGGTCGACTGTTACTCTGGCCGCTGAAATTATATGGCCTAATCCACAGAACCTTTGAAAGTCAAAAGGTAGGCTCTCAAAACTTGGCATCCAACTTCTTCTCTCTCGGAAGTTGCAGCACTCTCTCCAAGTGCTCCTCAGGCTCTATGTCGCCTCAAAAATAAATCCAAACATCCATGACGGTTACGGCTACCCACCCGTCCAAACACAGCTGGAACACTCGATTCTTCAAATCCTAAAGGCGACAGGGCATCAATCAATCCACTTGATTGTGCTGCAAGCTCAAAATGCCCCTACTGAGTCCTGAACACCATCAGGGCACAGCCCTCGGCTGTAAGGTTCCATAAAGCAATCAAACCCACGAGGGGCATCTGCCGAAATACACTCCAAACCTGTCTGCGCTCAAATCATCAAGGAACCCTCACTATTGTGTACCCACAACGTGGCACTGGGTTACGCGAACCTCTCGATCCATCAGATCCCGTAACTGCGCTATCAGCTCTCACTCTCTATCTCACAGGCGATACTTCAAGAGATGCTACCGAAGTCGGCGCAGTTTCCAACACCACGTCAATCACTATCTCGATCTCAATCTCACTAAAAAGCGGCTTCAATATCAGCTCAGGTAGACCCTCTCCCGGGATCACACGGGCAATAAGGATATTCCTTAGTCCCGGTGCCGCCGTAGGCACCTCCTCAACAGTCGCTCGCAAACGAAACGACCACGACTCAACCTCTATCGTGCTCTAGCTCCCTCTAAAAACACACTCCTCCTGACCAGGTCCACGGAGGGTCATTGTCCTCTCTCGATAATCCATGGTAGCATAGCACTGGGATAACCAAACCCTATCCAACCTCATGTCAACATCTCGGAACTAATGTAGGACTAAAACTCGATGGATCAAATCCAAGGTCCTAACAGCACTAGGCAGGACCGGCAACGCTCATCCATGTGCTAAACGTGAACTGGAACCTGATCCTCACGTGCACAAGCCAACGGTCACAACCCTGGCCCACACGAAGCTACCCTTGCTCTACCGAAACACACACAAGCGGTGTCGGCATCAACAAAGCTATAACTCCGATGACCACAAAGAAAACCACACCTGGTGAGACACGATCCACTATCCTGGCGCTCTCCAGCCGGCTGCACAAACTCAACAAATAGATGCTGGTGGCCATCGTTCTAACTGCCTCGGCATCACGGCTCCATCAGCCTGTCGGTACAATGGATGAACCTCCTCATCCTGAAAGGGTAGTGGGGATACCGTTGCAAGCAGCAAAACCATAAGTACTACTCTGGGTCACTCTGCCTGAGGATATCCTGACTATCCCCAAGAAAACCAACGCTCCAGTCTGAGGTCGCACAATGGCGATGAAAGCGGCCCTCCGCAATTGACACACTCATCCTGGCACTACTGCTGGTGCCTCGACTTTCGAGAACCTCCTAGTCTCTGTCTCTTCTGAGACCCATGATCCTGAGACTGGAATCATGGCAACCTCGATCCACTCAACTATCCCAAAATCAGACGATGCTGGACATCTCTCCCTGGAGCTGGTCCCTCGTTCTTCGTCCCTCCTGGACGAGATCACTGATCCTCGGTCAATCCGTCGAGCATGCACAATCGCTGCATCCAAAGTCGGCACTCGCCGAGTATGCCTCGAATCATAGATGTCTCGATGCAGTCTCCTCCCAAACATAATCAACCTCTAAACCTCATCCTGGGCGACAAGGGGTACACTGCTCAACCGCCGCAGAAACTCGCTCCAGGTCATCACTGCGCTCCCGCTGTTCGACTCCTCGTCCAAGATCAAACACGCCCTCGCCGCTGCACGGCGTCTCGGAAGCATCAAAAACCACTGCAACAGAACAGACATTAGGACCAAAACTCTCTCGACCCGATCAAGCGAAAGTCTATAACATGTTAACCATTCTAAAGCATTATATTGTCTGCAGCCAACATAATCATCTTTAGAGAAATAACATGTAAGATCACTCGCCCCAATCCTCTGGGGGAGGTACAAACTCAATCAGGACTCTCGCTAAAGTCACGTCTCTCACGATAGTCATCCTACTGTCCAACCAATAGCCTAGGGTCTCTAAGTCCTCAACGACCTATACACCTAGGCTCTGATACCACCTAAATCTGTCACGCCCCGGGGTCGAAACTGCAACCCGGGCTCGCCAATAGATCCGCCATCTGTACGGAAACTGCCGCACAGACGAAGCGTCTACCCTGCAAGTCAGATCTATAGCTAAAAACATGTATCAGAGCTGAAACTAAAACCAAAAGATATAGAATAAAACTGAACATCTGGAATAGTAAAATCTCCACTAGTACACAAATCCTCAAGGTACAAGTCTCACAGGAATAAAACAAATACTATCCTCACAAGTCTCTCAGAATGTCCAGTACAAAAGTGGAAACATAAAATACACCGGGTACATCTACCTCAGACTCTCGATGCTGGTAAGGAACTAATCGGCCGCGTCCTCACCTCGATCTGCTGTCTCCGCGCGAACCAAGCCGGAACAGCTGTCTCATCCTGTCACCGCAGCGGGTGTGAGATCTACTGCAGAAGGCAGATCTCAGTGGGTACCGTCCCAAAATTCACGGTATGCCCACTAAGTCTACTGGAGGCAAAACAGATAGGTATGCAGATAGATAGATAGATAATGGTAAGCTGAAAGAAAACTACAGCTAAAGTGTCTCAACATAAGCTCAAAGGAAACTCTATCATAAACATGCTATGCATACTCTCGCTACTGCTAAAATGCCTCAATATCAATGCTCAAAGAAAAAACCATCTAAGAACATAATATGTGACCACCCGCTCATAACACCTAATCCCAAAGACTGCCACATAGGGTCCAGTCAAACCTGCGTCTGTCGACTAGGAACGCACCTGCCCACTACCACACATCCCCATGGGGACGGGATTTACGTGGGGCGTCCTGTCCGACTATCTCAATCAAGTAACCTCCTGGTAACTCGGCCAGGGCATCAACCACTTGGTAACTCGGCCAGGGGCAAGTAACCACCTGGTAACTCGGCCAGGGGCAAGTAACCACCTGGTAACTCGGCCAGGGGCATCAACACATCTACGCATCCAGAGCGTGACCCGAGGGTAGCGACCCCAACGAGCTCAAGTATCACATCAGTCTCAACTGTCTCAATAAACGGCATATGCAGGCTATGATCCACGATCAAACAGATCGGCAACTCAATGCTCAGAAGTACAACTCAATCGTAAAAGACTCCTCGACTCAAACAAGAAAAGCCCAAAACCTCACATGATCTGTCGGAGAACCCTCGACGACTCAATCTGATAATGCACAACTCATGGCTAAGTCGGGAAACCTCCACGACTCGATATGCCAGAACCCCAAACTCTCAAGCTAAGTCGGAGGTCCACCTCAACGACTAAATTGGAAAAACACAATCTAGAGCAATCACCCAATCCCCGCAAGGATGCTCATCTCACATGACACTAGAGCTCAACACACCTGCTCTAAAAATCCACTCGGCCCCCCGGCACGAGTATACAAGTACCCTGAACCTAAGCCGTACCTTTGGCAACTCATAATTTAAAAACCATCTTTGAAAACCTTGATTTTCCTTAAAACGGGTTTCTCAATTTTTAAAATGGTTCAGTTGCAATTATGATGCAAACGAAGCATGAAACCTAGTGTCATATAATACCAGGAGTCTACTAAAAATAATCCGGGGTTCCAATTAATTATACAGAAAATTCCAGACAACTATCAGATTAAAAACAGTGAAAAATAGCAAGATAAACATGATTAACTTGCGTTCAATAGCATTAAAGGACATTCCAGAAATTTTGGAGAAATTCCAACCCACCTAGTACGCTTTCCGCAGGCAATTGCTGAAGTCGGTGAAGTGCCGGAACCTCGGCTGACGAAATCTCGAAAATCGTGCCGCAAATTTCAGAAAAATCCTCGGAAGCTCCAAATAAAATTCTTGAGTCCTCACAAAAATCATGTGCGCCACGGCTCGCTCCGCGGCCACCATACAATACGCACCGAAGCTCTCGCACCAACTATATAGATAAATCCAAGTCTAGCATCAATAGGCAACTCACTGCACACTTAGAAGCTCCAACAGCACATTAATAAATTAATGCTCACTCAACCAATAATTAGCACAACCAAGCTTCCAAGCATCAATACCATACTGCACTAAACAAAGCCTCCAAAGCGCCACCAATAACACACATAAAGCTCCACTACATACATCCAATTTTCATAAATCCAAATCCATCAAAAGATTGCACACTAACAAAATAATCGCTCACTGTACAAAATAAAAGGATTCTCTCTCACACTCTCTTAACTCCACAGTCCACACCAACCAACCACATTAAGCCATCACAAAAATAGAAACATGCTCACATGCATAAGGTGCATCTGTACACCCACACACTCAATTTACCTCTTCTCTGCACATTCCACACACCTCCAACACAAATACACCAACACTCTGCAGTCCCCACCACTCACACACCACACATGCACAACACTTGCACACACACACTCTTCACAAAGTACTCACATGATCTCACAGCACACACCCTGCTTACACCAGCCCACAAGCTGCACAACCGCCACCTGCTCCCTCGGCTCCAAGTGGCGGAAACATTCCAACCAGCCAAGCAACACCCAAAAACTGCACCATCAACAAGAACAGGGGAAAATCCATAATTAGAGAAAAACTCGGCCACACGCGCGATCGCCGTAAAAAATAAGCACCGGCATCAAAATCGCAGCGCGAAAGCATCCGGCGCACTCACTGATGTGCGCTGCCGCCGCCGCTGCCCGCGCGGCACCAGCGCGCCAGCGGCCAGCCGCTGCCGCTGCCGCGCTCGGGCTGGCCGTCCGGTGCACGGGCCTGCCGCGCGGCGCCTGGGCCCGCCGCGCGGGGCCCTGGCCCGCTACGCGCGCCCTCAGCGAGCTAGCTGCGCGCCCGCACGGCGCACCAGCGTGCCCGCGCGGCGCCAGCGCAATGCCCGCGCGGCGCTTGCGCGGCGCCCGCGCGGTGCATGCCGCGCAGCGCACCCGCAGCGCGCTTGCCGCGCGCCCATAGCGCTCGCCTGTGCTGCGCGGCGCCCTGGCGCCCGCAGCGCAGCGCCTTGCTGCGCGCGGCGCCTGTGCGCGCCCGCGCAGCCAGCCGCACCGGCCGCACGCCCAAGAGCCCGTGCAGCCACCACCCATCCTCCTGATGCCGCTCCAACCAAGGAGAATTAGTCCTCAACCCCAAAAAAAACCCCAAGCTTCAACCTCACAGCTTACAGAAAAAAACACTTACCTCCAAGAAGCTTGACGCGCGTTCGCTCGGCTCCTCTCGGCTCACAGCAGCATGTCCACGGCACACCTCTCAACCATCTCCTCCCTTTTCCACCATTTTTTTCTTCTTCTTCTTCTTCCTTTCTCTCTTTCTCCCTTTCTTTCTTTTCCTCTGTTTCAACTTAAATCCTCTGTTGCCTTGATGAAGAAGGTGAGGTGACGTGGCGAGTTAATTAGCAACAGGCTAATTAAGAGGAAGAGGGTGGTTGGGAGTCACAATTAGGGGAAAAGACCATAATACCCCCAAGAGAAAAAAAAATATTTAAAGCTCTTAATAAACATCTCCATTCCTCAAAAGCTGCTTTCTTTCTTCCTTAGGCAATTGCATCCAAATTAATTAAACTAATTAAATAATTAATTAATTAATCCATTTTAGCCAACTCCAAGTCATTTTTTACCTTCGGGATTTCCGCACCGGTCCGAAACCTCCCGAACTCCGCTGTAATATAAAAATACACATGTCCAAAACTTTTCCAACTCAAAAAGCTCAATTGTGGAGTCGGTGTGCTCAATCCAGAAACCGGCTCCAAAATTACCAGTGCCAACTCACTTTTCGCTTCCGGATCCTCCGCGTCAGTCCGGAACCTCCCGAACTCCGCTGTAATCATAAAATACATCTGTTCCAAGTATTTCCCAATTTTTCTGTACACCACTGTGGAGTCGAGGCTTTCCCAAAACCAGTCCTCTTTCGGCGCACAATGCCCGAAAAACTCCGATTCAAGGTGGGGCTTCCACATTGATCCGAGTCAATCCGAACTCATCTGTAAACACATATGGAACCTGTCTAGGGTGAATTCTTCGCCCCACGCCATCTTGCGCGGTCGGCGCGCCATCCGAAATCCCGGTATTCTACACAAAGCTCCTCCCAAAATTCGACGGGGGTACCCGAATATACTCGGGGTCCAATCAACACACTGAGTCCATTTCTTGAGTCCGATACACACCCAAACACTCCCATAGCATAAGATGGTCCTCCAGAAGCTACTGACCAAGCCATAACCCCCAATGAAGATCCGGATCATCACATCCTCCCCCATTAAAAGAAAGTTTCGTCCTCGAAACTAAAGTCATTCCTCAACCCGGAACCTCAACCAAGTAGTGGGGGTAAATATCCAACCATCCACCACTCAAGCTCCCAAGGCTGTCTAATAACTCCTCCAGAGACGCGAAGCAATCATCGGGTCTCTATCTGATACAAAATAGAGGCGGGCACTCCAGGAATCCGCACCACCTCATCCAAGTACAGCTGGGCGAACCGCTCGAGCTACATAGTAGTCTGCATCGGTACAAGCATCCGCTCCTCCCAGGGCCCCCGATAATCCAACCACATGTCCATTGGCACAAAAGCTCGATCCGAGTACCTCTGTACTCCCGAGGTTTCCAATAAAAGTCCCCCAACAAATCACGCAGACTCTGATCTCTAATCCAAAAACCGTCGGGGTGTAGAAGCAATTTCCCCCAACTCTCCGGCATTAACACACTGCCATATGCAGTCGAGAAGACCAGATTGCAAATCAATCTCCAGAAGGACCCAGTACCCTTGCAGCTGGTAAATCAAATCCTCCATGCTCGACAAAAGGGTACTTGTTCTAGATGGTCACTTCATCTAATTCCCGGGGATCCACACAAGGCCGAAGTGAACCAACCTTCCACCTCTCAAAAAAAACTCTGGCACCCCCAAAGGCGACACACTTGGCCAGACAGAATTCCCAAAACATCAAATCCTGGAGTTGGGTCTGTTATGGCTTTTTGTGTTGGCATATTTCGTGAGTTGAGTCGGAGTCTTGAAGTGATCAAATTGTCAATCAGCAATTGAAGACTCAGAGAAGATTCAACAAGATCTCAAGTTGACACTCAGTGTTTTGAGTCTTGAAGATTAAAGTTGAAGAATTGTGAATCATATACATCAATCTTAAGGAAAATGGATTTGGAATGATCAGGTACGTTTAACTAAATAATTTTGGTGATCCGAATACATTTGTGTAGTTTAGAAACACTTGGATAAGTTTTCATTGCTTAAAAATCAAAAACTGGACAAATTGGATGTTCAGAGTCCGGATCAGAATTTCTGATCCTGAACCGATCCGGATCAGAATTCCGATCCGGATCAGAATTCCGATCCGGATCCCGAACCTTGTTTTTTCAGGAATTGCTGAAAAAAGACGACAGTCAGGATCGCCGTAAATCCGATCCGGATCGTCGTGCGGGAAAATTTCTGTTAAGTCAGTTTTTGATGCTTATATCTTTCCAAAGGTTTCTAAACTATAAATAGACACTTAGGGTTTCTCAAGAACTACCGATTAATTTATAAATCACTTGAGAGCAACCCTAGAGGCTAGATTTTTATCGTTCTTCTTTATAGCCTCTTTTAGGTCAATTCGACGGTTCTTCCAAGATCTATCTTTTGTCGAATTGATCTAGTCTTTGCTTAGAGATTACTTCTACGGTTCTTCAATGATAATCTAAGCAAAGGATCACCATCGAAACTTTTATCAAGTTTGCATCGTGGATTCGACGTAGCATCGTGGATTCGATGTGTTGAAGGCGTTTCGTGGATTCGAAACGTGTGCTCGTGGATTCGAGTGGCGTTCGTGGATTCGAACGTGTGCAGTGGACGTGCAATCGGTGAGCGCAAGGTCCGAAGAAGTTGAAGGAGGGGTTGAGTCCGTGGAGTCGGTAATCACCTTGTTATTCTTCTTTTCTTAGTGGATTGTTATTGCGTGTTGGTCCCGTGGTTTTTCTCCTGGATTGGAGTTTCCACGTATATCTCGGTGTGCTATTTTTATTTTCCGCATTGGTTTTTATTTTGCACTGAGATTGGTTTTATAAGTATTACACCTATTCACCCCCCCTCTAGTTGTTTGATAGTACCTATTTAGATCCGTGTGGATCCTTAATATAATAAAAACAAACAGGGTCCTCAACTCCCAAACTGGTGGCATGCTAGACAACTCCGATAGGAGAACAACCGGGAACTCGCAACCAAAGGGGGGTATCCCCGAGTCTCGGCGCCGCCGTAGGTCCCTCAACCATACCAGCCAAAAAGGCTACGCATCCACTGCGAAACATCCGCCTCACTCACGAAGTCAAAACCATAGAGGCGAAGATAACCCTCAAGCAACCCCGGTACACCAACACCTCGGTGTTACGACTTTTTGTGTTGGCATATTTCGTGAGTTGAGTCGGAGTCTTGAAGTGATCAAATTGTCAATCAGCAATCAAAGACTCAGAGAAGATTCAACAAGAGCTCAAGTTGACACTGTGTTTTGAGTCTTGAAGATTGAAGTTGAAGAATTGTGGATCATATACATCAATCTTAAAGAAAATGGATTCGGATTGATCAGGTACGTTTAACTAAATAATTTTGGTGATCCGAATACATTTGTGTAGTTTAGAAACACTTGGATAAGTTTTCATTGCTTAAAAATAAAAAACTGGACAAATTGGATGTTCAGAGTCCGGATCAGAATTCCAGTCCTGAACCAGTCCGGATCGGATTCCTGTTTCAGTCCGGATCGGATTCATGTTTCAGTCCGGATCCCGAACCTTGTTTTTTCAGGAATTGCGAAAAAAAGACGACAGTCTGGATCGTCGTGCGGGAAAATTTCTGTTAAGTCAGTTTTTGATGCTTATCTCTTTCCAAAGGTTTCTAAACTATAAATAGACACTTAGGGTTTCTCAAGAACTACCGATTAATTTATAAAACACTTGAGAGCAACCCTAGAGGCTAGGTTTTTATCGTTCTTCTTTATAGCCTCTTTTAGGTCAATTCGACGGTTCTTCCAAGATCTATCTTTTGTCGAATTGATCTAGTCTTTGCTTAGAGATTTCTTCTACGGTTCTTCAATGATATTCTAAGCAAAGGATCACCATCGAAGCCTATATTCTATATCGGCCGTTTGCGTCGTGGATTCGACGTAGCATGGTGGATTCGATGTGTTGAAGACGTTTCGTGGATTCGAAACGTGTGCTCGTGGATTTGAGTGGCGTTCGTGGATTCGAACGTGTGCAGTGGACGTGCAATCGGTGGAGCGCAAGGTCCGAAGAAGTTAAAGGAGGGGTTTGAGTCCGTGGAGTCGGTAATCACCTTGTTATTCTTCTTTTCTTAGTGGATTGTTATTGCGTGTTGGTCCCGTGGTTTTTCTCCTGGATTGGAGTTTCCACTTATATCTCGGTGTGCTATTTTTATTTTCCGCATTGGTTTTTATTTTGCACTGTGATTGGTTTTATAAGTATTACACCTATTCACCCCCCCTCTAGTTGTTTGATAGTACCTATTTAGATCCGTGTGGATCCTTAATATATAAAAACCTACAATTGGTATCAGAGCGGGTTTTAGGTTTATCTATCATGTCGGGTGAAAGTGGTAATATTTATAGACCTCCTCTTTTTGATGGGACTAATTATGCTTATTGGAAAGTGCGGATGAGAGCTTTTCTCATCGCAATTGTTGAGCGGGTATGGCAATCCGTGGAATACGGTTGGGTGCATCCTGTTGAGGAAGTAGGAAATTCTACTACCCCAAAACCTCGCTCTAGATGGTCCCAAGAGGAATTCGAAAGTTCTTCTTACAATGGGAAGGGTATGAACGCTTTATTTAATTCTCTTTCCTCGACTGAGTTCACACGAATTTCCGCGTGTGAAACCACGAAGGAAATTTGGGATATTCTCAAAATTACACATGAGGGTACTAATCTAGTAAAAATTCAAAAGCTCCAGATGCTTACAAGTCAATTTGACTCTATTCATATGGATGAGCATGAATTGTTTACAGATTTTTACACTAGACTTCAAGATGTGATCAATACTTGTGCTAATTTAGGAGAAAAGATCCCGGAGTCGAGAATTGTAAGAAAGATACTTCGGACTCTTCCGGAACGGTTTAGGGCAAAGGTTACCGCCATTGAAACCGTTAGTCATCCGGATGAGATGAGAGTAGAGGAATTAGTAGGTGCTTTGCAAACTTATGAAATGACTTTTCCTACTAATCAAGTTTCTTCCAAGTCTTCTTCTAAGCTTACAGGTATTGCATTCAAATCAACAAAGGAAGAAGATAGCGAATCAAGTTCCGACGATGAAATCTCTTTTGCCGATTTTGAAGAACAATTGGCGCGGATCGTAAAGAAATTTCGTCGGAAGTTTTGGAAGAATCGAACCGATGGATCTTCATCCTCGAAACCAACTAAAGGATCATCGGGTTCTAAATCCTCTAACCTCAAAAGCTCTGCAAAACCTTCTAAGGAAAAAGATGAATTCGAAGGGGAAATCCAATGTTATAGATGCAAAGGCTACGGCCATATTTCAATGGATTGTCCTTCTCCGAAATCATATATAAAGAAGGCTTTGCAAGCGAAAACTTGGGACGATTCTACTTCTAATGAATCGACCTCAAGTAAAGAGGAAAAAGTCGTTGCCTTACATGCCTCTCATATTCTCTCTTCTAATGTTTGCTTATCATCTTTAATCACTGACTCTATTCCTTTGATTTTGCATGAAACATCAACATCCGGCGGAGAGTCATCAAGTGAGGGGGAGTCGGACGAAGAAAAACTCGTTGAGGCATATCAACAACTTCTTACGGAATCAAAGAAGATGGCCAAACATATTAAGAAGTTGAGGAAGCAACGACTTGAGATTCAAGACGAGAATCATGCTTTAAAGATCAAACTTCATGATCTCGAGGAGGAACGAAAGCTTTTATTGGATAATAATAAAATCCTCCAAGAAAAGATAAATCAATCAGAAACGGTCGTTAATTCCCACATTAACAAGATTGATTTTCTAGAAAAACAGTTTGAGGAAATTCATGTCACCAACCAATCCTTGACCAAGCAAGTTCATCAACTTAAATCCGACATACAAAGGCTTTCAACCGGTTCCAAGAAATTTGACTGTATATCCGGATTAGGTCAAACAAGCAAGGTTGGTTTGGGATTTAAAAAGAACCAAACTGTGAAGGCTTCAAGTTCCACAACTAAATTGAAAGGAAGAACTTGTCACCAATGTGGACTTGAAGGACACTTGATGAAGTCGTGCTCGAAAAAGAGAAAGAGGAATTCTTCGACAACTTCATCTACGAAGCGAACTCAACGGAATCAAAAGACTCATCAAGTCAAAGGAGTTCACTCAACCCACCAAAGGTCCGAGCCACAACATCAATCATTCAAGTGGATCACTGCGAGGCAAAGACCTAAGGTGGACCAACAGTCAAAGCTATCATCTCCCGGCCACAACGAATCAAGACAACCCAAAATCCGACGATTTTGGATTCGGAAAGGTGATATCTTTCCTTGTCTTAAGTTCTAAATAGCTTATGACTATATGTAATACTTTGATTGGTTTTCCTTTCATATTTTTCTGAATCTCTGCATTACATGTTTTCAATGCTCTTCGTTTTTATGTTTTGTTTTTGAACAAAAGGGTTTTAACGAACGAGTGCATTGAATAAAAAGGGTTCCACTTTCATTCACTCTAATTTAATTTTATATGAATTATCAACTTTACTCCATAATCATAATTCTTGAAGATACTTCATTATAGGAGTTTTTGATAATTATATTCTTCAAATTTTAGTAATCATGTGTGATCTTTATATGCTTAACCTATCTCGGTTGTGTGAATTCTTTGTGATAAACATGAGACAACAGATAGACTAAAATTTGGGATTTAATTTTTTCACATAAGAGATTGTATTTTCTTACAAGGGTAATGAAATGAATTGCAAAAGATGTGGAAAGAGTTACATCCGAAAGGAGTGTGAAAACTACCACCACATGTTGGAAAGAGCTGCCACCCCGGTCGTCCGGTTTGTGTGTGAAGCTACCACATGTTTTGGATGCTTGAAAAATATTTTTTTGGAAAAATCTTTAGATGAAGCATTTGGAGATCATATTCAAAGTTCTTATATTTTGAACAATCTCCTGGTTGGTATAAGGTGGGATAGTTGAAAGATGCTCAAAGAGCCACCCTTAGGTATTTTAGTGCATATCTCAATTTAGAAGGGTAAAATTCAAAATTGATGTCATTTGAAAATCTCTGTAAGTCATCTTTGTAAATCCGTTACATCTTGATAGAGTTTGGATCTCTAGGTTATTTTTGATGACTTGTGTTTGACGAATATAACATGAAAAACGTTTATAATGTTTTATCTTTGTTTTTCATGATTTCGGAGTAAATCTTTTTAATTTTTGTAAAATTAATTGGATTGAATGACATTTATGTGATCTCATATTATTTTCAAGCACTTAAATTGTTTTCTTGATGGAATACAAATCGGTAATTCAAATATTTCAAAATCTGGATTTGTTTTCAAGAAATTATTTGATTTTTGCTTTCGAGTACCGGTACGCAATCTGTGTTTTGGTTATATACCGGAACTGAGCTTTTATCTCTCTTTCTCTATGAACTAATGTTGTTAGTGATTTCTTTTTGCCTATATTCACTGTTTGACAATTTGTGACAAAAAAGGAGAGAACAGAGATAGGGGGAGAACAAAGATGCTCAAGATAGGGGGAGAAAAAGAAAAGAGATGATGAAAAAGGAGCCGAAAAACAAAAAGAACCAAAAGGACGAATCAAATGTAGGATTTACATTTAATTTCTAACGACTGACTTTTGATTTTGTTTGGAGTTTTGGTTTGCAGGATCTACATCACTTTAAGACTCCAAGTCCTAAGTCATAGAGTTTGTTCTAAGACTGGTTCAAATGTAATTTTTGTTTATTGGATCTTTCACGCAAAGAAAGTCAATGTTTTGGTGATAACATTGAGTTTCGATTTTTTGGTTTAAGATGAGTGTCTTGAGCGTTTTATGTATTTTTGGGTTTTGTCACGAAATTGCCAAAGGGGGAGATTGTTACGGCTTTTTGTGTTGGCATATTTCGTGAGTTGAGTCGGAGTCTTGAAGTGATCAAATTGTCAATCAGCAATCAAAGACTCAGAGAAGATTCAATAAGAGCTCAAGTTGACACTCAGTGTTTTCAGTCTTGAAGATTGAAGTTGAAGAATTGTGCATCATATACATCAATCTTAAAGAAAATGGATTCGGATTGATCAGGTACGTTTAACTAAATAATTTTGGTGATCCGAATACATTTGTGTAGTTTAGAAACACTTGGATAAGTTTTCATTGCTTAAAAATCAAAAACTGGACAAATTGGATGTTCAGAGTCCGGATCAGAATTCCAGTCCTGAACCAGTCCGGATCGGATTCCTGTTTCAGTCCGGATCGGATTCATGTTTCAGTCCGGATCCCGAACCTTGTTTTTTCAGGAATTGCAAAAAAAAGACGACAGTCCGAATCAGCCAATCCAGTCTGGATCGTCGTGCGGGAACATTTCTGTTAAGTCAGTTTTTGATGCTTATCTCTTTCCAAAGGTTTCTAAACTATAAATAGACACTTAGGGTTTCTCAAGAACTACCGATTAATTTATAAAACACTTGAGAGCAACCCTAGAGGCTAGGTTTTTATCGTTCTTCTTTATAGCCTCTTTTAGGTCAATTCGACGGTTCTTCCAAGATCTATCTTTTGTCAAATTGATCTAGTCTTTGCTTAGAGATTTCTTCTACGGTTCTTCAATGATATTCTAAGCAAAGGATCACCATCGAAGCCTATATTCTATATCGGCCGTTTGCGTCGTGGATTCGACGTAGCATCGTGGATTCGATGTGTTGAAGACGTTTCGTGGATTCGAAACGTGTGCTCGTGGATTCGAGTGGCGTTCGTGGATTCGAACGTGTGCAGTGGACGTGCAATCGGTGGAGCGCAAGGTCCGAAGAAGTTGAAGGAGGGGTTTGAGTCCGTGGAGTCGGTAATCACCTTGTTATGCTTCTTTTCTTAGTGGATTGTTATTGCGTGTTGGTCCCGTGGTTTTTCTCCTGGATTGGAGTTTCCACGTATATCTCGGTGTGCTATTTTTATTTTTCGCATTGGTTTTTATTTTGCATTGAGATTGGTTTTATAAGTATTACACCTATTCACCCCCCCTCTAGTTGTTTGATAGTACCTATTTAGATCCGTGTGGATCCTTAATATATAAAAACCTACACTCGGGGCCTGGCTCCCAAGAAAACTGTCATCGCGGCATAATCAACCGCCGCGAAAAGAAAAACTGAACCAGCCAGCCCAACGAGTCCCACAACAACGTCCCGCAGCTGAGTCAAGACCATCAGGTCTACCGGCAAGATCCAGGACTCAAGCTGCACCGGGCAGGACCAACAACTCTCCTCCACGTGCCAAGTGCGATCGGGAAAATAAGCCTCCCGTGCACGTGCTGACCATCCTACCCCTAACCCAAGCAATGAAGCAAGAGCATGTGACACCCCCGGAATTTGGATTAGTCATATATATAAATGATATAATAGGACTAAATCTCTTAACCCGGCTATAGCATTTACATTGTGACGCCCCAACTTTCCAGGGGGCCACCCATCCTAGAACCACTCTAGCTCTAGCACGCTTAACTCTCTTAACCTCTTGGGCCTTGCTACCACCCAAAATGCTATAGCCGGGTTAAGAGATTTAGTCCTATTATATCATTTATATATAGGACTAGTCCAAATTCCGGGGGTGTCACATTCTTCCCCCCTTTAAGCCCTGACGTCCACGTCAGGCTCAAGCACACTCACAAGCACCAGGCGATGTGAGACTCGTCTCGCTAGCCTTAGCCGACCTTGTGGGGAGCTGCACTCCACCCACAACGGTCATTAGCCGGGGAGCCTCGCTCTACCCGCTATATAACCCTGGCTCAGCCGAGACTCATCTCACATTTCCGGCTGGTGAATGTCTCTAATACCAATTGTGACGCCCCAACTTCCCAGGGGGTCACCCATCCTAGAACTACTCTAGCTCTAGCACGAAAAACGATGTAAATTATTAGAATCTACACGTAAAATGGTGCGCACTTTTCCCGTCCTGCACGAAAAACGAGAGTGAACCATGCACCACTTTATTACACTTTACATCTCTGAGCTTGCAAATAAAATTATTACAATTCTTTTACATTTATAGTGATTTTTAATACTCTGATATTGAGCTTCCGCATACACTTGTTGTGTTATTATGGATGTTACCGTTCCTTTCGGGTAGGAAAAAGGCCTTACCCGATTGGCGGGTCTGTTGGCGTGCCCGAACCGTACAAATTGGCGGACTCGGGGAGTGACAGAGCACTACCCACCAAGAAGGGTATACTCCCGTATCAAAAAGATACGAACCCAAAAGCCCGGAGCAACTCAAACCTACTACCCACCGACCGCTGTAACCTATGTGCTCTGACCGTCTCAGAAATCTACTATCCTTGAAAAAAAAAAAGATCGGGAATGCCTCCTCCGACTGATCTGTCCTCCATCACCACCAACCACGATTCCGCCTCCAAAGGCTTCAACTCAATTCCACGAATCGGGGTGGTTCATCTGCCAAAACTGGCTCACTCGATCAACGCAATCCCACAGCTTACCCGCTGTCAACTATCCGCCCTGCCTCGGTGCCCCAGCACTAGACATCGGCACGGAGGGGGCTACTCGCTACTCCGACAACTGTGTCACCGCGCTGCTCCGACAACTGTGCCACTGCGCTGCTCCGACAACTGTGTCACTGCGCTGCTCCGACAACTGTGCCACTACTGTCACGCCCCGGGGTCGAAACTGCGACCCGGGCTCGCTAACAGATCCGCCACCTGTACGGAAACTGCCGTACAGATGAAGCGTCTAACCTGCAAAAGAATCAACTACAGTATATCGATATCAGAGCTGAAAGTAAAACTACTGAAAAGCTGAAATCCAACACTGTACAACTGAACGTAATACAATATCCATCTCCCAAATAATAATCGTATACAAAGTCCTCTGATACTAAACTCAAAAGGGAGATATCTCCAATAAAATATACCAGTGTACAAGCTCTCAATACAAAAATATCCTCACTACAACCGTCTCTCAAACTGTAAAAAGAAAGTACAACTCTATCCTCACTACAAAATCTCTCAACAAGAACTCTCAAAATGTGAGGGGTACAGCTACTCTCTGGACGACATCTGGTAGGGATCTAATTCGCGACTCCCTTACCTCGATCAGCTGGATCAGCAACCGGTATAGCAGGAACAGAAGTAGAGGTCCCTGGGGAAAAGACACCACGACGGGTGTGAGAACTACATCCCAAAGTAGTTCTCAGTGGGTGCCGCCAACAAGCCCGACGGTCTGCCCACTAAGTCCACTAGAGGCAAAAAGTAACAGATGCAATACTGGAAAGAAAAGCTGGTAAACTAACTCTACAGCTACTGTGCCTCTAACTAGATGCTCAAGAGTGAAACAGTAAGAAATCTGGTACCACTACTAACCCTCAACTCAAATCACCCAATCTATACTGACTGCCACATCGGGTGTCACGCCCCGGAACCCGAGCTCGCCAACAGATCCGCCGTGCACACGGGATTTCCCGAGTACACGAAGCGCTGGTAACCTGCTCCGATATAATATGAACAATAAAAGAGCATAATACAGAGCTGAAGTAGAAGAAACACATAGTATCTCAGACTGGAACTACAAATAAAGCTATAATAAGTACAATAATCTCTCAGCTCACCAAATAGTACAACCAGCTGGCGAAAGCCAGACCTAAAATAAAAGAGGAATACCACAGTCTGAGTAAAAGGGTGCAGCATCTATCTAACAGCTCTCAGTCTCCTAGGAGATCTATTTATTCAGCGATCCCCTTACCTCGATCAGCTGCCGATGGCCTAGCAGCTCCCGCAGACGACTCTGCAAAAATAAAGGAGGAGAAAGAAACAGAAAATAACAATGGGGGTGAGAACTACCAGATAAACCAGTAGCCTCCCCTAGTGGGCAAAAACCTCAACTCTGACGCACCCACTAGGACTACTAGAGGCCTGAAAGGAATAAGTGGTAAAGCTGTAAACAGAACTGCTGAATAAAGGGGAAACCACCACTAGTATGCCTCTAAATGTGATACCGAAAGAAATGATTGTATGAATGCATCAGGAAACAGTGTCTGATCAAATAACCCCAATCTAGTACCACCAGTAAAACTGGTATTGCCTTCTCAGCGGAATCTGCACACACGGCTCGAAACCGCGGGATCGGCTCGCACGGCTCGCATCCCAAAATAAGTATCAGACCGGCATACACGGCTGGGTCCAAAAAGAAAAGCCTACCTCCGGAGTGGCACTCGAGGGGAGCGACCCACACGAGTAAAGTATCTCTGTCATCAGTATCTCAAGTATCTCTGTAGCACATATCTCAATATAGCAGGACTGGATCATAACTATGATCAAAGTGGGAAACTCCATCCACTACAGAAACCCAATCCCCAGCTGATGCAATAAACCAGACTCAACCCCAATCTGATGCAAGGATAAACATCTGGTCGACCGCCTACTGTCCGCGGTTACCGCAATAACCCACAAATCCACAATCTAATGCAATCTCGACTACACTATCCCAAACCCCTGCTCACATTTGAGCAAAAAGCCTCTGGATGCACAGGACAACAATGAAACATGTACAAATCCCAAGATGATAGTGTAGCAATAAATAGTGGCTAACTAGATGAGCAAAAAAGCATGCCATTATTTAAAAGCTGTAGAAAAGTGTCAAATATTTATTTTAAAAAGATTAATTGTTATAAAAGTTATTGCATCCGAGATTATAGCCTTTGTCCCAATCACAGTGTCCCAATATAAGTTATCTGTGGGGTTATATTAAATTTTGGGAGAGTTCGTCCCAGCAGTTCTCATCAATTGTCCTGTTAGTTGTCCCAATGGTTCTCATCAATTGTCCTGTTAGTTTGTCCTGTTAGTTTGTCCTGTTAGTTTGTCCCAATGGTTTTCATCAATTGTATTTTAGGGGAGTTCTAATAATCCCAGTGAGCTTGTCAAAAATGAGGTAAGCAACAACCGCCCACCTCGAGCAGCTCAAACTACACCCCAGCAAGCCTCCTAGCTGTCCATAGTCCTTAGATCCTGCAAATCAGCGCACAGCTGTTCAATATAAATCCCAAACAGCACGGGAAAAGAGGAGTTTTTCATCTCTAAACAATGCTCAGGAAAATCCAGAAAAATTACAGTTGCGTTCCTCGCGAAGAGTAGATCAAAATCGACTCTTTAAACGCCTCGATCTGATGCTCCTACACCAAGATAAAAATCGGAGAAGTCGATGCTGTCCAGAAATTTCCACAGCAAAGAGGGGGTCAAAGAGGCCTCGGGAATCATGCCAAAAGTACGAAATGGAGTGAAGTGATCAACATGAAAATCGAAGCCTTACCTCTTAGGAACGCGCTGCCGCAAAAATCGTCCAAAAATTCCTACTGGTTAGCCAACAGGGAATTTTCGACTGAACTGCGACGGGAAATGGGCCGAAAAAGAAAACCGTCGCAGTGCGCCGCGTCGCAGTGCGCCGCGTCGCAGATAACTCGCTAACAGTAACTCCAGAAATTCTGAAATTTTGAAGAGAGAGAGAAGAGAAAGAGAGAAACAATTTTCCTAAAGGGCCCAACCTCTGATTCTCTCTCTTCGGCACAGAAATCGAGGTGGGGAAAGAGAGGGAGGGGGATTCCTATTTATAATGGGCAGGGAATCTCCCACACGAGATCCGGCCAGAACAGGAAACAACGAAAAGAGCCAACCAAAACGCGCCATGCGTCCACAAAACAGGAAACAGCCTGTGCAAGGGCCACTCAGATTGGGCCACGTGGCCACATGGTGCACGTGCCCGGTCCCCGCGCCGGGTCTTCCGGAAAATATCGGCCAATGGGGTGCTGCCACGTGTCACCTCCCCAGCTGCCTTCTAGAAGCCGGCCAACCAATCAGAGGACGCCACGTGGCAACAGCAACCTTCGGTGCTCCCGGTGCACGCTAGGCCGTGGACCGCGCTCCCGCGTGCCTGCCCGCACCTGCCCGCGCTGCCCGCGCTGCCCGCGCCGCGCGCCGCTGCGCGCCGCTGCGCTCTGCCGCGCTCCGCCGTGCTCCGCCGCTGCGCCGCCGCTGCGCCGCCACCCGCCGGCCGCCGCCGGCCGCCGGAACAGTAATTCCGGCCGCCGGAATTACTGTTCCGGTGAACAGTACCATTGCGCCGAAAAAATAAAGTAAATATACCATTTCAATCGTTTTCGCGTGCTGAGTCCAAATCCGCTGTCCATTTCGCCAAATTCTCATCCGAAATTTTGCCGAAAGTCCCCGGAAAATCCTATTTGCTCCGATTTTCGTGCCGAGTCTATTTTAAATGTCCAATTTCGTTTCTACAAGCTCTGTTTCACCGAATAAGCTCCCTACAGTCACTGTTTAATGTTGCACAGTTCCTGCGGGAGTCCGGATCATCACATCGGGTCCAGTCAAACCTGCGCCTACCTACTGCCGTTACATCCACGGAGGAGCGGCCTTACGTAGGGCGTCCGTGACTGCCAAACTGGCCAGCCAGAGGGACTGTGTCGACAAAACGCAATAGCAAGTAACCCGCCTAGCTCCGGAGTGGCACTCGAGGGGCGCGACCCCACCGAGCAAAGTATCTGTGCATCTATGTCGAGCTCAATGTGGCCCATGCAGGCTATAATCCAAATCCATGATCAACAAGATCGACTGTAATCAAAAGAACCCTGTCTCACTCACTGGCTGGAACACTACATAGCCGAGACCCCCTGTCACCCAAACAGTACCCAAAAGACACTCTGATCAATAACCCACTATCTGACTCCACTCGGCCCCAGACACGAGTGTAAATGTACCTCACAATAACCCGACCCCTCGGCCCACTATCTGAGCGAGGAACAATCTAAGTCCAGAATGAATAATAAAGATAGAGTGGAGTGTCTAAAGCAAATAACATAACCTAGCCCAAGTTGGAGTTTTCTACTAGTCTGGTTGAACATGCTGCATATGACAGGGGTGCTAGGTCAAGTCCAAAGATAGCAATAAATAAATATGTGGTGGGGAAATAATAAGAACACATGATCAACTGTATACACGAGGAACCTCAAATCATGCTCTCTAATATGCTATACCGGAGATAAAAGTACATGCACATCCCTACACAGCTAGAATTAATGTACAGATCGCAGATCTTGAAGACGAGGCCACCCACCTGACAAGTCGAACTGACAAAGGTCCCACAGCTGATAATACCAGAAAACAGCAACTCAGAGTCCAACGGGTCCAGCACTGTCCACAATCGCTCCTGGGTACAAAACAAAGCTACTGTTACACTTAAATTCCCAAATCTGCCAGAATTATTACACTGCAATTTCAGCTGCAAAGATGCAGTTAAACCACCTGCTGGCAGTCCCCGGAAAAATCCAAATAAAATATCCCTGCGATCTACGCGTCGATAGCTTCGAAGCAAATACCTGCACATCCAGTTCCGAGTTTCCTACACTGAGATATAAAATCGGCAAGAGAAACACCCCAAAATAAACTGTACAAAATTCCACAGATAAAAACTTGGGAAGAAGAAAGATTCTCACTTTCGAAGCAAACTCAGAAAATTCTGAGAAAAATCCAGGAGATTCCTCGCGAGAAGTAGATGAGAATCGCCTTTCGAATCACCTCGATCCGATGTCGGTGCACAAAGTTACGGCTAAAACTCTGCGATGCTGTCCAAAACTGCAAACTGAACCAAGGCTCCAAAGATGATGAAATTCACCTGATTTGTAGCAAGATTTAGCCTTTCTCTTCAATTTGAAAAATGTAGGTCTCTGAGTCTTGGTGAATTCCTCGCAACAATTAACTTAAAACTCCACTTCTTCAGTCCTAGGGAGCAAAAAGACTGAACACTGCTCAAAATCATATCCAGAATCTCAGCTGTGCACAAAAGTCTCAGAGATGCCTCAATTCACCCAATTTAGATTCCAAATTTGAAGTTCCAGAAAATACGAAAATTGGACCTCCTTAAGTCCTGGAAATTTTTCCACAAAAACTAACTTAAAATTCCATTTGTACACCCCAGGGTAGTAAAAACACTAATCTCTGCTCGAAATCCTCCACAAAAAATAAGTGTGTCAAAGATGGCTCTATTTACCTGGTTTAGAGCTTCAATTAGGTTCCACCTTCAATACGAAAGTTGTAGATATTGAAGTTGTGAAGAGAAACCCGAAAGAATCACCCAAAAATTCCACTCCTACAGTTCTGGAGACCTCCTGGAAGAAAATGCGACGAAGTGGAACCCAAAACCAGCAATGACCAAGCTCCAACAATGGTGGTTTCCTTGAAGAAGAAGAAGAAGATGAAGGCTTCATCTTGGACTCCTTAGCAGCTAAGAGGTAGGTGAAGTCCAAAAGAGTAAACCCCAGCTATGAAGCTCCCTTAAATAGGCTAAACATGCTCTAACAATGGGCTTAAGGTGCAACAACAACTCGTTCACCAACCCCCCTTCCTCACACCGGATCCCTTGCACCCAATCGGGTGCAAGGCGGGTCGGACCAAATGGTCCGACCGACCCGGGTTGACGCCACGCTGCACAGCCCAGCCCACGCGCGGGCGCGGGCGCGCGCCACGCGCGCGCGTGCATGCGCGGCACATGGCCGCCCGGTGCACCGCGCGTGCACCGGGCGCCCGCCCGGACACGTGGACCGGGTGCAGCGCGGCCGTGGACCGCGCTGCACCGGCCGGTCTTTCCCCGTGCACCAGCCCGTCCTGGACCCGGTCCACCGCACCAGCAACACCAAAAACCTTATATTAAGTCCAAAATGTCCAGAAAGAGTGTAATTCGCACCGTTTTTCGCGACGAGTCCAAATCAACAAACCGATTTGCCAAATTCTCACTCTAAAAAATTTCCGAAGGCAACCGGAGAGGTAATCCATTATCCAAACTTCGCCCGGAGTCCAAATTTGACATCTACATCGCGCGAAACCCCTCTAAACAATTGACGGGTCCTCCAATTTCCCACGCGATCCCCTTTTTAAAACCGAAGTCCACCACTTGTGTCCAAATTGCGCCCAAACACCACCGACACACCACGCAGGCCTCCAGTGATGCAACTAAATTCCAAATTGCATCACAAATCCATTTCTCGGGCCCGATAGGCGCACAAACACTCCCAACGGCCACTAAAGGCTGCCCGACAACCAGCAATGTCACGCCCCGGGTCGAAACTGCGACCCGGGCTCGCCAACAGATCCGCCGCCCATACGGGAAGCCCCGTATAGACGTAGCGACTAACCTGCAAAAGAGATCTACACTAAACAGATATCAGAGCTGATAAAGTAAAAACTGGATAAAATAAATAAACTCTAACAAAATATACAACCAGAGTCCTCACCAAATACAATATCTCTCAAAATAAGAAGAGTACAACTCAATCCTCACTACAAGGTCACTCGACAAGAACTCACAAAAAGTAGGGAGGTACATCTACTCTCAAGCGACAACTGGTAGGGATCTATCTCGCGACTCCCTTACCTCGATCAGTCGGGTCAGCAACAGGTGCGGCAGGAACTGGAGCAGAAGAAGAAGTCCCTGGGGAAAAATACACCACGACGGGTGTGAGAACTACGTCCCAAGTAGTTCTCAGTGGGTGCCGCCAACAAGCCCGACGGTCTGCCCACTAAGTCTACTAGAGGCAAAAAGTAACAATGCAGTGCGGAAAGGGAAAAACTGGTAAAGTAATCTCTACAGCTACTATGCCTCTATCTAGATGCTCAAAAGTGGGGCCGAAAGAACATGATTCTACAACTAGCTCTCGACTCAAATCACCCAATCCCAACTGACTGCCGCATAGGGTCCAGTCAAACCTGCGCCTACCTACTGCCGTCACGTCCCGGGGGACCGGACTTACGTAGGGCGTCCGTGGCTGCCACTAACTGGCCCAGCCAGAGGGACTGTGTCCGTGACTGCCACTAACTGGCCCAGCCAGAGGGAACACTGCGTCGACAAGTCGCGATAGAAGAACAGGCCCAACTCCGGAGTGGCTCTCGAGGGGAGCGACCCCACCGAGGAAAGTATCCGCGCATCTCTGTCGAGCTCAAATGTGGCTCATGCAGGCTATAATCCAAATCCTCGATCAACAAGATCGACAGAAACCAAGGAAACACTGTCTCACACACAGGCTGGAAAACTGCACAGCCGGGACTCACTGTCACTCAAAATAGCTCTCAAATCTACCACCCAAGTCACTCTCCCAAAGAAACCTGGTCTACAGACTGCTAACAACTCCACTCGGTCCCCAGACACGAGTGTAAATGCATCCCACAATAATCCAACCTCTCGGCCCACTACTTGGGCGAGGAGAACTCTAAGTCCAAAGTGATATACAGAAAAGTGATGTGGGATTGTCTAGAGCAATAGAACCTAGCCCAAGTTGAGGTTTTCTACAGTCTGGCTGAACATGCATCATATGGCAGTGGTGCTAGGTCAAGTTCCAAGATAATTAATAAACAACAGCTTGTAGGGGGCAAAATAATAATAATCAACAGCTTAGGGGAGAAAAATAATCACAGGATCATCTAACTACAACAGGAACATCATTTCACACATTCTAGCATGCTGGACATCAAACATTAAAATATGCAAGTCCCTAAAGTTAGAATTAGTCCACAGTCCGCTGATCTTGAAAAGAGGTCACCCACCTGATGCGCTGATCAGTCCAAGTCCTACAGCTGATAATACCAACCACACAGCAACTCACTGTCCAGTAAATCCAGTACAGTCCAAATCCCACCTGGATTCAACAAAGGCTACAATTATACATAATCCCCCAAAAATCTGTCCAAAAATCACATGCTGAATTTCAGCTGCACAGAAGCCAAAATATCACCTGCTGAAAGTGCTCAATAAATTCCAATAAAAATATCCCGGCGTTCTTCGCGTCGATAGCTTCGAAACAAGTACCTGCACGCCCAAATCGGAGTTCCGTAGGCCAAGATATAAATTCCACAACACGGGCGCGCGAAGACATACAACCACATAACTGTAAAATCTGGCACAGATAAAAAAAGGAAGATGTATACCTCCGGGAAGATCTCAGGAAATTCCAAAAAAAATACCACGATGATCCTTGCGTCAAGTAGATGAAAAAAGTCTATAAGCACGTCCTGATCCGAGATTTGTGCGCGAAGATCTCTTCAAAAGAAGCTGCTGTCCTCACCAAAAACTCACAGCAAGAAGGGTCCAAATGAGCACGAGAAAACACCTTGAAAAACGCGAAATCTGAAAATGTACGAGAAACCCAAAATCGTAGCCTCACCTGTTACGAATCCAGCAGCGAAGAAAACGCTCGAAAAGATGGTCGGAGTAGGTCGGGGGAGCTCGTACACCGAAGAGCGACGGAAGAAACACCGAAGAAAGAGCGTCGCGCCGCGCCAAGAAAATGAGAATCTCGAAAAGCGTGCCCCAAAAAATCCCCAAACTCTGCAGATGGAAGCTTGAAAGTGTGAGGATCAACTTTGGTGAAGAGCTCCCTCCGGTTTGAGCCTCGGAAGTGCCAAAAAAGACGAAGGGAAGGAGTTTCGGGCTATTTATAGGCTGCAGGGAACAAATGGGGAAATTCCCATTTTGTCCGGACTTTCGGGCGCAGGGGGGTTTTCGGGCGGCTACAGTGTTGGGCCTGGCCCAACACTGTGCGCGCCCGAATTCCTCCCGTGCGGCCACGTAGCCCAGCAAACAGGCGGCAGCGGGCAGAACCACTCTGCGGCGGCCACGTCGCGCGCCTCCCCGCCCGACACGCGTCCCGCACAGCGAACAGCTGTGCGGGGCGCGCCAAACGCCGCCATGTGTCCCTCCCCGCGGTCAAAGCGGGTAGGTGGCGCCCGCCAGTGGCAGGGCGACACGTGGCCCTGCCACTGTCGCGGTCGCACGTGCGGGCAGGGCGCCGCCCTGGCCGCCTGCCACGCACGCGCCCCGAGGCGCCCGTCCGCCGTTCCGTGCACCGCGCCTCGTGAGCCCGCGAATGGGGTGACGACACGTGTCCTGTGCACCCGGTCCACGCAACCAATTAAGGTTCCGTGGACCGCGCCGCGTGCACCGACCAACCGCGGGATGCCACGTGTCCCCCCGACCCGGTCCATGCACCGCCGTGCAACTTCTGTAGACCGCGCCTCACGGGCCCGCCAATCAGGCGGCGCCACGTGTCATGCGCCGGGTCCGTGCACCCAGCCACGACGCTCTGTGGACCGCGCGCTGCGGACCGGCCAATCATGGGCTGCCACGTGGCAGCCGGCGGTCCACGACCCCTCCCATGCACCGAATTTCAGCGAAAACTTCCGGGAGTCCGTTTTTGGGCATCCGGACTCAGAATTTAACAAGCAAATAGCCGTTTTCAAGCGTTTTTCCGCGCTGAATCCATTTCCAAGCTCAGTTTGGCCAAAAACCTTTTCAGAATTTCAGCAAACACAGCCGAAGGCCAACACAGCTGAAGATAACTCACAGGGTCCATCTGTAGCATCCCCTTGATGCACAATGGGCCAGACGCACCGACAATAGGTGTTCTAAACAATGGATTCACCAGAAAAGCTGCATGGGAAACTGGGCCACCACAAGCAAACCCTACGCGGGAAATTCCGGGACCTCACATCCTCCCCCACTAAAAGAAAGTTTCGTCCTCGAAACTAGATCAAGACCATCAGGAGTCACAAATACCACGGGTAGGTATCCATCAATACGCCTCCAGCTCCCGAAACACCACTCACTCCTCGTGATTACTCCGCAACAACAACAACAACAACAAGTACGGTATGGCCCGATGTGCAATTCACTCATCTCTCGAGCCAGAAATTGCAACGGGCGTCCCTCGTACTCCAACACTCACAGATCTCAAAGGGCAGGTCAATCACGGGCGAGGAAAAACACATCACTCCTGAGCTGAGACGTGAAATGCCAAAAGGGCTCCACTAAAAGGCTGGGGAAACTGACATAACCACCAATGCAACGCGCACCAAACCACATCCTGGGTCAACTCAACCAAGGCCACCCGAAGCATACCCCTACTTTCATCCAATGAGGAAAAGAATCCAATAAGTTGGGGTCTTCACTCGGTTACTTCTCGATCCAAAACCACCCGAGTGAACTACTCAACCGCAAGCTACCCTCAAAAGGGATTCTCAAGAGACACAATCTCGCGCCATAGTTGGTCACTCAACATGCTAACATAACCCCAACAGACCCACGGGTCGAAGTCGATCTCTCAACTAATAACGAACACCCTGACGAGGACCAAACCATCGGTGAACGGGACCGAAAACTAGCTCAAAAGGTGATCATAATACTGATGCCCGAACTTGCGGTCAAAAGTCCGAACCATCACCGCCAACCGCATAACTCTCACTCAAGATGCTGAAAGCTGCAGTCTCCACTGGTGCCACAGGGCAGAAACTGTAAACTGGAGTTGAAGTCTTAATCTATCATAAAGTACAGAACAGAAATGCTGAGAAATCAGGGCTGCTAGCCTAACAGGCGTGGCCTACGCCCAGGTATACCAATCGAAGCTGGAAATAATAGGCGTACTGAAAGGCTCAATTGCGGAATCCCAGCTGCCTACAGAATAGTGATCCGTCCTGCCACAATACTCATAGGGATGGCCTAATAAAGTGCGGACCAAAGATCAACCCACGGTAACTCCACAACCACAATGGGAGGCATACTAAAACACGCAAATTCGTCTCCCTACACTAGAAACACTAACATTGGCGCTGGTATCAATCTCCTTATCCAATGGCCATGCTCTCCCGGCACTGCCTAGTCCAAGAAGCTCCTCACCTTGACCATAAGTATAGGTCCCGGCCAATTCCCAACTAGTATCCAAATTGGCCGGATTTCCACCGCTGCCCCTACGGCAACACAAAATGACCCAAGAAGGTAAGCTTCAGAAGCTAAAACTTGTATCTAAATAACTTGGCATACAGCTTCCTCCACCCAGGCATTGTAGCACATCCATAAGTGCTCCTCTTATTCCTGGTCACTCAGGGAGTAAAACATAATATCCTTGGGGAAAACCACTCCCAAATTGTCCAAGTACAACTGGATCACACCATTCTTCAAATCTTGCAGACAACAGGGCATTAATCACTCTATTAGGCCTCACTAAGAGTTCATATTGCCCTTACCGGACCCTGAATGCCATCCAGGCACAGCCCTTGGCTGTCAAATCCCAAGTAGTTACTCGCATCATACAATAATTGCCAGAGTAAAACTCCAACAAAAAGGTCCTTGATAATACCTGAACCTGCCAGTGCTCAAATCATAACGAACCCTCATCATCGTCTATCCAAGACGTGGCACTTGGTCAAACACACCCCTTAATCCATCAGATCCTGCGACCGTACCATCAGCTCACTCAGCTCCACAAGTGATATCCAATGAGGTACTGTCGAGGGTGGCGCGGTTCCCCGCACAACGTCAAACGCAAACTCTCTCAACTTGACAAATAACTTCTCTCTCTTAAAAGTTGCAGCATAATCCTCCACACTCCTCATGCTCAAATTCATCCCAGAAACCAAACCCGATATGACCAAATCAACCGGCCCTGTAAAAATCTAACCACTGGCACAACAACTCATTGTAGAGCTCCAATTCACGCCGGTACAACAGCCCGGTCCAAGTCCCGCCGGAACACACAAGTCCTCAAATCCAAAAGGCCGCAGAGCCTTAGTCAATCCGCTAGACCTTGCTGTAAGCTCAATATGTCTCTAACGGGCTCCGAACTCTATGTAGCACAGCCCTCAACTGTAGAGTTCTACAATACCTCCAATCACCCACAAAGGCATTGACCAAAACACAATCCGAAATTGTTTGTGCCAAAACTATCATAAAATCCTCACCGTTGTGCACTCACAACGGGGCATCACTGCCGTGTACCAACGGCATGGCAACAAATTCGAAAAAATATTAATCTCTCGGATCCTCACTGTCGTATTCCCGCGACGTGGTACTGAGTCACGCAGATCTCTCAATCATCAAATCCCGCAATGGCGCTATCAGCTCTCTCTCTCTCTACGTCTCACAAGTAATACTCCAAGAGATGCTGTCGAAGTCGGCGCGGTTTCCAAGCCACGTCGATCACTATCTCGATCTCAACCTCACTAAACAGCGGCTTTAAAATTAAATCTGGTAGACTCTCACTCAAGATTACTCGGCAATAAAAGATATTCCTTAGACCCGGTGCCGCCGTAGGCCCCCACTCAAAAGTCGCTAACAAGCGATACGACCACGACTCAAATTCTGTCGTGCTCTGGCATCCCCTATAAACCCACTCCTCCTGGCCAAACCATTGAGGGTCATTGTCTTCTCTCGACAATACACGATAGCATAACATTGGGATATCCCATCCCTATCCAACCTCATATCCTCATCTCAGAGATGATGTAGGACTAACAACTCTAGGATCAAATCCAAGGTCCTACGGAACTAGGTGGGACTGGCAACACTCATCCCTGTGCTATACGGGATCTGAAACCTGATCTTCACATGCACAAGCCAACTATCCCATTTCCGCCCGCACGACTCTATCCAAGCTCTACTAAAACACACCCAACGGTGTCGACTTCAAAATGCTCTAACTCCAACTGCTGTGATGAATTCACACCTGCGACAGCCCGATCCGCCGCTGTGGCGCCCTCCAACCGGCGGCACAGATTATCCGCTCAATGAAAAGTGGTTGTCGCTCAATCTGCAAAGAAAATCAAGACTATCCACCTAGGGAGCACGACCTCTATCTCTGCTCACCTTGAAGCGACGAATAAGGTCCTCCGCAGATAACAGATCCACGCTACCGCTGCGCCACTCTGATAAGGACGCAGATACTGCCATCGGGGTCCACCCGCTCTCTAATATCTCAGGGACTCGTTATCCTAGAAAAGAAATCAGAAATGCCCCTGCCGGCCGATCTGTCCTCCATCACCCGGCGCCAAGCGTCAAAATCCAGAACTCGCCTCTGGCGGCAGATCCCTATCCAAAGGAACTGCAACGCCACGCTCCAAACACAACGACTACTCCAACGAGGCGTCAAAGTCTAAAATCTGTACAGGAGGGACCGAATAAACTGAAAGGTATCCTGGCGCAATCCACACCCAGTCTCACATATCCTATGTGCCTCGTCCCTCGAAACCAGGAGCGCACAGTTCAGCAACTGTATAAACTCCCTAGCACTGGGAGGCTCCAAATAGTCACTCCATCACCACCAACCACGATTCCGCCTCCAAAGACTCCAACTCAATCTGTTACGGCTTTTTGGTGTTGGCATATTTCGTGAGTCAAGTCAGTGAGTTGAGTCGGAGTCTTAAAGGGATCAAATTGTCAATCAGCAATCAAAGACTTAGAGAAGATTCAACAAGAGCTCAAGTTGACACTCAGTGTCTTGAGTCTTGAAGATTGAAGTTGAAGAATTGTGGATCAGTTATATCAATCTCAAGAAAAAAGTATTCAAAATGATCAGGTATGGTTAACTAAATAATTTTGGTCATCCGAATACTTTCTTATAGTGTAGAAACACTTGGATGAATTTTCAATTGCATAAAAATCAAAAACTGGACATGGGACATGTTCAGGATCCGGATCAGACAGTCCAATCCGGATCCCGAAGGGTGCTTGTTCATTGGCAAATCCGATCCGGATCAAAGGTCATTTCGATCCGGATCCCGAACATGGGTTTTTGCTGGAATACATGAACGATCCGGATCGGGCATTTCAATCCGGATCCCGAACCCTTGTTTTTCTGGAATTGTCTGACTCGCTACGACGATCCGGATCGCAGTAAATCCGATCCGGATCGCCGTCCTGAAAATTTCCAGATAAGGTAAGTTTTTGATTCTTATCTCTTTCCAAAGGTTTCTAAACTATAAATAGACATTTAGGGTTTCTCAAAAACGTGGGGAGCACGGCCGATGAATTTATAAAACACTTGAGAGCAACCCTAGAGGCTAGATTTTTATCTTTCTTCTTTATAGCCTCTTTTAGGTCAATTCGACGGTTCTTTCAAGAACATATCTTTTGTCGAATTGATCTAATCTTTGCTTAGAGATTTTTCCCATGGATCTTCATTGATAATCTAAGCAAAGGATCACCATCGAAGCCAATATTCTTACCGGCTGAGTTTGCGTCGTGGATTCGACGTGGCATCGTGGATTCGGTGTGCTAAAGGCGTTTCGTGGATTCGAAACGTGTGCTCGTGGATTCGAGTGGCGTTCGTGGATTCGAACGTGTGCAGTGGACGTGCAATCGTTGGAGCGCAAGGTCCGAAGAAGTTGAAGGAGGGGTTAAATCCGTGGAGACGGTAATCACCTTGTTATTCTTCTTTTCTTAGTGGATTGTTATTGCGTGGACATCCAACCGGTCAGCGCAAGGTCCGAAGAAGCTGAAGGAGGGGTTGAGTCCGTGGAGTCGGTAATCACCTTGTTATTCTTCTATTCTTAGTGGATTGTTATTGCGTGTTGGTCCCGTGGTTTTTCTCCTGGATTGGAGTTTCCACGTAAATCTCGGTGTGCTGTTTTTATTTTCCGCATTGGTTTTTATTTTGCACTGAGATTTAGTTTTATAAGTATTACACCTATTCACCCCCCCCCTCTAGTTGTTTGATAGTACCTATTTAGATCCTTGTGGATCCTATAAAAACCTACAATTGGTATCAGAGCGGGTTTTAGGTTTATCTATCATGTCAGGTGAAAGTGGTAATATTTATAGACCTCCTCTTTTTGATGGGACTAATTATGCTTATTGGAAAGTGCGGATGAGGGCTTTTCTCATCGCAATTGATGAGCGGGTATGGCAATCCGTGGAATACGGTTGGGTGCATCCTGTTGAGGAAGTAGGAAATTCTACTACCCCAAAACCTCGCTCTAGATGGTCCAAAGAGGAATTTGAAAGACTTTCTTACAATGGGAAAGGTATGAACGCTCTATTTAATTCTCTTTCCTCGACTGAATTTACATGAATTTCCGCGTGTGAAACCGCGAAGGAAATTTGGGATATTCTCAAAATTACACATGAGGGTACTAATCTTGTAAAAATTCAAAAGCTCCAGATGCTTACAAGTCAATTTGACTCTATTCATATGGAAGAGCATGAATTGTTTACAGATTATTACACTAGACTTCAAGATGTAATCAATACTTGTGCTAATTTAGGAGAAAAGATCCCGGAGTCGAAAATTGTAAGAAAGATACTTCGGACTCTTCCGGAACGGTTTAGGGCAAAGGTTACCGCCATTGAAACCGTTAGTCATCCGGATGAGATGAGAGTAGAGGAATTAGTAGGTGCTTTGCAAACTTATGAAATGACTTTTCCTACTAATCAAGTTTCTTCCAAGTCTTCTTCTAAGCTTACAGGTATTGCATTCAAATCAACAAAGGAAGAAGATGGTGAATCAAGTTCCGATGATGAAATCTCTTTTGCCGATTTTGAAGAACAATTGGCGCGGATCACAAAGAAATTTCGTCGGAAATTTTGGAAGAATCGAACCGATGGATCTTCATCCACGAAACCATCTAAAGGATCATCGGGTTCTAAATCCTCTAACCTCAAAAGCTTTGCAAAACCTTCTAAGGAAAAAGATGAATTCGAAGGGGAAATCCGATGTTATAGATGCAAAGGCTACGGCCATATTTCAACGGATTGTCCTTCTCCGAAATCATATAAAAAGAAGGCTTTGCAAGCGAAAACTTGGGACGATTCTACTTCTAATGAATCGACCTCAAGTAAAGAGGAAAAAGTCATTGCCTTTCATGCCTCTCAAATTCCCTCTTCTAATGTTTGCTTATCATCGTTAATCACTGACTCTATTCCTTTGATTTTGCATGAAACATCAACATCCGATGGAGAGTCATCAAGTGAGGGGGAGTCGGACGAAGAAGAACTCGTTGAGGCATATCAACAACTTCTTACGGAATCAAAGAAGATGGCCAAACATATTAAGAAGTTGAGGAAGCAACGACTTGAGATTCAAGACGAGAATCATGCTTTAAAGATCAAACTTCATGATCTCGAGGAGGAACGAGAGCTTTTATTGGATAACAATAAAATCCTCCAAGAAAAGCTAAACCAATCGGAGACAAACGCTAAATCATATATGGACAAGATTGGTTTTCTAGAAAAACAGTTTGAGGAGATTCATGTCACCAACCAAGCATTGACCATGCAAGTTCATGAACTCAAATCCGATATACAAAGGCTTTCAACCGTTTCCAAGAAACTAGATTGTATGTGCGGATTAGGTCAAACAAGCAAGGTTGGTTTGGGATTTAAAAAGGATCTAACTGTACATGCTTCAAGTTCCACATTCAAATTGAAAGGAAGAACGTGTCACCTTTGTGGACTTGAAGGACATTTGGTGAAGGATTGCCTGAAAAAGAGAAAGAAAAATTCTTCGGCAACTTCATCTACGGAGCGAACTCAACGGAATCAAAAGACACATCAAGTCAAAGGAGTTCACTCAACCCACCAAAGGTCCGAGCCACAACATCAATCATACAAGTGGATCATTGCGAGGCAAAGACCTAAGGTGGATCGACAGTCAAAGCGGACAACCCCCGGCCACAACGAATCAAGACAACCCAAAATCCAGCGATTTTGGATTCGGAAAGGTGATATCTTTCCTTGTCTTAAGTTCTAATTAGCTTATGACTGTGTGTAATGCTTTGATTGGTTTTCCCTTCATATTTTTCTTAATCTCTGCATTACATGTTTTCAATGCTCTTCGTTTTTATGTTTTGTTTTTTTTAACAAAAGGTTTTTAATGAACAAGTGCATTGAATAAAAAAAAAAGGGGCTTCACGGTTATTCACTCCAAATTAATTTTATATGGATTATCAACTTTACTCCATAATCATAATCTTGAAGATACTTTATTATAGGAGTTTTTGATATTATAAGCATCAAATTTTAGAAATCATGTGTGATCTTTAGATGCTTAATCTATCTCGGTTGTGTGATTTCATTGTGATAAACGTGAGACAACCGATAGACTAAAATTTGGGATTTAATTCTTTCACGTAAGATTGCATTCTTACAAGGGTAATGAAATGAATTGTAAAAGATGTGAAAAGAGTTACATCCGAAAGGAGTGTGAAAACTACCACCACATGTTGGAAAGAGCTGCCACCCCGGTCGTCCGGTTTGTGTGTGTGAAGCTACCACATGTTATGGATGCTTGGAAAATATTTTATGAGAATTTTTAGTTGAAGCATTCGGAGATTTATATTCAAAGTTCTTATTTTGAACAATCTCCTGGTTGGTATAAGGTGGGATAGTTGAAAGATGCTCAAAGAGCCACCCTTAGGTATGTTAGTGCTTATCTCAAATTTGAAAGGGTAAGAAATCAAATTGATGTCATTTGGAAATCTCTGTAAGTCATCTTGGTACATCCGTTACATCTTGATAGACTTTGGATCTCAAGATTATTTTTGATGACTTGTGTTTGACGTATATAATGTGAAAAACGGTTTATAATGTTTTATCTTTGTTTTTCATGATTTCGGAGTAAATCTTTTTAATTTTTGTGAAATTAATTGGATTGAATGACATCTATGTGATCTCATATTATTCTCAAACACTTAAATTGTTTTCTTGATGGAATACAAATCGGTAATTCAAATATTTCAAAATCTGGATTTGTTTCAAGATATTATTTGATTTTTGCGTTCGAGTACCGGTACGCAATCTATGTTTTTGTTATATACCGGAACTGAGCTTTTATCTCTCTTTCACTATGGACTAATGCTGTTAGTGATTTCCTTTTGTCTAGTATGTTCACTGTTTGACAATTTGTGACAAAAAGGGGGAGAAGAGATCATCGAGATAGGGGGAGACATAGATGAGATCATCGAGATAGGGGGAGACGGAGATGAGATCATCGAGAAAAAGAAAAGAGATGAGAAAAAGGAGCCGAAAAACAAAAGAACCAAAAGGACGAATCAAATGTAGGATTTACATTTAATTTCTAACGACTGACTTTTGATTTGTTTGGAGTTTTGTTTTTGCAGGATCTACATCACTTTAAGACTCCAAGTCCTAAGTCATAGAGTTTGTTCTAAGACTGGTTCAAATGTATTTTTGTTTATTGGATCTTTCACGCAAAGAAAGTCAATGTTTTGGTGATGACATTGAGTTTCGATTTTTTGGTTTAAGATGAGTGACTTGAGCACTTTTATGTATTTTTGGGTTTTGTCACGAAATTGCCAAAGGGGGAGATTGTTACGGCTTTTTGGTGTTGGCATATTTCGTGAGTCAAGTCAGTGAGTTGAGTCGGAGTCTTAAAGGGATCAAATTGTCAATCAGCAATCAAAGACTTAGAGAAGATTCAACAAGAGCTCAAGTTGACACTCAGTGTCTTGAGTCTTGAAGATTGAAGTTGAAGAATTGTGGATCAGTTACATCAATCTCAAGAAGAAAGTATTCAAAAGGATCAGGTATGGTTAACTAAATAATTTTGGTGATTCGAATACTTTCTTATAGTGTAGAAACACTTGGATGAATTTTTAATTGCATAAAAATCAAAAACTGGACATGGGACATATTCAGGATCCGGATCAGACAGTCCAATCCGGATCCCGAAGGGTGCTTGTTCATTGGCAAATCCGATCCGGATCAAAGGTCATTTCGATCCGGATCCCGAACATGGGTTTTTGCTGGAATACATGAACGATCCGGATCGGGCATTTCAATCCGGATCCCGAACCCTTATTTTTCTGGAATTGTCTGACTCGCTACGACGATCCGGATCGCAGTAAATCCGATCCGGATCGCCGTCCTGAAAATTTCCAGATAAGGTAAGTTTTTGATTCTTATCTCTTTCCAAAGGTTTCTAAACTATAAATAGACATTTAGGGTTTCTCAAAAACGTGGGGAGCACGGCCGATGAATTTATAAAACACTTGAGAGCAACCCTAGAGGCTAGGTTTTTATCTTTCTTCTTTATAGCCTCTTTTAGGTCAATTCGACGGTTCTTTCAAGAACATATCTTTTGTCGAATTGATCTAATCTTTGCTTAGAGATTTTTTCCATGGATCTTCATTGATAATCTAAGCAAAGGATCACCATCGAAGCCAATATTCTTACCGGCTGAGTTTGCGTCGTGGATTCGACGTGGCATCGTGGATTCGGTGTGCTAAAGGCGTTTCGTGGATTCGAAACGTGTGCTCGTGGATTCGAGTGGCGTTCGTGGATTCGAACGTGTGCAGTGGACGTGCAATCGTTGGAGCGCAAGGTCCAAAGAAGTTGAAGGAGGGGTTAAATCCGTGGAGACGGTAATCACCTTGTTATTCTTCTTTTCTTAGTGGATTGTTATTGCGTGGACATCCAACCGGTCAGCGCAAGGTCCGAAGAAGCTGAAGGAGGGGTTGAGTCCATGGAGTCGGTAATCACCTTGTTATTCTTCTATTCTTAGTGGATTGTTATTGCGTGTTGGTCCCGTGGTTTTTCTCCTGGATTGGAGTTTCCACGTAAATCTCGGTG
This sequence comes from Tillandsia leiboldiana, assembly GCA_029204045.2. Taxonomy (NCBI): domain Eukaryota; kingdom Viridiplantae; phylum Streptophyta; class Magnoliopsida; order Poales; family Bromeliaceae; genus Tillandsia; species Tillandsia leiboldiana. The sequence continues at coordinate 46,922,793 of CM055062.1, read as the reverse complement.
TGCTGTTTTTATTTTCCTCATTGGTTTTTATTTTGCGCTGAGATTTGGTTTTATAAGTATTACACCTATTCACCCCCCCCCCCCCCCCCCCTCTAGTTGTTTGATAGTACCTATTTAGATCCTTGTGGATCCTATAAAAACCTACACAATCTTACGAGTCGGGGTGGTTCATCTGCCAAATCTGGCCCAATAGAACGATCATGACCCTCAGCTCCTCTGCTGTCAACTATCCACCCTGCCTCGGTGCCTCGGCACTAAACAATGGCACAAAGAGGGTTACTCAGTGCTTCGACAACTGTGTCACCAAGACCAGCGGCTCACTCTGCCGCTGAAAGGCCTCAGACAATCCTGTCATCTGGGTCCGGAATTCTCTGATCTCAACCCAGGTATCCGGGCCAAACCAATCGCTCAAGTTCAACTGCTATGATCGAAAGCACACGGGTCAACACCCAGCGTCGGGGAGACACCGCTCACCACGACGAAACCACAAAACAACACACAACAACGCTCGACCCAATCCAGCAAAAGTCTAAAGCATGTCACCCATTCCGCAACATTATGTTGTCTGCAGCCAACATAATTACTTAAGAGGATAAACATGCCAATCACTCCTCCCGTCCCTTGGGAGAGGTATAAAACTCAATCAGGACTCTCGCTAAAAATCACGACTCTCACGAAGTCAACCAAGGGTCAAACCATAAGCCTAGGGTTTCTAAGTCCACCATGCCCTACAACCTAGGCTCTGATACCACTCTAATCTATCACGCCCCGGGGTCGAAACTGCGACCCGGGCTCGCTAACAGATCCGCCACCTGTACGGAAACTGCCGTACAGATGAAGCGTCTAACCTGCAAAAGAATCAACTACAGTATATCGATATCAGAGCTGAAAGTAAAACTACTGAAAAGCTGAAATCCAACACTGTACAACTGAACGTAATACAATATCCATCTCCCAAATAATAATCGTATACAAAGTCCTCTGATACTAAACTCAAAAGGGAGATATCTCCAATAAAATATACTAGTGTACAAGCTCTCAATGCAAAAATATCCTCACTACAACCGTCTCTCAAACAGTAAAAAGAAAGTACAACTCTATCCTCACTACAAAATCTCTCAACAAGAACTCTCAAATGTGAGGGGTACAGCTACTCTCTGGACGACATCTGGTAGGGATCTAATTCGCGACTCCCTTACCTCGATCAGCTGGATCAGCAAGCGGTACAGCAGGAACAGAAGTAGAGGTCCCTGGGGAAAAGACACCACGACGGGTGTGAGAACTACATCCCAAAGTAGTTATCAGTGGGTGCCGCCAATAAGCCCGACGGTCTGCCCACTAAGTCCACTAGAGGCAAAAAGTAACAGATGCAATACTGGAAAGAAAAGCTGGTAAACTAACTCTACAGCTACTGTGCCTCTAACTAGATGCTCAAGGGTGAAACAGTAAGAAATCTGGTACCACTACTAACCCTCAACTCAAATCACCCAATCTATACTGACTGCCAAATCGGGTCCAGTCAAACCTGCGCCTACCTACTGCCGTTACATCCACGGAGGAGCGGCCTTACGTAGGGCGTCCGTGACTGCCAAACTGGCCAGCCAGAGGGACTGTGTCGACAAAACGCAATAGCAAGTAACCCGCCTAGCTCCGGAGTGGCACTCGAGGGGCGCGACCCCACCGAGCAAAGTATCTGTGCATCTATGTCGAGCTCAATGTGGCCCATGCAGGCTATAATCCAAATCCACGATCAACAAGATCGACTGTAATCAAAAGAACCCTGTCTCACTCACTGGCTGGAACACTACACAGTCGAGACCCCCTGTCACCCAGACAGTACCCAAACGACACTCTGATCAATAACCCACTATCTGACTCCACTCGGCCCCCAGACACGAGTGTAAATGTACCTCACAATAACCCGACCCCTCGGCCCACTATCTGAGCGAGGAACAATCTAAGTCCAGAATGAATAATAAAGATAGAGTGGAGTGTCTAAAGCAAATAACATAACCTAGCCCAAGTTGGAGTTTTCTACTAGTCTGGTTGAACATGCTGCATATGACAGGGGTGCTAGGTCAAGTCCAAAGATAGCAATAAATAAATATGTGGTGGGGAAATAATAAGAACACATGATCAACTATATACACGAGGAACCTCAAATCATGCTCTCTAACATGCTATACCGGAGATAAAAGTACATGCACATCCCTACACAGCTAGAATTAATGTACAGATCGCAGATCTTGAAGACGAGGCCACCCACCTGACAAGTCGAACTGACAAAGGTCCCACAGCTGATAATACCAGAAAACAGCAACTCAGAGTCCAACGGGTCCAGCACTGTCCACAATCGCTCCTGGGTACAAAACAAAGCTACTGTTACACTTAAATTGCCAAATCTGCCAGAATTATTACACTGCAATTTCAGCTGTGAAGATGCGGTTAAACCACCTGCTGGCAGTCCCCGGAAAAATCCAAATAAAATATCCCTTCGATCAACGCGTCGATAGCTTCGAAGCGAATACCTGCACGTCCAGTTCCGAGTTTCCTACACTGAGATATAAATTCGGCAAGAGAAACACCCCAAAATAAACTGTACAAAATTCCACAGATAAAAACTCGGGAAGAAGAAAGATTCTCACCTTCGAAGAAAACTCAGAAAATTCTGAGAAAAATCCAGGAGATTCCCCACGAGAAGTATATGAGAATCTCCTGTTGAATCACCTCGATCCGATGTCGGTGCACAAAGTTACGGCTAAAACTCTGCGATGCTGTCCAAAACTGCAAACTGAACCAAGGCTCCAAAGATGATGAAATTCACCTGATTTGTAGCAAGATTTAGCCTTTCTATTCGATATGAAAAATGTAGGTATCTGAGTCTTGGTGAAGTCCCCGCAAAAATTAACTTAAAACTCCACTTCTTCAATCCTAGGGAGACAAAACACTGAACACTGCTCAAAATCATATCCAGAATCTCAGCTGTGCACAAAAGTCTCAGAGATGCCTCAATTCACCCAATTTAGAGTCCAAATTTGAAGTTCCAGAAAATACAAAAATTGGACCTCCTTAAGTCCTGGAAATTTTCCCACGAAAACTAACTTAAAATTCCATATTTACATACCAGGGTAGTAAAAACACTAATCTCTGCTCGAAATCCTCCACAAAAAATAAGTGTCTCAAAGATGGCTCTATTTACCTGGTTTAGAGCTTCAATTAGGTTCCACCTTCAATACGAAAGTTGTAGACACTGAAGTTGTGAAGAGAACGCCGAAAGAATCACCCAAAAATTCCACTCCTACAGTTCTGGAGACCTCCTGGAAGAAACTGCGACGAAGTGGAACCCAAAACCAGCAATGACCAAGCTCCACAATGGTGGTTCCTTGATGAAGAAGAAGAGATGAAGGCTGCATCTTGGACTCCTTAGCAGCTAAGAGGTAGGTGAAGTCCAAAAGAGTAAACCCCAGCTATGAAGCTCACTTAAATAGGCTAAACATGCTCTAACAATGGGCTTAAGGTGCAACAACAACTCGTTCACCAACCCCCCTTCCTCACACCGGATCCCTTGCACCCAATCGGGTGCAAGGCGGGTCGGACCAAATGGTTCGACCGACCCGGGTTGACGCCACGCTGCACAGCCCAGCCCACGCGCGGGCGCGGGCGCGCGCCACGCGCGCGCGTGCATGCGCGGCACATGGCCGCCCGGTGCACACGCGCGTGCCACCGGGCGCCCGCCCGGACAACGCGGACCGGGTGCAGCGCGGCCGTGGACCGCTTTGCACCGGCCGGTCTTTCCCGTGCACCAGCCCGTCCTGGACCCGGTCCACCGCACTAGCAACACCAAAAAACCTTATATTAAGCCCAAAATGTCCAGAAAAAGTGTAATTCGCACCATTTTTCGTGACGAGTACAAATCAACAAACCGATTTGCCAAATTCTCACTCTAAAAAATTTCCGAAGGCAACCGGAGAGGTAATCCATTATCCAAACTTCGCCCGGAGTCCAAATTTGATATCTACATCGCGCGAAACCCCTCTAAACAATTGACGGGTCCTCCAATTTCCCACGCGATCCCCTTTTTAAAACCGAAGTCCACCACTTGTGTCCAAATTGCGCCCAAACACCACCGACACACCGCGCAGGCCTCCAGTGATGCAACTAAATTCCAAATTGCATCACAAATCCATTTCTCGGGCCCGACAGGCGCACAAACACTCCCAATGGCCACTAAAGGCTGCCCGACAAACAGCAAACCCTACGCGGGAAATTTCGGGACCTACATCCTCCCCCACTAAAAGAAAGTTTCGTCCTCGAAACTAGATCAAGACCATCAGGAGTCACAAATACCACGGGTAGGTATCCATCAATACGCCTCCAGCTCCCGAAACACCACTCACTCCTCGTGATTACTCCGCAACAACAACAACAACAACAAGTACGGTATGGCCCGATGTGCAATTCACTCATCTCTCGAGCCAGAAATTGCAACGGGCGTCCCTCGTACTCCAACACTCACAGATCTCAAAGGGCAGGTCAATCACGGGCGAGGAAAAACACATCACTCCTGAGCTGAGACGTGAAATGCCAAAGGGCTCCACTAAAAGGCTGGGGAAACTGACATAACCACCAATGCAACGCGCACCAAACCACATCCTGGGTCAACTCAACCAAGGCCACCCGAAGCATACCCCTACTTTCATCCAATGAGGAAAAGAATCCAATAAGTTGGGGTCTTCACTCGGTTACTTCTCGATCCAAAACCACCCGAGTGACTACTCAACCGCAAGGCTACCCTCAAAGGGATTCTCAAGACACCATCTCACCCATAGTTGGTCACTCAACATGCTAACTAACCCCAACAGACCACGGGTCGAAGTCGATCTCTCAACTAATAACGAACACCCTGACGAGGACCAACCCTCGGTGAACGGTACCGAAAACTAGCTCAAAAGGTGATCATAATACTGATGCCGATCTTGCGTGCCAAAAGTCCGAACCATCACCGCCAACCGCATAACTCTCACTCAGATGCTGAAAGCTGCAGTCTCCTGGTCCACGGGGCCAAAAACTTTAAACTAGAGTTGAAGTCTTAATCTATCATAAAGTACAGAATAGAAATGCTGGGAAATCAGGGCTGCTAGCCTAACAGGCGTGGCCTACGCCCAGGTATACCAATCGAAGCTGGAAATAATAGGCGTACTGAAAGGCTCAATTGTGGAATCCCAGCTGCCTACAGAATAGAGATCCGTCCTGTCACAATACTCATAGGGATGGCCTAATAAAGTGCGGACCAAAGATCAACCCACGGTAACTCCACAACCACAATGGGAGGCATACTAAACACGCAAATTCGTCTCCCTACGCTGGAAACACTCACATTGGCGCTGGTATCAATCTCCTATCCAATGGCCATGCTCTCCCGGCACTGCCTAGTCCAAGAAGCTCCTCACCTTGACCATAAGTAAGGTCCGGGCCAATTCCCAACTAGTATCCAAATTGGCCGGATTTCCACCGCCGCCCCTCCGGCAACACAAAATGACCAAGAATGTAAGCTTCAGAAGCTAAAACTTGTATCTAAATAACTTGGCATACAGCTTCCTCCACCCGGCATTGTAGCACCCATAAGTGCTCCTCTTATTCCTGGTCACTCAGGGAGTAAAACATAATATCCTTGGGGAAAACCCTCCCCAAATTGTCCAAGTACAACTGGATCACACCATTCTTCAATCTTGCAGACAACAGGCATTAATCACTCTATTAGGCCTCACTAAGAGTTCATATTGCCCTTACCGGACCCTGAATGCCATCCAGGCACAGCCCTTGGCTGTCAAATCCCAAGTAGTTACTCGCATCATACAATATTGCCAGAGTAAAACTCCAACAAAAGGGTTCTTGATATACCTGAACCTGCCAGTGCTCAAATCCTAACGAACCCTCATCATCGTTATCAAGGCGTGGCACTAGGCAAACAGACCCCTTAATCCATTAGATCCTGCGACCGTCACCATCAGCTCTCTCAGCTCCACAAGCTATATCCATGAGGTACTGTCGAGGTGGCGCGGTTCCCCGCATAATGTCAAACGCAACTCTTCTCAACTTGACAAATAACTTCTCTCTCTTAAAATTGCAGCATGATCCTCCACACCCTCATGCTCAAATTTCTCCCAGAAACCAAACCCATATGACCAAATCAACCGGCCCCTTTAAAAATCTAACACTGGCACAAGCAACTCATTGTGAGCTCCAATTCACGCTGGTACAAAGCCCGTCCAATCCCCCGCCGAACACACAAGTCCTCAAATCCAAGGCCGCAGAGCCTTAGTCAATCCGCTAGACCTTGCGGTAGATCTCAATATGTCTTTAACGGGCTCCTAACTCTATGTAGCCAGCCCTCAACTGTAGAGTTCACAATGCCTCCAATCACCACAAAGGCATTGACCAAAACACAATCCGAATTGTTCGTGCCAAACTATCATAAATCCTCACCGTTTTGCACTCACAACGGGCATCACTGCCGTGTACCAACGGCATGGCAACAATTCCAAAAATATTAATCTCTCGGATCTCACATGTCGTAGTCCCGCGACGTGGTACGAGTCACGCAGATCTCTCAATCATCAAATCCCGCAACGGCGCTATCTGTTGGGTTATATGTAATAATGGATCTAAATAGGGGAAAAAAACACCTAGAGGGGGTGAATAGGTGTAAACAATAACACTCAAAAATCATTGCGCAATAAAAAAC
>CM055062.1:46835508-46915948 GCA_029204045.2 Tillandsia leiboldiana | reverse complement strand
ACTTCTGGAAGCCTTTTGTTGAGTGTGGAGGCTTTGCGCGCAAATCGGACTTCAAAACCGGACTCAGCGCGAAAAATGGATCGAGTTAGTGTGTTCAGATGCCCCCGTAAATTTTTAGAAATGGATTCTTGCAAAATGGACTTCGTATTTGGATTCAGCGCGGAAAAACGTTGGAAATCGGCTGCTTGGTTGTATTTTTCGGAGTCCGGACGAGAGAAAACGGGCAACCGGAAGTTTCGGGGATACTTTTGGGTGCATGGCGGGCTGTAGACCGGGGTGCCACGTGTCGGCACCCCATTGGGCTGGCGCAGGACACCCGGACCATGGGGCGCGCCAGCGGGACGCATGGCGGGCCGCAATTGGCCCGCCACCGCACGCACGTGGGCGCCGCAGTGCGGTCCCCGCGTGGGGACACGCGGCGCGCGCCCACTGGGCGGCGCCGTGGCCACCCGGATCAGGCCGCGTGGCTTGATCCGGGCGGCCCAATCGGGCGAAGTGGCGGCCCGGATGGCCGCCACGTGTCCGGGTCCTTCCCCCCCCCCCCGCTGTTGACTGTCCGAGAGTGAGAGAGAGGGAGTGAGAAGGGATTTTAATCCCTTCTCCTTCTTCTTCTCTTCTTCTTCTTCTTCTTCTTCCTCCTTCCTCCTTCTTTGAGCTTGGTTTTCTTTGGAGGACTTCACAGGCAGAGCATCTTCATCACCTCCTTCATCTTCATCAGCAAAGAGATGGACAAAAGGGGCTTCATCACCATCATCTTCTCCATGAGGCAAGTACCACCATTGTTGCTGATTGGTGGACCTTCCCGTCGTATTTCAGTTCGAAAATTCCCCAGGACTCATTTCTTGGAATTTTGAGCTCATTTTTGGTTCTACATTCTCACAAGTGGTAAGGCTAAAATTTTTGTATTCAACTCTCCCCTCAGATCTCATGTTTTGACAGAGTTTTAAGGCCATCTTTGGAACCCTTCATTTCAGTCTGGAATCCTGAACAGTTCTCAGTGTTTTGGCCTTTCTGGGTAGTAGGATGGGAATATTTGGATGATTTTCATGGGGAAATTTCCAGAACTCGAAGATCTACAATATTGGTATGTACCATTTTCCCCAGATCTGAGCTTTTATTAGGGTTTATGCATGATCTTTGGAGCACCTTGCTGCATTCATGTACAGATGGAACTTGGTGGATAGTTCAAAGTATTTATGGGTTTTCTCCTTCATCCGAGCATGAAAATTGGAGTTCTTTAATTCAATTTGTATCTACTCTCGACAAGGAATCCAATGGTACCTCTCTTGCAGGATTAGGAGTACGTTTGGTTAGAAAAATTAATGATCTTTTCAAGTGCTATTTTATGGATTGCTACAGTCCCTGTTTTAGTTTTGATTTGAGCAATGCACCTTGGAATGCAGATAACTTTGTGGATATAAGGTCTTTTTCAGAAATTCAAGTTGGTACCTCTTCTTAACTTCAAGGTGAGAAAATTCTCTTTTATGATCTGTGGATAAATCCCTTTGGAAATTAAGCTTGGAAATGCTAACAAGTTTATGTTAGCAGTTTTTGGACAGCATTGTGATTTTGCTTCATTTGAATGTTAAGGGAAATTAATGGTGGGTTTTTGAGGACTTGAAGATATTTGTATGAAAGAGGAGATCTTTGTTTTACTGTTGGAGACTTCATTTTGAGGTATTTGAGGTTGCACATACCTTTTATTTAATCTTGTTGCACTTGCTGAAATTCTGGATTTTGAGTGCGCAGTGTGCATTGTTTCAGTGATTGCACCCAATCCGTGAGGCGGATTTAGATGATTTTCGCGGCATCGGTCTCCTGGGAGGATAAAGATTACTCACGCCAAATTTGAGCTACAGCGGGCAGCGGATCGTCAAGTTTCAGGTGGGTGGTTGTGCTTTGCCGAAAACAACGATTTACCCACTCGGGCTATTGGTTTTCCCCATGGCATAGTTGATTGTTGTTCTCTTCCCCTTGGTGTGATTTGTTTGAATATCCATGTTTCGATTAAGTTAATTGATCCTCATTGTATACATAAGTGAATGAATAGTTTGATTGATGTGCATCATCTCATATGAAGTTGATTATTAAGTGATCATCCTTAAACCTATGCTATGTGAGGGTAATTGGGAAATTAATCTTCAACCTATACCTTGTGATAAATGGTTAATATAATTATGTGAGAATGATGGTGATAGTTATATGTGAATGGTTGGTTGATTTATGTGAGGACTTGAGGGGATTATGTGACAAGTGCTTTGTTGCTTATGTGAGAAGGACTTGGTTGATTTACTTGAGAATGGTTTATGTGAGAGTAGTTGGTTTGGTGATTCTTAGTCTCCACTTTGTGATTTGAATTATAGTTGTCGATCTTTAACCTACAATGTATGATGTTGGGCATAGATGTGATTTGTAACCTATCTATGTGAGAATAATTAATTGATTGATCTTCGATCTAGCTTATGAGAAAATGGGTGTTGATGTTGATTATTGATCTAGTTGATGTGCGAATGACCTATGCTTTTGACTCTTAATTCACTCATAAAAAGATGATTATCATTGTGAGATGAGGCTTATTCCTTATGAGACTAAGCTTTGTTAATGACTCCTAATTCCTACAAATGAGATGGGATGTTGTTGATAGATCCTATGTGCAACCTAGGTGAGATCAATAAAAGTTGTTGAACCTTAGTCTATTCATTGGTGATAGTGGATTGAATGACCATATTCAAATAATGTTAAATGATCTTTGGCAAGTCTATATGTGAATGGATGTTTCATTTGAGGGTGGTTAGTGGTTTGTGTGAGAATAACTGACTACATTAATCTTGATCTATCTATGTGAGATTCACTCTTTATGAAAGTAATGATTGTCATTTATCTCCTGATTCATGTTTGGTGAAAACCATGTTGGATACTATTCTCACTTTATTTCCAAATGTGAAAGGTGCATACTTGTGTAGACTTGATGTATGCTATGTTAACATCCAATCCTTTTATGAGATTGATTATGTAATTTGGATAGCATGCTCTAATAAATGTAAGAACATCGACACCTGTTTACTTTACATCATCTTAGGACATCTTCATGCTTGTATGGTCATCTAGATAGGCCACCTTTTTCTGCTACACTATCATGTTGGACTTGACTTAGGAGAAACCATGCTTTATACTTTTCTCCTTTTCATTTTAGACTCTGGGTATTTGTGGCTCGGGTGCGAGCAGGGAGTTTGGGATAGTGTAGTCAGGTTTATGGGGATTTGGGACAGACAGGGCCTTATGGCAGGGATTGCGGCAACCGCGAACTGTGGGCGGTTGACCGGGTTATTATTATTACATCAGATTGGAGGTGAGGGATCGGGCTTCCTTAGTGGATGGTTTTTCCCACTTACTTAGAGTCTTGATGCAGTCCTGCTGACTTATGATACTTATGTTACTGGATACTGAGATACTTTACTCGTGTGGGTCGCTCCCCTCGAGTGCCACTCCGGAGTAGAATTTAGACCGTGTTGGGTGCCGGTTAGACCGTGTTGGGTTCCGGTTGTAGGGTACCGGGTTTTCGGATGGCGCGCCGACCGCTCATGATGTCGTGGAGCAAAGAGTTTGCCTCGGGCATGTTGCGTTGGGTTTACTGTTGATGTCGGGTTGATTTGGACCAACGCAGAAGTCCCAGCTTGATTCGGGACTTTTCCGGCATAGTGCGCCGATTGAGGATTGGATTTGGGAATTTACCGATCTCACAGTGAAGTACAAAAAATTCGGGAACACTTGGAACAGGTATATTATCAGATTACAGCGAAGTTCGGGAGGTTCCGGACTGACGCGGAGGATCCAGAGGCAAAAAGTGAGTCGGAACTGACAGTTTCGGAGTCGGTTTTTGAATTGACCACCCCGACTCAACGGATGAGCTTTTTGAAGAGAAAAAGCTGTGAGCGCGTGTACTTTCGATTTACAGCGGAGTTCGGGTGGTTCCGGACGGCGGCGGAGGGCCCGAAGGCGAAAAGTGAGTTGGAGTTGGGCTTTTTGGATTATTTTATTGTTTTAATTAATTAGAATTGCTAATTTATTGTTCTCTTTGTTGGAGACAAGGAAGTGGGTTGGGGGTTTGGATTAAAGGTAAATGAATTTTTGCTTTTAAAATTAAGCTAATACTTACTTAATTAAAAGTTAATTAAGTTTCATTAATTAGTGAAGCCTGTAGCTTCTTTAATTAGGGGTGATCTTATCCTCTTGTGCCACCTCATCATCTCCCACCCCACCTTCCCTGTAGCTTCGTGGTAGCAGAGAAAGAGAGAAAGAAAGAAGAAAAGAGAGAAAAGGAAGAAGAAGAAGGAGAGGAAGAAGGAGAGAAAGATGAACAAGGTGGTTTTGGAGTTTGCTTCGTCGAGGACTCCCCCGTTGTGGCCGTGAGGGGCGTGGACGCATCTTTGAGGTGGGAATTTGGTGTTTATTTTTTTGGAATAAAATGTTAGAGCATTTTTCAGCTTTGGAAATTTTATTTTTGGGCTTTTGAAATTTCTTTGGAGCTATTGGGATTTCTTTTTGTTGGAATTTTTGGAGTTTTGAGAATTTATTGGACTCAAATTGTTTTTTCTTAAATGGATTATGGATTTAAATTATTTTAAAATAATTAACGGAATTTTTCGCCGCCGTTGGGGGGGGCCGCGCGCGCGCGCAATAGCACACGCGCGGCCAGTGCGGCTGCTGCGCGGGCTCGCAAAGGCGCCGCGCGGCAGCCGCCAGGGTGCTGCTGTTGGCAGCACCCTGCGGCGGGCGCTGCCCAGGGCGCAGCGCCGCGCGCAACCGGAGGCTGCGCGCGGTGCTGCATGGCCGCGCGCATGCGCGCGCGGCAGGCACGCGCACAGCGCCGCAGGGGCGCTGCGCGGCGCGCTCCGGCGCCGCGCAGCAAGTCCCTGCACTGCGCGGCTGTGCTGTGCGCCGTTCGGCGCGCATCCTGGCAGCGGGCTGCGGCTCGGCAAGTATGCCGCGCGCGTTTGCGCTAGCTTTTTCGCGAGCAGTTTTGTGCATTTTCGCGCGCAATTTCGCAAGCAGTTTTTGGGCATTTTTGCGAGCAGTTTTTGCGCATTTCGCGAGCAGTTTTGTGCATTTTCGCGCGCGTTTTCCCGAGCAGTTTTTGGGCATTTTTGCGAGCAGTTTTTGCGCACTTCGCGAGCAGTTTTGTGCATTTTTGCACGCGGTTTTTGCGAGCAGTTTTCGCTGTTTCGCGCGCAGTTTTCGCGTGCAATTTCGCGATCGGTTTCCGCAGTTTCGCAAGCTGTTTTTTCGCGGTTTTGCGAGCAGTTTTACGAGCAGTTTCGCATGCTATTTTTGGGCATTTTCGCAAGCAGTTTTGAGCCTTTTTCGCGAGCGGTTTCCGCAAGCAGTTTTCGCAGGATTTTCGCGAGCTGATTTCGCAAGCAGGTTTTGAGCCTTTTTCGCGAGCGGTTTCCGCGAGCAGTTTTCGCAGGATTTTCGCGAGCTGATTTCGCAAGCAGTTTTTGAGCCTTTTTCGCAAGCGGTTTCCGCGAGCAGTTTTCGCAGGATTTTCGCGAGCTGATTTCGCAAGCAGGTTTTGAGCCTTTTTCGCGAGCAGTTTCCGCGAGCAGTTTTCGCAGGATTTTCGCGAGCTGATTTCGCAAGCAGTTTTTGAGCCTTTTTCGCGAGCGATTTCCGCGAGCAGTTTTCGCAGGATTTTTCGCGAGCTGATTTCGCAAGCAGTTTTTAGTGCAGTTTTGCAAGCGGTTTTCGAGCTGTTTTTCGCCGTCGGGCGCAGTTTTTCGCCGACGGAGCTGTTTTTCGCCGTCGGCCGCTGTTTTTCGCCGACGAAGGCTGTTTTCCGCCGACGGAGGCTGTTTTTCGCCGTCGAGCGCTGTTTTCGCCGCCGCGAGCTGTTTTTCGCCGTCGGCCGCTGTTTTTTCGCCGACGAAGGCTGTTTTTCGAGCCACGCGCTGTTTTCGCCGACGGAGGCTGTTGTTCACCGCCGGATGCTCGGTTTTCGACCGTCTTGACTGATTTTGCGGTTTCTCCTTCCTGGCTGCTTGCAGTGTGGTTTTTAGCTTCTGTCGAGGGCGGTTGTGTGTTCTCCGCTGCATGGAGCCGCGGACTCTCTTCGGGACATCCGTTGGGGGCACGATCTGGTGACTCCGTTTTACGTGCGGATTTCGGCACCGTGCCTTGTTTTGCGTGTGGACCACGTGAAGGTAAGGTAATCGCGTGGAGGCCAATTGCAAGTGTCTACGAGCAATTGGTGGCTTACTGAGGTGGGTTGGTTTTCTCTCCGAGTCTACGGACTTCCTTCTAATTCTATTATGATAGGATTTCCATGCTAGTTTAAGTGTTTCCTTGGAACTTTAACTAGCACCCCCGTCACATGTTGCATGTGTTCAACCAGACCAATAGTGAACTTTAACTTGGGTTAGGTTCTTTTATGCTTTAGCCATCCCACATATTGCATTTTCTTTCCAGACATAGAGTTCCTCGCCCGGGTAGTGGGCCGAGTGGTCAGGGTATTGTGGGACGGGTGTTGCACTCGGGCTTGGGGGCCGAGTGGGGTCTGGTGGCTGGGTTAGGCCAGTGTTAGTGCTTTGGGAACCGTTTCAGATAAACGGTGGACCAGGGTTTTTAGTTTTTCGTTGTTCTTCTCGTCACCATCGTGTTGTGACCGTGGTGCACGTGTGTTATCAGGACCTTGAACCCAGAATGCTTTTGGACACTCATGATTTTAGCAAACTAGAGTTTTCCTTCCAAATTCGTAGGGGTCGCCAGAGCTTGTTCTTGTTTGATTGGGCGAAAGCGTCACCCCTGGGAGTTCGGGAAACAAACTTGTTTTCAACTGACTTTCTCAAGAACTAAAATCTATAAAAGTTGGTTTTTCTCAGTTCAAAACGGCTTTCAAAAAGAGCAATTTTATCCTCACCCTAGGGGGTTGAGTGAAAATGATATTTTATAATAAAGGCCATCTTTTTCCAAAAATCCCTCCCTAGACCGGGGGAGTGATCTGGGTTCTAAGGGCTGGTTTCATTCTTGGGCCGAAAACCACGGGAGGCTACACCTATACCCTGTTCTTGTTTGATTGGAGTCGTAGGTGGCAGGCTCCCGGGGTTTTCGGACTCTTTGTGGTTCTGGCCGTGGAGTATCTCCGGCCATGAGTTTAGAGCTTTGAGTGGGGTGTCGTTGTGGAAGCCGCTTGGAGTGACTGCGGTCCCAGCTGGGTAGTGCCTTCCTTTAGTGAGTTTATGTTGTGAGCTTGAGTCATTGAGGGTTCTCCGACATAGCTGTGAGAGTGTTTGGGCTATTCATATTTGAGTCGAGGTTCTTTTCCGACTGAGTTGTGCTTTTGAGCCCGTATGACCGATCTGTTTGATCGTGGATTATAGCCTGCTGAGCCTGGCATATCATGCCAGTTATGAGATACTTGTGTTACTTGAGTTCGTTGGGGTCGCTCCCCTCGAGCTACGCCCCGGGTGCGATGATGATACCGAGCCTGACGAGGCTGCGATGATGCGACTAGTTGATATATTAGAGTTCGCTTGAGATCTCTGATAGTCCGTGTGGGACACCCTACGTAAGACCAAGTCCTGTTTGGGCGTAGTGGCAGTAGGTGAGCGCAGGTTTGTTTGACTGGTCCAAAGTGGGACAGTCATTGAGATTGGGTGACATTGAGAGAGTGATGGCATAGCATGTGTCATAGTAGAGCTTTTCGTGAGTATAGTACTGGTGACATATTGTCAGTAGAGAGTGGATGCATACCATCATCTATGTTTTTCCCGATTGAGCATAGTAGATAGAGGAATGATAGCTATAGATACTTTTCCAGCTTACCTTTCATTTATCACAGTCTTTTCTGTTATCTTATGCCTCTAGTAGACTTAGTGGGCAGATCGTGGTTCTTGGAGACGGTACCCACTGAGAACTACTGTAGGATGTAGTTCTCACACCCTCTGTCGGTGACAGGTTGCTGAGGCTTTTCTTCCGTTCGTGCCCGAGCTGGCTTGATGGACCGAGGACAGGGAGTCGCGAGATAGTTCCCTACCAGCATTGTTTCTTTAGAGTGAGGTAGATGTACCATCCAGGACTGTGGGAGTGTGATTATGTATTGTTATATTTCTAGTTTTAGTTATCTCCCACTATTGGATTTGTAGATGTTGTGTAGGTGGATTTCTATTTGTATCACCTTGTATTTGGGGGAGATGGACTTGTTTTTACTTTCAGCTTTTAGTAGTGAGATTTTATATTACAGCTTTCTTATCCGCTCTGATATCTGTGTAGCTGTAGTTCTATCTTTTGCAGGTTAGACGCTTCGTCTGTACGGCAGTTTCCGTACAGATGGCGGATCTGTTAGCGAGCCCGGGTCGCAGTTTGACCCCGGGGCGTGACACCGGTCATTTGGACAGTGGAGACCCTGAGTTCGTGAGATTGATGACAGAGCAGGCAGTACCAGTGTTTACTGGTGTATTGATTGGGTTTGGTCAGGCAGGCTTTGACTTTCTCAGGCATACTTTTAGCTATTCTTTTAGCTGGGCATTTTAGAGGCATTTTAGTGGTAGCTCTCTTTTATCAGTAGTTCTGTTTATAGCTTACCACCTCTCTTATTCTTTTTCTTGCCTCTGGTAGACTTGTGGGTACGTCGGGGTTTGAGGCTTTACCCACAGGGGGAGGCTACTGGTTTTACTAGTGGTTCTCACCCCCATTGTTGTTTTTCCCCTTTCCTCCCTTTGTTTTGCAGTGTCTGCTGCGGGAGTTGCGGATCTTCGGTTGACGGTTCGAGGCGAGGGAGTCGCGAGATAGATCCCTACCAGCGTTGATTCCTACAGTGGGATAGATGTACCAACCCGGATTGTGGGTTTCACTGTACTCAGTTGTATTTTATTATTTTAGTTATCTTCCTTTTTGGATTTATAGATGTTGTATAGGTGGCTTTTACTTGTATTACAGTTTCGGTGGATCAGATTATTGTATTATTATTTTTGGGAGATTGATATTGTACTTTTATTTTTCAATTGTACAGTGATTCAGGTTTTTATTACATCAGTTTTTCTTCAGCTCTGATATCTGTTTAGTCGTTAGATGGTACTTTGCAGGTTGGACGCTTCGCTTATGCGGGGTTCCGCATAGGTGGCGGATCTGTTGGCGAGCCCGGGTCGCAGTTTCGACCCCCGGGGCGTGACAGATTAGAGTGGTATCAGAGCCTAGGATGTAGGTCATTATGGACATAGAAACCCTAGGCTTGTGGTTGGACCTTAGGATGACTACGAGAGAGTCGTGACTTATAGCGAGAGTCCTGATTGAGTTTTATACCTCTCCCAAGGGACGGGACGAGCGACTGGCATGTTTATTCTCCTAAGCGATTATGTTGGCTGCAGACAACATAATGTTATGGAATGGGTGACATGTCTTAGACTTTCGCTGGATTGGGTCGAGTGCTTGTTGTGTGTTCTGTTGTGTGGTTTGTCGCAGTGAGCGATGTCGCCCTGACGCAGAGTTCTAACCCGTGTGCACCCTATTGCAGCTTGTGGGCCAGGATAGGCAGTTTCGGGCCGGATACCCAGATTGAGGTCAGAGAGCTCCGGACCCATATGACAGGATTGGCAGTGGCATATCGGCGGCAGAGTAAGCAGCGGATAGTATGATACAGTTGTCGGAGCAGCGGGCAACTTGACAGTTCTTCCTTCTGAGACCACCCGGTTGCAGTATCGTCTGGGGTAGGGATTTCTGTGGCACCGATGGAGCGAGTAGCCCCCTCTGTGCCAATGTTTAGTGTCGAGGCACCGAGGCAGGGTGGATAGTTGACAGCTGGTGAGCTGAGGGGACATGATCGATCTATTCAGCCAGATTTGTCAGATGAACCACCCCGACTCGTAAGATTGAGTCGGAGCCTTTGGAGGACAGATTGGCCGGCAGAGGCATTTCTGATTTCTTTCTCCAGGATAACGAGTTCCCGAGACGCCAGAGATCGGGTAGACCCCGATGGCAGTATCAGCATCTATATCAGAGTAGCGCAGCGGTAGCGTGGATTTGCTATCTGCGGAGGACCGTATCAGTCGCCTCAGTGTGAGCAGAGACAGAGGTCATGCTCCCTTTGTGATTAGTCGTGATTTTTCTGGCAGACTGAGCGATGACCATTTGTATCGAGCGGATGAATCTGTGCCACCCGGTTGGAGGGCGCCACGGTAGTGGATTGAGTCGTCGCAGGTGTGATTTCATCACAGCAGTCGGAGTTAGAGCATATTGCATTCCTGCATGGACTAGAGGCAGATTTGTTACCACGTGCACTTGAGGTACAGGTTCCTGTTAGTGTTGTGCATGTGGAGGAGGCTTGTGGGTCATGTCTAGTGCAGTTGAGACTACGAGTTACTGACAGATTTATTGGTAATAGTGGCAGTTCGGTATTTTGACCCTGTGCTTGAGATTGTTTGGCACAATGCCACAGGATATTTTGACTGAGGAGAGAGAGGACGTTGATCTTATGCGAGGCAGACGAGAGGAGGGTTGGTTATTGAGATTATTAGAGCACACAGGTTTTAGCGACAGTGTGAGAGGTGCTTACGGCGGCACCGGGATTCAAGGATATCTCTGTTGCCCATAAAATCCCGGGTGTGATTTCACCTGAGCTGTTGATAATGCCGCCGGTTAGGGAGATAGAAATTGCGTTTGACGTGGTTTGGGGAACCGCGCCACCCTTGATAGCACCTCATTGGATATCGCCAGTAGAGCTGAGAGAGCTGATGGCGCAGTTGCAGGATCTGATGGATCGAGGGTTCTGTTTGACCTAGTGCCACGCCGTTGGTACACGGTGGTGATGCCACGTCGTTGATACACGGCTATGAGGGTCCTTTTGTGGTTCGAGTGTAGACAGGTCCGGGTGGTATCTAGAACCTTTTTTTGGGGTCATACTCCGACAGTTATTGTATGATGCGAGTACCTACTTGGAATCAGACAGCCAAGGACTTTGCCTAGATGGCATTCAGGATTCGGTAGGGGCATTATGAGCGCACAGTGGGCCAAATGGAATAATTAATGCCCTGTTGTCTTCAAGATCTGATGAATCGTGTGTTCCAGATGTACTTGGATAGATTGGGAGTGGTGTTCCCCGAAGATATTTGATTTACCCCCAGAGCGACTTGGAGCACGAGGGGCACTTGGGGATGTGCTACCGTGCCTGTGTGGGTGAAGCTGTATGCCAAGTTATTGAGATACAAGTTTTAGCTTCTGAAGCTCACCTTCGTGGGTCACATTGTGTTAGCCGTAGGGGCGGCGGTGGAAATCCGGCCAATATAGATACCATTTGGAAATTGGCCGAGGTCGACAATTATTGTCAAGGTGAGGAGCTTCTTGGACTTGGCAGTGCCAGGAGAGCATAGCTAATGGATGCTGACACTGATATCAGCACCGACTTTTGCATTGTTAGTGCGGGGTAATGGACTTGCGAGTTATAGCGATGCCTCCCATGATGGCGGTGGAGTTACCGTTGGTTTACTTTTGAGCATTCTGGATCGCCCCGACAGGGCCACTGTGTTGGCAGATACCTGGAGCAGGAAAGCTGTCTGGGGTTGAGTTGGATGATTCCACAGCTGGCGCTGTGTGGACTGTTGAGGCAAACATGGGTTGTGGTTGTCGATGTGTCTGACATTGGACTCCCTTTTATATGGAATTGTGTGAGGTCCCGGAATCCCCCGCGAGGGGTTTGCTGGTTGTTGGGCAGCCTTTAGTGGCCGTTGGGAGTGTTCGTGCGCGTGTCGGGCCCGAGAAATGGATTTGTGATGCAATTTGGAATTTAGTTGCATCACTGGAGGCCTGCGTGGTGTGTCGGTAGTGTTTGTGCGCAATTTGGACACAAGTGGTGGACTTCGGGTTTAAAATGAGATCCCGTGGGAATTTGGAGGACCCGTCGGGTGTTTAGAAGTGGTTTCGCGCGATTCAGATGTCAAAATTGGACTCCGGGCGAAGTTTGGATAAAAGATTACCTCTCCGGTCGCCTTCGGGAATTTTTAGAGTTGGAATTTGGCAAATCGGACTTCAGAATTGGACCCGGCACGAAAATCAGATCGAGTGGGCATTCGGCAAATTTTCGGATGAGAATTTGGAGAAACGGACATCGTTTTCGGATTCAGCGCGCGAAATCGCTAAGAATGGACTATTTTCTTGTTTGATTTGGAGCCCGGATGAAGTGCGCGTTTTCCGAGGCATCACGGCACGAATCTCGAGACGAGGCGAGGCGAATCCCGAGGAGAGCGGCTCGTGGATCGAGGCGGGCGCGCGGCTCGAGGAGCGTACGGCGCGGCAGGGGGCGCACAGGCGCTTCGGCGGGAATCGCGCGGGGGCCGCCACGTGGTGGCCCCCCATTCGCGCCCGCGCGGACGCGGGGTGCGAGCGTCCGTGCGGCGCACTCGGTGTCCCGCGCCTGCGCGGCGCTGGGTGTCACGCGCCCGTGTGGCGCGTGACTGCCGCGCGCCGCATGGCGCGCGGTGACTCGGCCACGTGGCGGGCGGGGGCGCCTGCTGCGCCTGGTGCGCGCCCCTGTGTGTGGACCGGGCGGTTGGAGGCCCCCCCATTGGACGGTCCACCGTGGACCGGGCTCCGTGGACCACCTTCTCCTCCCCTTTTTCTTCTTCTTCTTCTTTCTCCACTCCGAGCTCCATTTCTCCTTTTCTTTCCTTCCTTCTTCAACCGAGCGAGAGAGGGAGTGAGAGGAGATTTTTGGGTGGTGCGGCGGTGCGTCGTGGGCCTCGTGGAGCGTGCGAGGTTCTCCGACGGGAGCGTTTCGGCGACGGCGGCACAGTCGGGTAGGTCCCGTATGTTTGTTTTTACGGTATTTTTAGCACAGTTTTGGAGCGATATTTTGGACTGTGAATTGACCCTCTTGCTCTTATCTGTGTTTTTCTGCACCGTTTTGCGTGCGGTCCCCGACGGCGTGCTCCGTTTTGCGTGCGGACTCCGTTTTGCGTGCGGATTCTGGCACCGTGCTCCGTTTTGCGTGCGGATTCTGGCACCGTGCTCCGTTTTGCATGCGGACTCCGTTTTGCGTGCGGATTTTGGCACCGTGCTCCGTTTTGCGTGCAGATTCTGACACCGTGCTCCGTTTTGCGTGCGGATTCCGGCACCGTGCTCCATTTTGCGTGCGGACTCCGTTTTGCGTGCGGATTCTGGCACCGTGCTCCATTTTGCGTGCGGATTCCGGCACCGTGCACCGTTTTGCGTGCGGACTCTATTTTGCGTGCGGACTCCGGCGCCGTGCACCGTTTTGCGTGTGGATTCCGGCACTGTGCACCGTTTTGCGTGCGGACTTCGTTTTGCGTGCGGATTTCGGCACCGTGATCCGTTTTGCGTGCGGACTCCGGCAGCGGACATCGTTTTGCGTGCGGATCGCGTGGAGGCCAATTGCAAGTGTCTACGAGCAATTGGTGGCACATCGAGGTGGGTGGCCTTATCTCCAAGTTTTTTGGACTGTACAGTAATTCTACTGATGTAGGACTATGCATGATAGTTTATTTCGGGTATAGCATGCTATATTGTTGGAATTGTTATTCCTTTTATCATATGTTAATATAGTTATATTGGAACTTGACCTAGCACCCCCGTCATATGTTGCATGTGTAACCAGACCAGTAGAAAATCCTCACTTGGGCTAGGGTTATTTATGTTTAGACACCCACACTGTTTTTCTATACCTGGACATAGTGTTATTCCTCGCCCGGGTAGTGGGCCGAGAGGTCGGGACTTTCTTTTAGTGTGGGATGCTTTTGCACTCTTGCTTGGGAGCAGAGTGGAGTCTGGTAGTTGTAGTGGGTTGCTTATCTGTGCCGGGAGCCGTTTGGGTAAACGGTAGTCCCGGGAGGTCTTGTATCCCTGTTGTGCTGTCGTGGGAGGGAGCCGTTGAGCAGGCGGTAGTCCCGGGCCGTCGAGTATCTTCCGGTCAGTGTTATTGGGAACCGTTGGGGTTAACGGTGATCCCAGGTCGTTGAGTGTTGTCCGACCAGTATTGTTAGCCTGAGTTGTGGGTCGTTCCTGGCTGTGGAGTACCTCCAGCCAGTGTGCTGTGTGCTGCGAGCTGTTAGAGAGGCTAGTGTCTCGTGTTTCGTGTGAGCTGATCAGCTGAGTCGTCGAGAGAGCTCCGACTGTTGCGCGAGATATTTGGGGATCTTGAGTCCTACCGTTCTGAGAGTGAGCGTGGATTTTGACTAGCCTGCTTATGCCTATGTTTGATACTCTATGCCGCGCCGTTTTCCTCAGTTGGAGTCGCGTCCCTGAGATGCCGCTGTGGATACGATGGTTGGCCTGTTGAGGCAGTTTTCCGCAGTGGATGCAACGATGGGCCTGTTGAGGCAGTTTTGCGCGAGGGGTGAGTTAGTCGGACAGGACGCCCCACGTAAATCCCGTCCTCATGTGGATGTGTGGTAATGGGCAGGTGCGTTCCTAGTCGACAGGCGCAGGCTTGACTGGACCCTATGAGGCAGTCAGTTCGATTGTGTCGATTTAGCACCTTGGGTGCGAGTGGCCGCATTTACTTTCATCTGTTCCACTTTTTGAGCATCTAGATAGAGGCATGGTAGCTGTAGAGTAGCTCCAGCTTTTCTTGTTCAGATTTCATTGCACTCTTATCTTTCGCCTCTAGTAGACTTAGTGGGCAGACCGATGGGCTTGTTGACGGCACCCACTGAGAACTACTGTGGGAAGTAGTTCTCACACCCGTCGTGGTGTCTTTTTCCCCAGGAACTTCTTCTCCTGTTCCTGTTGCTCCAGTTGCTGATCCTTCTGACCGAGGCGAGGGAGTCGCGAGCTAGTTCCCTACCCGTCGTTGGAGTGTAGCGGTACCCCTTCAGAGGAGAGCTTCAGTAGATTAGTTTACTTCTTTTTCCTCTGTTGAGTGACCTTTGTTGTGAGGTATAGAGTTGTACTTTATTTTACAGTTTGAGAGACTGATATAGTGAGGATATTTGTATTGAGAGCTTGTACACCGATGTATTTTATTGGAGATATCTCCCTTTTGAGTTTTGTATCAGAGGACTGTTTATACGATCGTATTTGGGAGATGGATATTGTATTTATTTTCAGTTGTACAGTGTTTGGATTTCAGTTTTAGTAGTTTACTTTCAGCTCTGATATCTGTATACTGTAGTTGATTCTTTCTGCAGGTTAGACGCTTCGTCTGTACGGCAGTTTCCGTACAGATGGCGGATCTGTTAGCGAGCCCGGGTCGCAGTTTCTACCCCGGGGCGTGACAAATTGCGTGGGTGTACTTCAGGTTTCTTGAATCAGTTGGTTTTGAGGAAGAGATTTTGCGGGTGTTGAGGATCAGCGGTTATCTGTTGCTTCTTCTTTTCCCCGTGACATGTTGGAATCCTTGATGTTTTCCATGACTCAGCTTAGGGGCGATGTGTTCGGATTCCCCGTCGATGTTCGACTCGCTCCACTTGAGACCTGTGAGTGTCTGGAGTACGTGAGACGCCGTTTTGGATTCTGTCTCGAGAAATGAGAAACGGCGCAACTAGGCCATGCCGTACCGGTGGTGGATGTTGTTGGGGAATAACCACGGGAAGCGAGTGACGCTTTGAGAGCTGGTGACGAGGATGTTGGATATTTACTCTTTTGATTTGAGACTCCTTTTGAGTTGTGTTAGTTTCGAGGATGAAACTTTTCTTTAGTGGGGGAGGATGTGAGGACCCGAAATTCCCACGTAAGGATTACTGTTGGTTCGGCAGCTTTTGGAAGCCTTTTGTTGAGTGTGGAGGCTTTGCGCGCAAATCGGACTTCAAAACCGGACTCAGCGCGAAAAATGGATCGAGTTAGTGTGTTCGGATGCCCCCGTAAATTTTTAGAAATGGATTCTTGCAAAATAGACTTCGTATTTGGATTTAGCGCGGAAAAACGTTGGAAATCGGCTGCTTGGTTGTATTTTTCGGAGTCCGGACGAGGGAAAACGGGCAACCGAAAGATTCGGGGATGCTTTCGGGTGCATGGCGGGCTGTAGACCGGGGTGCCACGTGTCGGCACCCCATTGGGCCGGCGCAGGACACCCGACCCATGGGGCGCGCCAGCGGGATGCGTGGCGGTCCGCAATTGGCCCGCCACCGCACGCACGTGGGCGCCGCAGTGCGGTCCCCGCGTGGGGACACGCGACGCGCGCCCACTGGGCGGCGCCGTGGCCACCCGGATCAGGCCGCGTGGCTTGATCCGGGCGGCCCAACCGGGCGACGTGGCGGCTCGGATGGCCGCCACGTGTCCGGGTCCTTCCCCCCCCCCCCCGCTGTTGACTGTCCGAGAGTGAGAGAGAGGGAGTGAGAAGGGATTTTAATCCCTTCTCCTTCTTCTTCTCTTCTTCTTCTTCCTCCTTCCTCCTTCTTTGAGCTTGGTTTTCTTTGGAGGACTTCACAGGCAGAGCATCTTCATCACCTCCTTCATCTTCATCAGCAAAGAGATGGACAAAAGGGGCTTCATCACCATCATCTTCTCCATGAGGCAAGTACCACCATTGTTGCTGATTGGTGGACCTTCCCGTCGCATTTCAGTTCGAAAATTCCCCAGGACTCATTTCTTGGAATTTTGAGCTCATTTTTGGTTCTACATTCTCACAAGAGGTAAGGCTACAATTTTTGTATTCAACACTCCCCTCAGATCTCATGTTTTGACAGAGTTCTAAGGCCATCTTTGGAACCCTTCATTTCAGTCTGGAATCCTGAACAGTTCTCAGTGTTTTGGCCTTTCTGGGCAGTAGGATGGGAATATTTATATGATTTTTGCGGGGAAATTTCCAGAACTCGAAGATCTACAATATTGGTATGTACCATTTTCCAGAGATCTGAGTTTTTCTTAGGGTTTATCCATGATCTTTGGAGAACCTTGCTGCATTCATGTACAGATGGAACTTGGTGGATAGTTCAAAGTATTTATGGGTTTTCTCCTTCATCCGAGCATGAAAATTAGAGTTCTTTAACTCAATTTGTATCTACTCTCGACAAGGAATCCAATGGTACCTCTCTTGTAGGATTTCGAGCAAGTTTGGTTAGGTAAAATTAATGATCTTTTCAAGTGCTATTTTATGGATTACTGCAGTCCCTGTTTTAGTTTTGATTTGAGCAATGCACCTTGGAATGCAGATAACTTTGTGGATATAAGGTCTTTTTCAGAAATTCAAGTTGGTACCTCTTCTTAACTTCAAGGTGAGAAAATTCTCTTTTGTGATCTGTGGATATATCCCTTTGGAAAAGCCTCTAATTAAGCTTGGAAATGCTAACAAGTTTATGTTAGCAGTTTTTGGACAGCATTGTGATTTTGCTTCATTTGAATGTTAAGGGAAATTAATGGTGGGTTTTTGAGGACTTGAAGATATTTGTATGAAAGAGGAGATCTTTGTTTTACTGTTGGAGACTTCATTTTGAGGTATTTGAGGTTGCACATACCTTTTATTTAATCTTGTTGCACTTGCTGAAATTCTGGATTTTGAGTGCGCAGTGTGCATTGTTTCAGTGATTGCGCCCAATCCGTGAGGCGGATTTGGATGATTTTCGCGGCATCGGTCTCCTGGGAGGATAAAGATTACTCACGCCAAATTTATGCTACAGCGGGCAGCGGATCGTCAAGTTTCAGGTGGGTGGTTGTGCTTTGCCGAAAACAGCGATTTACCCACTCGGGCTATTGGTTTTCCCCATGGCATAGTTGATTGTTGTTCTCTTCCCCTTGGTGTGATGTGTTTGAATATCCATGTTTCGATTAAGTTAATTCATCCTCATTGTATACATAAGTGAATGAATAGTTTGATTGATGTGCATCATCTCATATGAAGTTGATTATTAAGTGATCATCCTTAAACCTATGCTATGTGAGGGTAATTGGGAAATTAATCTTCAACCTATACCTTGTGATAAATGGTTAATATAATTATGTGAGAATGATGGTGATAGTTATATGTGAATGGTTGGTTGATTTATGTGAGGACTTGAGGGGATTATGTGACAAGTGCTTGGTTGCTTATGTGAGAAGGACTTGGTTGATTTACTTGAGAATGGTTTATGTGAGAGTAGTTGGTTTGGTGATTCTTAGTCTCCACTTTGTGATTTGAATTATAGTTGTCGATCTTTAACCTACAATGTATGATGTTGGGCATAGATGTGATTTGTAACCTATCTATGTGAGAATAATTAATTGATTGATCTTCGATCTAGCTTATGAGAAAATGGGTGTTGATGTTGATTATTGATCTAGTTGATGTGCGAATGACCTATACTTTTGACTCTTAATTCACTCATAAAAAGATGATTATCATTGTGAGATGAGGCTTATTCCTTATGAGACTAAGCTTTGTTAATGACTCCTAATTCCTACAAATGAGATGGGATGTTGTTGGTAGATCCTATGTGCAACCTAGGTGATATCAATAAAAGTTGTTGAACCTTAGTCTATTCATTGGTGATAGTGGATTGAATGACCATATTCAAGTAATGTTAAATGATCTTTGGCAAGTTTATATGTGAATGGATGTTTCATTTGAGGGTGGTTAGTGGTTTGTGTGAGAATAACTGACTACATTAATCTTGATCTATCTATGTGAGATTCACTCTTTATGAAAGTAATGATTGTCATTTATCTCCTGATTCATGTTTGGTGAAAACCATGTTGGATACTATTCTCACTTTATTTCCAAATGTGAAAGGTGCATACTTGTGTAGACTTCATGTATGCTATGTTAACATCCAATCCTTTATGAGATTGATTATGTAATTTGGATAGCATGCTCTAATAAATGTAAGAACATCGACACCTGTTTACTTTACATCATCTTGGGACATCTTCATGCTTGTATGGTCATCTAGATAGGCCACCTTTTTCTGCTACACTATCATGTTGGACTTGACTTAGGAGAAACCATGCTTTATACTTTTCTCCTTTTCATTTTAGACTCTGGGTATTTGTGGCTCGGGTGCGTGCAGGGAGTTTGGGATAGTGTAGTCAGGTTTATGGGGATTTGGGACAGACAGGGCCTGATGGCAGGGATAGCGGCAACCGCGAACTGTGGGCGGTTGACCGGGTTATTATTATTACATCAGATTGGAGGTGAGGGATCGGGCTTCCTTAGTGGATGGTTTTTCCCACTTACTTAGAGTCTTGATGCAGTCCTGCTGACTTATGATACTTATGTTACTGGATACTGAGATACTTTACTCGTATGGGTCGCTCCCCTCGAGTGCCACTCCGGAGTAGGCTTTAGACCGTGTTGGGTGCCGGTCAGACCGTGTTGGGTTCCGGTCATTTGGACAGTGGAGACCCTGAGTTCGTGAGATTGATGACAGAGCAGGCAGTACCAGTGTTTACTGGTGTATTGATTGGGTTTGGTCAGGCAGGCTTTGACTTTCTCAGGCATACTTTTAGCTATTCTTTTAGCTGGGCATTTTAGAGGCATTTTAGTGGTAGCTCTCTTTTATCAGTAGTTCTGTTTATAGCTTACCACCTCTCTTATTCTTTTTCTTGCCTCTGGTAGACTTGTGGGTACGTCGGGGTTTGAGGGTTTACCCACAGGGGGAGGCTACTGGTTTTACTAGTGGTTCTCACCCCCATTGTTGTTTTTCCCCTTTCCTCCCTTTGTTTTGCAGTGTCTGCTGCGGGAGTTGCGGATCTTCGGTTGACGGTTCGAGGCGAGGGAGTCGCGAGATAGATCCCTACCAGTGTTGATTCCTATAGTGGGATAGATGTACCAACCCGGATTGTGGGTTTCACTGTACTCAGTTGTATTTTATTATTTTAGTTATCTCCCTTTTTGGATTTATAGATGTTGTATAGGTGGCTTTTACTTGTATTACAGTTTCGGTGGATCAGATTATTGTATTATTATTTTTGGGAGATTGATATTGTACTTTTATTTTTCAGTTGTACAGTGATTCAGGTTTTTATTACAGCAGTTTTTCTTCAGCTCTGATATCTGTTTAGTCGTTAGATGGTACTTTGCAGGTTGGACGCTTCGCTTATGCGGGGTTCCGCATAGGTGGTGGATCTGTTGGCGAGCCCGGGTCGCAGTTTCGACCCCCGGGGCGTGACACCCAAACCTTTTTGGACTGCGTCGGTAATGTTTGTGAAGTTATTCTCCCTGGTGAAAGCATCTTGTTTGATTCATTGCTTGACATCGTCTTGCGAGGTGAACTACCAAGGCTCCTTTCCTTTGAAAAATTTTCTTTTGATTTCCGGGGAATCGCCTTTTTGGTAGTTATTGCAAGAGGCGCTTGAGTTGATCGTTTTGCTCCCATCTTGCAATTTCTTCTAATGTGCCCTGCATAACCACAACGAAAACATACCTTTGTTCTTGACGATCCCGAAGAGGGTGAGGTAGGGTTGTTGTCGTTGTACACAGTGATTTCCGTCGTCGGAGGAGGAGTTACCGACTGGGGCACAAAAACTGTTCCACTCGAACTAGGTTTGTCGCCAGTTTGAGTGTATCCGAGGCCGAATCGGTTTGTTTGACCAAGACCAAGCATCTTATCCAACTTGCTCCTTCCAGAAGAAAAACGCTTTAAATCATTTTTTAGTTGGAAAATGGTCTTCGTCATTTCCATTTTCTCCTGTCGGGCCTCAGTATAGAGCTTCAAGAAGTAACCAGCTTTATCAATCATTTTTACCTGTTCCTTCTCAAAATGCTCATTTTTCTCTTGAAGTGAAGCATTTGCTTTTATCAGGTTATCCCTTTCCACTTCAAGACTGGTCGAGAGAGAAGTTGCCCTTTTTACTTCTTTTTCGAGATCCTGCAATCTCTCTCTCAACCCCTTATTTTGCTTAGCTAGTTTCTTTGAATCCCTCAAAAGTTTATAGTAGGCTAGAGCAAAATCTTCACCTTCAGAGTTATTCGATTCGTCGTCCGTTGCAGTTTTTTCAACCTGGGAGGAGTTGGACAATGAATCGGATGTACTTGCCATTAAGCACATGAAGGGTGAAGATGTGGACGCGTGGAACGCCGTTGCGTTATTCTCTTCATCACTTGAAGATGACTCATTTGACGTTGAGGTGTCATCCCAAGTGACGGCTTGCATCGCTTTCTTCTTTGACGGATTCTTATTTGGACACTCAGTTGAGATATGGCCGTACCCTCGGCACTTGAAGCATTGGACTTGTCCCTCTGAGCTTTTCTTATCCTTTGAAAAACTTTCTTGCTTTCTTGACTTTTGTCTTGAAAAACCTTTGCCTTTCTTCCACTTTCCGAAGGATGGAGTTTTACTTGAATTACCCCTTCGAAAGTTTCGGCGAAACTTTCTTGTCAAGAGAGCAAGCTGCTTCTCAAAGTCCTCCATAGATAGGTTATCGTCGTCGTCTGAGGAGGATGAATCCGCGTCTTCTTCTTTTGTTGTTTTAAACGCAAAACCTGAAGACTTAGAAGAGGATGCCTTTCCCGAAGAATAGTTAGTAGGAAATGTCATTTCATAAGTTTCTAAAGAAACAACTAATTCTTCTACACGGATTTCGTCCGGGTGTTTAATAGTTTCAATGGCCGTAACCTTGGAACGAAATCTTTTAGGAAGAGTTCTTAGAATCTTTCTTACAACTTTAAATTCTAGAATTTTCTCTCCCAAGTTAGCACATGAATTCACGATGTCTTGCAATCGTGTATAGTAGTCTGTGAATGATTCATTTTCTGCCATGAAAATAGAGTCAAATCTGCTCGTAAGCATTTGTAGTTTTTGAATCTTCACAAGGTTAGTTCCCTCATGTGTAACTTGAAGAACATCCCAGATTTCTTTCGCAGTCTCACATGCCGAGACGCGAGAGAATTCCGTTTGTGACAAGGCATTAAATAAAGCATTAATTCCTTTGCCATTGTAAGAAGATACATCAACCTTTTCCTTGGTCCATTTCGACCTAGGTTTGATGGTGCGAACATCAGCAATAATTTCAGTTGGATTAGACCATCCTAACTCGATTGATTGCCACACCCGTTCGTCGATGGAAATTAAAAAGCCTTTCATCCGTACTTTCCAGTAGGCATAATTTGTTCCATCGAAGAACGGGGGTCTGTTGATGTTTCCACCTTCAACCATTGTTTACAACCCTATTCCCGCTATGATACCACTTGTTGGGTTATGATTAATTGGATTTAAATAGGGGAAAAAACACCTAGAGGGGGGTTGAATAGGTGTAAACTGTAAACACTCAAAAATCGTTGCGCAATAAAACCCAATGCGGAAATGAAAAATAACACGTACGATTTTTACGTGGAAAACTCCAAACCGGAGTAAAAAACCACGGGACCGATAACACGGCGAAATCCACTAGAATTAAAACACGTACAAGGTGATATACCGTACTCACTTACGACTCAACCTTTTCCATACGCTCCTAGTAGATATTCTCCGCTCGCTCCGCAACGCTCCTCGAATCCACGATTTGCGTCCAACGCCGAATCCACGACGTCCAACGTCGAATCCACGACGTCTGACCGAATCCACGGTCTTCACCCAGTAGCACGTCTCGAATCCATGAACGTACCTCGCTCCGAATCCACAAGAGCGGTTGCACCTTGAATCCACAAGGCCACGCGAGTCCACGCGCCGATTTTGGGAAAATCGTTGTTTTCGGGTGGTGATGATCCGCCGAATACTTAGATTAGAAATAGATCGGAAATACCATCTAAGTATTCATTAATTTGATTCTACTCAAAATCTGAGTTTGAAAACCTATAATCAAATTAATCAATATAGATGAAGAAACATAGATTTATTCTCGTTATTTCCTTTCTTCTCTATATGTGGATTTTTCTATTTCGGTCGTATACGGATCTCCCCTAAAAAATGAATCATAGGGTCTATTTATAGGTTAGAAACCATTGGAAGAGGATAAGAATCAAAAACTAACTTTTTCTGAAATTTTACAGGACGACGGTCCGGACTGGATTTATGGCGGTCCGGACTGTCGTAGTGAAACAGACTTTTTCTAGAAAAACATACCTTCGGGGTCCGGACTGTAATTTCCACGGTCCGGACTGTTCATGCAATTCCTGCAAATTCCACGTTCGGGGTCCGGACTGAAGTGACCAGGGTCCGGACTGGAATTGCGCATGAACTATCCTATGTTCGGGGTCCAGACTATAATGTCAGGTTCGGACTTTGAACATGTAGTATATCCAGTTTTTGATTTTTATGCAATTAAAAATTCATCCAAGTGTTTCTACACTATAAGAAGTATTCAGATCACCAAAAATATTTAGTTAAACGTACCTGATCCTTTTGAATTCTTCTTTCTTGAGATTGAGGTATATGATCCAAACTTCTTCATCTTCAATCTTCAAGACTTAATCAATTTCACGAAATACGCCAACACAAATTCCTTAACAGCAGGAGGGTAGGGTAATCGCTTATGCTTCACGGCAACTTAAGGATTATGAAAAGAATTACCCTACCCATGACCTGGAGCTAGCTGCTGTGATTTTCGCACTGAAGTTGTGGCGCCATTACCTATATGGGGAGCACTGCGAGATTTACACCGACCACAAGAGTTTGAAATATCTGTTCACACAGAAGGAGCTCAATTTGAGGCAGCGCAGATGGTTGGAGCTGTTAAAGGACTACGATGTGGACATACTCTACCATCCTGGCAAGGCCAACGTGGTCGCTGATGCCCTGAGCCGGAGAGCAGTACAGAGCCTATCCTTGATGATTACCGACCAGGCACCATTACTTGAGCAGATGAGGCGATTAGAGCTTGAGGTAGTGTCCCCTGGGGTCTCTGCTCGACTTATGTCTCTAGTCGTGCAGCCCACTCTGTTGGACAGGATTAGAGAGAGACAGAGTGAGGACCCCCATTTGACCAGGATCAGAGAGCAGATTTCGAGCGGTCATGCAGGGGATTTTTCTGTTGATGCTTCGGGAGTACTGCGGTACAGGGACCGAGCTTGCGTGCCTATGGATACAGAGATTCGAGAGCAGATTTTGAGGGAGGCCCACTATACACCTTATACCATTCATCCAGGTGGGATTAAGATGTATAGGGACCTCAAGGCACAGTTTTGGTGGAACGGGATGAAAAGAGACATTGGGAGATTTGTGGCACACTGCTTAACTTGTCAGCAAGTAAAGGCTGGGCATCGTGTACCCGATGGCAAGTTGCAGAGTCTCCCAATCCCTGAATGGAAATGGGAACATGTTACTATGGACTTTGTTACTGGACTACCGAGGGCACAGACTGGAGCGGATGCAATTTGGGTAGTTATGGATAGACTCACCAAATCCGCTCACTTTTTACCGGTGCAGGTGACTTGGTCACTCGAGCGGCTGGCGCAGCTGTACTTAGACGAGGTGGTGAGGCTGCATGGTGTACCTGCCTCCATTGTATCTGATCGAGATCTGAGGTTTGTTTCATACTTTTGGAGGAGCCTACAGGCCACTTTAGGGACACAGCTCAGTTTCAGCACAGCGTTTCACCCGCAGACAGACGGACAGTCAGAGCGTACTATACAGATTCTTGAGGACATGCTCCGGTCTTGCACGCTTGACTTTGGAGGGGGTTGGGTGCGACACTTATCACTGGCAGAGTTTGCGTACAACAATAGCTTTCAAGCGAGCATCCAGATGGCTCCGTTTGAGGCATTGTATGGACGCAAGTGTCGTTCCCCGC
This sequence comes from Tillandsia leiboldiana, assembly GCA_029204045.2. Lineage (NCBI taxonomy): Eukaryota > Viridiplantae > Streptophyta > Magnoliopsida > Poales > Bromeliaceae > Tillandsia > Tillandsia leiboldiana. The sequence goes on along the minus strand of CM055062.1, from coordinate 46,891,366 downwards.
TTTATTGGAGCGATGTGGGTGAAAGACGGACACTGGGGCCAGAGTTGCTGCGAGAGGCAGATGATAAGGTCAGGGTAGTCAGGCAGCATCTTCAGACCGCTTAGAGCAGACAGAGGAGCTACGCAGATGTGCGGAGGCGAGACCTTGAGTTTATGGTTGGAGATCATGTCTTTTTGAAAGTCTCGCATTCAAAGGGGATCCGGAGATTTGGGATTCATGGGAAACTGAGCCCTCGTTATATTGGACCTTTCGAGGTATTGGAGCGCATAGGGCCAGTTGCCTACAGGCTTGCACTTCCTCCCAGACTTGCTGGTGTCCACGATGTGTTTCATTTATCGACTTTGAGGAGGTATGTTTATGACACGTCACACATCATCGACTTCACCCCACTGGAGATCACTGAGGACTTGAGCTATGTCGAGCGGCCGTTGCGGATTTTGGACCGTGAGGTTAGGGAGTTGCGCAGCCGGGCTATCCCTTATGTGAAGATCCTCTGGAGCAGCCATGATGAGCGCGAGGGTACATGGGAGCTAGAGTCGGCGATGATGGACGCTTACCACCACTTGTTCGAGGCCCCGGCTTGAGGTATGACTTTTGTTTCGAGGACAAAACTTTTTCTTGTAGGGGAGGATGTAGTGGTCCAGATTTCCCATGCAACCTTTCCGATGAATCCACTGTGTAGAACACCTAGTGTTGGTGTGTTTGGCCCATGGTGCATCAAAGGGATGCCACAGATGGACCCTGTGAGACATTTTTAGCTGATTTGGCCTTCGGCTGCATTTGCCGAATTTTAGAAAGGGTTTTGGGCCAAACAGAGGTTGGATTTGGATTCAGCGCGGAAAAACGCTTGAAAACGGCTATTTGCTTGTTAAATTCTGAGTCCGGATGCCCAAAAACGGACTCCCGAAAGTTTTTAGTGGTTCCTGGTGTATGGGGGGGACCGTGGACCGCCGGCTTGCCACGTGGCGGCCTATTATTGGCCGGTTCGCAACGCTCGGTCTATGGAGTGGTGCGGCTGGGTGCATGAGCCCGGCGCAGGACACGTAGCAGGCGGGGATTGGCTGGCTTTTGGTGCGCGGTCCACGGAGTTCGTGCGGCGGTGCATGGTTTTGAGCGGCGGTACAGGGTTTCGGGCGGGAGACACGTGTCGACCCCCAGTTGGCTGGCGCTGGGTGTGCGGTCCACGGAGTTCCCCGCGCGAGTGCATGGACCCCTCGCAGGGACACGTGGCGGCAGGCCATTGGCGTGCTCACGAGGTGCGGCGCACGAGGGCGCGGGATGGCACCTCGGGGCGCGGGCTGGCACCTCGGGGCGCGGGCTGGCACCTCGGGGCGCGGGCTGGCACCTCGGGGCGCGTGCATGGCAGGCGCTCAGGCGGCGCCTGCCCGCACGTGTGACCGCGACAGTGCAGCGGCCACGTGGCGCCCAGCTATTCGCGGGCGCCACCTACCCGTTTGACCGAGCGGCGCCACGCGTCGGCGCCGGACGCGCCCGCACAGCTGTTTGCTGTGCGGGACACGCGTCCGTCGCCCAGGCGGGCCACGCGGCGGCTCTTGACGCGCCCCGCACAGCTGTTTGCTGTGCGGGACACGTGTCAGCTTGGGGACGATTCGGGCGCGTCGGATGGGAGGCCGTCCGACCCGTCTGGCGGATTCGGGCGCCTGAAACTTGGGCCCGAATCCGCCAGGCCCTTTAGTGCGGGTTGGGCCTATAAATAGTGCTCTTGGAGGCCTTTTTTCTCTTTTTCTGAGCAGTTTTTCACAGGGACTTCCTCTGGGATTTTCTTCCTCCACTTGAGCTACATTTCACAGAGCATCCTTGGGATTTTTAGGGGCACGCATCCTGAGGTTTTCGTTTTTACGGTGCGGCGCGACGCTCGTTCTCCGGCGACCCGTTTCGTCACAGTTCAGTACGCGGACTCCCCCGGCTCACACCAACCTCCGATTTAGGCGATTCTTGTGCCGTTGGACTCACGATAGGTAGGACTCCGATTTCTCTGTTTTGAGCTCTCCCTCTTTCCAAATCTATCTTGGGGTTTTCAGAGCTTCCTTTTGACCCTTTTTCTTTCGTGGAGTTTTGGACAGCGCTACGGTATTTCGGCCATATCTTTGCGCACAGGCATCGGATTGAGGTGTGCCAAAAGGCGTTTTTCATCTACACAGCGCAAGGAACCCCCTCAAATTTTCTGGGAATTTTCTGAATATTTTTCGAAGGTGAGAAATCTCTGTTAACAGAAAGTAGTGTTACAGTTTTTTAGATCGGTTTATTTCGGGGTGGTTCCCTTGTCGAATTTGTTTCTCAGTGTAGGAAACTCGGATTTGAGCGTGCAGGTACTCGTTTCGACTGGTTCGTCGCGAGGATCGTGACAGTATTTTTCTTGGAATTTTTCGAGCATTTTTCACAGGTGAAAACAGGGAAACTCTGGACTGTTGTATTTTGGACAGATTTTGGAGCATTGTATGATTAAATTATGTTTGTTCTTTTGGGGATTGTTGTGCAGTGTTGAGGTGACTGTTTGGACCGAGCGTGGATTTCGCCTTTGGACAGGGAATTAGCGCTCGAGGTGGGTACCGTTGTAAAGTACCGGGGCTTTGGATAGCGCGCCGACCACACAGATGACTTGGAGCAGAGAGTTGCCTTGAGCATGTTGCATCTGAGGTTACAGTTGATGCCGGGTTGATTCGGATCAACGCGGAAGCTCCAGCTCGAATTGAGGTTTTTTCGGGCTTTGTAGGCCGATTGAGGATGAGATTGGGAATTTCCGACTTCACCGTGGAGCGCCGGAAATTCGGGAACACTTGGAACAGGCGTACTTTCATATTACAGCGAGGTTCGGGAGGTTCCGGACTGACGCGGAGGACCCGGAGGCAAAAAGTGAGTCGGAACTGGCAATTTTGGAGCCGGTAATTGATTTGAGCACCCCGACTCAACGGATAAGCTTTTTGAGGAGGAAAAGCTGTGGACACGGGTACTTTTGATTTACAGCGAGGTTCGGGAGGTTCCGGACTGACGCGGAGGACCCGGAGGCAAAAAGTGAGTCGGAACTGGCAATTTTGGAGCCGGTAATTGATTTGAGCACCCCGCCTCAACGGATGAGCTTTTTGGAGAGAAAAAGCTGTGAGCGCGTGTATTTTCGATTTACAGCGGAGTTCGGGAAGTTCCGGGCAGCGGCGGAGAGCCCGAAGGCAAAAAGTGAGTTGGAGTTGGAATTATTGGAATTAATTAATTAGTTAATTAATTATAAAGCTTTTGCTTTATAAAAGCAGGCTCCACCTCCACCCTCTGCAGCAGGAAAAGAGAAAGAAAGAAAAAGAGAAAGAAAGAAAGGAAAAGAAAAGAGAGGAAAAGGGAAAAAGAAAAGAAAGGAAAGGGATTGGAGCTTCTTGGATTTTTGGACTCGCCGTTGGAGGCCGTGCGAAGCTCGTGGGCGTGCGACGTGCGACAACGAGGTAAGTAATTGCAGTTTTTGGGGTTTTTTCGGTGTTTTGGAGCTTTGAGGATTTTTAATTGGTGTTTAAAAATCATGAAAAATATGGATTCTTGGATTTTTGGGATTTTTGGATTTTATCGGATTTTTCGGGGCTTTTCTTGGTTTTGCCGTCGCCGGCGGCCGTGCGCGCGCGCAACGGCGCACGCGCGGCGCCAGGGTGCTGCTATTGGCAGCACCCTGCGGCGACTTGCCGCTAGGCGCGGCGCCGCGTGCAGCAAAGGGCAGCACGCGGCGCTGCCTGGCCGCGCGCAGGCGCGCGCGGCAGGGCCGCGCGCAGGGGCGCGCGGCAGGGCCGCGCGCGTGCGCGCGGCATCTCCTGGCCGCGCGCGGGCGCGCGCGGCAGGGCCGCGCGCAGGGGCGCGCGGCAGGGCCGCGCGCGTGCGCGCGGCACCTTCTGGCCGCGCGCAGGCGTGCGCGGCAGGGCCGCGCGCAGGGGCACGCGGCAGGGCCGCACGCGGGCCTGCGCGGGCCGCGCGCGGGCCTGCGCAGGCGCGCGGCCGCGCGCAGCGCAGTGGGCTGCGAGCGGGCCCGCGCGCAGCGCCTCTGGGCGCTGCGCGCAGCGCCGCTGGGCACCGCGCGCAGCGCCGCTGGGCGCTGTGCGCAGCGCCGCCGGGCGCTGCGCGGTGCGCTCCGGCACCGCGCAGCAGGTCGCTGCGCGGCGCCGCTTGGTTGGGCGGCGTGCGGCGGGCCTCCCTCATCGCGCGGCTGGTTTTTCGCCGCTCGGCGTGCTCCCGGGACAGCGGTGGCGCCTCGGTTTGCGTGCCGGCACCGTTTTTCGCCGTCAACCGTTGTTTCCCACCGTCGGCCGCTGTCTTTCGCGGGTTTTCGCCGTGTTTTCGCCGTCGGAGCCGTGGGCCGCCGTCGGCCGCTGTTTTCGCTCGCTGTTTTGCGCAGTTTTTTCGCCGTTTTTCGCGAGCAGGTTGCGAGCAGTTTCGCAAGCGGTTCCGCTGTTTCGCTCGCTGTTTTTGCGCAGTTTTTCGCCGTTTTTCGCGAGCAGGTTGCGAGCAGTTTCGCAAGCGGTTCCGCTGTTTCGCTCGCTGTTTTTGCGCAGTTTTTCGCCGTTTTTCGCGAGCAGGTTGCGAGCAGTTTCGCAAGCGATTCCGTTGTTTCGCTCGCTGTTTTTGCGCAGTTTTTCGCCGTTTTTCGCGAGCAGGTTCCGAGCAGTTTCGCAAGCGGTTCCGCTGTTTCGCTCGCTGTTTTTGCGCAGTTTTTCGCCATTTTTCGCGAGCAGTTTGCGAGCGGTTTAGCGCGTTTTTCGGGCAGATTTCGCGAGCAGTTTGCGCAGTTTTCGCTGGTTTTTCGCAAGCTGTTTTTGAGCAGTTTTTGCGCCGACGGGGCTGTTTTCGCCGTCGGGCGCTGGTTTTCGCCGACGGGCTGTTTTTCGCCGTCGGGCGCTGATTTTTCGCTGACGGAGGCGATTTTCGCCGACGGAGGCTGTTTTTCGCCGTCGGATGCTCGGCTTTGACCAATTTGATTGATTTTGCGATTTCTTCGCTTCTGGCCGCTTGCGGTGCGGTTTTTGCTTCCGCGGAGCGCGCGGTCGTGTGGTTGGTCGCCGCGTGCTCCGTTTTGCGTGCGGTTTCTGGCATCGGGCTTCGTGTTGCGTGCGGACCCCTTGGAGGCCAGGTAAGCCCGCGGTGCCAATTGCAAGTGTCGACGAGCAATTGGTGGCTTTCTGAGGTGGGTTGGTTTTCTCTCCAAGTCTACGGACTTCCTTCTAATTCTATGTGATAGGATTGCATGCTAGTTTAAGTGTTTTCTTGGAACTTAACTAGCACCCCCGTCATATGTGCATGAGTTTGACCAGACCATTTGTGAACCTTAATTTGGGCTAGGTTCCTTTATGCTTTAGACATCCCGCACTTTTCATATCCTTCGGGACTTAGAGTTTCCTCGCCCGGGTAGTGGGCTGAGTGGTCAGAGTGTTGTGGGACGGGTGTTGCACTCGGGCCCGGGGGGCCGAGTGGGGTCTGGTGGCTGGGTTAGGCCAGTGTTAGCATTTTGGGGAGCCGTTTCAGATAAACGGTGGTCCCGGGGGTTTTCCTTTCCACTGTTCTTCTCGTCACCACCAGGTTGGGATCGTGGTGCACGTGTGTTAGCAGGACCTTGAACCCAGAACCTTTTTGGATAAATACATGATTTTAGTTAGCCAATGTTTCTTCCAAGCCTCGCAAGGTTGTCTGTGTCTGTTCTCGTCCGTTGGGACGAAGGCATCAGCTCTTCGAGGCTTGGGCATAAAACTTGATTTCAAAGGGTTTTCCTAAAAGAGACTAAAAATCATTAAAAAGATGGATTTCTCTCAGATCGAATGGTTTTCTGAAATAAATGACATGGTTTCTTATAAACTTATCCACCCGAGCGGATTCGAGTGATCTGGGTTCTAAGGGCTGCTTTCTCTCTTGGGGACGTAGATGTTAGTCTCCCTGGGTTTCGGACCCTTCGTAGATCTGGCCGTGGAGTAGCTCCGGCCGTGAGTTGAGTGTTGAGTTCAGTGGAGTTGTGTTGTGGGAGCCGTGGGAGAGACGGTGGTCCCAGCTGTGTAGTACCTTCGTTGAGTGGGTCTGTGTTGTGAGATTGAGTCGTGGTGGGTTCTCCGACTGAGTTTGCGCTTTGAGCATCGAGATACCGATCTGTTTGATCGAGGACCACAGCCTGCAGGAGCCACTTGTGAGACAGTGATACTGATGAGATACTTGAGTTCGGTAGGGTCGCACCCCTCGAACCACGCCCCGGGTGCGTTGATGATTCCGAGCCTGATGAGGCTGCGATGATGATACCGAGCCTGACGAGGCTGCGATGATGCGCCTAGTTCATATACTAGAGGTCGCTTGATACCCCTGGCCGAGCTACCATGGGGTCACTGTGTGAGATATCGAGTTTGTCCGTTGGGACACCTTGGTTGATACACCAGGGGGCGCAGGCTTGACTCGACTGGACCCTGTGGGGCAGTCGCTGAGATTTGAGATACTCTGAGAGAGTGATGGCGTAGCTTGTGTCATAGTAGAGCGTCTTGGGCTTAGTACTTGTGACATATTGTCAGCAGTGAGTGACTGCATACCATCATCCATAGTCTCTTCTTATTGAGCATAGTAGATAGAGGCATGATAGCTGTAGATTCTTTTCCAGCTTATTTATATTTATCATCAGTCTTTTCTCTATCTTATGCCTCTGGTAGACTTAGTGGGCAGACCGTGGTTCTTGGAGACGGTACCCACTGAGAACTACTGTAGGATGTAGTTCTCACACCCTCTGTCGGTGACAGGTTGCTGAGGCTTTCTTCCGTTCCTGCTGTGCTTGACTGGACGGACCGAGGACAGGGAGTCGCGTGATAGTTCCCTACCAGCATTGTTACTTTAGAGAGAGGTAGATGTACCATCCCGGATTGTGGGAGTTGGTTATGTTTCCTGTTTAGCTATCTCCCATTTGGATTTGTAGATGTTGTATAGGTGCACTTCTTTTTGTATCATCTGATTTTGGGAGATAGGCTATGTGTTGTAGCAGCTTTGTAGTTGAGAAAAATTTTATAGTACAGCTTTTTATCCGCTCTGATATCTGTGTAGCTGTAGTTTTGTCTTTTGCAGGCTAGACGCTGCATCTGTACGGCAGTTTCCGTACAGATGGTGGATCTGTTAGCGGGCCCGGGTCGCAGTTTCGACCCCGGGGCGTGACAGATTAGAGTGGTATCAGAGCCTAGGATATAGGTCATTGAGGACTTAGAAACCCTAGGCTTGTGGTTGGACATTAGGATGACTACGTGAGAGTCGTGACTGTTAGCGAGAGTCCAGATTGAGTTTTTACCTCTCCCTTGGGTTGGGATGAGTGATTTGATGTGTTATTCTCTCAAAGTGATTATGTTGGCTGCAGACAACATAATACTTTAGGAAGGGTAACAAATTTTAGACTCTCGCTGGATTGGGTCGTATGGTTGTTGTGTCCTGATGTTTGTTTTTGTTTCAGTTACTTGCGATGCCGCCGAGACGTCGTGCAGCGACGAGCGGGCGTTTGACCTCAGCTGAGGAGCCCGGACGGCGGGCTGCCGAGCAGGCTAGGCAGGGTGAGGTACAGGATCTGCGGGCTCAGGGGGCCCAGATGTCGGAGGCGTTGCGGCGCCAGGAGAAGAACATGGAGCGTGTGTTGCGCATGTTTGAGCTGAGAGCATCTCCCGGGGTATCGCCAGTAGTACTCCAGCCGCGACATTGTCGATTTCGACCCTGGTCACACCACTGATGGTGCAGGAGTAGCGAGAGGTTGCCAACCGGTTATTCTACTTCATCCAGTCCCATCCCCTGCAGATTTTGGGATTTAAGTTGGGGGCCTTGGGAGGCCGAGAACTGGATCGCTGCTATGGAAAAGCTGTTCAAGGATTGTTCATCCAGGAGAAGCTTCTGGGCGCTTGATCTTGCGCCTTTCGTTTGGGACGCCGAGAGTTGGTGGCGTCGGGTTCGTCCTGTTGGACCCCCGAGAGCGAGTTTCCGCGATGGTTGAGCAGTGGGCCCCTTGTCACCCAGGTTGAGGCTTCGGGGTCGTTTATGTTGAGAGGGGACTGCACCTGGATATCTTTCTCATTGTATATTCTCGGCGAGGGCCGACCGTTGATGCAGCGATTGGGCATGTGCGATGGATTGACCGGGGATCACTGATCACGTCCAGGAGGGACGGAGATCGAGGGACCAGCTCCAGAGAGAGAGTCTTCCAGTATTGCCTGATTTCGGGATAGTGGAGTGGATCGAGGTTGCCATGGTGCCAGCCTCAGGATCATGTGTCTCAGAGGAGATAGAGACCTGGAGGTTCTCGGCAGTCGAGGCGCCAGGATACTGGATTGGAGACCGTGATAGTGATCGACATGGTTATGGAACCTTGCAGTCGAGGTTGTGCCCGGCTAGTGTTCAGAACCCGGTAGGGGCTTTCTGAGCTTGCCTTGCGGTCAAGTGGATTGACTGAGGCCTGTGATTGTTAGTATTTGAAGGATCGCGTTCTCCAGCTGTGTTGAACGGGTTAGCAGCCGGGCCCGTCGTGGACATTTGGTTTTATTTCCGAGGTGGCTTAGAGCTTCAAGATCACTGGAGGATTGTGCAGCAACTCCCAAGAGGGGAGATGTTGGTTGCCTAATCGAGAGATGTACCTGCGGAACTTGATTGTTTTGGTTGCTGAGGAGCAACGGAGGATTTTTGCCTTTTGGAGACTTCGATCTTTTGGAAGCCACCAGCCGCAGAGGTGTATGTTTATAGACTTGAGTTTACGCGGGGAGTTTGGACCGTGATTTTCGTCTGATAGGAGGAGGTGTAATGGAATCCTCGCACTTTATCGGCTTTTCTTCGTTGGAGTCGAACAAGGATTTGAGCTATCTGAAGCAACCGAAGAAGTTCTTGCTTGTGAAGTTATGGAATTTACGGTTGAGTTTACCCAGTGAAGGTTCGGTGGTGCCTGTATGTCAAGTTAGAGCGACCACCTGAGAGCCAAGAGGATGAGTTTGGGTTGCTGATTGGTGGGCGCCAGGTTAGCGGATCGCTTGGTACTTGGTATGACTTCCTTTCCTGGTGATTGAGATCAGAGTTTTGCACCCCGACATGGTTGAGTTGGTGGATTGTGGTTTTGGGGTGGCGGCCACAGCAGGGGCAGCTTCAACATCTCTCTCTCCTTGTTTTCCCGTTTTAACGCCGAAAATAGCAGCGGAATGGAAAAATTTCGAAGGACTACTCCAGAAAAGGAGGCGATGCGGGAACCGGTTCTTGTTTGATCGGGGTGAAGGCATCGGTCCTTTGGAAATTTCGGACTTTTCGCTATTTTTGGTTGCTTTTCTTTTGAGAGAGAGTTGGAGTTGATAATATTCCTGATGTGGGTTTCTTGTGGTAGGGTGTGTGTTTTGGTTTCGAGGACGAAACCTTTTGAAGGAGGGGAGAATGTAAAGTACCGGGGCTTTGGATAGCGCGCCGACCACACAGATGACTTGGAGCAGAGAGTTGCCTTGAGCATGTTGCATCTGAGGTTACAGTTGATGCGGGGTTGATTCGGATCAACGCGGAAGCTCCAGCTCGAATCGAGGTTTTTCCGGGCTTTGTAGGCCGATTGAGGATGAGATTGGGAATTTCCGACTTCACCGTGGAGCGCCGGAAATTCGAGAACACTTGGAACAGGCGTACTTTCATATTACAGCGAGGTTCGGGAGGTTCCGGACTGACGCGGAGAACCCGGAGGCAAAAAGTGAGTCGGAACTGGCAATTTTGGAGCCGGTAATTGATTTGAGCACCCCGACTCAACGGATAAGCTTTTTGAGGAGGAAAAGCTGTGGACACGGGTACTTTTTATTTACAGCGAGGTTCGGGAGGTTCCGGACTGACGCGGAGGACCCGGAGGCAAAAAGTGAGTCGGAACTGGCAATTTTGGAGCCGGTAATTGATTTGAGCACCCCGCCTCAACGGATGAGCTTTTTGGAGAGAAAAAGCTGTGAGCGCGTGTATTTTCGATTTACAGCGGAGTTCGGGAAGTTCCGGGCAGCGGCGGAGAGCCCGAAGGCAAAAAGTGAGTTGGAGTTGGAATTATTGGAATTAATTAATTAGTTAATTAATTATAAAGCTTTTGCTTTATAAAAGCAGGCTCCACCTCCACCCTCTGCAGCAGGAAAAGAGAAAGAAAGAAAAAGAGAAAGAAAGAAAGGAAAAGAAAAGAGAGGAAAAGGGAAAAAGAAAAGAAAGGAAAGGGATTGGAGCTTCTTGGATTTTTGGACTCGCCGTTGGAGGCCGTGCGAAGCTCGTGGGCGTGCGACGTGCGACAACGAGGTAAGTAATTGCAGTTTTTGGGGTTTTTTCGGTGTTTTGGAGCTTTGAGGATTTTTAATTGGTGTTTAAAAATCATGAAAAATATGGATTCTTGGATTTTTGGGATTTTTGGATTTTATCGGATTTTTCGGGGCTTTTCTTGGTTTTGCCGTCGCCGGCGGCCGCGCGCGCGCGCAACGGCGCACGCGCGGCGCCAGGGTGCTGCTATTGGCAGCACCCTGCGGCGACTTGCCGCTGGGCGCGGCGCCGCGTGCAGCAAAGGGCAGCACGCGGCGCTGCCTGGCCGCGCGCAGGAGCGCGCGGCAGGGCCGCGCGCGTGCGCGCGGCACCTCCTGGCCGCGCGCAGGCGCGCTCGGCAGGGCCGCGCGCGTGCGCGCGGCATCTCCTGGCCGCGCGCGGGTGCGCGCGGCAGGGCCGCGCGCAGGGGCGCGCGGCAGGGCCGCGCGCGTGCGCGCGGCACCTTCTGGCCGCGCGCAGGGGCGCGCGGCAGGGCCGCGCGCGGGCCTGCTTGGGCCGCGCGGGCCGCGCGCGGGCCTGCGCAGGCACGCGGCCGCGCGCAGCGCAGTGGGCTGCGCGCGGGCCCGCGCGCAGCGCCGCTGGGCGCTGTGCGCAGCGCCGCTGGGCGCTGTGCGCAGCGCAGCTGGGCGCTGCGCGGTGCGCTCCGGCACCGCGCAGCAGGTCGCTGCGCGGCGCCGCTTGGTTGGGCGGCGTGCGGCGGGCCTCCCTCGTCGCGCGGCTGGTTTTTCGCCGCTCGGCGTGCTCCCGGGACAGCGGTGGCGCCTCGGTTCGCGTGCCGGCACCGTTTTTCGCCGTCAACCGTTGTTTCCCACCGTCGGCCGCTGTCTTTCGCGGGTTTTCGCCGTGTTTTCGCCGTCGGAGCCGTGGGCCGCCGTCGGCCGCTGTTTTCGCTCGCTGTTTTGCGCAGTTTTTTCGCCTTTTTCGCGAGCAGTTTGCGAGCGGTTTAGCGCGTTTTTCGGGCAGATTTCGCGAGCAGTTTGCGCAGTTTTCGCTGGTTTTTCGCAAGCTGTTTTTGAGCAGTTTTTGCGCCGACGGGGCTGTTTTCGCCGTCGGGCGCTGGTTTTCGCCGACGGGCTGTTTTTTGCCGTCGGGCGCTGATTTTTCGCTGACGGAGGCTGTTTTCGCCGACGGAGGCTGTTTTTCGCCGTCGGATGCTCGGCTTTGACCAATTTGATTGATTTGTCGATTTCTTCGCTTCTGGCAGCTTGCGGTGCGGTTTTTGCTTTCGCGGAGCGCGCGGTCGTGTGGTTGGTCGCCGCGTGCTCCGTTTTGCGTGCGGTTTCTGGCATCGGGCTTCGTGTTGCGTGCGGACCCCTTGGAGGCCAGGTAAGCCCGCGGTGCCAATTGCAAGTGTCGACGAGCAATTGGTGGCTTTCTGAGGTGGGTTGGTTTTCTCTCCAAGTCTACGGACTTCCTTCTAATTCTATGTGATAGGATTGCATGCTAGTTTAAGTGTTTTCTTGGAACTTAACTAGCACCCCCGTCATATGTGCATGAGTTTGACCAGACCATTTGTGAACCTTAATTTGGGCTAGGTTCCTTTATGCTTTAGACATCCCGCACTTTTCATATCCTTCGGGACTTAGAGTTTCCTCGCCCGGGTAGTGGGCTGAGTGGTCAGAGTGTTGTGGGACGGGTGTTGCACTCGGGCCCGGGGGGCCGAGTGGGGTCTGGTGGCTGGGTTAGGCCAGTGTTAGCATTTTGGGGAGCCGTTTCAGATAAACGGTGGTCCCGGGGGTTTTCCTTTCCACTGTTCTTCTCGTCACCACCAGGTTGGGATCGTGGTGCACGTGTGTTAGCAGGAACTTGAACCCAGAACCTTTTTGGATAAATACATGATTTTAGTCAGCCAATGTTTCTTCCAAGCCTCGCAAGGTTGTCTGTGTCTGTTCTCGTCCGTTGGGACGAAGGCATCAGCTCTTCGAGGCTTGGGCATAAAACTTGATTTCAAAGGGTTTTCCTAAAAGAGACTAAAAATCATTAAAAAGATGGATTTCTCTCAGATCGAATGGTTTTCTGAAATAAATGACATGGTTTCTTATAAACTTATCCACCCGAGCGGATTCGAGTGATCTGGGTTCTAAGGGCTGCTTTCTCTCTTGGGGACGTAGATGTTAGTCTCCCTGGGTTTCGGACCCTTCGTAGATCTGGCCGTGGAGTAGCTCCGGCCGTGAGTTGAGTGTTGAGTTCAGTGGAGTTGTGTTGTGGGAGCCGTGGGAGAGACGGTGGTCCCAGCTGTGTAGTACCTTCGTTGAGTGGGTCTGTGTTGTGAGATTGAGTCGTGGTGGGTTCTCCGACTGAGTTTGCGCTTTGAGCATCGAGATACCGATCTGTTTGATCGAGGACCACAGCCTGCAGGAGCCACTTGTGAGACAATGATACTGATGAGATACTTGAGTTCGGTGGGGTCGCACCCCTCGAACCACGCCCCGGGTGCGTTGATGATTCCGAGCCTGATGAGGCTGCGATGATGATACCGAGCCTGACGAGGCTGCGATGATGCGCCTAGTTCATATACTAGAGGTCGCTTGATACCCCTGGCCGAGCTACCATGGGGTCACTGTGTGAGATATCGAGTTTGTCCGTTGGGACACCCTGGTTGATACACCAGGGGGCGCAGGCTTGACTCGACTGGACCCTGTGGGGCAGTCGCTGAGATTTGAGATACTCTGAGAGAGTGATGGCGTAGCTTGTGTCATAGTAGAGCGTCTTGGGCTTAGTACTTGTGACATATTGTCAGCAGTGAGTGACTGCATACCATCATCCATAGTCTCTTCTTATTGAGCATAGTAGATAGAGGCATGATAGCTGTAGATTCTTTTCCAGCTTATTTATATTTATCATCAGTCTTTTCTCTATCTTATGCCTCTGGTAGACTTAGTGGGCAGACCGTGGTTCTTGGAGACGGTACCCACTGAGAACTACTGTAGGATGTAGTTCTCACACCCTCTATCGGTGACAGGTTGCTGAGGCTTTCTTCCGTTCCTGCTGTGCTTGACTGGACGGACCGAGGACAGGGAGTCGCGTGATAGTTCCCTACCAGCATTGTTACTTTAGAGAGAGGTAGATGTACCATCCCGGATTGTGGGAGTTGGTTATGTTTCCTGTTTAGCTATCTCCCATTTTGATTTGTAGATGTTGTATAGGTGCACTTCTTTTTGTATCATCTGATTTTGGGAGATAGGCTATGTGTTGTAGCAGCTTTGTAGTTGAGAAAAATTTTATAGTACAGCTTTTTATCCGCTCTGATATCTGTGTAGCTGTAGTTTTGTCTTTTGCAGGCTAGACGCTGCGTCTGTACGGCAGTTTCCGTACAGATGGCGGATCTGTTAGCGGGCCCGGGTCGCAGTTTCGACCCCGGGGCGTGACAACCGTTGTAATCCTCCTACTTGTGATAACCCACTAGGCATATTGGAGCTAGTCCTATGTTATATTGCTAGTAGGCTAGTGGAATAAATATAGCATGCTTAATTGGAAGGAAATGGACTTGTGGTTGATACTTGCATCTTTAAAGGACTAGGTATTAATAAAAGGTTTAATTCTTGCAAAAGATATGTTGTTTAAAACCCATGGAAATAGTTGCTAAACTATATCATGTTAATTGTATATTGGGACATCCTATGTATGTATAGAGACCGGCTTATGGCAACTTGGTACAGTGGATATTCATGAAAAAGCATACTCTAGTTTGTAAGAATTAGAATAACCAAAATCATGTTATTAAGTAAAGGACTTTTGCATGCTTGTATGGTCACCTAGTTAGGCCACTATTTTCTGCTACACTATCATGCTGGAATTGACTTCGGAGAAACCATGCTGTTATTCATTAAAAAGATGGATTTCTCTCAGATCGAATGGTTTTCTGAAATAAATGACATGGTTTCTTATAAACTTATCCACCCGAGCGGATTCGAGTGATCTGGGTTCTAAGGGCTGCTTTCTCTCTTGGGGACGTAGATGTTAGTCTCCCTGGGTTTCGGACCCTTCGTAGATCTGGCCGTGGAGTAGCTCCGGCCGTGAGTTGAGTGTTGAGTTCAGTGGAGTTGTGTTGTGGGAGCCGTGGGAGAGACGGTGGTCCCAGCTGTGTAGTACCTTCGTTGAGTGGGTCTGTGTTGTGAGATTGAGTCGTGGTGGGTTCTCCGACTGAGTTTGCGCTTTGAGCATCGAGATACCGATCTGTTTGATCGAGGACCACAGCCTGCAGGAGCCACTTGTGAGACAGTGATACTGATGAGATACTTGAGTTCGGTGGGGTCGCACCCCTCGAACCACGCCCCGGGTGCGTTGATGATTCCGAGCCTGATGAGGCTGCGATGATGATACCGAGCCTGACGAGGCTGCGATGATGCGCCTAGTTCATATACTAGAGGTCGCTTGATACCCCTGGCCGAGCTACCATGGGGTCACTGTGTGAGATATCGAGTTTGTCCGTTGGGACACCCTGGTTGATACACCAGGGGGCGCAGGCTTGACTCGACTGGACCCTGTGGGGCAGTCGCTGAGATTTGAGATACTCTGAGAGAGTGATGGCGTAGCTTGTGTCATAGTAGAGCGTCTTGGGCTTAGTACTTGTGACATATTGTCAGCAGTGAGTGACTGCATACCATCATCCATAGTCTCTTCTTATTGAGCATAGTAGATAGAGGCATGATAGCTGTAGATTCTTTTCCAGCTTATTTATATTTATCATCAGTCTTTTCTCTATCTTATGCCTCTGGTAGACTTAGTGGGCAGACCGTGGTTCTTGGAGACGGTACCCACTGAGAACTACTGTAGGATGTAGTTCTCACACCCTCTGTCGGTGACAGGTTGCTGAGGCTTTCTTCCGTTCCTGCTGTGCTTGACTGGACGGACCGAGGACAGGGAGTCGCGTGATAGTTCCCTACCAGCATTGTTACTTTAGAGAGAGGTAGATGTACCATCCCGGATTGTGGGAGTTGGTTATGTTTCCTGTTTAGCTATCTCCCATTTGGATTTGTAGATGTTGTATAGGTGCACTTCTTTTTGTATCATCTGATTTTGGGAGATAGGCTATGTGTTGTAGCAGCTTTGTAGTTGAGAAAAATTTTATAGTACAGCTTTTTATCCGCTCTGATATCTGTGTAGCTGTAGTTTTGTCTTTTGCAGGCTAGACGCTGCGTCTGTACGGCAGTTTCCGTACAGATGGCGGATCTGTTAGCGGGCCCGGGTCGCAGTTTCGACCCCGGGGCGTGACAACCGGTGTAATCCTCCTACTTGTGATAACCCACTAGGCATATTGGAGCTAGTCCTATGTTATATTGCTAGTAGGCTAGTGGAATAAATATAGCATGCTTAATTGGAAGGAAATGGACTTGTGGTTGATACTTGCATCTTTAAAGGACTAGGTATTAATAAAAGGTTTAATTCTTGCAAAAGATATGTTGTTTAAAACCCATGGAAATAGTTGCTAAACTATATCATGTTAATTGTATATTGGGACATCCTATGTATGTATAGAGACCGGCTTATGGCAACTTGGTACAGTGGATATTCATGAAAAAGCATACTCTAGTTTGTAAGAATTAGAATAACCAAAATCATGTTATTAAGTAAAGGACTTTTGCATGCTTGTATGGTCACCTAGTTAGGCCACTATTTTCTGCTACACTATCATGCTGGAATTGACTTCGGAGAAACCATGCTGTTATTCTTTCTCCAGTTATCTAGACTTAGGGGATAGTACGCTCAGGGTCGAGTAGGGGCTGGGATAGTGTAGTCAGACATTCGGGATTTGGGACAGGCAGGCTGTGATGGCAGGGTATTGCGGCAACCGCGGATTTTTGGGCGGTTGACCGGACAGTTGTTAGTGCATCAGATCGGGGAGAGGATTTGGGCTTCTTTTAGTGGATGGTTCTTTTCCACTTAGATCAGGGTCATGATCCAGTCCTGCGGACTTATTCCACTATGATATTTATTACTCAGGCATTTTACTCGTGTGGGTCGCTCCCCTCGAGGGCCACTCCGGAGTGTGCGATATACAGACTTTGAGTCCTTGAGACTCCTATCCCCTATCGGTGTTATGCATAGGCTGGCATACCCGATTTGGCAGGCATAGCAGGCAGTACCAGTGCTTACTGGTGTACGGATTGGGTTTAGTCAGGCAGGCATTCATATTCTGGTGCACGCATCTAGCTATTCTTTTAGCTCGGCATCTTTGAGGCATATAGTGGTAGCTTCTCCATCAGTAGTTATATTTACAGCTTACCACCTTTGTTTTATTTTCGCCTCTGGTAGTCCTAGTGGGCATGTCTGAGTTTGAGGTCTACCCACTAGGGGAGGCTGCTGTTTTTATAGTAGTTCTCACCCCCCACTGTTTCCCTTTTCTTTTCCCCTTTGTTTTGCAGAGTACTCTGCGGGAGTTGCGGGACCCTCTTCCCAGGATCGAGGTAAGAGGATCGTTGATTAGATAGCTACTTTCCCTAGCTCGAGTTTAGTAGTTTTGATGTATCCCCTGTACACTCAGACGGTTGTATTTTTCTTTATTTTGGGTCTGGCTTCGGCCAGCTGGTTGTATTTATTTCGTGAGCTGGGAGAGACACATGTATATTTAAGAGAGATATGTTGTACTTTTATTTTCAGCATTTGTCTGAGATGTATTAGTTTTAGTTTAGCTCTGTTTTATGTTCCTTTATTACATTTTTATATCTGAGCAGGTTACCGGCGCTTCGTGTACGCGGGAAATTCCGTGTGCACGGCGGATCTGTGGACGAGCCCGGGTTCTGGTTTACACCCGGGGCGTGACATAACATCTCCCTCTCTAACATGCATCCTAATCCATCTCATACATGTATGTTCCTATATTATAGAATTAGTAGGTAATCCACTGGTTTTGGAGGCGAAGCAACCCACCTGAAAGTGCTAAACTGTCCAAAGTCCCAACATGCAGAAACTATACCAGGACAATCCACAGATTCTCACAAATTTAACTGCCCAAAAAACTCCCACAAATACCCCTGGATACAAAAATAGAGTCCAATATTACAATTTATACAACATTCCAGGAGTGCTGTCCAAGATGAAACTTCAGTCCCAAAGAAGCAATATTTTCACCTGCAGAAAGGACTCCGAAAAATCCAACAAAAATACAGTTGCGATCATCGCGTCGAGCCCTTCAAAACGAGTACTTGCACATCCCAATCCGATCCCCGTAGGCTAAGTTACAAATTCCACAACACAGAGAGCGCGAAACCCCACAACAAAACAACTGTAATACCATGCACAGATAAAGGGGAAAACATATACCTTCGGGCAAGCCTCTAAAAAATCCCAGAAAAATACGGCGATGATCCTTGCAATGTGTAGATGATGCAAAAAGTGTACAGGCACGCCTCAATCCGATGCTCGACCGCGAAGATATAGCCGAAACATCCTGCGCTGTCCCAGAAATCCTCATATAAAATGGGGTCCCAGTAAGCTCAGAAAAACTCCAAGAAAAACCCGAAACTAGGGGAAGCTGAAAGTACCAAGATCATAGCCCTACCTGTCGCGGATCCAACGGCACAAGAATCGCTCGAAAAGGTGGTTGGAGTAGGCCGGGGGAGCTCGCGCACCGAAACGCGACGGAAGGAAACACCGACGAAGGAACGTCGCGACGCGACAAAGAAATTGAAACCTCGAAAAGTGTGCCACAAAAAAACCCAAAAATCTTCAGGTGGATGCTGCATAGGGCGAGGAGCAACTTTGCTAAAGGGTCCGAGGTGAGAGGAGGCTCAGAAACGTGGAAAAGAGGAAGAAGAAGGCGGCTCAGGTCCTTAAATGGGCCACAAAAACAATTCAAAAAATGATGTTTGTGTCCTAGGTTCTGGGCGCCCGAAATATTTCGGGCGCCAACAGTGCCGCGGTCCACTGCCTCGCGGAGCGCCCGAAATTATCCGGTTCTGCCACGTCACCCGCCAAACAGGCGACAGCCAAACCGGCCACCCACCGAACGACACGTGGCCACTGCGGACGCCGACGCGTGGCGCGCCCTCGCGCGGGAAACGCGGTCAATGCGCGCCTGCGCCGCCACCTGCGCCCTCTGCACGCACGCGCCCCGAGGTCGGCTACACCAGCTCCGTGGACCCGGTCCACTGCACCGGCCTACCGCATGCTGCCACGCGTCTCTTGGCAAACCAACGGGAAGGTGACAAGTGGCACACGCTCCCGTGCACCGCGCGCCTGCCCGCGCCCGCGCACTGCCTGCGCCCGCTCCGCCGCCTGCCCGAGCCCGCGCCGCCGAGCTCCACCGCTGCCCGCCGCCGCCGCTGCCCGCCGGTCGCCGGAACAGTGCCAAGTGCCTCGAAAACCGTGCATGTTATCCGGGCTCCGAAAAATACAAGTAAATAA
The DNA here is from genome assembly GCA_029204045.2 of Tillandsia leiboldiana. Classification (NCBI taxonomy): domain Eukaryota; kingdom Viridiplantae; phylum Streptophyta; class Magnoliopsida; order Poales; family Bromeliaceae; genus Tillandsia; species Tillandsia leiboldiana. The sequence continues at coordinate 46,872,736 of CM055062.1, read as the reverse complement.
TCCATTTTCATCGTTTTCGCGCACTGAATCCAAATCCGATGTCCGTTTTGCCAAATTCCAACTCTAAAAATTGCCGAAGGCATCCGGAAAGGTGTTCTTTTGTCCAAACTTTTAGCCGAGTCCAATTTTAAAATCCGTTTCGCGCGAAACCACTTCTAAACATTCGACGGGTCCTCCGATTACCCACGTGATCCCTTTTAAGCCCAAAGTCCAACACTTGTGTCCAAATTGCACACAAACACCACCGACACACCACGTAGGCCTCCGTAAGCTGCCAAACAACCAGTAAACCCATTGCAAGGATCCGGGTCCTCACACTCGGCAATCGCGGTGCGCCGCGTGGCGACGCGGTCCACGGTGGGGTGGACGTGCCGCGATCCGCGCCGGGCCACCCAGGTCGCTGCGCCAGCCAATGGGCGAGCGCCACATGGCCTGGCACGGTCCACGGTGCACCGCCCAAGTTTCGTGAACCGGCCTGCCCGCGCCTCGCACGTGCCTGCCCGCCACAGCTCTCGGCCGCCTGCCCGTGCTGCCAGTGCTGCCCGCCGACCGCCGGAACAGTAACCATGCCTCAAAATCCGTGTTTTGGCATCCGGGCTCCGAAAAATACATCTAAATAGTCCATTTTCATCATTTTCGCACGCTGAGTCCAAATCTGATATCCGTTTTACCAAATTCCACTTCTAAAATTTTTCGAAGGTATCCGGACAGGTATTCTTAATCCAAATTTTGTGTTGTGTCCAATTATGAGGTTCGATTTGCGCGCAACCATCTCCAAAACACATCATAGGCCTCCAGAAGCCACAATTCACTCCGTAGGACCTTCGCGGAGATCTGGATCATCACACTAAGTCTACTAGAGGCATAAGTAGCATGAAAGCTGAAATAAGTAATAAGGCTGAAATAATACTGCAGCTACTATGCCTCTAACTATCATGCTCAAGGAAATAGCTGAAAGATATAATAGTATGCAAACGCACACTAACCCATAATAACCAAAGAAAGTGACAGTATGCAATCACTAACTCGGAACAACTGAAAGGAGCGACAGTATGCAATCACTCACTCATACTGCTCTCAGATCGATCCAATTTCAATGACTGCCACATCGGGTCCAGCCAAGCCTGCGCTCCCTACTATACCATGTAGGGTGTCCCAACGGACTATCTCAATCTCAACCATCGTGCAAAACTGTCTCAATAGGCCAACCATCGCATCCGGAGCGGCATCTCATAAGGAGCGACCCCACCGAGAAATCAGCGCGGCATCATCTACCACAACAGTAGCACATGTAGGCTATAGTCAAATCCAAGCTCTCACTCGATTAACTCTCACAAAGGTTGGAGTATGCTCAACGAGTCAAATCTCAGAGATCAAAGAAGAGTGATAATCTAGATCAATAGTAATCATAATCAACATGATCAAATCCACGATCTCTCAGATTGGAAAACTCACTATGCTCAATCAACTCTCACAAAGGTCAGAGTACTCTCAACGACTCAAGAATCATAGTCCACCAAGTAGACACCAAATACAAGAAATGACTAGCAACAACTATCAAATCCACTCGGTCCCTAGCTCGAGTGTAATGCAATCTACACTACCCCTATCGCTCAGACTCATCAACTGGATGAAAACAACTATCACAGTTGGAAAAGGGATGTATGTAGTGTAGAAAGTCCAATACCAGATAAAATACCAGTATGAAAAGTTTTCTAAAGTCACTGGTCAATATCATGTAGCATATGGCAGGGGTGCTAGTCAGAGTTCCAAATTGCTCAATACAATAAACAATATCTTCTACCCTACAGGCGCGAATATACGTGCAGCCTATCGAACCCAGATTCTCAAACCCTCTACTCGGGCGAGGAAGAATATTTGAAATCCGCTACCTCAAACTCTTTCTGTAAAACTTCTATTTTTTTTTTAGAAAACCTTTTGTATAAATCTTGATTTGAGGCAACCCATTTTCTTATCTATTTTTCAATTTAAGAAACCAGCTAAAATCAGCTTTCCTCTTCAAACCCCGAAAGGCTGATACCTACAACCCCAATCAAACAAGAACATGTCCTAGGCACGGCCACTCGAAGTTCTCGAGGAAAACATTTATCTAGAGGAAAACAAGTGTGTCCAAAACATCCTGGGTTCGAAGTCTCACTAGTACATATCTCCAAATCACCCACAAGTTCGATAGATAATAAGAATATAAACACTACGCCTAATATGCACTAACTATCAATAGACGTAGAAGGGAATCCACTACTTTTGGAAGAATTCCAACCCACCTGGATCACAATCCAGTCGAAAAACCAAGATGTAGCAGCATCACGTCTAACGCGGCCAACGCACCATCGAAAATGAATCACGACTCGAAAAAAGGTGCACACTCCAACCGAAATCCAACTACAATAACCACAGGCTCAAACCTCTCTTGACGACCTTGAAAAACATTATAATATTATCTCAAATATCAAGAAAAATCAACATCCATGCCCCTTAATACTCAAAGTTCCATAAAATCCAATATGCTAGATGTAATATCTCAATAAGCCAAAGAGGGGTAGTTCTTACCAATAATGTGCCTTTGAAATTCCAAAAGCAAGATTCCCACATGGTCTTCAAGGAGTCTAGATCATCCCCAAGCTTCCTGATCTTCCAATCCATGAGAAACAAGGAAGAAAAACTACGAACATCGCACCTTGCGCAAAAAATCCAGCATAACACAAGTGGTCCAAGAAAAGCTTAAAAATACCTATTTAGGAGCTGGATTTGAGAGCTATGATCATCACCAATCTCGTAACTCTATCAAAGAGGAAGGTCTCCTCCAAATTTCAGGTAAAAACTCCATCTTTATTGCTCGGGGGAAGCTGCGGAAAGGAGTCGACGGTGCAGTCCTCACAGTATTATAAACAGCGGTGGGAGAAAAGGTACAAATAAAACTCTCATGATAGCCCCAAAATCTGAAAAGCTCAAGTGGAGAAGGTGGGGGATTTCCTCAGGGTCGCAACGCACCTTTTCGCAGCAAAAATGGTGAAGAAACGAGCTCAAACGGACCCCTGGACCCAATTTATAGGCTGCTGGAAAAAAGCGGTTTCGGGCACCTGAATCCGCCTGGACACGTGGCGCTCATCCAGGAGCGCCCGAAACTCCGGATGGCTGCCATGCGTCCCCGGTCAATGGCGGTGCCGCACAATGCGCCGCGCGGGCCACACGGGCGCCACGCGGCCCAATTCGCAGCGCCACGTGGCGGAGCAGGTGTACGGTGTGCGCCAAGCGCAGCGCGTGCGCCACGTGTGCGGTTGTGCTTGTCCAATGGGAAGCCGCCACGTGTCCCACCTTGACCCGATCAACCGGGCGCACACTATGCAATCTGGGCACCCGAATCCTCCTTCCGGGCGCCCGAATCCACCAAAAAAGCTATTTTTTCACGGAAAAATGCGCCGAGTCCGTTTTTCGTATCCGTTTTTCGCGTCTGTTTTTCGCGCAGACAAACTTGACACACAAAATATATGTCATCAAGTTGCTGATCTTGCGGTCAAGGTATCTACATGGATTCGAGTCTCCACAGCTACTATAAACAAACCATCAAACAGAAGATAACAACCAGACATGATGTCTCAAATGCTAATCCAATCATACAACCGTCATGTCGGTCCTCAGACCTAAGACAATGCCACATAAGCTGCTCAACTATCAGTGCAATATAACCCTAGCCGTAAAGACTGCAGATATTGCAATGACCGCAAGGGGCTCCCTTATGCAAAATGTTGCGTAGGGATCACGGGTCATACACGACCATCTCTAAAAAAGTACAACGTCGTGGAGGCCAAGCCACTGGTGTGCGTAAACTACGTCAAGAGCGTGACAATCAAAATATATGCTCAAGGTAACCACGACAAATAGCCGCAAGATGATATAGCCTGAGAACCGACCTTGTAGTGGTCCTGATTCCCATGCAACCTTTCCGATGAATCCACTGTATAGAACACCTAGTGTTGGTGTGTCTGGCCCATGGTGCATCAAAGAGATGCCACAGATGGACCTTGTGAGACATTGTTAGCTGGTTTGGCCTTCGGCTGCATTTACCAAATTTTAGAAAAGGTTTTGGGCCAAACTGATGTTGGATTTGGATTCAACGCGGAAAAACACTTGAAAACGGCTATTTGCTTATTAAATTCGGAGTCCGGATGACTAAAAACGAGCTTCCGGAATTTTTCGGGGATTTTCGGTGCATGGGAGGTGACCGTGGACCGGCCTGAGCCACGTGGCGGCCTATCATTGGCCGGCTCACGCAGTTCGGTCCACGGGGAGGCGCGGCAGGTGCATGGACCGCTGGCGGGGACACGTGTCGCGCCCCGGTTGGTCGGCGCACACGGCGCGGTCCACGGAACCCAAAAGCGGGTGCGTGGACCCGGTGTAGGGGACGCGTGGCAGCTTCCCATTGGTGGGCTCAGCTAGCGCGGCACACGGAGACGTGGAAGCCCGCCTCGGGGCGCGTGCGCGTCAGGGAGCCAGGCTGCGCTGACGGCCCACTCGAGTGCGGGCCACGCGTCAACCCGCTGTTGGCGGGCTGTACCTACCCCCGCTGACCGCGGGGGGACGCGTGGCGCGCGCCGGAGGCCATTGCACCGTTGTTCCGTGTTGCGTGTACACGTGGCAGCACCGTAGGAATTCGGGCGCGTCGGACGAGTTAGCTGCGACCGTGTTGGCGGATTCGGGCGCCCGAATTTCGCGCCCGAATCCGGCCCAACACAGTCTTGGGCTGGGCCTATAAATAGGCTTCCTTGCTTTTCTTTTAGGCTTTTTAGACTTCTTTTCGCAGTGGCCTCTTTAGGAGAATTTTTTCCTCTCTCAGTGCTCTTCACTTGGGTGGATCCCTAGGATTTTTGGGGGCACGCATCCCGAGGTTCGCGATTTTACGGCGCGGCGCGACGCTCGTTCTCCGGCGACCCGTTTTGTCACAGTTCAGTGAACGGACTGCCCCGGCTCATCCCGACCTCCGATTTAGGCGATTTCTGCGCCGTTGGATTCATGACAGGTAGGACTCCAACTTCTGTGTGTTGAGTTTCCTCATTTTCCGTGCTGACCTTAGAGTTCTCCGAGCTTCCATTTGACCCATTTTTCTTTGCTGATTTTTGGACAGCACTGCGGTGTTTTAGCTGTATCTTCGCGCACATGCATCGGATCAAGGCGCGCCAGTAGGCGTTTTTCATCTACATGACGCAAGGAATGCCCTCGAATTTTTTGGGAATTTTCTGAATAATTTTCGAAGGTGAAAATCCTCTTCTCCCTGAGTTCTTGGATGCTGAAATTCTGTGCAGATTTCTTTGGGGTGTTTCCCTTGCAAAATTTGTATCTCAGCGTAGGAAACTCGGTTTTGAACGTGCAGGTACTCGTTTCGACGGGTTCGTCGCGAGGATCGCGACAGTATTTATCTTGGATTTTTTTGGGCATTTTTCGTAGGTGAAAACAGGAAAATTCTGGGCTGTTATGATTTGGACAGAATTTGGAGCACTGTATGATTAATTTATGTATTTTTCCTTTGGGGGAATGTTGTGCAGTGTCGTGCAGATTGTTTGGGCCGAGCGAGAACTTCGCTTTTGGGACCAGGATTTAGCGCTCGAGGTGGGTACCGTTGTCACCTCTTACTTTTGATCACCCACTGGGCATACTAAGAGATGTTCCAATATCATGTTGATAGCTGTATCAGTGGGATGAACTTAGCATGCTTGTATGAAAGTATTGATTGGTTGTTAGCACTTGCATCTTTAGAGGACTAGTTATTAGTGAATTAATATTTCTTGGAAAAGGATAAATTGTTTAAACCTTTTGGTAATAATAGGCTAAAACTATATCATGCTTTATGTATAATTGGGGGACTTATGCATGTGTATGAATTAGCTTATGGCATGTTAGTACTTCAGATATTCAAACAAAGGCATACTGTAATTCATTTGAGAATTAGAACACTGAGATCATTTCATTAAGTAAAGGACTTAGCATGCTTGTATGGTCACCTAGTTAGGCCACCTTTTTCTGCTACACTATCATGTTGGTATTGACTTAGGAGAAACCATATTTTTATTCTTTCTCCAGTTACCTAGACATAGGGGACAGTATGCTCAGGTTAGAGCAGGGACTGGGATAGTGTAGTTGTTACGGCATTTTGGTATTGGCATATTTCGTGAGTCATGTCAGTGAGTTGAGTCGGAGTCTTAAAGGGATCAAATTGTCAATCAGCAATCAAAGACTTAGAGAAGATTCAACAAGAGCTCAAGTTGACACTCAATGTCTTGAGTCTTGAAGATTGAAGATGAAGAATTGTGGATCAGTTACATCAATCTCAAGAAGAAAGTATTCAAGAGGATCAGGTATGTTTAACTAAATAATTGTGGTGATCCGAATACTTTCTTATAGTGTAGAAACACTTGGAAGAACTTTTAATTGCATAATAATCAAAAACTGGTGTTCGGACTTGTTCAGGATCCGGATCAGAGCCAACGATCCGGATCCCGAAGGTTGTTGCTTCATACAAGACTTCGATCCGGATCCATGCAATTTCCGATCCGGATCCCGAATGTTAAGTTTTCTGATTTGTATGAACGATCCGGATCGGGCCTTGCAATCCGGATCCCGAACCCTTGGTTTTCTGGAATTGTCAATCTCGTTACGACGATCCGGATCGCAATAAATCTGATCCGGATCGCCGTCCTGAAAATTTCCAGATAAGGTATGTTTTTGATTCTTATCACTTTCCAAAGGTTTCTAAACTATAAATAGACACTTAGGGTTTCTCAAGAACGTGGGAGCTACGGCTGATCTTTTTATAAAACTCTTGAGAGCAACCCTAGAGGCTAGGTTTTCATCGTTCTTCTTTATAGCCTCTTTTAGGTCAATTCGACGGTTCTTTCAAGAACATATCTTTCGTCGAATTGATCTAATCTTTGCTTAGAGATTTCTTCTACGGTTCCTCAATGAGAATCTAAGCAAAGGATCACCATCGAAGTCAATATTCTTATCGACTGAGTTTGCGTCGTGGATTCGACGTGGCATCGTGGATTCGGTGTGCTAAAGGCGTTTCGTGGATTCGAAACGTGTGCTCGTGGATTCGAGTGGCGTTCGTGGATTCGAACGTGTGCAGTGGACGTGCAAAATCGGTGGAGCGCGAGGTCCAAGAAATTGAAGGAGGGGTTAAATCCGTGGAGACGGTAATCACCTTGTTATTCTTCTTTTCTTAGGGATTGTTATTGCGCGGATATCCAACCGGTCAGCGCAAGGTCCGAAGAAGCTGAAGGAGGGGTTGAGTCCGTGGAGTCGGTAATCACCTTGTTATTCTTCTATTCTTAGTGGATTGTTATTGCGTGTTGGTCCCGTGGTTTTTCTCCTGGATTGGAGTTTCCACGTAAATCTCGGTGTGCTGTTTTTATTTTCCGCATTGGTTTTTATTTTGCACTGAGATTGAGTTTTTAAGTATTACACCTATTCACCCCCCCCTCTAGTTGTTTGATAGTACCTATTTAGATCCTTGTGGATCCTATAAAAACCTATAATTGGTATCAGAGAGGGTTTTAGGTTTATCTATCTTGATGGGTGAAAGTGGTAATATTTATAGACCTCCTCTTTTTGATGGGACTAATTATGCTTATTGGAAAGTGCGGATGAGAGCTTTTCTCATCGCAATTGATGAGCGGGTATGGCAATCCGTGGAATACGGTTGGGTGCATCCTGTTGAGGAAGTAGGAAATTCTACTACCCCAAAACCTCGCTCTAGATGGTCCAAAGAGGAATTTGAAAGATCTTCTTACAATGGGAAAGGTATGAACGCTTTATTTAATTCTCTTTCCTCGACTGAGTTCACACGAATTTCCGCGTGTGAAACCGCGAAGGAAATTTGGGATATTCTCAAAATTACACATGAGGGTACTAATCTTGTAAAAATTCAAAAGCTCCAGATGCTTACAAGTCAATTTGACTCTATTCATATGGAAGAGCATGAATTGTTTACAGATTATTACACTAGACTTCAAGATGTAATAAATACATGTGCTAATTTAGGAGAAAAGATCCCGGAGTCGAAAATTGTAAGAAAGATACTTCGGACTCTTCCGGAACGGTTTAGGGCAAAGGTTACCGCCATTGAAACCGTTAGTCATCCGGATGAGATGAGTGTAGAGGAATTAGTAGGTGCTTTGCAAACTTATGAAATGACTTTTCCTGCTAATCAAGTTTCTTCCAAGTCTTCTTCTAAGCTTACAGGTATTGCATTCAAATCAACAAAGGAAGAAGATAGCGAATCAAGTTCCGACGATGAAATCTCTTTTGCCGATTTTGAAGAACAATTGGCGCGGATCACAAAGAAATTTCGTCAGAAATTTTGGAAGAATCAAACCGATGGATCTTCATCCACGAAATCTTCTAAAGGATCATCGGGTTCTAAATCCTCTAAACTCAAAAGCATTGCAAAACCTTCTAAAGAAAAAGAAAAAGATGATTTCGAAGGGGAAATCCAATGCTATCGATGCAAAGGCTACGGCCATTTTTCAATGGATTGTCCTTCTAAGAAATCATATAAAAAGAAGGCTTTGCAAGCGAAAACTTGGGACGATTCTACTTCTAATGAATCGACCTCAAGTATAGAGGAAAAAATCGTTGCTTCTCATGCCTCTCATTTTCCCTCTTCTAATAATTGTTTATCATCTTTAGTCACTGACTCTACTCCTTTGATTTTGTATGAAACATCAACAACCGGCGGAGAGTCATCAAGTGAGGGGGAGTCGGACGAAGAAGAACTCGTTGAGGCATATCAACAACTCTTACGGAATCAAAGAAGATGGCCAAACATATTAAGAAGTTGAGGAAGCAACGACTTGAAGGTCAAGACGAGAATCAAGCTTTAAAGATAAAACTTCATGATCTCGAGGAGGAACGAGAACGTTTGTTGGATAATAATAAAATTCTCCAGGAAAAGATAAATCAATCGGAAACGATCGTTAATTCCCATATTAACAAGATTGATTTTCTAGAAAAATAGTTTGAGGAGATTCATATCACCAACCAAGCTTTGACCAAGCAAGTTCATGAACTTAAATCCGACATACAAAGGCTTTCAACTGGTTCCAAGAAACTTGATTGTATGTCCGGATTAGGTCAATCAAGCAAGGTTGGTTTGGGATTTAAAAAGAACCAAACTGTGAAGGCTTCAAGTTCCACAACTAAATTGAAAGGAAGAACTTGTCACCTATGTGGACTTGAAGGACATTTGGTGAAGGATTGCCCGAAAAAGAGAAAGAAGAATTCTTCGGCAACTTCATCTACGGAGCGAACTCAACGGAATCAAAAGACACATCAAGTCAAAGGAGTTCACTCAACCCACCAAAGGTCCGAGCCACAACATCAATCATACAAGTGGATCATTGCGAGGCAAAGACCTAAGGTGGACCAACAGTCAAAGCGGACAACCCCCGGCCACAACGAATCAAGACAACCCAAAATCCAGCGATTTTGGATTCGGAAAGGTGATATCTTTCCTTGTCTTAAGTTCTAAATAGCTTATGACTGTATGTAATGCTTTGATTGGTTTTCCCTTCATATCTTTCTTAATCTTTGCATTACATGTTTTTTCAATGCTCTTCGTTTTTATACTTTGTTTTTGAACAAAAGGGTTTTTACTGAACAAGTGCATTGAATAAAAAGGGCTTCACGTTTATTCACTCCAAATTAATTTTATTTGGATTATCAACTTTACTCCATAATCATAATCTTGAAGATACCTCATTATAGGAGTTTTTGATATTATAAGCATCAAATTTTAGAAATCATGTGTGATCTTTAGATGCTTAATCTATCTCGGTTGTGTGAGTTCATTGTGATAAACGTGAGACAACCGATAGACTAAAATTTGTGATTTAATTCTTTCACGTAAGAGATTGCATTCTTACAAGGGTATTGAAATGATTTGCAAAAGATGTGGAAAGAGTTACATCCGAAAGGAGTGTGAAAACTACCACCACATGCTGGAAAGAGCTGCCACCCCGGTCGTCCGGTTTGTGTGTGAAGCTACCACATGTTATGGATGCTTGATAGTATTTTATGAGAAAATCTTTAGTTGAAGCATCTGGAGATTTATATGCAAAACTCTTATATTTTGAACAATCTCCTGGTTGGTATAAGGTGGGATAGTTGAAAGATGCTCAAAGAGCCACCCTTAGGTATTTTAGTGATTATCTCAATTTGAAAGGGTAGAATTCAAGATTGATGTCGTTTGGAAATCTCCGTATGTCATCTTTGTAAATCCGTTACATCTTGATAGACTTTGGATCTCAAGATTATTTTTGATGACTTGTGTTTGATGAATATAACATGAAAAACGGTTTATAATGTTTTACCTTTATTTTTCATGATTTTGGAGTAAATCTTTTTAATTTTGTGAAATTAATTGGATTGAATGACATCTGTGTGAATTCACTGTTTAAAGCACTTAAATTGATTTCTTGATGGAATACAAATCGGTATTTGAAAAGATTCTAAAATCTGGATTTGTTTCAAGAAATTATTTGATTTTTGCCTTCTGGTACCGGTACGCAATCTGCATTTTTGTTATATACCAGAACTGAGCTTTTATCTCTCTTTCTCTATGAACTAATATTGTTAGTGATTTCCTTTTGTCTAGTATGTTCACTGTTTGACAATTTGTGACAAAAAGGGGGAGAAGAGAAAACGACGGAGATGAGATCATCAAGAGAAACGAAACGAAAATGGAAAAATGGGGGAGAACGGAAAATGATGATCGTATCACAAAGGGGGAGAACATAGATGCTCAAGAACATGGAGAACATGTTAGAGATGCTCAAGATAGGGGGAGACAAAGAAAAATTGAAAGAGCCGAAAAACAAAAGAACCAAAAGGAAGACGGATCAAATGCAGGATTCTAATTTCTAACGACTAACGTTTGATTTCGTTTGGAGTTTTGTTTTGCAGGAATTACATCACTTTAAGACTCCAAGTCCTAAGTCATAGAGTATGTTCTAGGACTGTTTGGTTCAAATGTAATTTTGTATTTATTGGATCTTTCATGCAAAGAAAATCAATGTTTTGGTGATGACATTGAGTTTCGATTTTTTGGTTTAAGATGAGTGACTTGAGCGTTTTTATGTATTTTGGGTTTTGTCACGAAATTGCCAAAGGGGGAGATTGTTACGGCATTTTGGTATTGGCATATTTCGTGAGTCATGTCAGTGAGTTGAGTCGGAGTCTTAAAGGGATCAAATTGTCAATCAGCAATCAAAGACTTAGAGAAGATTCAACAAGAGCTCAAGTTGACACTCAATGTCTTGAGTCTTGAAGATTGAAGATGAAGAATTGTGGATCAGTTACATCAATCTCAAGAAGAAAGTATTCAAGAGGATCAGGTATGTTTAACTAAATAATTGTGGTGATCCGAATACTTTCTTATAGTGTAGAAACACTTGGAAGAACTTTTAATTGCATAATAATCAAAAACTGGTGTTCGGACTTGTTCAGGATCCGGATCAGAGCCAACGATCCGGATCCCGAAGGTTGTTGCTTCATACAAGACTTCGATCCGGATCCATGCAATTTCCGATCCGGATCCCGAATGTTAAGTTTTCTGATTTGTATGAACGATCCGGATCGGGCCTTCCAATCCGGATCCCGAACCCTTGGTTTTCTGGAATTGTCAATCTCGTTACGACGATCCGGATCGCAATAAATCTGATCCGGATCGCCGTCCTGAAAATTTCCAGATAAGGTATGTTTTTGATTCTTATCACTTTCCAAAGGTTTCTAAACTATAAATAGACACTTAGGGTTTCTCAAGAATGTGGGAGCTACGGCCGATCTTTTTATAAAACTCTTGAGAGCAACCCTAGAGGCTAGGTTTTCATCGTTCTTCTTTATAGCCTCTTTTAGGTCAATTCGACGGTTCTTTCAAGAACATATCTTTCGTCGAATTGATCTAATCTTTGCTTAGAGATTTCTTCTACGGTTCCTCAATGAGAATCTAAGCAAAGGATCACCATCGAAGTCAATATTCTTATCGACTGAGTTTGCGTCGTGGATTCGACGTGGCATCGTGGATTCGGTGTGCTAAAGGCGTTTCGTGGATTCGAAACGTGTGCTCGTGGATTCGAGTGGCGTTCGTGGATTCGAACGTGTGCAGTGGACGTGCAAAATCGGTGGAGCGCGAGGTCCAAGAAATTGAAGGAGGGGTTAAATCCGTGGAGACGGTAATCACCTTGTTATTCTTCTTTTCTTAGGGATTGTTATTGCGCGGATATCCAACCGGTCAGCGCAAGGTCCGAAGAAGCTGAAGGAGGGGTTGAGTCCGTGGAGTCGGTAATCACCTTGTTATTCTTCTATTCTTAGTGGATTGTTATTGCGTGTTGGTCCCGTGGTTTTTCTCCTGGATTGGAGTTTCCACGTAAATCTCGGTGTGCTGTTTTTATTTTCCGCATTGGTTTTTATTTTGCACTGAGATTGAGTTTTTAAGTATTACACCTATTCACCCCCCCCTCTAGTTATTTGATAGTACCTATTTAGATCCTTGTGGATCCTATAAAAACCTACAGTAGTCAGTTATTGGGGATTTGGGACAGACAGGTTTGAGGACAGGGTATTTGCGGCAACCGCGGATCTCGGGCGGTTGACCGGACTGTTATTAATGCATCAGATTTGGGGATAGGGGATCGGGACTTCTTTAGTGGATGGGTTTTTCCCACTTAATTAGAGTCTTGATCCAGTCCTACTATATCATGTTACTTATGGCAACTTATTTCACTCGTGAGGGTCGCTCCCCTCGAGTGCCACTCCGGAGTGTGTGTGTTTGTGACCGTGCCGATCAGGAGCCGGTCTGTTGCCCTCGGGATGGGACCGTGTCGGTCAGGAACCGGTCTGCACCCCGCAGCTGAGTTGTGAGTTAGTAGGCATAGCAGATAGTACCGCTGTTCACCGGTGTCTAGATTGGGTTACCCAGGCAGGCATAGTTATACTCTGATGCATGCATTTAGCTATTCTTTTAGCTTATTATCTTAGAGGCATATTAGTGGTAGCTTTTATCAGTTGTCAAATTTATTGCTTACCACCCTTGTTCTATTCTTCGCCTCTAGTAGTCCTAGTGGGCATGTCTGAGTTTGAGGTCTACCCACTAGGGGAGGCTACTGTTTTATAGTAGTTCTTACCCCCCCCCCCCCACTGTTTTCCCTTTCTTTTCCCCTTTGTTTTGCAGAGTCTTCTGCAGGAGTTGCGGGACCCTCTTCCCAGGATCGAGGTAAGAGGATCGCTGATTAGGTAGCTGCTTCCCCGGTATCGAGTTTTGTAGTTTTGATGTATCCCATGTACACTCAGATGGTTGTATTTTCCTTTATTTTGGGTCTGGCTTCGGCCAGCTGGTTGTATTTATTTCGTGAGCTGGGAGAGACACTTGTATATTGATGAGAGTTATGTTGTACTTTTATTTCCAGCATTTGTCTGAGATGTATTAGTTTTAGTTTAGCTCTGTTTTTTTTTTGCTCCTTTATTATATCTTTATATCTGAGCAGGTTACCAGCGCTTCGTGTACACGGGAAATACCGTGTGCACGGCGGATCTGTGGACGAGCCCGGGTTCTGGTTTACACCCGGGGCGTGACAGACCTCCTGGTCAATATAATGTCAAAGTACGCATGACCGACCATCTAACTCATCTAGGTGTCAACTAATGTCCATCTGTCAAGTGTTCATCAAGGAGAGTCAAGTTTCAACTATGATTGTTCTAAACCACTCTAAGCTTTGTCCAATGATATAATGTCAAGCATACACAATGATCGTGCAATGATGAAGTAGTAGAACACTATACTAACCGACCCATATATACTTGACGAAAAAATAGAAATGAGAAGAAGAGAAGGGATCGAGTTAACTAGCTCGATAATGTAGAGTACTGGGACTTCGAATAGTGCACCGACCTCGCAAGATGGCGTGGTGCAGAGAAATCGCCTCGAGCGTGTTCCATATGTGTTTACAGATGATTTCGGGAGATTTCGGACTGGTGCGGAGGCCCCGAAGGCGAAAAGTGAGTTGGAGTTGCCGATTAATGGAACCGGTTTTTGGATTGAGCACACCGACTCCACAATTTAGCCTTTTGAGGGGGAAAAACTTTGGACATGTGTATTTTCAGATTACAGCGGAGTTCGGGAGGTTTCGGACTGGTGCGGAGGCCCCGAAGGCGAAAAGTGAGTTGGAGTTGGCTTAAATGGATTATTTAATTAATTAATTAAATTGGTTAATTAGCCTGAGAGAAGGAAATTAGAAAAAATGAGAAAGATGTGAGAGAGGGAGTTGGTTAGATGTTGGTGTTGGTGTTGGAGAGTGTCTTGGGTTTCTTTTTCACCATGCACCATGCACCATGCACCAAGTCCCTTAATTAGCCACCTTAATTAGAGAGTGCCACGTCATCCTTCTTCCTCCCTGTTTCAAATAGAGTGTCACGCCCCGGGTGTAAACAGGACCCGGGCCCGTTTACAGATCCGCCATGCACACAGAATTTTTCGTGTACACGAAGCGCTGGTAACCTGCTCAGATATAATATAACCATAAAAGAGCATAATACAGAGCTGAAATAAAAGAACCACATAGTAACTCAGACTGGAACTAAGAATAAATCTGTAATAAATACAATAATCTCCCAGCTCAACAAAAGAGTACAACCAGCTGGCGAAAGCCAGACCTAAAATAAACAAAAAATACCACAGTCTGAGTGAAGGGTACAACATCTGTCTAATATCAACTCTCAGTCTCACAGGAGATCTATCTACTCAGCGATCCCCTTACCTCGATCAGCTGCCGATGGCCTAGCAGCTCCCGCAGACGACTCTGCAAAATAAAGGAGAAGAAAGAGACAGAAAATAACAATGGGGGTGAGAACTACCAGATAAACCAGTAGCCTCCCCTAGTGGGTAAAACCTCAACTCTGACGCTCCCACTAGGACTACTAGAGGCAAAGGAAAAAGGTGAAGTGGTAAAGTAAATAAGATGCTGAAGTAGGAAAGCTACCACTACTATGCCTCTCAATACTGTGCCAAAGGCAACAGTATGAATGCAACTATGAACCCAATCAATGGACTAGTAACCATTGGCACTGCCTGCTCATCTGTCTCAAGTATCTGCTGACTAATCGGTACTCACTGACCGATACTTACTGTCTGGCACTCACAGGCCAATAGGTTTGGCACTCACTGGCCAACCGACCGGTCACCCGGCATGGTCAAAAGCCTACTCCGGAGTGGCACTCGAGGGGAGCGACCCACACGAGTAAAGTATCTCTGTATCAAGCATCTCTGTAACCAATGTCTCACAATAGCAGGACTGGATCATGACTATGATCAAAGTGGGAAACTCCATCCACTACAGTAAACCCAATCCCCAGCTGATGCAAAAATAAACCAGACTCAACCCCAATCTGATGCAAGGATAAACATCCGTTCGACCGCCTACTGTCCGCGGTCACCGCAATACCCCACAAGTCCACAATCTAGTACAATCTCGACTACACTATCCCAAACCCCTGCTCATACTCGAGCAACAAGCATCTGAATGCAAAGGAGAGCAATAAAACATGTTAAACCCCAATATGATAGTGTAGCAATAAATAGTGGCTAACTAGATGTCCAAGCAAGCATGCAATTGCGCTATTTAAAAGCTGTAGAAAGGCGTCAAATATTTATTTTAAAAAGATTGATTTACTGTACTGATATAAAAATTATTTGCATGCGAGATTGTAGCCTTTGTTCCAACCACAGTGTCCCAAAATAAGTTATCTGTGGGGTCATATGTATGGTTCTCATCAATTGTCACATTTAATTTTAGGGAAGTTCGTCCCAACCACAGTGTCCCAAAATAAGCTGTCTGTGGGGTCATACGTATGGTTCTCATCAATTGTCACATTTAATTTTAGGGAAGTTCGTCCCAACCACAGTGTCCCAAAATAAGCTGTCTGTGGGGTCATATGTATGGTTCTCATCAATTGTCACATTTATTTTTAGGGGAGTTCTAATAATCCCAGTGAGCACGTCAAAAATGAGGCAAGCAACAACCGCCCACCTCGCAATGCGCAATCCACACCCCAAAAAGCCTCCTGGTTGTCCACAGTCCTCAAATCCCGCAAATCAGTGCACAGCTATTCATAACAACGCACCCGGTATAAATTCAAATCCCCAAAAATACAATATTTGCTGTTTTTCAAATAGCACGGAAAAAGAGGAGTTTTTCACCTCTTTATAGAGCTCTGAAAAATCTAGAAAAATTATGGTTGCGTTCCTTGCGACGAGTAGATCGAAATCGACTCTTTAAACGTCTCGATCTGATGCTCCTAGCTCAAGATATAAATCGGAGAAGTCGATGCTGTCCAGAAACTACCACAGCAAAAAGGGGGGTCAAAGAGGCCTCAGGAATCGTGCCAAAAGTACGAAACAGAGCAAAGTGATCAACAGAAAAATTGAAGCCTTACCTCTTAGGAACGCGCTGCCACAAAAATCGTTCAAAAGTTCCTCCTGGTTAGAGCACAGGGATTTTCCGACGAAACTGCGACGGAAAATGGGCCGAAAAAGAAAATCGTCGCAGTGCACCGCGTCGCAGATGACTCGCTAAGGGGAACTCCAAAAATTCTGAAATTTCTAGGAGAGAGAGAGAAGAGAGAGAGGAACAATTTTCCTAAAGGGCCCAAGCTCTGTTTCTCTCTCTACAGCTCGAAAACCGAGGTGAGAAAGGGAGGGGGGAAAGATCCTATATATAATGGGCCAAGGAATATTCTTGGGCTCCACGCAGGATCCGGACAGAATAGCAAACACCGAAATGGACCAACCAGGACGCGCCACGTGTCCACAAAACAGGAAACAGCCTGTGCAATGCCGCTCAAAATCCGCCACGTGTCCACATGGTGCACATGCCCGGTCCCCGCTCCGGGTTTTCCGGAAAATGTCGGCCAATGGGGAAGCGCCACGTGTCACCAATCCCGCTGCCTTCTAGAAGCCGGCCAACCAATCAGAGGATGCCACGTGGCAATCCCTGTTTCCTTGCACCCGGTGCACGCCATGCCTGTGGACAGACCAGCATGCGCGCCTGCCCGCGCCTGCCCGCACCGCGCTCTGCCGCGCTCCGTCGCTGCGCCGCCGCTGCGCCGTTCCCGCCGGTCGCCGCCGCCTGCCGGAACAGTAATTCCGGCCGGCCGGAGTTACTGTTCCGGTGAACAGTAATTTTTGGCGAAAAAATTACGTAAATATACCATTTTGATCGTTTTCGCGCGCTGAGTCCAAATCCGCCGTCTGTTTTGCCAAATTCTTATCCGAAATTTTGCCGAAAGTCCCCGAAAAAGCCCACTTGCTTCGTTTTTCGTGCCAGATCCATTTTAAAAATCCGTTTCCGACACTACTAGCTCCATTACACTGTGTGAGCTTCCTGTAGTCACTGTAATCACTGCAACAGTCTCTATAGAAGTCCGGATCATCACATAGAGGATTTGAGCTTCAACAGAGGAATGGAAGAATGGAGAAGAAGGAGAAGAAGAAAAGGAATTGAGGGGAATTAAAAGATGGAAATGAGAGAGGTGATGGTGTGCTCGTAGTGTGGACCTACCGTCGGAAGCCGAGCGGAGCACGCGCGCGTCGAGCCTCATGAAAGTACATTGCAGTTTTTCTAGTGAGAGAGAGAGAAAGCTTGGTTGATGATTTTGAGTGGGTTTTGGTGTTGTTGTTGATGGAATTGGAGTTGGTTTGGGTTTTGGTTTCCTGTCCTTGAGTGGTGGAGAGGCGCGCGCAGCGGGCCACGCAGCAGGAGCGGGCGCCGCGCGGCGGGCGCATGGGCGCCGCGCGGCCGGCGCATAGGCGCCGCGCAGCAGCTTGGGGGCTCGTGTTCCGGAACTATAGCCCAGTTCCGAAACCAATGTAATTTGGTACCAGTACCCCATAGTGGGGTATCGGTACCCAATGTCACTTGAGGCCGGTTTGAGCTGGGGATGTTTTTAGTGAAGGGCTCTTTGATAAATTCCCCTCCCATGTGCTTTGCCCCGCTCCTCCTCCTATATATAAGCCCTCCAACCCTACCTTCTTCTCCACGATAGGAAGAAAGAAAGAAAAGAATGAAATCAAAGAAATGAAAAGAGAGAAAATAGATGAAAGGAAGCATGCATGGGTGCGGCTTGAGAGGTCTTGCGGCTTGGTGCTGAGTGGGGCCGCGCGCGCGTCGGCCGCACGTGAGAGGTAAGTGACAGTTTTTTTCCTAATTGGATTAAGATTTTCCTTAGATGGATTTTATGGATTTTTGAGCTTGGATATCGTTGTGTTGCTTCTTTTTGTGCGGTTTGAGCTGAGGTTGTGGTTTTGCACTGCGCGGAGCCAAGGTGCGAGCACGTGTGCGCGCGTGTTGTGTAGTGACTGTGGAGTGAGCCGAAGCGCGCCGGATTTTTGTAGAGGACCCGAGGGATTTGTTTGAGCTTCCGGGGAATTTTCCGGGATTTGCGACAGTGTTCGCGCGCGTGCGGCGCGGTTTTCGTTTTCCGGCAGATTCGAGGCAGCGAGTGGTTCGGCGCATCACCGACTTCAGCGTTTGCCTGCGGAATGCATTTGAGGTGGGTTGGAATTTCTTCAAGATTTATGGAATGCCCTCTAAAGCTTCTATATGTATGTTGAGCATGTATAGTTTACTGTTTTTATACTTGTTAAATCTGATAGTTGCCTAGAATATTGTAGGAAGACATTTATGAGCCCCTGATATTTTTAGCATGATCTAGAGATGATTTGACACTAGACTGCATGATTTGTTGGCATTAGATGGGCATCTGAACCATTATAAAAATCGTCGGACCGGTTTTAATAAAAACTGAGATTTGAAAATGGTTTTAAAATATTGAGAGCTTCCAGAGGGGTTGAGTTGGTTCAGATTGCATGTATGCTCGTGCCAGAGGGCCGAGCGGATTTTTAGTGCATTGTATGTTGAGTTTCTAGTGTCATCAGAGTTGCACTTCCTTGTCGGGATTGATGGGATTATTCTAGATTATGGGTCGTGTTTTCTGATTTAGTGGTGGAGGTGGTTCTCCGACTTAGCTTTGAGAGTTTTGGGGTTCTGGCAGATCGAGTCGTGGAGGTTTCCCGACTTAGCCATGGGTCGTACATTATCAGATTGAGTCGTGGAGGGTTCTCCAACATAGCTGTGAGAGTGTTTGGGCTTTTCCTGATTGAGTCGTGGTTCTTTTTCCGACTGAGTTGTTCTTTTGAGCATCGAGTTGCCGATCTGTTTGATCGTGGATCATAGCCTGCATGTGCCGCTTGATGAGACAGTTGAGACTGATGATATATTTGAGTTCGATGGGGTCGCTCCCCTCGAGTTACGCTCCGGATGCGTGTTGATGATGCGACTAGTTGATACACTAGAGTTCGCTTTGAGATTGAGATAGTCCGTGTGGGATGCCCTACGTAAGTCCAAGTCCAATGTGGGCTAGTGGCAGTAGGTTAGGCTCAGGCTTGACTAGACCCTATGAGGCAGTCATTGAGATTGGGTGATATGAGCGGGTGATTGCATAGCATGTTCTTAGATGAGCCTTCCTTTGAGCATGGTACTTGAGGCTTATTAGTAGTGAGAGTGTATGCATGGCAGGTTCATAGTAGAGTTTCTTGAGCATGATGATTGGGACATTTTAGCTGTAGATCATTTTCCTGCTTTCCTATTTACCTATCTGCATACCTATCTGTTGTGCCTCCAGTAGACTTAGTGGGCATACCGTGGGTATTGGTGACGGTACCCACTGAGATCTACCTTCTGCAGTAGATCTCACACCCGCTGCGGTGACAGGTTCCTGAGGTAGCTGTTCCGGCTTGGTTCGCGCGGAGACAGCAGATCGAGGTGAGGACGTGGTCGATTAGTTCCTTACCAGCATTGAGAGTCTGAGGTAGATGTACCCGGTATATTTTTATGATTCCACTTTTGTACTGGACATTCTGAGAGATCTGTGAGGATTGTACTTGTATTTTCTTAGTTGAGAGACTTGTATTGAGGATTTGATTTTATTCAGATGTTCAGTGTTTGATTCTGTAGCTATTTAGTTTTCATTTCAGCTCTGATACATGTTAGCTATAGATCTTTTGCAGGGTAGATGCTTCGTCTGTGCGGCAGTTTCTGTACAGACGGCGGATCTGTTGACGAGCCCGGGTCGCAGTTCGACCCCGGGGCGTGACAGATAATATTGTCGATTTCAGATCGGAGTACCCACCTCAACCGAAAACACAACTGAGCCCGCGGCTCAAGCGATGCCCGCACCAACCTCCTAGACCTATATAAGATCCACATGACTCATAATCAGTCACAAATGACCCGTAGCTGGTAACCAAGTGACATTAAGTCACTCAACCCCCCAAGTAGCACAATCGGACTATCGGTCTAGTTTTTTTATTTTCGAACCCCTCGTGCTCGATCAACTAACACACAATTTAGGGCATAATTGGCCCTGCAACCGCTCTCGAAACCTAGGACAACCAGTCCAGAGGTCTAGCACGTAAGGTTCGCGCTGCCCAATGCATTCACAACGTTCAAATTACACCAAGGGCCCTAACAATTCCATAAATCACAATATTATTATGTAAAATCGGGAATTACTGATTGTTACCATCGATTTTGGAATTCAAAATCAGACCAATGGAGCTGCTAGATGGGTCATGATGTCACGGACACCGTGCTCGTAGTTCGGAGCCCAATTAATAATTGCGAACCGCGTTCGGGCCAACTAGAATGCCAAGACGGGAGCACGCATGCGAGATCCGATCTTTGCAGCAATCACAAAGGAAACCGAGGTGAGCATGAGTATATGTGGGGTCCAGATGTTACCGTGCTCACTTATCGGAGGGTCGGATGTCGTCGGAGTCACCGGGATGAGGAAATTGGGCGGTTGCAACCTGCTTTCCCAAGCTACCCGTACAACAATAGCGGTAAGTTTGATCCGACGACTCAGGGTTGCGGCAAGTTTGATCAAGACTGACGGGAAGAAGTATGGTGAGGCACTGGCCGACGACCAGAGGTGGCAGTGGCGGCGTTTCTGCAAGGTGCGACTGTGAAGGGCAGATCTCGAGTGTACACCTTACGCTGGTGAAGGGCAAAACCAGGATGCACTGAGATGATGCAGTAGGGTTCCTGGGGTCTTTGGGCATCGGCGGCGATGACAGGAGGCGGCGGCGGCGGCGAGTTCAAGCCGGGAACCAGAAGTGCCTACATATGGTCTGAGCGGTCAGATCTGGCTTCGCGGATCTGGGTCTGCACAGATCCACCCAAAACAGAGAGAGGGAGAGAGAGAGAGAGAGAGAGAGAGAGAGAGAGAGAGGGAGAGAGAGGAAAACGAAAGGAAACACGAGGTTTATTGTGCATGTCGAAGCTCTAGCGGTTCACCGGAGATACAGGACGGCGGCGCATGGGTGGGGGGTCTCTCCTGTGATGACTGGATGAGAGGGGGAGGGAAGATACGTAATTAATGCTTAAAAAAACCCTAATCGAGTTTAAGAAGCTCTTTTTGCGCTTTGCAAAATAGCCCCGTAAACACAAATATTTATACTTTTGTCCCCTACCGTATGTGTAATATGTCCAACAGTACCCTAGTTCCCATGCCGCACAATTCCATCCATAAAATGACGCAAATTTTTCAAAAATACCCTTTTTTTTTGTTTTTCGTCAAATTTTGAACTTTATATTTTTTCATACTAGCGGCACACTAAAATTAAAAACAGATTTCACCACGACTTTCAGCATTGCCCGAATATAGAAGCGGTGACTTTATTTTGTTGAAATCCGAACTCAATTCGCTAAAATAGTCATCCCTTTCTTAGCCTCCAAAATTGAAGAATTTTAAAATAAAATATTTTTCCTAATTTTGAATTTAAAAACTCAAATTAAAATTCAGTTATTACAATCGAACATGAGCGAGCTGACTCTAGTTCGTACTCAGCTTGTTAATATTTCGATCTTAAGAATTCAGCTCATATTTGGCTCAATTATTAAATCAGTCAATTAATCCCGAGCTCAATTCGAACCGAACATGAGCTGACTCACGAACAACTAGATTGTCACCCTTACTCTAGTTGAAAAAATTAAAGTTTAATAATCAAATTGTAACTAAAGCTTAGGGATCAAATTATTATAACTAATAAATAGGTTGAAAATATGAGTTGGCTCGCGAACAGGTGGATTGCCATCCCTACTCTAGTTGAAAAAATTAAAGTTTAATAATCAAATTGTAACTAAAGTTTAGGGATCAAATTATAATTAATAAATAGGATTAAAAAGAAAAAGAAAAAGAAATAAATAAAAATTGCCCCCATGCAGGATCGAACTACAGACCTTCAGTTTACAAGACTGACGCTCTACCACTGAGCTATAGAGGCATTTAAGATTTAATTTACTCCAGAAAGTATATTAATCAAATAACACATTTTGGGTAGTCCTTAAAAAAAATTCATGGAATTAATAAATTTTCGTTTTCGTTTAAATGAAATAGGAATCCTATAACTCTAAAAAATGTTATGGTATCAAATTTTAAAGTATTTGGATGCATATTGCATAATTTCACAAAATTTCTTTCCATTTAAAATTTTTAAAAATAAAAAAAACGATTAATTTTATATTTTAAAATTAAAAATTTCATAATTTCAAATTAAAAGTTAAAAATTGAAAATTGAAAATTAAAAATTAAAAATTGAAAATTAAAATTTGAAAACTGAAAATATAAAATTTAAAATATAAAATTTAAAATATAAAATTTAAAATATAAAATTAAAATTTTAAATTTTAAAATTTTAAAGTTGAAATTTAAAATTTCAAATTTTAAATTTCAAATTAGAAATTTGAAAAATTAAAATAATCAAAATTTTAAATTTTAAATTTTAACTTAAAATTTATTATTTAAAAATTAAAGTTTATAATTTTAAAATTAAAATTTATTATTTTAAAATTAAAATTTATTATTTTAAAATTAAAATGGTTAACTTTAAAATTAAAATTTATTATTTTAAAATTAAAATTTAATATTTTAAAATTAAAGTTTATTATTTTAAAATAAAAATTTATTCTTTTAAAATAATAAATTTTAATATTTAAAATTTGAAAATCAATATTTGAAATTTGAAATTTGAAAATTTTTAATTAAATTTAAAATTTAAAATTTAAAATTTTAAAATTCAAAATTTAAATCATAGTTTTAAAATTTTAAATTTAAAAATTTAAAATTTAAAATTTATATTTTTAAATTTTTAATTTTAAGTAGAAATTTTAAATTTAAAGTTTAAAATTTGTCACATTTTTAAGTGAGGGAGGCCAAGAATTGTGAATTTTTTTTTTTTTTTTTTTTTTTTGTTAGAGTGGATTATTATTTTAGGAGTATAATTTAATTATACTTTAAAAGATATGTTTGTTTTTTTTTTTTTTTTTTTTTTTTTTTTTTTTTGTCAAACATTTTATAGAATAATATTTTTATCGATATAATATAATTAATTATACTACGATTTTAAGGATATCCAAACGGACCTTAATGTTGAACTTCAGTGCTTCCGCTTACTTGAGTGTCAAATGCGCTTTGTGACTTGTGGAGAGGAGAGCCCCTAATGAACATGATCTTGATTATTCTATGACGCACATCTTCACTAAAGGCATGCAGTGATTGTAGAGTACACAAGGCACCTTAAAAAATAAAGAAGAGCCCCTAATGAATATGATCTTGATTATTCTATGACGCACATCTTGATTAAGGCATACAGTAATTGTATAGTACACCAGGCACCTTAAAAAATAAGTGTTTTCGAACGCACTCAAGCTCAACTCTAATAAGTGTCGAAAATTTTTTAAAATAAAGTTTTGGACCACTTTACCTTTTTTTAAAAAAAAAAATTATTTTTTTAAGCGTAAAAAGATAACGACATATTATTAACATTTCGAAGTATTTTTGGGAAAAAAAAAAAAGTTCAGACCGGCGAAATTTTTTTTCCTATTTTCGCATACGACTTCTCACTTCCCCTCTTTCTCATTTCACCCCTTTTTAAAAGTTAAAAATTTAAAATTAAAAATTTAAAAATAAAAAATTTGAAATTTAAAACCTAAAATTAAAAATTTTAAAATTTGAAATTTAAATTTTAAAATTAAAAATTTAAAGATTTAAAATTTAAATTTGAAATTAAAATTTTAAAATTTAAAATTTAAATTTGAAATTTAAAATTTGAAACTGAAAAATTTAAAAATAAAATCTAAATTTAAATTTTAAATTTTGAAATTAAAAATGCTAAACTGTAATATTAAAATTTATAATATTAAAATTAAAATTTATAATTTTAAAATTAAAATTTATTATTTTAAAATTAAATTTATTATTTTAAAATAATAAAATTTTATGTTTAAAACTTAAAATTAATATTATAAAATTTTAAATTTTGAAATTTTAAAGTTTGAAATTTTAAATTTTGAAATTTTATATTTAAATTTTATATTTTAAATTTTAATTTTAAATTTTAAATTTTAAATTTTAATTTTAATTTCAGTTTTAATTTTAATTTTAATTTTGAACTTTAATTTTAAATTTTAATTTTAAATTTAAATTTTAAAATTTAAAATTTTAAATTTAAATTTAAATTTTAAATTTAAATTTTAAATTTTAAATTTTATATTTGAAATTTTTTAATTTCAAATTTAAAATTAAAATTTTAAAATTTCTCATTCAAAATTTAAAATTTTAAAATTTAAATTCAATTTTAAAATTTAAATTTTAAAATTTCACATTCAAATTTTAAAATTTTAAAATTCAAATTCAATTTTAAAATTTAAAATTTAAAATTTAAAATTTCACATTCAAATTTTAAAATTTTAAAATTCAAATTCAATTTTGAAATTTTTAAATTTAAAATTAAAATCCTAATTTTAAAATTTTAAAATTAAAAATTAAAAAATTATAATTTTAAATTTAATTTTTTTTATTGAAAGTTTAAATTTAAAATAGAGTTTTTTTTTTTTAAGTTCACAATCCAAACAGTAAAAACAAAGTAATATTTTTACAAAATATTAAAATTTTCAAGATATCAAATACGTCGTAAAATAAAATTTTGTTTTATTTTTCAATAATGGCCAAACGGCCCTAAGTGTTTGAAGAAAAATTGACGATAATATTCTTTAAAAATGATTGTTTCAGCTTCTGGCTATACCAAAAGCTTCTAACTTTTTAACGATCATCAAAACATCATGCAAATATTTGTGTTTAGGGTGTATATGCAAAGTTATAATTATGAACTTCAGCCTATTTTCAGCTTTGAAAAAAATTCTTCCGGTTTTTTAAAAAAAATCTTCCGGCTTTGACAAAAAAATCTAACGAAATTTCAAAATAAACATCAATATTCGTAGCACAAAGCAATTGCCATAAGTATTAATATACCCATTGAAATAGAAGAAAATCACACAGCGAGGAGATTGTTATCATAAATGACAAGTTTCTAACTAATGTCTAATTTTGTATATATACATATGTATTCTTTTCAATTTTCTGTTCCTTTTGAGCAGACATAAATCAGTCCCTATTCCACAGCATAGAAATGAAAGCAAAGGAAAAGACAAACGAAAAATCAGCTCAGCTCATTTCCCATCTGAATCTGATCATCAACATGAAATATACAATCTTCAACACTACTCTTCATTACGTTCTTGTTGGATGCAACCAATTCTTCCAAACGTCTCATCAAGATATAAATATATTTTTTACTTACTTGAATATCCCCTTAAACATCTAACTTTTATCAACCAAAAGAATCCAACAAGCTCCAGTATAATTTATCAAATAGCTGTCCCTTAATTCTCTATTCCTGCACATGTTGTCACGTTAACCCGCTTAATTACTTGTTTGCTATACGAAAGGAGCAGTGCCTGATCAACCATCACGTTCCTATCGTACCCTCTCATGGACTTAGTTGATATAGAAGATTGGCCTTGTTTGTGTTACGGAATTTGAGTTGGCGCAGTTTCGTGAAAGTTTCAAGTCTTGAAGATTGAAGGTAAAGAAAGTTGGATCATTCAACTCAATCTCAAGAAAGAAGAATTCAAAAGGATCAGGTATGTTTAACTAAAGATTTTGTGTGATCCGAATACTTCTTGTAGTGTAGAAACACTTGGAAGAATCTTTCATTGAATAAAAATCAAAAACTGGTGTTCGGACATGTTCAGGATCCGGATCAGAGCCAGCGATCCGGATCCCGAAGGTTGTTGTTTCATACATTACTTCAATCCGGATCGCAGCATCTCACGATCCGGATCCCGAACGTTGAGTTCTCTGAAATGTATGAACGATCCGGATCAGGCATCCCGATCCGGATCCCGAACGTTTGTTTTCTGGAAACCGTCTTTATTGCTACTGCAATCCGGATCGCCCAAATCCGATCCGGATCGCCGTCCGTCAAAATTCCAGAAATGTTAGGTTTTTGATTCTTATCTCCTTCCTAGGGTTTCTAACCTATAAATAGACCCTATGACTCTTTTTCTAGGGTTAATCCACGAATCAAAATAGCCGTCATATTCATATCTTATTCTATACGGCTCTAGATCCACATATAGAGAAGAAAGAAAATCATTAGAGAATACTCTATGTTTCTTCATCTATATTGATTAGTTTGATTCTAGGTATTCATACTCACATCTTGAGTTGAATCAAACTAATGAATACTTAGATGGTATTTTCGATCTATCTTTAATCTAAGTATTCGGCGGATCATCACCACCCCAAAAACAACGATTTACCCCAAAAATCGGCGCGTGGATTCGCGTGTCCTTGTGGATTCAAGGTTCAACCGCTCTCGTGGATTCGGAGCGAGGCACGTTCGTGGATTCGAAGAGTGCTATTGGGTGAAGACCGTGGACTCGGTCGGACGTCGTGGATTCGACGTTGGACGCCGTGGATTCGGCGTTGGGCGCAGATCGTGGATTCGAGAAGCGTCGCGGAGCGAGCGGAGAAGATCCTCTAGGAGCGTATGGAAAAGGTTGAGTCGTAAGTGTGTACGGTAAATCACCTTGTACGTGTTTTAATTCTAGTGGATTTCTGCCGTGTTATCGGTCCCGTGGTTTTTTACTCCGGTGATGGAGTTTTCCACGTAAAAATCTTGCGAGTTATTTTTATTTCCGCATTGGGTTTTTATCGCAACGATTTTTGAGTGTTTATACGTTTACACCTATTCACCCCCCTCTAGGTGTTTTTTCCCCTATTTAGATCCTTATTACATATAACCCAACAAGTGGTATCAGAGAGGGAATAGGGTTGTAAACAATGGTTGAAGGTGGAAACATCAACCGACCCCCGTTCTTCGATGGAACAAATTATGCGTACTGGAAAGTGCAGATGAAAGCCTTTTTAGTTTCCATCGACGAACGGGTGTGGCAATCAATTGAATTAGGATGGTCTAATCCAACTGAATTTATTGGTGATGTCCACACCTTAAAACCTAGGTCGAAATGGACCAAGGAAGAGCTAGACTCATCTTCTTACAATGGCAAGGGAATTAATGCTATTTTTAATGCCTTATCTCAAACTGAGTTCTCTCGCGTCTCAGCATGTGAGACTGCGAAAGAAATCTGGGATGTTCTTCAGGTTACACATGAGGGAACTAACCTCGTGAAGATTCAGAAACTGCAAATGCTTACGAGCAAGTTTGACTCTATCTTAATGGCAGAAAATGAATCTTTCACGGACTACTATACACGATTGCAAGATATCGTAAACTCATGTGCTAACCTGGGAGAGAAGATTCAAGAATTTAAGATTGTAAGAAAGATCTTAAGAACTCTTCCTGAACGATTTCGCCCAAAGGTTACTGCCATTGAAACTATTAAACACCCGGACGAAATACGTGTAGAAGAATTAGTTGGTTCATTACAAACTTATGAAATGACATTTACTACTAACAATTCTTCTGGAAAAGCATCCTCTTCTAAGTCTTCAGGTTATGCGTTGAAAACAACTAAGGAAGAAGACGCGGATACATCCTCCTCAGACGATGACGAGAACCTTTCTATGGAGGAATTTGAGAAGCAGCTCGCTCTCTTGACAAGGAAGTTTCGCCGCAACTTTCGAAGGGGTAATTCAAGTAAATCTCCATCCTTCGAAAAGTCGATCAAAGGCAAGGGTACTTCAAGTTACAAGCCAAGAAAGCAAGAGAACTTCTCAAAGGATAAGAAAAGTTCAGAGGGACAACTACAATGCTTCAAATGTCGAGGCTACGGCCACATTGCAACGGAGTGTCCCAATAAGTATCCGGAAAATAAGAAGGCGATGCAGGTCGTCACTTGGGATGACAACTCAACGTCAAATGAGTCGTCTTCAAGTGATGAAGAAAAGAGCTCCACGGCATTCCACGCGTCCATATCTTCACCCTTCATGTGCTTTATGGCAAGTACATCCGAGTCGTTGTCCAACTCCACTGTTGAAAAGATTGAAACGGACAATGAATCGGATGATTCGGAAGGTGAAGATTTTGCTTTAGCCTACCACAGACTTTTGAGGGATTCAAAGAAAGTGGCTAAGCAAAATAAGAGTTTGAGAGGGAGAGTGCATGATCTCGAAGAAGAAGCAAAAAGAGCAACTTCTCTCTCAAACGCTCTTGAAGTGGAAAGGGAAAATCTGATAAAAGTAAATGTTTCCCTTCAAGAGTCCAATGAGCGTTTTGAGAAGGAACATACAAATCTGGTGGATAAAGCGAATCACTTCTCAAAGCTCTACAACGAGGCTCGACAGGATAACCTGGAAATGACAAAGACCATTTTCCAACTCAAGGATGACTTACAGCGATTCTCTTCAGGAAGGAGTAAGTTGGATAGACTTCTTGGTCTGGTCAATCAAATCGGTTCGGCCTCGGATACACTCAAACTGGAAACAGTCCAAGTTCGAGTGGGACAGTTTTTGTGCCTCAGTCGGTATCTCCTCCTCCGACACCGGAATTCAAGACAAACAACGACAACAAACCTACTTCATCCTCTTTGGGATCGTCAAGATCTAAGGTATGTTTTCGTTGTGGTGTTTCAGGGCACATAAGAAGATATTGCAAGACGGGAGTCAAACGCTCACCTCAATCACCTCTTGCAATGACTACCAAAAAGGCGCCTCCCCGGAAATCAAAGCAAAACTTTTCAAATGAAAAGAGCATTGGTAGTTCACCGCGCAAGACGACATCATCAAGGAGCGGCAATCGATCTGACAAGACGCCTTCACCTAGGAGAATAACCTCACGACCATTACCGACGCACTCCAAAAGGGTTTGGGTGCGCAAAGGGTGAAATTTACCCTTGTCTTGTTACCAATGTTTCCTTGCATGCATATGATAGTTCGTCTTGGTATCTGGATAGCGGTTGTTCCCGTCACATGACCGGTGACAAAAATAGTTTTCAAAATCTTGAGAAAATCTCCGGAGGACTCGTTGTTTTCGGAGACGGTCGATCTTCCAAAATTGTTGGAAAAGGAACTGTAGCTATTCCAGATGGCCCGATTTTGAAAAACGTCTTATTTGTTGATGGCCTTAAGACTAACCTCATAAGCATAAGTCACTTTACGACAATGGTTTTTCAATTAACTTTTCATCTGTTGAATGCGTTGTAACTGATAAGGACCATGTCTTCTTTTAAAAGGGGTTAGATCTGAAAACAATTGTTATGTTGTTCCTAATAAATTTTCTGAAAATTGTAACTTAGCCACTTTGAATATGAAACTCTTTGGCATGAAAAGCTAGGTCACTTAAATTTTAAGGAACTTACTAGAATTTCAAACAAGGACGTGGTCAAGGGGGTTCCAAAACTTTTATTTAATCAAAACGTTGTGTGTGGTGGTTGCCAAAGGGAAAACTGTCTAGGACTGCACACAAGAACTTGAACCACGTTGGTACAAAACGGCCCTTGGAACTTTGCACATGGACTTAATGGGGCCGACCCGTCAACCATCTTTGGGAGGTAAATTGTATATTTTTTTATTGGTTGATGATTTCTCTCGGTATTCTTGGGTAGCATTTTTAAAAGAGAAAGCTGATACTTTGATTCTTTTCACGAGATTTGCCTTCGTATTATGATTGAAAAGAATGAAAAGATCATTCGTGTTAGAAGTGATAGAGGTGGAGAATTCATTAATTCAAAAATTCATTGACTTTTGTACTTCAAACGGTATTAAGCATGAATTCTCATGCACCCTATACACCTCAACAGAATGGTGTTGTCGAGCGCAAGAACAGGGTTGTTCAAGAGATGGCGCGTGTGATGCTTCATAGCCGGAATTTACCGCTACATTTTGGGCTGAAGCTGTGAACACCGCTGTCTATGTCATTAATCGAGTGTTCTTGCGCCCGGGAACGTTAAATACACCATATGAACTATGGTGTGGTAGAAAACCCAACATCAAATATTTTCGCATTTTCGGGAGTCGGTGTTACATTTTACGTGACCGTGAAAACCTTGGAAAGTTTGACTCACGAAGTGACGAAGGGATTTTCTTGGGGTATTCTACCAATAGTAAGCATATCGAGTATTTAACTTGGAATCTAAGACGATCGTAGAATCTATAAATGTTAAAGTAGATGAAGCTTTTCACTTTGCATCTGAAAAATCTACCCTCGATATCTCTCTAGATGATGAACTCCTGCTGTTGCATCTTCTCATAATAATACTTCCAATATTAATGATGCATCTAATGGTTCTTCAAGTTTATCTAATGTGCAGAATCATCTCATATATCTCCGAGTACTCCGTTTCAACAAACGCTACGAATCTCCAAGGATCATCCGGAATCGAATATTATTGGAGATCCACAAGAAGGAGTTATAACTCGGAGGCAGTTGGTTTGTGGATTCGCTTGCTACGTATCTTTAATCGAACCAAAGAACATAGATGAAGCTCTTCAGGATGACTACTGGATTAAAGCAATGCAGGAAGAGCTCCATCAATTTGAGCGAAACAAAGTCTGGGAATTAACGAAGCCTCCAAAGCAACACAATGTGATAGGTACCAATGGGTTTTCAAGAATAAGAAAAAATGAGGATGGTACTATCATCAGGAACAAGGCACGATTAGTTGCTCAAGGCTACTCTCAAGTAGAAGGTATAGACTTTGACGAAACATTCGCCCCTGTAGCTAGACTCGAGTCCATTCGTATACTGTTTGCTATTGCTTGTCATTTTAAAATCAAATTATTTCAAATGGACGTTAAGAGCTCATTTCTAAATGGGTTTTTTAAATGAGGAAGTTTAGTGGCTCAACCGAAAGGTTTTTGTAGACCCAAACAACCTAACATGTTTTTCGTTTGAAAAAGGCTCTTTACGGCTGAAACAAGCACGCGAGAGCAGGTACGAAAGGTTAACAAAGCACCTTTTGGAGAAGGGCTATACTCGAGGGGGAGCTGATAGGACTCTCTTTGTGAAGCATTATCAAAGCAATTTCATTGTAGCACAAATCTATGTCGATGACATTGTATTTGGCGCAACAAGAGATAATGATGCTTCTAAATTCGCGGAGACCATGGAAAGCGAATTTGAGATGTCCATGATGGGCGAATTGACTTATTTCCTTGGATTGCAAATTAAACAAAATGATGAAGGTATTCACTTGAGTCAATCCAAGTATGCAATGGAGTTGGTCAAAAAGTTTGATCTAGAAAATTGAAGGATTTTCCGACTCCAATGGGAACTAGCCACAAGGGACTTGGAAGTGAATCACATAGTGAGAATGTAGACGAGAAACTGTATCGAAGTATGATTGGAAGTCTACTTTACCTCACGGCTAGTCGCCCGGATATATCCTTTGGTGTTGGGATTTGCGCGAGATATCAATCAGCACCAAAGGAGGTTCACCTGAAAGCGGTGAAAAGGATCATCCGGTATATCAAAGGATCAATTAATTTCGGAATTTGGTATCCTATGGGAACAAGTTTGGATATTGTTGGATACTCAGATGCCGATTGGGCAGGATCAGTGGATGATCGGAAAAGCACGAGTGGTGCATGCTTCTATCTTGGCCATTGCCTTGTTGCATGGCACAGTAAAAAGCAGAATTGCATAGCACTCTCGACTGCCGAAGCGGAATACATTTCAGCTGGAAGTTGCTCAACTCAACTCATTTGGATGAAAAGCGTATTGAGCGACTTCCGCATTTCAGCATCTTCGGTAACAATTCTTTGTGACAACACAAGTGCAATTAACATTTCTAAAAACCCTGTGTTGCACTCTAGAACAAAACATATTGAACTTAGATATCATTTTCTTAGAGAGCTAGTTGAATCAAATACTCTTCAACTTTCATATATTTCAACTGAGGATCAATTAGCTGACATTCTAACAAAACCTTTGGATCAAAAACGTTTTATTCATTTGCGAAAAGCAATTGGAATGCTTTCCTTGAAATAAACTTCTTTTTGAAACCTTTGCTTAGGATAGGTTTTGTATTTGTTTTGTTTTGTTCATTATCTATGTTTGTACATAGGACATTAATTGAGCATAGATCATAATTGACTTTAATTGCATCTTTTCGCACATTTAGAAATTTATTATGCTTTTGCCATCATAATATTTCACTGTTGCAATGATCATTTATGTTAATTAAATCATCTTCTAAGTGATCAAAGTCAATTTCTCTCTCAATGATCTCTTGGTATAGTCATTATCTTATTTGACTGTTTAGTCGAGTATGAAATCGAGATCAATTTTGGTTGAATACTTTATATCTTAAATAATTGATAGCCAATTGAGGGGGAGTCAAAGAAAAGTAAAATGCTCAAAAGATGTGGAAAGAGTTACATCCCAATGAGGAGTGTGAAAACTACCACCACATGGAGGAAAGAGCTACCACCTCGGTCGTCCGAGTATTGTGTGCAGCTACCACATGTATACCAAGCATGGTTGTTCAAATTTTGATTAAGTAAAATGCATGTTGAAATACTTGACTCGTCAAATTTCAAGGTTGGTATAAGGTGGGTTTTTAAAGAAAGATGCTCAAAGAGCCACTCTCTTCAACAGATTGTCTAGATACATTATCTACTATATTTGGGATTTCAAACATCTATTGATCTTTGTATTTCATTTTCTTTACTGAATTGATGATTTGATAAAGGCATTACTCATAAGATCAAGTTAGATGTAATTGAAGGTGTTCAACTTTAAGGGATTTAATTTTTGTAAATTTTCGTTTCATTTTTGGATATTATTGATAGATTTGGCATAATCTAATTCTTGTTGTATGAAACGATGATTTTTGTTTAAAGTTGATACACATTTGTGCTTACAATCTTTTTCTGGTTTTTCTTGAATTTCTCTGAAATTTTCTAAAGAAAAGTTGGAGCCGATCCGGATCGGGCAAGATGATCCGGATCCCGAACGCAGGTATTCTTCTGCGGGCTGACGATCCGGATTGGACCTGCCGATCCGGATCCCGAACGCAGTTTCTCACTGCGGGTAGCCGATCCGGATCGCAATCATGAACTGATCCGGATCGCGGCTAGGTTTTTATAAAGAACAAAAGGGTTTTGATTTCTTTTACTCCAATCTTTTGTTCCAAAGTTTCCAGAGCCTCTCTCTCTAGATTTCATCCTTCCTTGGAAGCTTTCAAACTCAAGTTCTTCAACTCCAAGTAAGTTTTATTGATCAAAATCTCGGTTTTTCACCGTTTTTTCTCTTTTCCTCCTCAAACGTGATGAATTTCTTGGATCAACTTTGTTTGTGGATGGTTTTTGATCAAATTTCTTTTGAAATAAGAACTCTGGGTAGATTAGTTTTGATTATATGCTAGGTATTCTCCTGATTAACGGATTTTTAGGCTTCGATTTCTAAAATTTCGGTTTTAGGGCATATAATAAGGATTTTCGAAAATCATGCAATTGATCTATTTTTAAAAGTCCTTTTGCAAAACTAATTTGATTCTTAGTCTCTCTACATGATTATGATTGTTTGGGTACAATTTTTCAAATCTTTTGAAAATTAACAATTTTTTTGTGTTCTTGAGTTGTTCCACAGGATTTCTTTCTCAAGAAACCAAAGCATGGTGATCACTTGGATTGTTTTCCTACTTGCTGCTATGGTACATACGAAGACACTGTCAAGCCCAGAGGGCTAAGAAGGCTAAGAAAGCGAAGAAAGCTAAAGATGATTCCGATACAGAATCTGAAACGGAATCAATTGATTGGATGAACTGCAAGTTGAAGCAACGACTGTTCCGACTGCTTCAAAGGGAAAAGCACCTGCAGAAACATCGAAGGCTCCGCCCACTGCTGCTGAGAAAGGCAAAGCTCCATGGAAGAAACTTCTGGGAAGACAAGAAGAAAAAGGTTGCTCGCAAAAGAGGGAGTGCACAAGGATCTCCATTGAGCAACCAGCTGATAGGCAAGCACCTCCACAAGACTTTGTCAGCTCGGCTAGAATAAAGGATTTGAAAACAGGAATGCATTGAGAAAGGCATGTTGAGTAAAAGCCTTAAAGAGCGTCTCGGACGTTGGGACTTTGTTTGACCAGATAGGTCTTGCTCCATTTGCGACTTCCCGGAGACCACTGGGTATTGTCTTCACTCAGTGAGAATGTTTTATCAGAATGCTTGCTATCTAGTTGATCAGGAGAGGCGCGTCGAGATTTTCAAACATTGTTCAAGAATGTTCAGATCAAGTGACGCCCCAACTGATTGGAAGTATTAGGGATGGACGCCCGAGCCGATGGCACTCATTACCTGAAGAATCAAGTCTTCAACACCTACTCCTGGAGAGTGGTAGTTGATGGAATCTGTTTCCAAATACTCGGTCGACAGGAAACTCCGTTTTCTCTCGAAAGAACTACGACCAGAGTACCGCTTCTTAAACCTCATTGTTTGTTACAATCATTCCAAACATGAACACAAAGTTTCTTCGGTGGGAAAGAATGATATTCCTTATCTACTTGGAAACCCCACAGCAGCAATGGGAGCTAACTTAACATTCCTTACGTCATCTGGTCAAGGATGGCACGATATGTGGAGCATGCTCATCCGTCAGAGAGACTACCTTATCCAATGATCATCATGCGCATTCTTCTTCGCAAATTTAAAGCTGACACAAATGCGAGCTCTATATGCACAGTCTAGGAACGATCAATGAAACAACAATTGTAAAGTCTCTCTCTCGACGAAGCCAGATGAACCCTTCATACCTTCTCACCGGCAACGAGCACAACAACAACAAGCAACACCTCTGCACCGGCAGCAACTCTCCTCCAGTCCAACCAGCACCTCCGGCACAACAAGCACCGCAATCAACTTCTGATGATGATGCATCTGTTACCTCAATCTATAAAGAACAGCAAAGGCTCTCCAACGAGCAAGAACGTATATCAAATGACTAATTGAGGTAAAGGAAGAAATAAAGAGGTAAATAAGAATCAATCATCAATGAACAAGCGATTAAAGAAAATATTCCAAATTCTCGGCTGTATCAGTTCAGACGAGTCTGAATAATCCGTATCCTTCCAATTTCTGTTTATTATGCATATGTTTAATCTTTCTTTTGTGCAGGTTTTTTAAGTTTAGTTTTAGTCTTTAGTCTCCAACTTGAACTGTTAACCATTCTCTCCACTTTTGTAATTTTGGCTTTGTTTGTGACAAAAAGGGGAGAGAGTTTAGAGAACTTGAACAATGATGATGTGAAAATTGTGAAAAATCTTGTATGCATCAAGGTACAATGATGACTGCATCAAGGTACAATGATGAACCATGCATGATTTGAAAATTTTGTATAACATCAAGGTAAGTATCACTTCAACTCAACTTTGGTTTTTATCTTGTGATTGTTTGCATGTCTCTACTAACTATTCGACTAACTATTTGGGCATGTAATATGACTAACAAGTTGATGTTGGACTAACATTTGTGACATTTGGTTTTTGATTGCATAGAAGATATGTTGGTTTTTTGACTATGATTCTCTTACATATCTGAATTCTCAAATGTCATGATGATCAGATAAACTCTATCTCTGTACTAGGTTTTTAATGCTAAATATTCTTGAGGTATCTAACGATCTCTTTTTGTCAAGAATGATTTCTTTGTGCAGAGAGTACAGATGTCTAAGTCTAGAGTCTGTTTTAGGAGTTTATCTCATGTTTTTAAATTTTTGGATCTCCATTGTAAATTTTTGTTGTATGGTGATAGCAACAAAATATCTTTTTGAATTTTCTTAGTGGATCTGTGTTTTGTCACGAAACCGCCAAGGGGGAGATTGTTACGGAATTTGAGTTGGCGTAGTTTCGTGAAAGTCTCAAGTCTTGAAGATTGAAGGTGAAGAAAGTTGGATCATTTAACTCAATCTCAAGAAAGAAGAATTCAAAGGATCAGGTATGTTTAACTAAGATTTTGTGTGATCCGAATACTTCTTGTAGTGTAGAAACACTTGGAAAATCTTTCATTGCATAAAATCAAAAACTGGACTTGGGACATGTTCAGGATCCGGA
The DNA here is from genome assembly GCA_029204045.2 of Tillandsia leiboldiana. Taxonomy (NCBI): domain Eukaryota; kingdom Viridiplantae; phylum Streptophyta; class Magnoliopsida; order Poales; family Bromeliaceae; genus Tillandsia; species Tillandsia leiboldiana. The sequence continues at coordinate 46,836,264 of CM055062.1, read as the reverse complement.
TCAGAAGTTGCGATCCGGATCCCGAGGTTTGTTTTTTTCATACATTACCTTCCAATCCGGATCGCACCTCTCTTGATCCGGATCCCGAACGTTGAGTTTGGTGAACTGTATGAACGATCCGGATCAGGCACTCCGATCCGGATCCCGAACTTCGTTTTTCTGGAAACCGTCTGATTGTTACGACGATCCGGATCACCCTAATCCGATCCGGATCGCCGTCCGTAAAATTCCAGAAATGTTAGGTTTTTGATTCTTATCTCCTTCCTAGGGTTTCTAACCTATAAATAGACCCTATGACTCTTTTCTAGGGTGAATCCATAAATCAAAATAGCCGTCATTTTCATGTCTTATTCTATACGGCTCTAGATCCACATATAGAGAAGAAAGGAAATCATTAGAGAATACTCTATGTTTCTTCATCTATATTGATTAGTTTGATTCTAGGTTTCATACTCACATCTTGAGTTGAATCAAACTAATGAATACTTAGATGGTATTTCCGATCTATCTTTGATCTAAGTATTCGGCGGATCATCACCACCCAAAAACAACGATTTACCCCAAAAATCGGCGCGTGGATTCGCGTGTCCTTGTGGATTCAAGGTTCAACCGCTCTCGTGGATTCGAGCGAGGCACGTTCGTGGATTCGAAGGGTGCTATTGGGTGAAGACCGTGGATTCGGTCGGACGTCGTGGATTCGACGTTGGACGCCGTGGATTCGGCGTTGGTCGCATCGTGGATTCGAGAAGCGTGAGT
>CM055062.1:46794741-46835408 GCA_029204045.2 Tillandsia leiboldiana | reverse complement strand
AAAATATTAAAATTTTTCAAGATATGCAATACGTCGTAAAATAGAAATTTTGTTTTATTTTCAATAATGGCCAAACGGGCCCTAAGTGGTTGAAGAAAAATTGACGATAATATTCTTTAAATGATTGTTTCAGCTTCTGGCTTACCAAAAGCTTCTAACTTTTTAAAGATCATCAAAATCATTCATGCAAATATTTGTGGTTAGGGGTGTATATGCAAGTATAATTATGAACTTCAGCCTATTTTCAGCTTTGAAAAAAATTCTTCGGTTTTTAAAAAAATCTTCCGGCTTGACAAAAAAATCTAACGAAATTTCAAAATAAACATCAATATCGTAGCACAAAGCAATGCCATAAGTATTAAATACCCATTGAAATAGAAGAAAATCACACAGCGAGGAGATTGTTATCATAAATGACAGTTTCTAACAATGTCTAATTTTGTATATACATATGTATTCTTTTCAATTTTCTGTTCCTTTTGAGCAGACATAAATCAGATCTATTCCACAGCATAGAAAGAAAGCAAAGGAAAAGACAAACGAAAAAAATCAGCTCAGCTCATTTCCCATCTGAATCTGATCATCAACATGAAAATACAATCTTCACCACTACTCTTCATTACGTTCTTGTTGGAGGCAAACAGATTCTCCAAACGTCTCATCAAGATATAAATATATTTGTTACTTACTTAAATATCCCCTTAAACATCTAACTTTTATCAACCAAAAGAATCCAACAAGTCCAGATATTTATCAAATAGCTTCCCTTAATTCTCTATTCCTGCACATGTTGTCACGTTACCCGCTTAATTACTTGTTTGCTATACGAAAGGAGCAGTGCCTGATCAACCATCACGTTCCTATCGGACCTCTCATGGACTTAGTTGATATAGAAGATTGGCCTTGTTTGTGTTACGGAATTGAGTTGGCGCAGTTTCGTGAAAGTTTCAAGTCTTGAAGATGAAGGTAAAGAAAGTTGGATCATTCAACTCAATCTCAAGAAAGAAGAATTCAAAAGGATCAGGTATGTTTAACTAAAGATTTTGTGTGATCCGAATACTTCTTGTAGTGTAGAAACACTTGGAAGAATCTTTCATTGAATAAAAAATCAAAAACTGGTGTTCGGACATGTTCAGGATCCGGATCAGAGCCAGCGATCCGGATCCCGAAGGTTGTTGTTTCATACATTACTTCAATCCGGATCGCAGCATCTCACGATCCGGATCCCGAACGTTGAGTTCTCTGAAATGTATGAACGATCCGGATCAGGCATCCCGATCCGGATCCCGAACGTTTGTTTTCTGGAAACCGTCTTTATTGCTACTGCAATCCGGATCGCCCAAATCCGATCCGGATCGCCGTCCGTCAAAATTCCAGAAATGTTAGGTTTTTGATTCTTATCTCCTTCCTAGGGTTTCTAACCTATAAATAGACCCTATGACTCTTTTTCTAGGGTTAATCCACGAATCAAAATAGCCGTCATATTCATATCTTATTCTATACGGCTCTAGATCCACATATAGAGAAGAAAGAAAATCATTAGAGAATACTCTATGTTTCTTCATCTATATTGATTAGTTTGATTCTAGGTATTCATACTCACATCTTGAGTTGAATCAAACTAATGAATACTTAGATGGTATTTTCGATCTATCTTTAATCTAAGTATTCGGCGGATCATCACCACCCCAAAAACAACGATTTACCCCAAAAATCGGCGCGTGGATTCGCGTGTCCTTGTGGATTCAAGGTTCAACCGCTCTCGTGGATTCGGAGCGAGGCACGTTCGTGGATTCGAAGAGTGCTATTGGGTGAAGACCGTGGACTCGGTCGGACGTCGTGGATTCGACGTTGGACGCCGTGGATTCGGCGTTGGGCGCAGATCGTGGATTCGAGAAGCGTCGCGGAGCGAGCGGAGAAGATCCTCTAGGAGCGTATGGAAAAGGTTGAGTCGTAAGTGTGTACGGTAAATCACCTTGTACGTGTTTTAATTCTAGTGGATTTCTGCCGTGTTATCGGTCCCGTGGTTTTTTACTCCGGTGATGGAGTTTTCCACGTAAAAATCTTGCGAGTTATTTTTATTTCCGCATTGGGTTTTATCGCAACGATTTTTGAGTGTTTATACGTTTACACCTATTCACCCCCCTCTAGGTGTTTTTTCCCCTATTTAGATCCTTATTACATATAACCCAACAAGTGGTATCAGAGAGGGAATAGGGTTGTAAACAATGGTTGAAGGTGGAAACATCAACCGACCCCCGTTCTTCGATGGAACAAATTATGCGTACTGGAAAGTGCAGATGAAAGCCTTTTTAGTTTCCATCGACGAACGGGTGTGGCAATCAATTGAATTAGGATGGTCTAATCCAACTGAATTTATTGGTGATGTCCACACCTTAAAACCTAGGTCGAAATGGACCAAGGAAGAGCTAGACTCATCTTCTTACAATGGCAAGGGAATTAATGCTATTTTTAATGCCTTATCTCAAACTGAGTTCTCTCGCGTCTCAGCATGTGAGACTGCGAAAGAAATCTGGGATGTTCTTCAGGTTACACATGAGGGAACTAACCTCGTGAAGATTCAGAAACTGCAAATGCTTACGAGCAAGTTTGACTCTATCTTAATGGCAGAAAATGAATCTTTCACGGACTACTATACACGATTGCAAGATATCGTAAACTCATGTGCTAACCTGGGAGAGAAGATTCAAGAATTTAAGATTGTAAGAAAGATCTTAAGAACTCTTCCTGAACGATTTCGCCCAAAGGTTACTGCCATTGAAACTATTAAACACCCGGACGAAATACGTGTAGAAGAATTAGTTGGTTCATTACAAACTTATGAAATGACATTTACTACTAACAATTCTTCTGGAAAAGCATCCTCTTCTAAGTCTTCAGGTTATGCGTTGAAAACAACTAAGGAAGAAGACGCGGATACATCCTCCTCAGACGATGACGAGAACCTTTCTATGGAGGAATTTGAGAAGCAGCTCGCTCTCTTGACAAGGAAGTTTCGCCGCAACTTTCGAAGGGGTAATTCAAGTAAATCTCCATCCTTCGAAAAGTCGATCAAAGGCAAGGGTACTTCAAGTTACAAGCCAAGAAAGCAAGAGAACTTCTCAAAGGATAAGAAAAGTTCAGAGGGACAACTACAATGCTTCAAATGTCGAGGCTACGGCCACATTGCAACGGAGTGTCCCAATAAGTATCCGGAAAATAAGAAGGCGATGCAGGTCGTCACTTGGGATGACAACTCAACGTCAAATGAGTCGTCTTCAAGTGATGAAGAAAAGAGCTCCACGGCATTCCACGCGTCCATATCTTCACCCTTCATGTGCTTTATGGCAAGTACATCCGAGTCGTTGTCCAACTCCACTGTTGAAAAGATTGAAACGGACAATGAATCGGATGATTCGGAAGGTGAAGATTTTGCTTTAGCCTACCACAGACTTTTGAGGGATTCAAAGAAAGTGGCTAAGCAAAATAAGAGTTTGAGAGGGAGAGTGCATGATCTCGAAGAAGAAGCAAAAAGAGCAACTTCTCTCTCAAACGCTCTTGAAGTGGAAAGGGAAAATCTGATAAAAGTAAATGTTTCCCTTCAAGAGTCCAATGAGCGTTTTGAGAAGGAACATACAAATCTGGTGGATAAAGCGAATCACTTCTCAAAGCTCTACAACGAGGCTCGACAGGATAACCTGGAAATGACAAAGACCATTTTCCAACTCAAGGATGACTTACAGCGATTCTCTTCAGGAAGGAGTAAGTTGGATAGACTTCTTGGTCTTGGTCAATCAAATCGGTTCGGCCTCGGATACACTCAAACTGGAAACAGTCCAAGTTCGAGTGGGACAGTTTTTGTGCCTCAGTCGGTATCTCCTCCTCCGACACCGGAATTCAAGACAAACAACGACAACAAACCTACTTCATCCTCTTTGGGATCGTCAAGATCTAAGGTATGTTTTCGTTGTGGTGTTTCAGGGCACATAAGAAGATATTGCAAGACGGGAGTCAAACGCTCACCTCAATCACCTCTTGCAATGACTACCAAAAAGGCGCCTCCCCGGAAATCAAAGCAAAACTTTTCAAATGAAAAGAGCATTGGTAGTTCACCGCGCAAGACGACATCATCAAGGAGCGGCAATCGATCTGACAAGACGCCTTCACCTAGGAGAATAACCTCACGACCATTACCGACGCACTCCAAAAGGGTTTGGGTGCGCAAAGGTGAAATTTACCCTTGTCTTGTTACCAATGTTTCCTTGCATGCATATGATAGTTCGTCTTGGTATCTGGATAGCGGTTGTTCCCGTCACATGACCGGTGACAAAAATAGTTTTCAAAATCTTGAGAAAATCTCCGGAGGACTCGTTGTTTTCGGAGACGGTCGATCTTCCAAAATTGTTGGAAAAGGAACTGTAGCTATTCCAGATGGCCCGATTTTGAAAAACGTCTTATTTGTTGATGGCCTTAAGACTAACCTCATAAGCATAAGTCAACTTTACGACAATGGTTTTTCAATTAACTTTTCATCTGTTGAATGCGTTGTAACTGATAAGGACCATGTCTTCTTTTTAAAAGGGGTTAGATCTGAAAACAATTGTTATGTTGTTCCTAATAAATTTTCTGAAAATTGTAACTTAGCCACTTTGAATAATGAAACTCTTTGGCATGAAAAGCTAGGTCACTTAAATTTTAAGGAACTTACTAGAATTTCAAACAAGGACGTGGTCAAGGGGGTTCCAAAACTTTTATTTAATCAAAACGTTGTGTGTGGTGGTTGCCAAAAGGGAAAACTGTCTAGGACTGCACACAAGAACTTGAACCACGTTGGTACAAAACGGCCCTTGGAACTTTTGCACATGGACTTAATGGGGCCGACCCGTCAACCATCTTTGGGAGGTAAATTGTATATTTTTTTATTGGTTGATGATTTCTCTCGGTATTCTTGGGTAGCATTTTTAAAAGAGAAAGCTGATACTTTTGATTCTTTTCACGAGATTTGCCTTCGTATTATGATTGAAAAGAATGAAAAGATCATTCGTGTTAGAAGTGATAGAGGTGGAGAATTCATTAATTCAAAATTCATTGACTTTTGTACTTCAAACGGTATTAAGCATGAATTCTCTGCACCCTATACACCTCAACAGAATGGTGTTGTCGAGCGCAAGAACAGGGTTGTTCAAGAGATGGCGCGTGTGATGCTTCATAGCCGGAATTTACCGCTACATTTTTGGGCTGAAGCTGTGAACACCGCTGTCTATGTCATTAATCGAGTGTTCTTGCGCCCGGGAACGTTAAATACACCATATGAACTATGGTGTGGTAGAAAACCCAACATCAAATATTTTCGCATTTTCGGGAGTCGGTGTTACATTTTACGTGACCGTGAAAACCTTGGAAAGTTTGACTCACGAAGTGACGAAGGGATTTTCTTGGGGTATTCTACCAATAGTAGAGCATATCGAGTATTTAACTTGGAATCTAAGACGATCGTAGAATCTATAAATGTTAAAGTAGATGAAGCTTTTCACTTTGCATCTGAAAAATCTACCCTCGATATCTCTCTAGATGATGATACTCCTGCTGTTGCATCTTCTCATAATAATACTTCCAATATTAATGATGCATCTAATGGTTCTTCAAGTTTATCTAATGTGCAGAAATCATCTCATATATCTCCGAGTACTCCGTTTCAACAAACGCTACGAATCTCCAAGGATCATCCGGAATCGAATATTATTGGAGATCCACAAGAAGGAGTTATAACTCGGAGGCAGTTGGTTTGTGGATTCGCTTGCTACGTATCTTTAATCGAACCAAAGAACATAGATGAAGCTCTTCAGGATGACTACTGGATTAAAGCAATGCAGGAAGAGCTCCATCAATTTGAGCGAAACAAAGTCTGGGAATTAACGAAGCCTCCAAAGCAACACAATGTGATAGGTACCAAATGGGTTTTCAAGAATAAGAAAAATGAGGATGGTACTATCATCAGGAACAAGGCACGATTAGTTGCTCAAGGCTACTCTCAAGTAGAAGGTATAGACTTTGACGAAACATTCGCCCCTGTAGCTAGACTCGAGTCCATTCGTATACTGTTTGCTATTGCTTGTCATTTTAAAATCAAATTATTTCAAATGGACGTTAAGAGCTCATTTCTAAATGGGTTTTTAAATGAGGAAGTTTATGTGGCTCAACCGAAAGGTTTTGTAGACCATAAACAACCTAACCATGTTTTTCGTTTGAAAAAGGCTCTTTACGGTCTGAAACAAGCACCGCGAGCATGGTACGAAAGGTTGACAAAGTACCTTTTGGAGAAGGGCTACACTCGAGGGGGAGCTGATAGGACTCTCTTTGTGAAGCATTATCAAAGCAATTTCATTGTAGCACAAATCTATGTCGATGACATTGTATTTGGCGCAACAAGAGATAATGATGCGTATAAATTCGCGGAGACCATGGAAAGCGAATTTGAGATGTCCATGATGGGTGAATTGACTTATTTCCTTGGATTGCAAATTAAACAAAATGATGAAGGTATTCACTTGAGTCAATCCAAGTATGCAATGGAGTTGGTTAAAAGGTTTGATCTTGAAAATTCGAAGGATTTTCCGACTCCAATGGGAACTAGCCACAAGGGACTTGGAAGTGAATCACAAAGTGAGAATGTAGATGAGAAACTGTATCGAAGTATGATTGGAAGTCTACTTTACCTCACGGCTAGTCGCCCGGATATATCTTTTGGTGTTGGGATCTGCGCGAGATATCAATCTGCACCAAAGGAGGTTCACCTGAAAGCGGTGAAAAGGATCATCCGGTATATCAAAGGATCAATTAATTTCGGAATTTGGTATCCTATGGGAACAAGTTTGGATATTGTTGGATACTCAGATGCCGATTGGGCAGGATCAATGGATGATCGGAAAAGCACGAGTGGTGCATGCTTCTATCTTGGCCATTGCCTTGTTGCATGGCACAGTAAAAAGCAGAATTGCATATCACTCTCGACTGCCGAAGCGGAATACATTTCAGCTGGAAGTTGCTCAACTCAACTCATTTGGATGAAAAGCGTATTGAGCGACTTCCGGATTTCAGCATCTTCGGTAACAATTCTTTGTGACAACACAAGTGCAATTAACATTTCCAAAAACCCTGTGTTGCACTCTAGAACAAAACATATTGAACTTAGATATCATTTTCTTAGAGAGCTAGTTGAATCAAATACTCTTCAACTTTCATATATTTCAACTGAGGATCAATTAGCTGACATTCTAACAAAACCTTTGGATCAAAAACGTTTTATTCATTTGCGAAAAGCAATTGGAATGCTTTCCTTGAAATAAACTTCTTTTTGAAACCTTTGCTTAGGATAGGTTTTGTCTTTGTTTTGTTTTGTTCATTATCTATGTCTGTACATAGGACATTAATTGAGCATAGATCATAATTGACTTTAATTGTATCTTTTCGCACATTTAAAAATTTATTATGCTTTTGCCATCATAATATTTCACTGTTGCAATGATCATTTATATTAATTAAATCATCTTCTGAGTGATCAAAGTCAATTTCTCTCTCAATGATCTCTTGGTATAGTCATTATCTTATTTGACTGTTTAGTCGAGTATGAAATCGAGATCAATTTTTGGTTGAATACTTTATATCTTAAATAATTGATAGCCAATTGAGGGGGAGTCAAAGAAAAGTAAAATGCTCAAAAGATGTGGAAAGAGTTACATCCCAATGAGGAGTGTGAAAACTACCACCACATGGAGGAAAGAGCTACCACCTCGGTCGTCCGAGTATTGTGTGCAGCTACCACATGTATACCAAGCATGGTTGTTCAAATTTTTGATTATGTAAAATGCATGTTGAAATACTTGACTCCGTCAAATTTCAAGGTTGGTATAAGGTGGGTTTTTAAAGAAAGATGCTCAAAGAGCCACTCTCTTCAACAGATTGTCTAGATACATTATCTACTATATTTGGGATTTCAAACATCTATTGATCTTTGTATTTCATTTTCTTTACTGAATTGATGATTTGATAAAGGCATTACTCATAAGATCAAGTTAGATGTAATTGAAGGTGTTCAACTTTAAGGGATTTAATTTTTGTAAATTCTCGTTTCATTTTTAGATATTATTGATAGATTTGGCATAATCTAATTCTTGTTGTATGAAACGATGATTTCTGTTTAAAGTTGATACACATTTGTGCTTACAATCTTTTTCTGGTTTTTCTTGAATTTCTCTGAAATTTTCTAAAGAAAAAGTTGGAGCCGATCCGGATCGGGCAAGATGATCCGGATCCCGAACGCAGGTATTCTTCTGCGGGCTGACGATCCGGATTGGACCTGCCGATCCGGATCCCGAACGCAGTTTCTCACTGCGGGTAGCCGATCCGGATCGCAATCATGAACTGATCCGGATCGCGGCTAGGGTTTTATAAAGAACAAAAGGGTTTTGATTTCTTTTACTCCAATCTTTTGTTCCTAAGTTTCCAGAGCCTCTCTCTCTAGATTTCATCCTTCCTGGAAGCTTTCAAACTCAAGTTCTTCAACTCCAAGTAAGTTTTATTGATCAAAATCTCGGTTTTTCACCGTTTTTCTCTTTTCCTCCTCAAACGTGATGAATTTCTTGGATCAACTTTGTTTGTGGATGGTTTTTGATCAAATTTCTTTTGAAATAAGAACTCTGGGTAGATTAGTTTTGATTATATGCTAGGTATTCTCCTGATTAACGGATTTTTAGGCTTCGATTTCTAAAATTTCGGTTTTAGGGCATATAATAAGGATTTTCGAAAATCATGCAATTGATCTATTTTTAAAAGTCCTTTTGCAAAACTAATTTGATTCTTAGTCTCTCTACATGATTATGATTGTTTGGGTACAATTTTTCAAATCTTTGAAAATTAACAATTTTTTCGTGTTCTTGAGTTGTTCCACACAGGATTTCTTTTCTCAAGAGACCAATAAGCAATGGTGATCACTTGGATTGTTTTCCTACTTGCTGCTATGGTACATACGAGAGACACTATCAAGCCCAAGAGGGCTAAGAATGCTAAGAAAGCGAAGAAAGCTAAAGATGATTCCGATACAGAATCTGAAACGGAATCAATTAATTGGGATGAACTGCAAGTTGAAGCAACGACTGTTCCGACTGCTTCAAAGGGAAAAGCACCTGCAGAAACATCGAAGGCTCCGCCCACTGCTGCTGAGAAAGGCAAAGCTCCAATGGAAGAAACTTCTGGGAAGACAAGAAGAAAAAGTGTTGCTCGCAAAAGAGGGAGTGAACAAGGAATCTCCATTGAGCAACCAGCTGATAGGCAAGCACCTCCACAAGACTTTGTCAGCTCGGCTAGAATAAAGGATTTTGAAAACAGAGAATGCATTGGAGAAAGGCATGTTGATGTAAAAGCCTTAAAGGAGCGTTCTCGGACGTTTGGGACTTTGTTTGACCAGATAGGTCTTGCTCCCATTTGCAATTTCCCGGAAACCACTGGTTATTGTCTTCACTCTGTGAGAATGTTTTATCAGAATGCTTGCTATCTAGTTGATCAGGAGAGCGGTCGTCGAGATTTTCAAACATTGGTCAAGAATGTTAAGATCAAAGTGACGCCCCAACTGATTGGAGAGATATTAGGGATGGACGCCCGAGCCGATGGGACTCATTACCTGAAGAATCAAGTCTTCAACACCTACTCCTGGAGAGTGGTAGTTGATGGAATCTGTGTTCCAGATACTCGGTCGACAGGAAACTCCGTTTTCTCCAAAGAACTACGACCAGAGTACCACTTCTTGAACCTCATTGCTTGTTATAATGTCATTCCAAACATGAACACAAAGGTTCTTCGGTGGGAAAGAATGATATTCCTTTATCTACTTGGAAACCCCACAGCAGCAATGGGAGCTAACTTAAACATTCCTTACGTCATCTGGTCAAGGATGGCACGATATGTGGAGCATGCTCATCCGTCAGAGAGACTACCTTATCCAATGATCATCATGCGCATTCTTCGCAAATTTAAAGCTGACACAAATGCGAGCTCCTATATGCACAGTCTAGGAACGATCAATGAAACAACAATTGTAAAGTCTCTCTCGACGAAGCCAGATGAACCCTTCATACCTCTTCACCGGCAACGAGCACAACAACAACAAGCGACAACCTCTGCACCGGCAGCAGCTCCTCCAGTCCAACCAGCACCTCCGGCACAACAAGCACCGCAATCAACTTCTGATGATGATGCATCTGTTACCTCAATCTATAAAGAACAGCAAAGGCTCTCCAACGAGCAAGAACGTATATCAAATGAACTAATTGAGGTAAAGGAAGAAATAAAGAAGGTAAATAAGAATCAATCATCAATGAACAAGCGATTAAAGAAGATATTCTAAATTCTCGGCTGTATCAGTTCAGACGAGTCTGAATAATCCGTATCCTTCCAATTTCTGTTTATTATGCATATGTTTAAATCTTTCTTTTGTGCAAGTTTTTTTTTTTAAGTTTTAGTTTTAGTCTTTAGTTCTCCAACTTGAACTGTTAACCATTCTCTCCACTTTTGGTAATTTTGGCTTTGTTTGCGACAAAAAGGGGGAGAGAGTTTAGAGAACTTGAACAATGATGATGTGAAAATTGTGAAAATCTTGTATGCATCAAGGTACAATGACGACTGCATCAAGGTACAATGATGAACAATGCTGATGTGAAAATTTTGTATACATCAAGGTAAGTATCACGTTCACTTCAACTTTGGTTTTTATCTTGTGGTTGTTTGCATGTCTCTACTAACTATTCGACTAACTATTTGGGCATGTATTATGACTAACAAGTTGATGTTGGACTAACATGACATTTGGTTTTTGATTGCATAGAAGATATGTTGGTTTTTGACTATGATTCTCTTACATATCTGAATTCTCAAATGTCATGATGAACAGATAAACTATCTCTGTACTAGGTTTTGAATGCTAAATATTCTTGAGGTATCTAACGATCTCTTTTTGTCAAGAATGATTTCTTTGTGCAGAGAGTACAGATGTCTAAGTCTAGAGTCTGTTTTAGGAGTTTATCTCATGTTTTTAAATTTTCGGATCTCCATTGTAAATTTTTGTTGTATGGTGATAGCAACAAAAATATCTTTTTGAATTTTCTTGAGTGGATCTGTGTTTTGTCACGAAACCGCCAAAGGGGGAGATTGTTACGGAATTTGAGTTGGCGTAGTTTCGTGAAAGTTTCAAGTCTTGAAGATTGAAGGTAAAGAAAGTTGGATCATTCAACTAAATCTCAAGAAAGAAGAATTCAAAAGGATCAGGTATGTTTAACTAAAGATTTTGTGTGATCCGAATACTTCTTGTAGTGTAGAAACACTTGGAAGAATCTTTCATTGAATAAAAATCAAAAACTGGTGTTCGGACATGTTCAGGATCCGGATCAGAGCCAGCGATCCGGATCCCGAAGGTTGTTGTTTCATACATTACTTCAATCCGGATCGCAGCATCTCACGATCTGGATCCCGAACGTTGAGTTCTCTGAAATGTATGAACGATCCGGATCAGGCATCCCGATCCGGATCCCGAACGTTTGTTTTTTGGAAACCGTCTTTATTGCTACTGCAATCCGGATCGCCCAAATCCGATCCGGATCGCCGTCCGTTAAAATTCCAGAAATGTTAGGTTTTTGATTCTTATCTCCTTCCTAGGGTTTCTAACCTATAAATAGACCCTATGACTCTTTTTCTAGGGTTAATCCACGAATCAAAATAGCCGTCATATTCATATCTTATTCTATACGGCTCTAGATCCACATATAGAGAAGAAAGGAAATCATTAGAGAATACTCTATGTTTCTTCATCTATATTGATTAGTTTGATTCTAGGTATTCATACTCACATCTTGAGTTGAATCAAACTAATGAATACTTAGATGGTATTTCCGATCTATCTTTAATCTAAGTATTCGGCGGATCATCACCACCCCAAAAACAACGATTTACCCCAAAAATCGGCGCGTGGATTCGCGTGTCCTTGTGGATTCAAGGTTCAACCGCTCTCGTGGATTCGGAGCGAGGCACGTTCGTGGATTCGAAGAGTGCTATTGGGTGAAGACCGTGGACTCGGTTGGACGTCGTGGATTCAACGTTGGACGCCGTGGATTCGGCGTTGGGCGCAGATCGTGGATTCGAGAAGCGTCGCGGAGCGAGCGGAGAAGATCCTCTAGGAGCGTATGGAAAAGGTTGAGTCGTAAGTGTGTACGGTAAATCACCTTGTACGTGTTTTAATTCTAGTGGATTTCTGCCGTGTTATCGGTCCCGTGGTTTTTTACTCCGGTGATGGAGTTTTCCACGTAAAAATCTTGCGAGTTATTTTTATTTCCGCATTGGGTTTTTATCGCAACGATTTTTGAGTGTTTATACGTTTACACCTATTCACCCCCCTCTATGTGTTTTTTCCCCTATTTAGATCCTTATTACATATAACCCAACAGTTTGGAACCACGTCCTGTTTTTCTTTTGCTTTATTTTCTGAACTCGAATTCTGCGATTAGATACATCGCCAAATGGAGCTCTCCTTCATTGTTATTGTCAGTTTGCTTGCGATATGCCCTGATTGGATATATAATGGTGTCTTCTTTAGAAGAACAAAGAAGAAAACAAGATCTGCAACTTACTTCATGCTTTCTGTTACCAAACAGAAGCACTAGGTTTATACCGCAAACAATCTACCTGTTGCCATCCCATTCAAATACATTGGATTTGAGACATAAGAAAAGGGAAACAGTAGCAAATGAGGCCTTTTATTTGATCATTTCTTTTTATTGTAGCTTCAAACAATGACAAATGCTCCATGATAGATAATGTCCCTTTCTGTTTCTCTTTTGTTTACCAGTAGTCCCCACAAGAGCATGAACCAGAATTAAACCAATGAAACTGGCATGGATCTCTAAGCACAATCTTCTGTCCTTCTACTTCTGATAATAACTTCAATATAGCATGGCAATCCCCACATACTCTTTGGTTCTTCATCACTCTTATAGTGGCAGATTGCGGCAAATTATGCATTCCAAGAACCACTGCCATTAACTCGCCATGGCTGTTCATTAAATTTTCCTTCCAATTTTCACTTTGGTTCTTAAACTCAAAAATCTGAAGCCCCACATTTCCCATTTTCCCTTCTACCTTGGCCATCATTTCTTTAAACTTGACGTAAACTTGATCATCTATACTATATGAATTGTTTCCAGCTGTAATAGTGTGGATCAACGGTCCGATCTCGATCCAACTCACACCAATTTCTTTTGCCACTCCTCTCTCTCTCATCAACCCTCTTGTTCTCATCGCCATGGATACTTTCCCAACATCCAAGTACATGTTGTACAATGACATGTATGACGAAGATGAGAAGGGTTCAATAATCATTAGCCTCTCTCCTACTCGTATTCCCCTTTCCTTGTCTCCATGAAAGTAGCAGGCTCGTAATAATGCGTGCCAGATTAGAGGATCATTTTCGAAGGCTGAGTTCATTATGAACCACTCTGCATCAGCAAGCCTCCCAGCCCGACCAAGAAGATCGACAATGCAGGCCTTGTGCTTTACATTTGGAGATAAAACATAGTCTGTTATCATGCTTTCATAGTACCTGCAATTAGGAGGAAGAAAAAAGAAAAAGAGTTTTAGTACGGAATTTGCCATTGTTTTAACAATTTAGTACCTGGAGCCTGCATACAATATGGCCCTCAAAGTTTCAAATTTAGCGAAACAATGTCTAACTGTCTAACAATGATGGATGTGGCATCTTTAATCCGACAGTAGACAATTGAAATACTGATCTAAGTGGAACAATCATCAGGAAAAAAATTGTTTAAATTGGAACTACGTCATTGAAATTAAAGTCAAACCTCAATAGTCAGGAACTAAAAGAAAATTCAAAGGTTACCTCAAGCAATACAGTATCTTGTAACTTTGAAACTATGTGAATAACCGTAATGTACAGAGGGTGCAACATAAATGAATACTAAAAATGAAGAAAATAACTTGAAGGCTCAAAAAAGTAGTCCTGAGGTTTATATACTTTGGTATTAAACTCTTAATACATGGTCTGCACTATTACTTTTGTTTTGATGCTATGAGACTCGAACCCTCCACCTTTCTTATCCGGGCTTGGGACCGGCATTGGCAGTGTTACTTCAAGTCTCAACCTTAAGCAACATAGCTCGAATTACCTACAATGAATTTTCATAATTTGTTCTGATTCAAGGTGAAAGTTTCATTCCTCACTCTTTAAGAATCCAAAGAAGAGTAAACTGAATAATTTGCATAGATTAGAATAGGATAGCTTTACAATATACATTATTTATATATTAAAGGAGGATCAATAAATGGCATAGACTTGAATACTCAGACACTATTACAATTGAATAAAAAAAACCTACAACTTAAAGAAGTAACAGAATTCAGACTCAAAAAAGTTCAAGTAGAAGGCCTAAACCGAAACCAAACCAAACAAAATTTTCTCAGGTTTAGTGTTATTCTGGTTCTACTGCTGCTTGGTTTGGTTAGGTTCAGTTCAGTTCGATTCAGCCTTAGAAATCAGAAAACTAAAATTTTCAGCTCAATCAGGTTTACCGTGAGGCATCAACCAAATTGAGTGAGTACAGACCTGTATTAGTTAATCTTCAAGTAAGGTGCCTCGTGCTCTATTGATGTGACCCAGCCTTTCCATTTTTTTTTTCTCAAACTCTCACTTTAACATTTAGCATGGTATGACAATAAAATCATAACACACCTCCATGAGGCCATTCGTTTTCCAATAACAATGATGGGGTCTATAGAAGTTCCATAATATTCAACCATTTGGCACCTAAATTAATCTCAACTCTACAAATGGTACTGACTTCCTAATAAAAGCAGTTAATCCAAATGCTTAATATGTCAAACAACCTAAATAAATAGCACAAGCTTTCAAAAAATAATTATTTAGTTCCATCTTGCAAAAAAATGTTCTTACCTGAATCCTTCATCTGCAAGTCCTCCGTGGCTACAAGCAGTAAGAACAGCAAGAAAAGTCGTTTGGTCCGGCACGATTCGACACTCCTCCATCTTCTCAAAAAGCATTAAAGCTTCTCTTACATATCCATGAAACCCATAACTTAAGATCATCATAGACCAAGAGAAAATATCCCAGCAATCAATTTCTTCAAACGTCTTAATTGAAGCCCCAATATCCCCCGTCTTGGTATACATATTAATCTGCAAGTTACCATAAGCAGTAAATTTATCAAGTCCAGATTTCACAACATATCCCTGTATCTGTTCACCGGCCCGAGTTATGCCCAAATCTGAACAGGCATTCATCACACTTGATGTAATAAACTGGTCAGGTTTTCTTTCTAGGGCTAGAAATTCTTTAAACATGTGCAATGCCCTTTCAAATTGCTTGTTTTGAATATAAGCTGTAATAATGGATGTCCAAGTGAAGCTATAATCTTTCGAAGTCAGATGGAAGCATTTTAAGCTACAATCAATCAAGCCCAACTTCGAATACAATGTTATCAGTGCACTCCCTATGAACTCATCCTCTTGAAGCCCATTTAAAATAATGTGGGCATGAATTTGCATTCCACATCTTATTGAGTTGGTTAAGTTACAAGCTTCGAGTACACTCTTGAATGTGAACTTCGATGGCCTCATCCTTCTCCGGAGCATCTCAGCGAAAAGTCTTAAGGCCTCAAGTTTGGCTTCAACGTTCTTTTCGTTCCCAAGCCGAGAGAATCCCGCAATCATGGCATTAAACACAACCACGTTTGGATTGGGTATGCACTCGAAGACCTTAATAGCTTCCTCCAACCCTCCATTCTTCGCATACATGTCGAGCATAGCACTCCCCACAAACAGATCCAAGTCTAGGCCAATTTTAATCATGCAACCATGTAGCATCCTCCGGACCTCCTCGCAATCATCAAAACCCGTGCAAGCCTTGAGGATCCCGCCGAGCGTGAAACTGGTAAGCGTCACTCCCGACCGGTGCATCCAAACGAGAATATTCGCAGCCACCTCTGGCCACCCCATTCGTACATAAGCCGAAAGCAACAAATTCCATGATACGTCGTCCAGTTCATTCGCACGATCAAACACAAACCTCACATCATCGATCATGCCGCACTTCGAATACATATCGATGAGTGAATTGGTTATAAAAGCACAGCAATACAACCCATTAACCACAACCATGCCATGAAGTATCCTTCCGTTCCTCAGATCCCCACTTTGGGCACAAGCACTGAGGGCGCCAGCATAACTAAACCGATCGAGCGAAACCTCAGAAACCCGTGCACGTCTAAACACATCTAGAGCCTTTTCGGCGGAACCCATTTGCGAATACCCAGCCATGAGCGAATTCCACGTGACGGCGTCCCTAACAGGCATTCGATCGAACAGTTGGCAGGCGCTGGCCATATCGTGGCATTTGCTGTAGACTCCGAGGAGATTGTTGTGGATGAAGAGGGTGGGCTTGTAGTAGGTCCTGATCATGTGGGAGTGGAGAAACTTACCGAGGATCAAAGAGCGGGTCTCGGCGCAGAGTCGGAGGAGGTGTTTGTAGATTGAATTGTGGAGGGGAAGAGACACTTGTGGTGGTGGTAGCGGGTTGGGAGAGAGGTGGAGAAGGTTAGGGTTTGTGGGAGGAAAAAGGCGCGCTTTTTTTAGAACGAGAAGCCTCTGCGGTTTTCGTGGGAACATTACAGGGAGTCTCCGCTTGGGTACGTCGAAAAGAGGAAGGGAGAGGGGTGTAAATAGTGCCCCGGCACTGTACGGTTAGGTTCAGTTTGGTTTCTTGAGAAAACTTGAACCGATCCGGCGCTTTTGGTTTTTAGAAAATCAGAAAAGAAACCACCGGAATCAAGAGAGAAAAAATCTAAAATGTTACTGTCACAATTTCCAATCAATCATAAGTAATACTATTTATATATTATATTTGAGATGTATGTTATACATTTGAAAAAATATATATTTTAAAATAAATAAAATTTAAAATATATTTTTTTTCAAAATTTATAAAATAATGTTTTTTATTATATTTTTAATGCAATTTTAGGTCAACTCCGAAAAAAATATTAAAATATCATACATATTTTTTAAAACTATCAATATTATTTTTATCACTATATATTATTTAATTATATCAAAAGTTGTCATTCATCGCGTTGACTAAGAATTTTGAACTAACTTGTCTCGACTCTTTCTTTAAATTATTATAAATATTGTATTTATATAGGACTGCTAAATTTATTTCTTATTTGAAAATTACTCTATTTTCATTTATAATTTAATTTATGAATGTCCTTTTTATCTATTTAAATTTTTTTAATTCAATATCATATGTGACTCATAATGATCTTAATTAATACTTAATTCAAACTAAAGATATATTATACTAATTTGAAAATATATTTTTTTTCTAATTTAATATGATGCTTTTGTTTACTATTCACGTACTTAATTTTGTTCTAATCAATTAATTTCAATTTAATATACATTCAACTTTATTTATATATAATATTCTTAGGCAGGTGATCTTTAAATTAAATAAAAAGGTTTAGATAATAGATGATCCGAAAAATAAAAATTTTATTTAGTTTTTAGATGAATATTTATGATATTTTTCTGAAGTACAAGGATATTTTTTATAAAAATTTTAGAAGAATTTCTATATAATTAATGAAGGGTTAGAGGAATGGTACATAAATCATCACAATATTATGTCTCTCAAATGCTTGAACATCAATTGCTTAATTTCATGACACACCAAATTTTAGTGTGAAAAATTGAAGAAGAAAAATATGTTCCGGAGGTTTATAGTGGATAACTAGGAAGGATAAAAAATGTTCTGTAGGTTTTTATACTGTATAAAAATTAAATATGATAAAAGTATTTTATAAAATTAAAAATATAATAAAGACATCAAAGTTAGTATTTTATATTTATAAATAAATTGAGAACTATATAACAGACCAATTAAATAGTTGGTAACTTACAAAGTCATTAAATTTGATAAAATAATTTTAACCTAACTAAGTATAAAATTCAAATAAAAATATTAAAGGGTCTACTTTATCATAGACCCCAAAATGCAGATGGTATGGAATATTTTAAGCCGTGTAGATCAATTTCAACGGTGGTGATTATCAAATTAAAGTCTCAATTATCGAAAATAATTTGATATGACACAAACTATTATTCTCTTAAGAGGATGGTAGCTAGGGTTTATTTAGTTCACTTATTTTAAGCTCTGCAATCATAATGATGCAGTGATTTTGATAATTATTTTTACTTTATAAAAAATCAGATTCTAATTTTCATCCTACTATGGAACATAAATATTCTACTATGGAATGGGAACAACCAACACTAACTCAAGAATTATTAATTCTAGCATCTAAAATACTGTTAGATGTATGACTGTTGATACTAGAATTTTCGCTATTTAAGAAAGTGACTGTGGTGTTTCGAGACCCCGTGTGACTTGACTGTGTGGTCGGCAGTGAAAAAACTACTATTTTGGTGTATCGAGTGCGTTGTGCGCGCAAATCGGACCTCAGGATTGAACTCGATGCGAAAATTAGATCAAGTTTGCCTATCCGGATGCCTTCGTCGAAATTTAGAACTGGATTCTTGCAAAACGGATATCGAATTTGGAATCAGCGTGGAAAAACGATGAAAATCGACTATTTGGATGTATTTTTCGGGACCCGGACGCACTAAAATGGACATCGGGCACTTTTATTGTAGCTCGGGCAAGTTGGGCAGGCCGGGCAGCGCTGGTGTCACGCCCCAGAGTCGAAACTACGACCCGGGCTCGCCAATAGATCCGCTATCTGTACGTAAACTGTCGCACAGACGAAGCGCCTACCCTGCAAGTCAGATCTATAGCTAAAACATGTATCAGAGCTGAAACTAAAACCAGTAGCTACAGAAATTAACTGAACATCTGTAATATCACAGATTTTTATAACGTCTTACCCTCTTGCTAATAAAGATTTTGCTTGAAGGAATTGAAGTAACGGGTTTATTTAAGTGGATAATTTTGAGGTGCGGGTATTTTTCTGCGATAGAGCTCGAAAAACGGAGAACGGCGGTGTGATCGGATCTGGATTCCGACTTACGGAACCCACAGAAAGGGGTGATAAGGATCGCAATAGCCAGGGGGGTGCATCGAAATCCGCGTAAGTGATTTCGCACCCCTTTCGGAGAAATAAAGATTTATCTTTAAAGAATTATCTTTAAAAAATTATCCCGATGGTTTATCTATGAGGAATTAATTAATTGATGAATTAAATAATTAGGAGTTAAAAATGCCCGATGTGGTTTTTATCGTACATTAAAGAATAAATTTTTGACTCCACCCGAAAGAAGAGAAAAGAAAAGGAAAAACCCTAACCGGAAGGAAACGAGAGGAAAGAACGAGCGAAAGGAAAGGAAAAGGTGAAACCCTAATCGGAAGGAAACGAGAGGAAAGAAGGAGAAGGCGGAAGGACCCAACCCTCCCGACGAACGTGCCGGAGCCGGGAGCGTGAACGGATCTCCGTCTCCGACGATTAGAGGTAAGCGAGATTTATTTTCGTTTAGCTTCGCTCAGTTTTCGTTTCCGTCTTATGCGTTGTCTTCGGGGTAGCCGTTTGCTACCCTACGCGTCGCCGCCACGGAACCCTAGGGCACCGCTGTACCGCACAAGGGCATCGCCGCCGCGACACGCGCCGCGCGGGGACGGTGCCCGCGCGCCGCGGCTAGCGCTGCGCGGGACCAATGCCCCCTCGCGGCCGTGGCTAGGGCAAGCGCTGCGCGGGGCCCATGCCCGCGCGGCCGCGGCTAGTGCCGGCGGGCGCCCGCGCGGCTGCGGCGCGTGCCGCGCGGGGCCCATGCCCGTGTGGCCGCGGCCGGTGCCGCGTGGGCGGACGCCCCGCGCGGCAGTGGAGCGCGACTGTAGCGCGCGCCGCGCGGGGCCCATGCCCGCGCGGCCGCGGCCGGTGCCGCGCGGGTGTGCCTCCGCGCGGCTGTGGCGCGCACCGCGCGGGGCCCAGGCCCGCGTGGCCGCAGCTGATGCCGCGCAGGCGGGCGCCGCGCGAGGCTGTAGTGCGCGCCGCGCGGGGCCATGCCCGCGCGGCAGTGACTGGTGCCGCGCGGGCGGGCGCCCCGGGCGGCTGTGGCACGCGCCGCGCGGGGCCCATGCCGGCGCGGCCGCGGTTGTTGCCGCGCGTGCGGGCGCCCGCGCGGCTGCGGAGCGTGCCACGCGGGGCCCATGCCCGCGCGGTCGCAGCTAGGGCGTGCGCCGCGCGGGGCTGGGGCCCGCGCGGCCGCGGCAAGTGCCGCGCGGGGCCGGTGCCCGCGCGGCTGCGGCTCGCACCGTGCGGGGCTAAGGTCCGCACGGTCGCGGTGGGTGCCGCGCGGGGCTGGTGCCCGCGCGGCCGCGGCTTGCACCGCGCGAGGCTAGGGCCCGCGCGGTCACGGCAAGTGCCGCCCGGGGCGGATGCCCGCGTGGCCGCATGGCCCGCAACTCCGCGGGGGTGGCCGCGTCGCTCGTCGCGCGCGGGCGCCACCGCCGTGTCAGGTTGTCGTTAGTGTTTTTGAGTTTTTGGGCTCGGTTTATCTGCCATTATATTTCTGATCCGACCGCGGCTCTTTTGGGGACTACTTTTAGGTCCGGGTGTCGACAGGGAGCAAGGTTCGGTCTCCGGAGTCCATATTCCGCACAATCGAGGTGGGTACTTTTGTTTATTACCGGTGTAGAGTCATTCCCGAATATTCGTTTTGATAAAGTAGATATTTTTGGTAATTTGACTAACCCCATAGCATGTGAATCCCATTTACTATTTTAATCGAAGCGGCTGCGGTCGCAAGATCGTTCTATTATTCTGACCAAAGCGCCTGAGGTCGCAACAATGTTCTTACACTCATATTGCTTACACGCACACCGGCGGTTTGGCCACCGCACAGGGTGTATTTTTCCGGAAAGATGGTAAGTTGTTTTACCCGTGTACCCCACAAGGAGAGGTTAGTGGGGACCCCTCAAGGAGAGGCGACTGCTACTTGGGCAGTGGAGGGGTTAGAGGCACCAAGAAGATGAGTACGGTATTGGGGTTGGGGCCCAAAGTAGTCTGAAAGCTAGGGTAGGTGCCCAGCGTGACTTTTGACAGGGATTTAGCGATACCTGACGGGGGGAAAGTAAATGCTCCGGTGATTCAGTGTGTTCTTTTTAGTTATTGCATTTACTTATATGTCTTCTACTTTATCAGTCACTGACAACCCACACTGTGAAAGGTCCGAGCAGGGTTGGGAACCGGGACGACGGTGAGGCATCAGTTAGAGGACCCTAGCCATGAGGGCTAGTAAACGATACGTTCTTTTCTTTGGTTATTTCCTTATGCTGTGGTTAGTTAAACTGTGATTCATTTGTGTGGTTTCTGATGGATGTTGGAATGAGGATTTCTTGTCTATAATTGGTGAATGTTAGGATGTGTAATTGCGGCTTGTTTTTAGATGCAAACCTGGTTTCAAAACTGTTTTCAAAGCAGGTGCCGTGTTGGCACCGATTTTAAAATCCGTGGATTTATCCTTTCAAGTTAATGGCCGCTCAAAAGAGTTTGCGAAAAAGTTTTGGAAAAACTGGGTGTCGAGTGGCCACCGATTTTCAAACCCATGGGTTTATGCTATAGTCTGTATGTGATAGCGGTGACTGTATGATTAATTGTAATCTCTCCTCTTTTTCCGTCATGGTTGGAATGGTTAAAGTGTTTGTCTTGTTGGGAACGTCGTGCATATACAAAGGAGACTCCGCCCGTTTGGGGAGTGAATTTGTATATGCGGCGGGTATGGTACGCACCGGAGGCGAGGTTCATTTCTATACAAAAAAAAAAAGAGAATATGTTTTTCGCTCTTTTAGAACCTCCGGGGCATGACTGATTATATGGTATCAGAGAAAACGACTTTAACCACTGCAGTCAGTGACTAACATCCACAGAATGAATTATCACGAGTGACTAACCAAGTTGATAACCAAAGTGTAGGTTTGTCATATACGAGCGTGAGCGCGGGAAATAGGGATAGAGTCCCAGGGTTTGTAGGTTAAGGTGCTAGACCGATTGAATTATGATTAAGGATATTTTCTTTGCTCACAGTGGAGAATGGCTCGTACAAGATCATCGACTGAAATAGGGACAATGCGGCTCCAGCAGCCGCGGAGAATGAGCTAATCCGCCAACAGTTACGTGAGATGGCCGGACAACCGTCGACCCTCACAGAGCACGTGCGTCAACTGACGCAGCAGCAGCGGGCCGTGCCTGGGGAGAGTGCCCGGGTCCCGCCACTCGAAGCAGTCGCGCCTACGGCGGGACCATCTGGAACGCACGGAGAAACGGCGGCCGCTCCTCCCCAGACAGCGACCATCGGGGTGTCAATGGATCAACCGACGGCGCCATCGGCCGCGCCCAGCCCGACGACTTCGGGACCCGTTACGGGCGAAGCCTCCACCCAACGGACGAAACGGGACAGGGTGAGAGCGAACCTGGCTGAGTTGAAAAAACACGACCCGCCTGTATTCGAGGGCGAGACGACCGACCCCTGGGTCGTGGAGAAGTGGGTGGACACGATGGAAAAACTATTTGAGGACTTGATGATGGAGGAACATGAAAGAGTTCCCCTAGCAGTTCATTGCCTTGAGGGAAATGCCCGGATGTGGTGGAAAACGGTGCGCCCGGACTTCACGAAGGGCGACGCCTTACCGACATGGACCAAGTTCAGGGAAAAGTTGTTCGGGGCGTTTTTCTCCAACAGCGTTAAACAACAGATGGAGGACGACCTGAAGCATATTTGACAGGGGAACAGATCCGTCATGGAGTATCAACGAGAATTTGTGAGGCCGGCTAACTGCGTCCCCTTCGTCATAAGGGATGAAGCCCATAAAGCCCGCTGTCACGCCCCGAGTTTAAAAACCAGCATCTAAATTTTTTTTTTTTTTTTTTTTTTTTTTTTTTTTTAAATCAGAGTTTAAAACCAGCCAGGGCGCAACAGACCGCCACATATATAGAAGAGTCCCAATCCCACTGGGGATTGAGCCCTTTTCTATATATGCACGGCTCACTTGGCATACAACCAGAGTACTAACTACGTACATCTACTAAGCAAGATTAAATTACAATATCAATAACTTCTCAATTACATTGCATTACATTTGATACAACAAATAATTAAATACTTGTTCTTATCGGCTGTCCAGGGTCAAGCTCTATCTCGTGATCTCACCAACTCGTCCCGACATCTCAACACCCGCTCGACCTGAAAAACAGTCACCCGAGGGTGTGAGACACACCGGAGTGTATCCCAGTGGGCACGACGAGCCGAGAAATAGCAGATCGTACCTACTGGTATACAATGCTAGAGGATAGTAATAGATCAGGGGTTAGGGTAAAGCAGATATATAACTGGTGCTGTAAAGAAAGCAAAACTCATAATCTGGGTACAAGCATAGGAGATAATTTTAGCAGAATTTAAAACATGTATCAGGATAATCAACACATCAAGGAGTTAGGACAATCAGCAAGATAACAATGGAACTATAATCAGAGGCATCACATAGAATCATATAAAGCAACTTAACAACTCATGCATCAAATAGATGAAAACGCAAAGACCCAATCACAAGCTACCATATTGGCCTTCACAAGACCTCAGGCGAGGCTGCCCTCTTGGCACCACCTGGTTGACATTCCCCAAACTAGGGTCACGGGTTGCCTCAGCTAACCACTTTACCGGTAAAGAACATCGCTACGGGTAGCAAATCCGCTGATATTCGTGAAGTACAACGGTGCGGGCGAATCATATGCAAATGCTCAAGCTCACGGTCCACTGACCGGGTAATCGGCAATAAGCCGGGAAAATCCCCACTGGGATGCAAGGGCAAAAACCAACTGAATCTCAACACTCATGCAGGAACACTCAGCAATAAATGTCAACTCATATGCAAGATCAAGGCAAATATCTCTCAACAGAAGCTCACAGATAAACTCAACTCAACCACACAAACCAACCAAATGATACAAAACTTAAACACATATTTTAAGAAAACTGTTTTGAAAAGTCCAAACCTCGAAGAGCATTGCCCTTGTCCTATCAAACAAGAACAGACTCAGGCGACACTACGAAGCTTGGATATAGGTCCAAACCTCGCAGAGCAGTGCCTTTGTCCTATCAAACAAGAACAGACTCCGGCGATCCTACGAAGCTCGGGTTAAAACCTCAGTTAAATAAATCTATGTGCTCAGAGATGTATCATTTGATCAACAGAACAAACAGGCTCACTAATCAACCATGAAAATGTCCGAGTAAAAGTATGAATACTAGAGGTGCTATAGACAATCATGTAAGGCAAAATAGAATAGATAACAGGCATAGATCAGGCAGATAGCAGATATAATATATCAAAGAAAGGCAGGCTCAAAGTAATCAAGTTAAACTATCAACAACAGGGGTCCAACCAGTATCGCACCCCAGAGGGCCGAACTGATAAAACCCGGACCGAAGATAACCCACCTGTCAATGCGCAGGCAATTAATCTGTAATCCTCTAAATGCTCAACTCCAGGTGCAAACTGAATCAACCTGGATCAAAAATCACCAATCAGGGATCAATTCAGTCCCGCTAACTCTAACCTAAACCCAGATCAATTTGAAACCCTCTTAGTTATTTTAATTGTCACCCGGATACCGTTAAATCGACGATTTTGCCGATTCTCGGACTATTATCCGATTTCCGTTCAACGAAAGCCGATGGATTCCCAACGAAAAACTTAGGAATCATTTAAACATTTTACTAACCAGTACTCATTTTCTATTTTGCATTAAAACCCTTAAAGTTTTCAGAATTTACATTTTAGTGCCATTTAAGCACTGTTTTCGCTCGTTCTTTCAACTGGAAAATAATTTTGATGAACCGTCACTTCCAGCAGGTGACATTTTTCATGCTGAACACCGTGCTCACTAATTTGCAGCAGCACGGAACCCGAGGCAAACTTCGGGCCATAAAAACCCTCTCTAACATAGCCCAAATGAATTTTTGTTTCTCCGGGACTTCAAACACTGTTTCTAACGCGAGCATCGCGTTCAGTGACCCCAAATTAGCCTAGGGCACACTATCGCGGCTTCGCAAACAGCCCGGAACCATGTTTTATTTAAACATTTCACTAAAAGGTTGATTCAACTACATCTTTTAATTTAAACTTCAAACCAGCAAACTTTGTATATGAAAAGGTCTTTAAATATTGCAAGGATCACAGGGCTCACCCTAGTTGCAGCCCAGATCTGCTGGTTCAACCAGAACCAAAGCCATGAACTCAAACAAGTTCATAAAGAACCAAACTTTAATCCACACAAAATCACTTTGATCTGAAGTGAGCACTAAGCTCAGGGGATAAGTTTGAGCATCTTTTATATTCATAACTTTGTCCAATTCCCATTATTTCTTCATTCATGCATTTATACAAACACTTGGTGGGCAACATTTACATACAACCACACAAACACCAATCCCAGGTTGATCTCTGCAAACACTGAACCAAATGCTATAAGACTTGGAGGGAAATGATCTATATAACTCTCTCTACCTTCTCTGCAAGCCTGGGCCAAGTTTGCATGGATGGAATGGTCGGGGCAACGAAGAAGATGAAGTGTGCTTGTTTTGAAAATCGTGACCATCCAACCAAAACATTTGGGACCCAACCACTTGGCCATTTGGACGCTAAAACACACAACAAACTCACCTGGACCCGTGTCCGGCGACAGGGCACGGCGGCGGCGCGGCTGGAGAAAGCTCGGTTTCGAGCTCCTCCACCTCTAATGGCGGAATTTTACAGAGGCAACCTGGAGCTCTATAACTTAGAGGGAAGGCTCCCTGGGTCACCACGAAACTTCCCAACCATCTCCCCCCCGGCCGGAAGTGGCCGGAGCTCCGGCGGCCGCAAAGTTATCAATTTCGGGTTCATCCATGGCCGCATCATTTTGATGCTGCATGGGTGCCATGCAAATGCATGGGAGCACTCCTCTCATTCCCAGTAAGGCTTCTGGGTAGGTGGCCGGCGTCGGAAAAGCTCGCCGGCGCCGGAGTTGCATTCTCGGCCAAAGTGCAAAAATTTCAAAACTAGGGCTTCATTTTTCTTTCTCAATACTCCACCAACTTCAACCAAACTTTGCAGATTTAATCATCCTATCCTACAGTCCTGGCACACCAATTTTGGTGCGTTTATATTCAGTGGTTGTCGAGTTCTTTAGGGGCGGAGCTAGGTTAGGTTTCCGGCGACCCATTGTGGCCGCCGGCTAACCATGCTGCATGGGACCTCGGGGCTTTGCAGGGAGGATGCTAAGGACCTAAGGAGTCCACTGCTAATGGTCCGGGGTGCTAGAAACCGTTGGTTAAGGATCCTCACCTTAGCCGAACTCGGGGAAGAAGGAGGAAGCCGGATTCTTGGTTCCCTCACTACGCGCGGCCAAGGCTTGCTCCAGCAGGGTCCTCCAAGCACCAGGAACTCCTCAGACACCTCCCAATCCAACTCTGAAGAGATCCCGTCCAACTTCACACCTCGTCGGAGAAAGGAAGAAGAGGAAAGTGGCTGCGGCGGCACTCGGCGGCGGCTGGGGTCGGGTACACCAGGGCTCGGTTGCGGCCTCTTAATGAAGCTCTCAGAAGAAGGTTGGCTAAATCTAAAAGCTCTGGTTGATCTCTCCTTCACGCACTTAAGGGAAACTCCAATATAGGCTTCTAACCTTTAACACCGGCGACCCGAACGGCCGGAGGTTACGGCAACCGAGGGGACGCGTCGGTTACAGCCTAAAGATGCTGGTGGAACTTCAGTTACGAAGAGGAAGGGGCAGGGTACACGGGATTACTCCAACACGTGAATACAAGTGTTTAAATGCACATTTGCACAAAACCCCCTACACAAAGATCCTAAAACTCTAAGGTCCCTCTGTAGGTGACAAATGCACCCAGCACCCCAACTTATAAGCCTCATAATTTTTGGTACATAAAATATTAGGGTTTCTTCAAAAATACCCACTTTTTCAATGTATTTCACGCTTTTCGAGGCACTCGAGTCGCCGAAACTGAAAATGGACTTCGCCACGACGTCCGGCTCGTCGAGACCTTCAAAATAGGCTAATCATTTGTTTGATTTGGTGCTCGTATGAAATCTCGGGCCATCTTGTTCTGTATGTCGCAAATCGACGCACGCACTTCGATGCACACGGGTCGCCAAACGCGAAATCCGTCAGTGCCATTACGCTCAGAACGTCGAAATTAGCTAGGATCCATTACTCATACTCCTATGTTAAAATTCTAGATAGTGGTTCGACCATTCATGATCACAAGGGATTAAAAATTCAAAGGTTACTATTCACTTAAGTCGCGGGCCCACTTTTTGATTTCTGATTTCTGGAAGATCCGACCGTCGGATCGAAAACATATGAATATGAAACTTCTATGTTTCGACGAGATGATCGTAATGGTGATCTCGGATTTTCCAGATCAGACCCCGATCAAAAGTCGATATTTCTGGGCCCACTATTGGCCCACTAACACTCCACTTTTGCCAAAATGACAAATTTTAAACATTTAAAGGCAAATAGAGACTTTCAAATTCTAGATTTCTACATCACCCACAACTTTTAAAAAGTTTCGTCCCTGAAACTTAACAAAACATACTTTAAAAATTTTCTAAACACCCAAAATATCAGTTTTCTAAGTATTAATCTAGTTAATAATTTATCTTAGTACGGTCGACCCACAACTTCTGTTTTGACCTATCAGACTTAGAACACTACCCAGCGCTCTCTCGTAACACGAGTCATCCTAGGGTTCGTTCCTAGCCAAACCTAGACATTGCGTTTCCTATTGCTCTGATACCATCTAATCTGTCACGCCCCGAGTTTAAAAACCAGCGTCTAAATTTTTTTTTTTTTTTTGAAATCAGAGTTTAAAACCGGCCAGGGCGCAACAGACCGCCACATATATAGAAGAGTCCCAATCCCACTGGGGATTGAGCCCTTTTCTATATATGCACGGCTCACTTGGCATACAACCAGAGTACTAACTACGTACATCTACTAAGCAAGATTAAATTACAATATCAATAACTTCTCAATTACATTGCATTACATTTGATACAACAAATAATTAAATACTTGTTCTTATCGGCTGTCCAGGGTCAAGCTCTATCTCGTGATCTCACCAACTCGTCCCGACATCTCAACACCCGCTCGACCTGAAAAACAGTCACCCGAGGGTGTGAGACACACCGGAGTGTATCCCAGTGGGCACGACGAGCCGAGAAATAGCAGATCGTACCTACTGGTATACAATGCTAGAGGATAGTAATAGATCAGGGGTTAGGGTAAAGCAGATATATAACTGGTGCTGTAAAGAAAGCAAAACTCATAATCTGGGTACAAGCATAGGAGATAATTTTAGCAGAATTTAAAACATGTATCAGGATAATCAACACATCAAGGAGTTAGGACAATCAGCAAGATAACAATGGAACTATAATCAGAGGCATCACATAGAATCATATAAAGCAACTTAACAACTCATGCATCAAATAGATGAAAACGCAAAGACCCAATCACAAGCTACCATATTGGCCTTCACAAGACCTCAGGCGAGGCTGCCCTCTTGGCACCACCTGGTTGACATTCCCCAAACTAGGGTCACGGGTTGCCTCAGCTAACCACTTTACCGGTAAAGAACATCGCTACGGGTAGCAAATCCGCTGATATTCGTGAAGTACAACGGTGCGGGCGAATCATATGCAAATGCTCAAGCTCACGGTCCACTGACCGGGTAATCGGCAATAAGCCGGGAAAATCCCCACTGGGATGCAAGGGCAAAAACCAACTGAATCTCAACACTCATGCAGGAACACTCAGCAATAAATGTCAACTCATATGCAAGATCAAGGCAAATATCTCTCAACAGAAGCTCACAGATAAACTCAACTCAACCACACAAACCAACCAAATGATACAAAACTTAAACACATATTTTAAGAAAACTGTTTTGAAAAGTCCAAACCTCGAAGAGCATTGCCCTTGTCCTATCAAACAAGAACAGACTCAGGCGACACTACGAAGCTTGGATTTAGGTCCAAACCTCGCAGAGCAGTGCCTTTGTCCTATCAAACAAGAACAGACTCCGGCGATCCTACGAAGCTCGGGTTAAAACTTCAGTTAAATAAATCTATGTGCTCAGAGATGTATCATTTGATCAACAGAACAAACAGGCTCACTAATCAACCATGAAAATGTCCGAGTAAAAGTATGAATACTAGAGGTGCTATAGACAATCATGTAAGGCAAAATAGAATAGATAACAGGCATAGATCAGGCAGATAGCAGATATAATATATCAAAGAAAGGCAGGCTCAAAGTAATCAAGTTAAACTATCAACAACAGGGGTCCAACCAGTATCGCACCCCAGAGGGCCGAACTGATAAAACCCGGACCGAAGATAACCCACCTGTCAATGCGCAGGCAATTAATCTGTAATCCTCTAAATGCTCAACTCCAGGTGCAAACTGAATCAACCTGGATCAAAAATCACCAATCAGGGATCAATTCAGTCCCGCTAACTCTAACCTAAACCCAGATCAATTTGAAACCCTCTTAGTTATTTTAATTGTCACCCGGATACCGTTAAATCGACGATTTTGCCGATTCTCGGACTATTATCCGATTTCCGTTCAACGAAAGCCGATGGATTCCCAACGAAAAACTTAGGAATCATTTAAACATTTTACTAACCAGTACTCATTTTCTATTTTGCATTAAAACCCTTAAAGTTTTCAGAATTTACATTTTAGTGCCATTTAAGCACTGTTTTCGCTCGTTCTTTCAACTGGAAAATAATTTTGATGAACCGTCACTTCCAGCAGGTGACATTTTTCATGCTGAACACCGTGCTCACTAATTTGCAGCAGCACGGAACCCGAGGCAAACTTCGGGCCATAAAAACTCTCTCTAACATAGCCCAAATGAATTTTTGTTTCTCCGGGACTTCAAACACTGTTTCTAACGCGAGCATCGCGTTCAGTGACCCCAAATTAGCCTCGGGCACACTATCGCGGCTTCGCAAACAGCCCGGAACCATGTTTTATTTAAACATTTCACTAAAAGGTTGATTCAACTACATCTTTTAATTTAAACTTCAAACCAGCAAACTTTGTATATGAAAAGGTCTTTAAATATTGCAAGGATCACAGGGCTCACCCTAGTTGCAGCCCAGATCTGCTGGTTCAACCAGAACCAAAGCCATGCACTCAAACAAGTTCATAAAGCACCAAACTTTAATCCACACAAAATCACTTTGATCTGAAGTGAGCACTAAGCTCAGGGGATAAGTTTGAGCATCTTTTATATTCATAACTTTGTCCAATTCCCATTATTTCTTCATTCATGCATTTATACAAACACTTGGTGGGCAACATTTACATACAACCACACAAACACCAATCCCAGGTTGATCTCTGCAAACACTGAACCAAATGCTATAAGACTTGGAGGGAAATGATCTATATAACTCTCTCTACCTTCTCTGCAAGCCTGGGCCAAGTTTGCATGGATGGAATGGTCGGGGCAACGAAGAAGATGAAGTGTGCTTGTTTTGAAAATCGTGACCATCCAACCAAAACATCTGGGACCCAACCACTTGGCCATTTGGACGCTAAAACACACAACAAACTCACCTGGACCCGTGTCCGGCGACAGGGCACGGCGGCGGCGCGGCTGGAGAAAGCTCGGTTTCGAGCTCCTCCACCTCTAATGGCGGAATTTTACAGAGGCAACCTGGAGCTCTATAACTTAGAGGGAAGGCTCCCTGGGTCACCACGAAACTTCCCAACCATCTCCCCCCCGGCCGGAAGTGGCCGGAGCTCCGGCGGCCGCAAAGTTATCAATTTCGGGTTCATCCATGGCCGCATCATTTTGATGCTGCATGGGTGCCATGCAAATGCATGGGAGCACTCCTCTCATTCCCAGTAAGGCTTCTGGGTAGGTGGCCGGCGTCGGAAAAGCTCGCCGGCGCCGGAGTTGCATTCTCGGCCAAAGTGCAAAAATTTCAAAACTAGGGCTTCATTTTTCTTTCTCAATACTCCACCAACTTCAACCAAACTTTGCAGATTTAATCATCCTATCCTACAGTCCTGGCACACCAATTTTGGTGCGTTTATATTCAGTGGTTGTCGAGTTCTTTAGGGGCGGAGCTAGGTTAGGTTTCCGGCGACCCATTGTGGCCGCCGGCTAACCATGCTGCATGGGACCTCGGGGCTTTGCAGGGAGGATGCTAAGGACCTAAGGAGTCCACTGCTAATGGTCCGGGGTGCTAGAAACCGTTGGTTAAGGATCCTCACCTTAGCCGAACTCGGGGAAGAAGGAGGAAGCCGGATTCTTGGTTCCCTCACTACGCGCGGCCAAGGCTTGCTCCAGCAGGGTCCTCCAAGCACCAGGAACTCCTCAGACACCTCCCAATCCAACTTTGAAGAGATCCCGTCCAACTTCACACCTCGTCGGAGAAAGGAAGAAGAGGAAAGTGGCTGCGGCGGCACTCGGCGGCGTCTGGGGTCGGGTACACCAGGGCTCGGTTGCGGCCTCTTAATGAAGCTCTCAGAAGAAGGTTGGCTAAATCTAAAAGCTCTGGTTGATCTCTCCTTCACGCACTTAAGGGAAACTCCAATATAGGCTTCTAACCTTTAACACCGGCGACCCGAACGGCCGGAGGTTACGGCAACCGAGGGGACGCGTCGGTTACAGCCTAAAGATGCTGGTGGAACTTCAGTTACGAAGAGGAAGGGGCAGGGTACACGGGATTACTCCAACACGTGAATACAAGTGTTTAAATGCACATTTGCACAAAACCCCCTACACAAAGATCCTAAAACTCTAAGGTCCCTCTGTAGGTGACAAATGCACCCAGCACCCCAACTTATAAGCCTCATAATTTTTGGTACATAAAATATTAGGGTTTCTTCAAAAATACCCACTTTTTCAATGTATTTCACGCTTTTCGAGGCACTCGAGTCGCCGAAACTGAAAATGGACTTCGCCACGACGTCCGGCTCGTCGAGACCTTCAAAATAGGCTAATCATTTGTTTGATTTGGTGCTCGTATGAAATCTCGGGCCATCTTGTTCTGTATGTCGCAAATCGACGCACGCACTTCGATGCACACGGGTCGCCAAACGCGAAATCCGTCAGTGCCATTACGCTCAGAACGTCGAAATTAGCTAGGATCCATTACTCATACTCCTATGTTAAAATTCTAGATAGTGGTTCGACCATTCATGATCACAAGGGATTAAAAATTCAAAGGTTACTATTCACTTAAGTCGCGGGCCCACTTTTTGATTTCTGATTTCTGGAAGATCCGACCGTCGGATCGAAAACATATGAATATGAAACTTCTATGTTTCGACGAGACGATCGTAATGGTGATCTCGGATTTTCCAGATCAGACCCCGATCAAAAGTCGATATTTCTGGGCCCACTATTGGCCCACTAACACTCCACTTTTGCCAAAATGACAAATTTTAAACATTTAAAGGCAAACAGAGACTTTCAAATTCTAGATTTCTACACCCGCCTCTTCGTTGACGGATTACGAAGTAACATCTTCGAGGTGGTGCAAACAGCGGACCTTAACACCTTCCAGAAGGTGGTAGATAGGGCCACCATTGTGGAGCGCGGATTCGCAGTGACGCGCGCTCGGCGAGAGGATGCGGATTTCAATAGGGGCAAGAAGCGATCGCAGTCCTTCTCAGGAGGGGGACCAACCAGCTGGAGTCGGCCCCCTAAACACCCGAAGTTGCGCCACGGGGCCTAAGAGCGCGCCGACGGGCAGTCAAAGGCCAGGGGACAGACCCTGTATATCTGCAATGGAGCCCACAAAGTACAGAGTGCGCGAAGAGGCACGACCACCTGCTTCCGTTTTCGGGTACGCAGGGCACCCTTCGTCTTCAACTGTCCAACCAAACTCGGGAACAGCATCATCCGCAGCCTCCGCCCACCGTCCACAGCCGAGTCAGGGAGGGAAGGACCCACTCGGACCCACGTTAACGCCCTCAGCCCACCCGCAGGAGGGGGAGGCGCGTCCGCAATCGGGAGGAAGGATCTACTCGATGACCCACCAAGGGGCAGACCCACCGGAGGACGTAGTGGCAGGTACTACTCTAATCTCAGACTCTCGAGCTAGAACATTATTCGACACTGGGGCATCGCACTCCTTTGTATCTCGTACCTTTGCCCAGACTCATGACTTGGAAATGAAATCCCTATGCCATCCCTCACCGTCCGGACTCCTGGGGGCCTATTGAGGCCGGTAACTATGTGCCTTCTTGCCCAATAAAGTTGGGGAGGCTAGACTGCCCCGGAGACCTGGTAGTCATTCCACTGAAGGAATTCGACGTAGTTCTGGGAATGGATTGGCTCACCAACTACCAGGCGGAGATCGATTGCGACAAACGTCAGGTAATGACTGCGAGAACCGAGGATTCCCAGAAAATGTATACCTCGCGTGTAAGAGTACATTCTTTTCGACCGTCGTCTCCGCAACTCGGGCCAGGAGAATGATGGAGAGTGGATGCGTGGCGTACCTAGCCTCGGTGGATTGGCGACCCGATCCACTCCCTCGCTTTCCAACATCACGATCGTAAGGGATTTCTCGGATGTCTTTCCATCGGAACTCCCGGGGATGCCACCCGGACGCGAGGTTGACTTCTCTATCGAGCTAATTCCGGGAACAAAACCCATCACAAAGGCGCCATACAGAATGGCCTTCGCCGAACTAAAGGAACTGAAGACGCAACTTGAGGACCTCCTGGACAAGGGTTCATCTGACCGAGTGTGTCACCATGGGAGCGCCTGTGCTCTTTGTAAGGAAGAAGGACGGGAGTTTGCGTTTATGCATAGACTACCGGGAAATAAACAAGGTCACGGTGAAGAACAAATACCCCTTGCCACGTATTGATGACCTGTTTGATCAACTCCAAGGGCAACGGTATTTTCAAAGATCGACCTCCAGTCAGGCTATCACCAACTCAGAGTCAGAGGTGAGGATATACCGAAGACGGCTTTCCGAACTCGCTATGGCCATTACGAGTTCACGGTGATGCCGTTTGGGCTTACCAATGCCCCAGCGGTGTTTATGGACATGATGAACCGGATTTTAAACCATTCCTGGATCAATTGTGTAGTTTTTATCGATGATATCCTCATCTATTCCCATACGGATAAAGAGCATGAGGAGTACCTCCGAGTGGTCCTCCAGACCCTAAGGGATCAGAAACTGTATGCCAAACTCAAAAAGTGAGTTTTGGCTCCGTGAGGTTGATTTTCTGGGACATATTGTCTCGGCCTCGAGAATTGCGGTGGACTCGAGGAAGATAGAATCGGTGATCGACTGGGCTCGCCCGACGACGGTGACTGAAATCCGAAGCTTTCTCGGACTAGCAGGATACTATAGACGCTTCATGGAAGGCTTCTCAAAGATAGCCACTCCCCTTACTCGACTAATCCGGAAAGGGGAGAAGTTCGTCTAGACGGCTCAATGCCAGAAGAGCTTCGAGGAACTTAAAGACAGACTCACGCGGGCACCGGTACTCACGTTGCCAAAGCCCGGTGAGGATTACGAGATCTATTGTGATGCATCTCGAGCGGATTGGGAAGCATATTGATGCAACAGGGGAAAGTCATAGCATATGCATCAAGACAACTCAATAATTATGAGCAGAACTATCCTACACACGACTTGGAGCTCGCGGCAGTCGTGTTTGCGTTGAAGCTCTGGA
The DNA here is from genome assembly GCA_029204045.2 of Tillandsia leiboldiana. NCBI lineage: Eukaryota > Viridiplantae > Streptophyta > Magnoliopsida > Poales > Bromeliaceae > Tillandsia > Tillandsia leiboldiana. The sequence continues at coordinate 46,800,534 of CM055062.1, read as the reverse complement.
GACACTACCTCTACGGGGCGCACTGTAATGTGTTATCCGGCCACCAGAGCCTCAAATACTTGTTTACGCAAAAGGAACTGAACTTACGGCAACGGCAGTGGTTGGAACTACTGAAGGACTACGATTTGTCCATCCATTACCACCCCGGAAAGGCAAACGTGGTGGCCGATGCCTTGAGCCGGAAGGGACAGGCGGGGGAAACGGCACTGAGCACCCTTACCCAACAGGATCGGCTAATTGCACAATTTTCGCAACTGAGACTGGAGGTAGTGCCAGCTGAAGCAGAGTTGCGAAATTTCTGTCCATAGTAATAAAGCCTATGCTGATAGAGAGGATCGCGGAAGGCCAAAGCGACGGACACGCAACTACAGCAAGTACGGGACAGGTCATCCTCGGAGCCAAGTGGGGATTTTGTGATCGGCGCTGATGATGTGTTGAGGTTCCGGGGACGAGTCTGCGTGCCCGATGTGCCGAAATTGAGGAAAGAAATTCTGGCAGAAGCGCATAATGCCTCCTACACTGCGCATCCCGGAGGTACAAAAATGTACAGAGACTGAGGCAGACCTTCTGGTGGCCTAAATTAAAGAATGATGTGACGCAATTCGCGGCACGATGTTTGTGTGTGCCAACAGGTGAAGGCGGAACATCAGCGACCGGCGGGAAAACTACAACCATTGCCCATACCAGAGTGGAAATGGGAATGGATCACCATGGATTTTGTGACCGGTTTTCCTCGATCGCAACAAGGACACGACGCGATATGGGTCATTATGGACCGTCTGACGAAATCGGGACCACTTTATACCGATTCACACGACGTGGAGCAGAGATCGGCTGGCGCAGACCTATATCGACGAGGTGGTGAGGTTGCATGGAATACCGTCATCCATAACTTCGGACAGGGACACGCGCTTCGTGTCAAACTTCTGGCAGAGTCTGTAGCAGGCACTGGGGACCAAGCTGCAGTTTAGCACGACATTTCACCCGCAGACGGACGGGCAATCGGAACGAGTGATCCAGATTCTCGAAGATATGCTTCGAGCTTATGTGCTAGACCTGGGGGAGGGATGGTCGCGTTACCTACCCCTCGTGGAATTTGCCTACAATATAGCTATCAAGCTAGTATTCAGATGGCCCCGTACGAAGCCTTGTACGGACGCCGGTGTCGATCGCCTATCTGCTGGGACGACTTAGGGGAGCGGAAGCTCTTGGGGCAAGACCTCGTAGAGGAAACGGAAGCAAAGGTGCGCCTTATCCGGCAGCGGTTGTAGACCGCCCAGAGCCGGCAGAAAAGTTACGCAGACCAAAGGCGACGGGAATTGAAATTTGAGGTAGGGGACCATGTGTTGCTACGTGTGTCACCGTCTAGGGGGACAAGACGGTTCGGCATACGAGGGAAGCTGAGCCCACGGTATGTGGGGCCATTCGAGATTTGGAGCGCGTTGGCCCGATGGCGTACCGGTTAGCCTTACCGCCGAATCTGGAACGGGTGCATAATGTATTCCACTTCTCGATGCTCCGGAAGTACCTACCCGACCCGTCGCATGTCCTTGACGCCTCAGCCGTTGAACTACGGGAGGATTTGAGCTTCGAGGAAACGGCAATGCGAATCTTAGCAAGAGAAGAAAAGAAACTCCGTAACCGGACGATCCCCTACGTAAAGGTGCAATGGAGTAATCACGAGGAGCGCGAGGCGACGTGGGAACTTGAGACGAAAATGAGGGAGTGTTATCCTGAGTTATTTAGCGAGGGTTGAGGTTAAGTTTCGGGGACGAAACTTCTTTTAAGGGGTGAATGGTGTAATATCACAGATTTTTGTAACGTCTTACCCTCTTGCTAATAAAGATTTTGTTTGAAGGAATTGAAGTAATGGTTTACTTAAGTTGATAATTTTGTGGTGTGGGTTTTTTTCTGCGAACGAGCTCGGAAAAACGGAGAACGGCGGTGCGATTGGATCTGGATTCCGACTTACGGAACCCCCGGAAAGGGGTGGTAAGAATCGCAATAGCCAGGGGGGGTGCATCGAAATCCGCGTAAGCGATTTTGCACCCCTTTCGGGGAAATAAGGATTTATCTTTAAGAAATTATTTTACAGAATTATCCCGAAGGTTTATCTCTGAGGAATTAATTAATTGATGAATTAATTAATTAGGAGTTAAAAATGCCCGATGTGGTTTTTATTGTACATTAAAGAATAAATTTTTGACTCCACCCGAAAGAAGAGAAAAGAAAAAGGAAAAACCCTAACCGGAAGGAAACGAGAGGAAAGGAAAGAACGAGCGAAAGGAAAGGAAAAGACGAAACACTAATCGGAAGGAAACGAGGGAAAGAAGGAGAAGGCGGAAGGACGACGAACGTGCCGGAGCCGGGAGCGTGAACGGATCTCCGTCTCCGACGATTAGAGGTAAGCGATATTTATTTTAGTTTAGCTTCGCTCGGTTTTCGTTTCCGTCTTATGCGTTGTCTTCGGGGTAGCCGTTTGCTACCCTACGTGTTACGGAATTTGAGTTGGCGTAGTTTCGTGAAAGGTTCAAGTCTTGAAGATTGAAGGTGAAGAAGGTTGGATCATTTAACTCAATCTCAAGAAAGAAGAATTCAAAAGGATCAGGTATGTTTAACTAAAGATTATTGGTGATCCGAATACTTCTTGTAGTGTAGAAACACCTGGAAGAATTTTTAATTGCATAAAAATCAAAAACTGGTGTTCGGACATGTTCAGGATCCGGATCAGAGCCAGCGATCCGGGTCCCGAAGGTTGTTGTTTCATACATTACTTCAATCCGGATCGCAGCATCTCACGATCCGGATCCCGAACGTGAGTTTTTCTGAATTGTATGAACGATCCGGATCAGGCATTCCGATCCGGATCCCGAACGATTGTTTTTCTGGAAACCGTCTTTCTTGCTACTGCAATCCGGATCGCCCAAATCCGATCCGGATCTGTGGACGCCCCACTTCCCAGGGGGTCACCCATCCTAGAACTACTCTAGCTCTAGCACGCTTAACTCTCATGTTCCTCTTGGATCTTGCTACCATCCAAAATGCTATAGCCGGGTTAGAGATTTAGTCCTATTATATCATTTATATAGAGGACTAATCCAAATTTCGGGGGTGTCACATTCTTCCCCCCTTTAAGCCCTGACGTCCACGTCAGGCTCAAGCACACTCACAAGCACCAGGCGATGTGAGACTCGTCTCGCTAGCCTTAGCCGACCTTGTGAGGAGCTGCACTCCACTCACAACGGTCATTAGCCGGGGAGCCCGCTCTACCCGCTATATAACCCTGGCTCAGCCGAGACTCATCTCACATTTCCGGCTGGTGAATGTCTCTGATACCAATTGTGACGCCCCACTTCCCAGGAGGTCACCCATCCTAGAACTACTCTAGCTCTAGCACGCTTAACTCTCATGTTCCTCTTGGATCTTGCTACCATCCCAAAATGCTATAGCCGGGTTAGAGATTTAGTACTATTATATCATTTATATAGAGGACTAATCCAAATTTCGGGGGTGTCACAGGATCGCCGTCCGTAAAAATACCAGAAATGTTAGGTTTTTGATTCTTATCTCCTTCCAAATGTTTCTAACCTATAAATAGACCCTATGACTCTTTTTCTAGGGTTAAGGAAAATAGCCGTCATAATAAAATATAATCTTTTATACGGCCTAAGATCCACATAGAGAGAAGAAAGGAAATCATTAGATAATACTCTATGTTCTTCATCTATATTGATTAGTTTGATTCTAGGTTTTCATACTCACTCTTGAGTTGAATCAAACTAATGAATACTTAGATGGTATTTCCGATCTATTCTTTGATCAGTATTCGGCGGATCATCACACCCAAAACAACGATTTACCCCAAAATCGGCGCGTGGATTTGCGTGTCCTTGTGGATTCAAGGTTCAACCGCTCTCGTGGATTCGGAGCGAGGCACGTTCGTGGATTCGAAGGGTGCTACTGGGTGAAGACCGTGGATTCGGTCGGACGTCGTGGATTCGACGTTGGACGCCGTGGATTCGGCGTGCGGGCGCAGATCGTGGATTCGAGAAGCGTCGTGGAGCGAGCGGAGAGATCCTCTAGGAGCGTATGGAAAAGGTTGAGTCGTAAGTGTGTACGGTAAATCACCTTGTACGTGTTTTTATTCTAGTGGATTTCGCCGTGTTATCGGTCACGTGGTTTTTTTACTCCGGTTTGGAGTTTTTCCACGTAAAAATCTTGCGTGTTATTTTTATTTTCCGCATTGGGTTTTTTATCGCAACGATTTTTGAGTGTTTATACGTTTACACTATTCACCCCCTCTAGGTGTTTCTCTCCCTATTTAGATCTATATTACATATAACCCAACAAGTGGTATCAGAGCGGGAATAGGGTTGTAAACAATGGTTGAAGGTGGAAACATCAATCGACCCCTTTCTTTGATGGACCAAATATTGCGTACTGGAAAGTACAGATGAAAGCCTTTTTAATTTCCATCGACGAAAGGGTTGTGGCAACAACATTGAATTAGGATGGTCTAATCCAACTGAAATTTGTTAGGTTATATGTAATAAGGATCTAAATAGGGGAAAAACACCTAGGGGGGGTGAATAGGTGTAAACGTATAAAACAAAAAATCGTTGCGATAAAAACCCAATGCGGAAATAAAATAAATACGCAAGATTTTTACGTGGAAAACTCCATCACCGGAGTAAAAAACCACGGGACCGATAACACGGCAGAAATCCACTAGAATTAAAACACGTACAAGGTGATTTACCGTACACACTTACGACTCAACCTTTTCCATACGCTCCTAGAGGATCTTCTCTCGCTCGCTCGCTCCACGCGCTTCTCGAATCCACGATCTGCGCCCAACGCCGAATCCACGGCGTCCAACGTCGAATCCACGACGTCCGACCGAATCCACGGTCTTCACCCAATAGCACCCTTCGAATCCACGAACGTGCCTCGCTCCGAATCCACGAGAGCGGTTGAACCTTGAATCCACAAGGACACGCGAATCCACGCGCCGATTTTTGGGGTAAATCGTTGTTTTTGGTGGTGATGATCCGCCGAATACTTAGATCAAAGATAGATCGGAAATACCATCTAAGTATTCATTAGTTTGATTCAACTCAAGATGTGAGTATGAAAACCTAGAATCAAACTAATCAATATAGATGAAGAAACATAGAGTATTCTCTAATGATTTCCTTTCTTCTCTATATGTGGATCTAGAGCCGTATAAGATGATATATGAAAATGACGGCTTTTATTTCGGCCTTTTTGGATTAACCCTAGAAAAAGAGTCATAGGGTCTATTTATAGGTTAGAAACCCTAGGAAGGAGATAAGAATCAAAAACCTAACATTTCTGGAAATTTTACGGACGGCGATCCGGATCGGATTAGCTGTGATCCGGATCGTCGTAACGAGTCAGGCAATTCCAGAAAAACGAAGGTTCGGGATCCGGATCGAAGTGCTTGATCCGGATCGTTCATACAGTTCACCAAACATCAACGTTCGGGATCCGGATTGCGAAGCCTGATCCGGATCGTTCAAGGAAGATGGTAAACTCAGTGTTCGGGATCCGGATCAAGAGAGGTACGATCCGGATTGAACTGGTGTATGAACGAACCACCTTCGGGATCCGGATCGAACAACCTGATCCGGATCTGAACATGTCCCAAGTCCAGTTTTTGATTTTTATGCAATGAAAGATTCTTCCAAGTGTTTCTACACTACAAGAAGTATTCGGATCACACAAAATCTTTAGTTAAACATACCTGATCCTTTTGAATTCTTCTTTCTT
>CM055062.1:46644385-46794641 GCA_029204045.2 Tillandsia leiboldiana | reverse complement strand
AAATCTTCGATATCCTTGGGTGCAAACATGATGATGTGGTCACTGGAGGCACTGCACCGAGTACATCGCATGGGACCAACATCAATGATGAGATGATGATGATTCAAATGAGGATGAGTGTAATAGCCGCTAGTTTCAAAATATTTTGAGGGTCACTTTTGGTTCGTTATTTCCGTTTTTTCGGTTCGGGGGGGGATTGGGGATAATCGAATAATTCCTCTGTTTTCGGACAGCCGTTGGGCCCCGGGTATTTTAGTTAATAGGGCTCGCGAAACGGAGAGTGGCGGCGAGAACGGTTTTGAATTCCGACTCCGGATCTCCCGGAATAAATTCCGAAGTAACTAACGGTTCAGGTGGATAACGCGGTTTTTTCAGAACAGACGGACTCTATTTCGCACCTGATTTGGACCCGTTTTAACTTGAACTGGGTTGATTTCCCATTCCCTAATTTAACCACTCCCGCCCACCTAATTACTCCCGTTATTTTCCCCTCGTACAACTTCCCGAACTACCCACAACTCCCCTAACTACCCGCAACCTCCCGGAACTACCCACAACTCTCCACCTAACTACGCGCAACTTCCCGTAACTACCCACAACTCCCCATAACGACCCCCGTCCCCATAACTACCCCTCCCTTAACTACCCGAACCTCCCTAACTACCCACTCCCATAACTACCCACCCGCCCCATAACTACCCCGTCACTTCCTTAACTACCCGCAACTCACTCCCCACAGCCCCTACGTACGAAACCCCAACTCCCCAACCCTCGCACTCCCCACAAGCCCCTACGTACGAGAACCCCAATTCCCCAACCTTTCAGTTTCCCAACCGAACCCTTTTGCTTCCTCACCGATTACGTGGAGGATCCAAGCGGCGAGACCAAGGAAGGAGAGGAAGACGTCCTCACATTCCTTGTAGCCGAACTCGCAGGATCGGATCACTTTTCCCTCCGGCAACGAGGTGAGCACGCTAGGGTTTTGCGTTCTTGCTCCGTTCTTGGTTGGAGCGGACGGAGGGGAGGGGGAAAAAAAAAAAGAGGCGAGGGGCACCGCCGGAATCCGGCACGCAGCCCTGCATGCGCGCCGCCACTTGCGGACGCCCGCCGCATGAGGGTGCGGGCGGCACCGCATGCGGGCTACCGCATGCGGTCGCCGCCGCTTTGCGGCGCAGCCCGCATGAGTGTGCGGGCGGCACCGCATGCGGGCTACCGCATGCGGGTTGCCGCCGCTTGCGGGCGCAGCCCGCATGAGGGTACGGCGGCAACCGCATGCGGGCTACCGCATGCGGGTGCCGCCGCTTGCGGGCGCAAGCCCGCATAAAGGGTGCGGGCGGCACCGCATGCGGGCTACCGCATGCGGGCGACGCCGCATGCGGGTTGCCGCATGCGGGCGCCGCCGCTTGTGGGCGGTCTCCCGCATGCGGGTGCGGGCGGCACCGCATGCGGGCTGCCGCATGCGGCGCCGCCACTTGCGGGCGCCGCCACTTGCGGGCGCGCCCACTTGCGGGCGCCGCCACTTGCGGGCGCCGCCACATGGCGGGTTGTGGGTGGCTCCGCATGCGGGCCGCCGCGCCGCCACTTGCGGGCGCCGCCACATGCGGGTGTGGGTGGCTCCGCATGCGGGCCGCCGCTTGCGGGCGACTCGCCATGCGGTGCGGGCGTCAACCGCATACGGACGGCGCCGCCGCTGTTCGTACGCCGCCCAGCCATGCGGGGCCAGGCGCTTACATGTGCGAATTGTGCGCAAGGTGAGGGGGCGCCGGGTGGTTCTAGTCGCTTAATTCACTGACTCCTGTATGACAGATTCTCGTAGGCCTGGGCGGGCACACCGAGACGCGGGAGAACCTAGGCATCGGTCAGGAGCGCGACAACAAGGTGGGTTTACGGTCGAGGCTGAGTATTGTGTTGGAAATCACAAAAGGGACTTTTGATTATTATCGGTACTAACGCTGATGGTTTCGATGATTTACTACCTTACCCCCGGGACATGGTGACATGGTTACTTGGTTCTTGGTTACTATGGTTACTTATGCTCGAGTTGCGAACACGCGCACCCCGCGGTTTGGCCACCGCAAAGGGTGCTCTTTTCCGGAAGGCGGTCTTGACCCGTGTTACCCACGAGGTGACAGGAGTGGGGGCCCCTGACAGTTGGGGGGTTGAGGCCAGCGAGGTGTCGGCGGTGAGACCACCGTGGGATTGGATCCCGATGTGGTCAGGTGTGAGACCACCGTGGGATTGGATCCCGATGTGGTCAGGTGTGAGACTACCGTGGATTGGATCCCGATGTGGTCAGGTGTGAGACTACCGTGGGATGGATCCCGATGTAGTCAGGTGTGAGACCGCCGGGTCCGGTGCCCGACGCGGTCAGGTGTTACAGGTGTTACCGGGGTTACAGGTGTTACAGGTGGTACAAGGTGGTTGCGAGTTACCGTACGAGTAGAGCGGTTGTTCCGGCTAGTCTTGCTTTGGTGACTTGGTATTACTTTACTGTTTTAGTACTACTCTTATGATAGTGTCGCTGACTACCCACTCTGTGACAGGTACCTCCAGGGGGTAGAGGTAGGCGACGGTGAGGCCGAGGTGGTAGCAGACGGGCTGAGGGAGCCCTAGTATGCTGTATCATTTACTTTCTCTGCATTTCATTCAGAACAGTAGGTTATTGTGTGGTTCTCGATACCCTTGTGGGGTCGTGTGGATGTTGAGTACTTTCTTGCTGGTTATGCACTACTAATTCCTTTATTGTTCCCGTTGGGCCGTTTTCTAAACCTTGTGGATTTATGGCCGTTTCCAATCTGTTTTTCAAAACCTAAGGCTGTGTGGGCCTGTTTTCAAACGTGTGAGTTTTTACTTTCAACTAGACTGGCCCACGGGTATTGTTTAGTCTTCATGCACCGTACTACTTCGAACTGTTGTGATTAAAAGGGAAAATGGTTGCTTATGCTCGACTATTGTAACAGCCGCGACGCCGTGCAGATACAGAGGAGACTCTGCCCGATTTTCGAGTGAATCTGTATATGTGGCGGGTCTGGGCACGCGCCGGGGAAGGAGGTTTTTAAACAATCAACAACAAAAAAGATGTACGCACTTTACGCGTACTTTGAGGTATCGTTTCCGCTAAAATAAAACCCCCGGGGCGTGACAGATTAAGATGGTATCAGAGACTTTGCTTTAATCACGACAGTGACGGCCCCAACATCCATCGAGATATCACACTTAACTACGAATAAATGAAATGTGCAGGGTTTAAGGGTTAAGACGTGAGAGATCGGGGAGGGGATTTGTAGATAATGTTTCTTTTCTCTCACGATTTGACGATGATTCTTCTAGCAGAGATGAGTACTGAGCTTTGGTCGGTATGTCTGTACAGACAATGGTACGGACCAGAGCGTCGGCCGAGGAGGTAGGGACAGATGCGACGACGTCAGCAGCTGCAGAAAGCCAGCTCCTGCGGCAACAATTGAGGGAGATGGCGGGGGAGATGGCGACCCTTACGGATCGTGTGCGTCAACTGACGCAGCAGCAACCGGTCGCTCCCGCCCCTCCACCAGAACCAATTGCACCGGCCGCAGTACCGCAAGCGACAGGTGCTGGGGTAGGGGTAACCCCTCTACCGGCGGCAACGGCCGGACTAGCACATACCCAAACCACGGCGCCGATGGCAGCACCTGCATCAGCGTCCGTGGGGCTGGCGCCGGGGGCTCTCGGCGGAAGCACCCCCGCGACCGCCGCCGTCACCAGGGAAGGGACGGTTACGCGGGCGGAACGAGAGCGAGTGCGAGCCAATCGGGCGAATTTATTCCATGACCCGTCAAGAATCGGACCCGCCGGAGCACGTACTCGCAGGTATAACTTCCATTTTAAATTCACGTTCTAGGACCCTCTTTGATACTGGAGCAACACACTCGTTCATTTCTCGCGAGTACGTGTTTTCGCATGACCTCGAGGAAACACCTCTCCAAAGTCGGTTGACGGTCCAGACCGCGGGTGGGACGCTAGAGGCGACTAGTTTGGTAACCACTTGCCCGATTAAGCTAGGGCGGCTATTCTGCCCTTGGGATTTAATAGTAATTCCCTTGAAGGAGTACGACGTTGTTTTGGGCATGGACTGGCTCTCAAGGTACCAAGTGCTTATCGACTGCGATAAGCGGATGGTACAACTACAAGAACCTAGTTTCCCTATGAATGCATACCTAGCGTGCAAGAGCATCTCCTTCCCGGCAGTCATCTCCGCGACTCGAGCCAGGAGTCTGATAGAGGGTGGGTGTGTAGCCTATTTGGCATCGGTAGATCTGGTTACCCGACCCTCGACGACACCTTCAGACATCCCGGTGGTGAAGGACTTTCCCGATGTCTTTCCGACGGAGCTGCCTGGGATACCCCCTGAAAGGGAGGTGGTGTTCCCTATTGAACTCTTGCCAGGTACGCAACCTATAACAAAGGCACCCTACCGAATGGCCTTCGCGGAGTTGAAAGAGTTAAAGGCGCAACTGGAAGACCTCTTGGAGAAAGGGTTTGTCAGGCCGAGTGTGTCACCCTGGGGCGCACCAGTGCTTTTCGTACGGAAGAAGGATGGGAGCCTGCGACTCTGTATCGACTACAGAGGAATAAACAAGGTCACGGTGAAAAATAAGTACCCCCCTGCCCAGAATCGACGACCTCTTCGACCAACTACGAGGAGCGACGGTCTTTTCAAAAATTGATCTACAGTCTGGCTACCACCAGCTTCGGGTTCGGAATGAGGACATTCCGAAGACCGCTTTCCGGACCCGGTATGGCCATTACGAGTTTACGGTCATGCCGTTCGGACTTACGAACGCCCCCGCAGTCTTTATGGACATGATGAACCGGGTCTTCAGACCATTCTTAGATCGGTTCGTGGTGGTCTTCATCGATGATATACTAATCTACTCATCCACCGACGAGGAGCACGAGGATCACTTACGAACGATTCTCCAAACCCTCAGGGAGCAGAAGCTGTTCGCTAAGCTCAAAAAGTGTGAGTTCTGGCTACGCGAAGTAGGATTCCTGGGCATGTGATCTCGGCAAAGGGAATCGCCGTAGACCCCAAGAAGGTGGAATCGGTGATAGACTGGCAGCCGCCCACAACGGTGACGGAGATCCGCAGTTTCTTGGGGCTGGCGGGGTATTATAGACGTTTTGTCGAGGGTTTCTCGAAGATTGCGACCCCTCTAAACCGGTTGACCAAGAAAGGAGAAAAGTTTGTATGGACGGCCAAATGCCAGGAAAGTTTTGAAGAACTCAAAAGAAGGCTAACCGAGGCACCGATTCTTGTACTACCAACACCCGGTGAGGACTATGAAGTGTACTGCGACGCTTCAAGAATCGGCCTTGGGGGTGTGTTAATGCAGCAGGGGAAGGTGATAGCCTATGCATCTAGGCAACTAAAGGACTACGAAAGAAACTACCCAACACACGACTTAGAGCTGGCTGCGGTGGTCTTCGTCCTGAAGTTATGGAGACACTATCTCTTTGGTGTCCATTGTAACATCTTCTCAGATCACCAGAGTCTTAAATACCTGTTCACACAAAAGGAACTAAACCTGCGGCAGAGACGGTGGCTTGAATTACTGAAGGATTACGACCTAACGATCCAATACCACCCCGGGAAAGCAAACGTGGTAGCGGACGCTCTGAGCAGGAAGGGGCGACTGGAGGGAGGATCGGTAGGTGCGATAACTGAGCAGAGCAACTTGATCGCAGAATTTTCTCGACTAGGGTTGGAAGTAGTGCCAGCGGGCACGGTTGCGCAACTTCTAACTTTGGTGGTCAAGCCAACACTACTAGAAAAGATTCGAGAGGGGCAGCAGGCGGACTCGCACTTACAGCTCGTAAGAGACAAGATCTCACCGGATCAGGAGGGGGACTTTTCATTGGAAGGCGATGACACCCTACGATTCCGCGGGCGAATTTGTGTGCCAAATACCCCGGAATTGAAGAAAGAAATTCTGTCCGGGGCACACAGCGCCCCTTATGCAGCACATCCAGGAGGCACAAAGATGTACAGGGACCTCAAGCAGACCTTCTGGTGGCCCAAGATGAAGAGGGATGTAACCCAATTTGTAGCTCATTGCCTGGTGTGTCAACAAATAAAGGCGGAACATCAACGACCAGCGGGAAAATTACAACCCTTACCGGTACCGGAGTGGAAGTGGGATCATATCACCATGGACTTTGTCACCGGGTTCCCGCGTTCACAGCAAGGACATGACACAATATGGGTTGTGGTGGACCGGCTAACGAAGTCAGCGCACTTCCTGCCGATTCACACAACTTGGACCAGGGAACGGTTGGCTCAGGTCTATCTCAGCGAGATTGTGAGACTGCATGGAGTACCGGCATCGATCACATCAGACAGAGACACGCGTTTCGTCTCAAAATTTTGGCAGAGCCTGCAACAAGCCTTGGGGACTAAATTGCACTTCAGCACAGCCTTCCACCCCCAGACAGACGGGCAGTCGGAGTGAGTGATACAGATGCTAGAAGACCTGCTTCGGGCCTGTGTACTCGATTGGGGAGTCGGTTGGGAGCGTTACCTACCACTCGTAGAATTCGCTTACAACAATAGCCACCAGGCCAGCATATTGATGGCACCCTACGAAGTCTTATACGGGAGACGCTGTCGATCCCCGATCTGTTGGGACGACTTGGGAGAACGGAAGTTCTTGGGACCCGACTTGGTGGAAGAAACAGAAGAGAAGGTGCGCCTCATCAGACAGCGCTTACTAACCGCCCAAAGTCGACAAAAGAGCTACGCGGATCGAAGACGCCGCGATTTAGAGTTCCAGGTGGGAGAGCACGTGTTTTTGCGGGTCTCGCCATCCAAGGGAATCAAGCGATTCGGGTTAAAAGGAAAGCTAAGCCCGCGGTTCGTGGGGCCATTCGAGATCCTGGAACGGATCGGCCCAGTGGCTTACCGCCTTGCCCTACCACCAAACCTCAACCAGATTCATGACGTGTTTCACGTGTCGATGCTCAAGAAATACCTCCCCGACCCGTCGCATGTGCTGGACGTCTCGACACTCGAACTAAAGGAGGACCTAAGTTTCGAGGAAACCCCTGTGCGAATACTAGCAAGAGAAAGTAAGACGCTTCGAAACCGAGACATCCCCTATGTGAAGGTGCACTGGAGCAACCACGAGGAACGGGAAGCGACGTGGGAACTAGAATCGAAGATGAGAGAGGGCTATCCATATCTCTTTACCGCAAATCAGGATTGAGTTTCGAGGACGAAACTCATTTTAAGAGGTGAGTGGTGTAATAGCCGCTAGTTCAAAATATTTTGAGGGTCTACTTTTGGTTCGTTATTTCCGTTTTTCGTTTCGGGGGGGGATTGGGGGATAATCGAATAATTCCTTGTTTTCGGACAGACCGTTGGGGCCCGCGGGTATTTTTAGTTAATAGGGCTCGCGAAACGGAGAGTGGCGGCGAGAACGGTTTTGAATTCTGACGCCGGAATCTCCCGGAATAAATTCCGGAAGGTAACTAACGGTTCAGGTGGATAACGCGGTTTTTCAGACAGACCGGACTCTAGTTCGCACCTGATTTGGACCCGTTTTAACTTGAACTGGGTTGATTTCCCATTCCCTAATTTAACCACTCCCGCCACCTTAATTACTCCCGTTATTTTTCCCCGTCGTACAACTTCCCGTAACTACCCACAACTCCCCTAACTACCCGCAACTTCCCGTAACTACCCACAACTCACCTAACTACCTGCAACTTCCCGTAACTACCCACAACTCCCCATAACTACCCCGTCCCCATAACTACCCACTCCCTTAACTACCCGCAACTCCCTTAACTACCCACTCCCCATAACTACCCCGTCCCCATAACTACCCGCAACTCCCTTAACTACCCGCAACTCCCCACAAGCCCCTACGTACGAAACCCCAACTCCCCAACCCTCGCAACTCCCCACAAGCCCCTACGTACGAAACCCCAATTCCCCAACCTTTCAGTTTCCCAACCGAACCCTTTTGCATCCTCACCGATTACGCGGAGGATCCAAGCGGCGAGACCAAGGAAGGAGAGGAAGACGTCCTCACATTCCTTGTAGCCGAACTCGCAGGATCGGATCACTTTTCCCTCCGGCAACCGAGGTGAGCACGCTAGGGTTTTGCGTTCTTGCTCCGTTCTTGGTTGGAGCGGACGAGGGGGAGGGGGGAAAAAAAAAGAAAGAGGCGAGGGGCACCGCCGGAATCCGGCACGCAGCCCTGCATGCGGGCGCCGCCACTTGCGGACGCCGCCGCATGAGGGTGCGGGCGGCACCGCATGCGGGCTACCGCATGCGGGCGCCGCCGCTTGCGGGCGCAGCCCGCATGAGGGTGCGGGCGGCACCGCATGCGGGCTACCGCATGCGGGTGCCGCCGCTTGCGGGCGCAGCCCGCATGAGGGTACGGGCGGCACCGCATGCGGGCTACCGCATGCGGGTGCCGCCGCTTGCGGGCGCAGCCCGCATAAGGGTGCGGGCGGCACCGCATGCGGGCTACCGCATGCGGGCGCCGCCGCATGCGGGTTGCCGCATGCGGGCGCCGCCGCTTGTGGGCGTCTCCGCATGCGGGTGCAGGCGGCACCGCATGCGGGCTGCCGCATGCGGGCGCCGCCACTTGCGGGCGCCGCCACTTGCGGGCGCCGCCACATGCGGGCGCCGCCACTTGCGGGCGCCGCCACTTGCGGGCGCCGCCACTTGCGGGCGCCGCCACTTGCGGGCGCCGCCACATGCGGGTGTGGGTGGCTCCGCATGCGGGCCGCCGCTTGCGGGCGACTCCGCATGCGGGTGCGGGCGTCACCGCATGCGGACGGCACCGCACGCTGTTCGTACGCCGCCCAGCCATGCGGGGCCAGGCGCGTACATGTGCGAATTGTGCGCAAGGTGAGGGGGCGCCGGGTGTTCTAGTCGTCTTAATCACTGACTCCTGTATGACAGATTCTCGTAGGCCTGGGCGGGCACCCGAGACGCGGGAGAACCTAGCATCGGTCAGGAGCGCGACAACAAGGTGGGTTTACGGTCGAGGCTGAGTATTGTGTTGGAAATCCAAAAAGGGACTTTTGATTATTAATCGGTACTAACGCTGATGGTTTCTATGATGTACTACCTTACCCCGTGACATGGTGACATGGTTACTTGGTTACTTGGTTACTTGGTTACTTGGTTACTTATGCTCGAGTTGCGACACGCGCACCCGCGGTTTGGCCACCGCAAAGGGTGCTCTTTTCCGGAAAGGCGGTCTTTGACCCGTGTTACCCCACGAGGTGACGTAGTGGGGGGCCCCTGACAGTTGGGGGGTTTGAGGCAGCGAGGTGCGAGCGGTGAGACCACCGTGGGATTGGATCCCGATGTGGTCAGGTGTGAGACCACCGTGGGATTGGATCCCGATGTGGTCAGGTGTGAGACTACCGTGGGATTGGATCCCGATGTGGTCAGGTGTGAGACTACCGTGGGATTGGATCCCGATGTAGTCTGGTGTGAGACCGCCGGGTCCGGTGCCCGACGCGGTCAGGTGTTACAGGTGTTACCGGGGTTACAGGTGTTACAGGTGGTACAGGTGGTTGCGAGTTACCGTTACGAGTAGAGCGGTTGTTCCGGCTAGTCTTGCTTTGGTGACTTGGTATTACTTTACTGTTTTAGTACTACTCTTATGATAGTGTCGCTGACTACCCACTCTGTGACAGGTACCTCCAGGGGGTAGAGGTAGGCGACGGTGAGGCCGAGGTGGTAGCAGACGGGCTGAGGGAGCCCTAGTATGCTGTATCATTTACTTTCTCTGCATTTCATTCAGAACAGTAGGTTATTGTGTGGTTCTCGATACCCTTGTGGGGTCGTGTGGATGTTGAGTACTTTCTTGCTGGTTATGCACTACTAATTCCTTTATTGTTCCCGTTGGGCCGTTTTCTAAACCTTGTGGATTTATGTCGTTTTCCAATCTGTTTTTCAAAACCTAAGGCTGTGTGGGCCTGTTTTCAAACGGTGAGTTTTTACTTTCAACTAGACTGGCCACGGGTATTGTTTAGTCTTCATGCACCGTACTACTTCGAACTGTTGTGATTAAAAGGGAAAATGGTTGCCTATGCTCGACTATTGTAACAGCCGCGACGCCGTGCATATACAGAGGAGACTCTGCCCGATTTTCGAGTGAATCTGTATATGTGGCGGGTCTGGGCACGCGCCGGGGAAGGAGGTTTTTAAACAATCAAACAACAAAAAAGATGTACGCACTTTACGCGTACTTTGAGGTATCGTTTCCGCTAAAATAAAACCCCCGGGGCGTGACAATGAGTGATCTCTTTTCCTTCTTGTTTTTGGTTTTCAGTTTCCTTTCACGTTGTGATGAACAAGAACTCTAATCGTCTTGTAACTAAGAACTTATCCTCCTAGTATTTCTACTTTTTGTTTCTATTAACTGTTTGACAATTTGTGACAAAAAGGGGGAGAACGGAAATGATGGACATATCATAAAAAGGGGGAGACAGAAAATAATGATTGCATCACAAAGGGGGAGAACTTAGTATGCTCAAGACAGGGAGAGAACATGGAGAACATGGATGCTCAAGATAGGGGGAGATAAAGAACAGATTGAAAGAGCCACAAAACAAAAAGAGCCGGAAAAACAAAAGAACCAAAAGGAAGACGAATCAAATGTAGGATTTTAATTTCTAACGACTAACGTTTGATTTTGTTTGGAGTTTTGTTTTGCAGGAATTACATCACTTTAAGACTCCAAGTCCTAAGTCATAGAGTATGTTCTAGGACTGTTTGGTTCAAATATATTTTGTATTTATTGGATCTTTCACGCAAAGAAAATCAATGTTTTGGTGATAACATTGAGTTTCGTCTTTTTGGTTTAAGATGAGTGACTTGAGCGACTTTATGTATTTTTGGGTTTTGTCACGAAATTGCCAAAGGGGGAGATTGTTACGGCATTTTGTGTTGGCACATTTCGTGAGTTGAGTCGGAGTCTTAAAGAGAACAAATTGTCAAATCGGCTTTCGAAGACTCATTGAAGATTCAACATAAGCTCAAGATAACACTCAGGTATGGTTAATTAAACCATGGTGATTTAAGTTCATTTATAATCATTGGAATCAGGAACTTAGTGAAAACCGGTTTAGACTTGGTTTTAGGAACTTGGATTTAACTTACAATCTAATTTAAGTTTGGTTTCCGGTACTTGGTTTGTTTTGGATAAAGCTTATCTTGGAAAAATTAGTTTTTACATTACGTACCGGAACCACACTTGAAGTTCCTCTAACCCGACACAGAATTTTTTGTAAATTGCACTGCGTACCGGAACACGGACTCGCGTACCGGAACACAATAGAAAAATCTGTGGTTTGCACCATTGCGTACCGGAACGCGATATTTGGTACCGGTACACAATGCCCCATCGGGATAATTTTCCTAAACCGACTTTTATCTTTTTCCAAGGGTTATAAATAGATACTTAGGGTTTCTAAACGAGGGTGACCAATACGAATCAATTCAGAAACACTCGTGAGCAACCCTAGAGGCTGGTTTTTGCCGTTCTTCTCTTTCGCCTCTATTAGGTCAATTCGACGGTTCTTCCATGATCTATCTTTCGTCGAATTGATCTAGTCTTTGCTTAGAGATTTCTTCTACGGTTCCTTCATGATAATCTAAGCAAAGGATCACCATCGAAGCCTATATTCTATATCGGCTATTTGCGTCGTGGATTCGACGTGACATCGTGGATTCGATGTGTTGAAGGCGTTTCGTGGATTCGAAACGTGTGCTCGTGGATTCGAGTGGCGTTCGTGGATTCGAACGTGTGCAGTGGACGTGCAATCGGTGGAGCGCGAGGTCCGAAGAAATTGAAGGAGGGGTTGACACCTTGTTATTCTTCTTTTCTTAGAGGATTGTTATTGCGTGGACATCCAACCGGTCAGCGCAAGGTCCGAAGAAGCTGAAGGAGGGGTTGAGTCCGTGGAGTCGGTAATCACCTTGTTATTCTTCTATTCTTAGTGGATTGTTATTGCGTGTTGGTCCCGTGGTTTTTCTCCTGGATTGGAGTTTCCACGTATATCTCGGTGTGCTATTTTTATTTTCCGCATTGTTTTTATTTTGCACTGAGATTGAGTTTTTTAAGTATTACACCTATTCACCCCCCCTCTAGTTTTTTGATAGTACCTATTTAGATCCTTTGGGATTAATAACCTACAAGCCCAACCTGACTGAATCGGCAGAAAGTGGGCTGATTTGGTCAAACGATCTACTATCACCCAAATGGCGTCAGCCCCACTCTGAGTCCTCGGTAGTCCAACAATAAAATCCATAGTAATGCAATCCCACTTCCACTCAGGGATCGGTAGGCTTTGCAACTTGCCCGCTGGAACCTGATGCTCTGCTTTAACCTGCTGGCAAGTTAGACAATGAGCCACAAACCTACCGACGTCCCTCTTCATGCCTGGCCACCAGAACTGAGCCCTCAAATCTCTATACATCTTTGTCCCCCCGGGGTGGAGGGTGTAAGGTGTATAGTGGGCCTCCCTAAGGATCAACTCTCTAATCTCAGAGTCCACGGGCACACAATAGCGGTCCCTGTACCTAAGTACTCCCGCTACATCCACAGAAAAGTCCCCATCCTGGCCACGCTGCACCTGGTCTCTGATCCCTTCAAGATAGGGGTCTCCACTCTGCTTCTCTCTAATCCTGTCTAGCAGAGTGGGCTGCAAGACCATAGACATCAGTCTTGCGGAACCCCCAGGGGCCACAACCTCCAAACCCAACCTCCTCAGCTGCTCTCTCAGTGGTCTCCGCTGGGTAATAAGCATGCTCAAGGTCTGCCCTGCTCGCCGGCTCAATGCATCCGCGACTATGTTGGCCTTGCCGGGATGATACAGAATACTCAAATCATAGTCCTTCAGCAGCTCAAGCCACCGGCGCTGCCTCAAGTTGAGTTCTCTTTGAGTGAACAGATATTTCAAACTCTGATGATCGGTGAAGATCTCACAGTGCTCGCCGTACAAATAATGTCGCCAGAGCTTCAAAGCATAAACAACGGCAGCTAGCTCAAGGTCATGCGTAGGGTAATTTCTCTCATAATCCTTTAACTGGCGCGAAGCAAAGGCAATTACCCTACCATGCTGCATCAACACGCATCCAAGGCCACTGTGGGAGGCGTCACTGTAAATCACGTACCCCTCTCCCATGACAGGTAGAGCAAGGACTGGCGCTGTAGTCAACCTCTGCTTTAACTCCTCGAAGCTCTGTTGGCATAGCTCTGACCAATCAAACCTTACCCCTTTCCTGGTCAATCTGGTGAGGGGAGTAGAGAGCTTCGCAAAGCCCTCTACAAACTGACGGTAGTAGCCTGCAAGGCCCAAGAAACTCCGTATCTCAGTCACCGTCGTCGGTCTAGGCCAATCCCGAACTGCATCGATCTTCGTCGGGTCCACCGCCACCCCTGCGGCTGATACCACGTGGCCTAGAAAAGAAACCTCCCTAAGCCAGAAGGCGCACTTTTTCAACTTGGCGTACAACTCCTTCTCTCTCAGAAGCTGTAGCACTATCCGCAAGTGCTCCTCGTGCTCAAAGTCGCTACGGGAATAAACCAAAATGTCATCAATGAAAACCACCACGAAACGGTCCAAGTACGGCTGGAACACTCGGTTCATCAGATCCATAAACGCAGCCGGGGCATTCGTCAAACCAAAGGGTAACACTGTGAACTCATAATGCCCATACCGAGTTCTAAACGCCGTCTTGGATACATCCTCGGCCCTCACCCTCAGCTGGTGGTAACCGGACTGAAGATCTATCTTCGAGAAGACCGTAGCTCCCTGAAGCTGATCAAATAAATCATCAATCCGAGGAAGTGGATACTTGTTCTTGACGGTCACTTTATTCAATTCCCGATAGTCCACACAAAGCCTAAGTGACCCGTCTTTCTTCTTTACAAACAGAATCGGGGCTCCCCAAGGAGAAACACTAGGTCGCACAAACCCGCGATCCAAAAGATCCTACAGCTGAGCCTTTAACTCCCTCAATTCCGCCGGGGCCATCCTGTAGGGTGCCTTAGAGATTGGTGTAGTTCCGGGAACTACATCAATCACGAACTCAATCTCTCGATCCGGCGGCATGGACGATAACTCAGGAGGGAACACATCTGGATACTCTCGGACGATAGGAATGTCCTCGAGCCCAGGCATCGCCGTAGGCACCTCTACAACAGTAGCTAAGAAAGCGATACATCCACGGCTCATCATCTGACGTGCTCTAGCAGAAGAAATCGTCGCAGCAAAAAGAGTGCTCTGACAACCCCTAAAAACGAACTCCTGCTGCCCCGGCTCACGAAGGGTCACAGTCCTCTCTCTACAATCGATGGTAGCATAATACTGAGTCAACCAGTCCATACCTAGCACTACATCAAAATCCCGGAGCTGACCTAGGACCAAAAGGTCAACAGGCAACAACCAGGGCCCCAACTGCACTGGGCAGGACCAACAACACTCAACCACGAGTAACACGTGCTCAGGTATCTGAACCTCCCGAGCACACTCTAACGGCCCTATCTCTAGCCCATGCATGGATGCAAAAGTCCTACTGATAAAAGAATGTGATGCTCCGGTATCAAATAAAGCTCTAGTGCGGGTAGATGAGATAAGGATAATACCTGCCACCACGTGGCTAGCCGTCCCCGAGTCCTCGACCTGAGCTGCATAGACTCTCCCGCTCGGGGGTGGTCGCCTGTCTGACTGCCGCGACGAAGTGGCCCTATCCCCCTGGCCAAAACCTGCCGAAGCCCCGCCCGTCGGAAAGGGCGGTGGAGGAGCCGAAGCTGTCGATGCCGCGGCTGATCCCGCTCTAGGACAAGACCATGCTCTATGCCCTGCCTGCCCACACTGGAAACACCGGCCCTGCCGCTGATCACACTGCGAAGGTGCGTGGGGGCCGCCGCATATCACACATCTGTCACCGCGTCTCCGCTGCTGCTGCTGCTGCTGCTGCCTAGGGGGTCGAGGGCCCCCCGATCCCTGCCTCCTATGCGACCCGCGGCCCCGAGGCTGGAACGGTGCCGGTCTCGGGGGCCTCGGCCTGCTAGACTGCCCAAACTCAGATGGCGCCGGGCGCTTCTCCCCCGAACTAGCCCCAGGCGCCAGCCCCTGCTCGGACATAACCACGGATCCTCTGTCAACCCACTGTGCGTGATCAATCGCCGCATCCAAAGTCTGGGCTCTAAAAGAGTGAACATGAGGGTAAATATCCTTGTGCAGACCTCTCTCAAACAGCTCAACCCTCTGGGCCTCATCCCGGGCAACGTGAGGCACGCTACCCAAAAGCCGCTGAAACTCAAGAACATACGCCGCGAGGGGCCGATCCCCCTGCTGCAGCCGTCGCAAATCCCCCTCCAGCTTCTGCTTTGCGCTGTCGGGAAAGTAGACCCCGAGCAGCAAGGCACGAAACTCAGCCCAAGACAGCAAAGGTACACCCGGCGGTCCCACAGGCCGAACACGACGCCACCAGGTCTCGGCGTCTTTCTCCAAGAAGTGTGTGGCTAGGTGCACTTGATGCTTTTCCTTGATGAACAGGTTTTCAAACAACTTCTCCATCGCTGAAATCCAGTTTTTCGCCTCCCAAGGCTCCGAGCTCTGACCTGCAAATAGCGGAGGGCGAAACTTGGACATGTAGGATAGTCGATCCGTGAGCTCCTTTTGCTCTGCCTCCGACAACGGGGCGATCGGAGACGAGGTTGACGAAGTCGCCATTGGAGGTGCAGCTGGTGACGTCCTCTGCTCAAGTAATCTCATCATGCGCTCCATACTTTCCTCTTGGCGCTTGGCCGCCTCCTCCTGGCGTCGCAACGCCTCAGACATCTGGGCCACCTGAGCCCGCAGCTCCTGGACCTCGCCCTGAGCGGCCTCCTGTTGCTCGGGCTCGTCATCAGCCGCAGAAAGTGCCCTCGTCGTCGGGCGACGTCTCGGAGGCATCTTGGGCAACTGCAATAAGGAAAACAAGTGTCAGAGAAAGAACCCTCACGACCCAATCAAGCGAAAGTCTAAACATGTTACCCGTTCTAAAGTATTATGCTGTCTGCAGCCAACATAACCACTTTCAGCGGGTAAACACGTAAAATCACTCGCCCCAATCCTCTGGGGGAGTTGCAACACAATCATGACTCTCGCTATAATATCGTCTCTCACGACAGTCATCCTACCGTCCAGCCAAAAGCCTAGGGTCTCTAAGTCCCCAACGACCTATACACCTAGGCTCTGATACCACCTAAATCTGTCACGCCCCGGGGGTCGAACCCCGCCCCGGGCTCGCCAACAGATCCGCCGTCTGTACGGAAACTGCCGTACAGACGAAGCGTCCAACCTGCAAAGAGATCTATCGCTACACAAGTATCAGAGCGGAAAAGAAACTATGCAGAAAGAAGAGAACGGAATAACTGAAATCACTAAATAAAAGAGTCCGAGTACAAGAGCCCACTATCTCAAAAAACATAAGTACAGTACCACTGTCTAGTACAAAAGAGGAAACTAAAAAGGTACAGGTCACTCTATCTCTGACTCGACCGACTCGGGTAGGAACTAGTCGGCGACGCCCTTACCTCGATCAGAGGACTCCGCACGAGCCGAGCCTGGAAAAGACGTCTCAGGAACACCTGTCACACGCAGCGGGTGTGAGATCAACTGCAAAAGCAGATCTCAGTGGGTACCGCTGTCAGAACTCACGGTGTGCCCACCAAGTCCGCTGGAGGCAAAAACAGATAGATAGATAGATAGATAGATAGATAGATAGATAGATAGATATGCATGCAGGAAATGAATCTACTACTATATGCCTCAATACTATGCTCGAAGGAAAACCATCTAAGAACATATGCTCAACCACCCGCTCATGTCACCAAATCTCAACGACTGCCGATAGGGCCAGTCAAGCCTGCGCCTGTCGACTAGGAGCGCACCTGCCCACCACCACACATCCACTTGAGGACGGGATTTACGTGGGGCGTCCTGTCCGACTGTCTCAATCTCTCTCAAATAGCCGCCTGGTAGCACGGCCAGGGGCGAGTACCCACCTGGTAGCACGGCCAGGGGTATCAATATCTCAACGCGTCCGGAGCGTGACCCGAGGGGTGCGACCCCACCGGGTATGGATCATGTCACATCTATCTCAGCAAGCGGCATCTGCAGGCTAAAATCCTCGATCAAATAGATCGGAAAACTCGAATGACTCTACTCACAATCAAGTCGGAAAAACCAACCCTCGACTAAATCTGGTAATGCTACTAACATCCTGAGACTCTGGAGTATAGCTAGAAAATCCAGGAATCCCCCCTTGCTCGGCCCCCGGCACGAGATCAATACTCACAAGGGGTTTCCAACGATTTAGAACAACATCCTGTCGGTTACCAGATAAAAGTAATAATGAAAAGGAACACGATACCTTTGCATTCGAAGCCATGTAGAGCAATTCGTGATATCTAAATAAAACAACCCACCTGTGCTCAACCCGCAAAATCGCGCGCTAGAAGAAGGTCCCGAAGCAATCCTGCAGCTCCTCGCGGCAAAACGTGTACCACCGGTCACGTAGAAAGCTAGCGCTAAGCCACCACTGCGGAAATGGCGAAAACAGGGGTCAGAAAAAACCCGCGGCCCAACACCGCGCTCAAAACGGCGGTACAAACCAAACCGCCCACGAAGGAACGTCGGGCGTTGCGCGGAAAAGACCATCGCGCACCTGCCGTGGCGCACCGTCGAGCCGAAGACAACGGCACAGAGCCGCCCACGGCCGAACAGCCCAAAGAACCCGGCCCCGCGCGGCGGCGGCCAGCCGCGCGGCCGGCAGCGCCGCGCGGCCCAAGGGTTGCCCGCGCGGCGCCCTGCAGTGCCGCGCGCCCAGCGCGCGGCCTGCAGGGCCGCGCGGCCCCATGGGCTGCCCGCGCGGCACCCTGCAGGGCCGCGCGCCCAGTGCGCGGCCCGCAGGGCCGCGGGGCCCCATGGGCCGCCCGCGCGGCACCCTGCAGGGCCGCGCGCCCAGCGCGCGGCCCGCAGGGCCGCGGGGCCCCATGGGCCGCCCGCGCGGCACCTCCGCAGGGCCGCGCGCCTAGCGCGTGGCCTGCAAGGCCGCGCGGCCCCATGGGCCGCCCGCGCGGCCTCCAGCAGTGCCGCGCGCCCCGCGCGCGGCCTGCAGTGCCGCGCGGCACAGGGGCCGCCCGCGCGGTCCCTGCAGTGCCGCGCGCCCCGCGCGCGGCCTGCAGTGCCGCGCGGCACAGGGGCCGCCCTCGCGGCACCCCTGCAGTGCCGCGCGCCAAGCGTGCTGTCAGGCCCCTCTTTCAACCGTCAACGGGCCTGACCTTGTCAATAATGCATCGAGTCTGTAAATGTTGTCGGACACGGCGTCGACATAGGATTTTCCCTTTTTTGGGTGGGCATTTACTTGTAAATGGGCATCCGTTTGGCACCCGTGGGTTCGATTGTGCTACACATCCAAAGGGGCATAGGCCTTTCGCGAACAATGGCCGCTTATGCGCCGGGTTGAGCCGGACGCGTGTCGGGCATGGGCCGGAGGCCTATTTTCCTATGGATGTGCGCCGCTCAAAAACGTACCCCTCGGTGAGCACCTTTGTACCCCCGGGGTGCCAAAGGGGTGGATGCCCCTATAGGGTAGTACGGGATGGTTTGATTGATGTGCATTAAGTGAGCCGGCTCCGCCTGAAAGTGGGAGTGTCATTGGTGTTCATTTTGCCTCAACGGCCGGCGCCCGACCAAGTCGAGTCGTGTCCCTCTTCGTTGTAATCCATTTTCGCTAATCAATAAAATACCGGTTGTTTGTGCTTACTTACAGGACCATTGCTTGCCTTTCTCTCGATTCTCGCTCGATTCAACTCGCGGAGTTGTGCCTCGGGACGGTTTTGGCTGGCTCGTTCGTGCAGGTGACGGACGAGCGCCGCACGGGTTTCGCCAAGCGATTCTAACCCCGTGACAAGTGGTATCAGAGCCCGGGATTCGACCGAGACGGCATGGCGCGTGGCAAATCCCATGCCGCGGAGACGAGCACGGCTACCCAACAAACAGCGACGGTGGAACGAGCCGCGACGGTGGAACGAGCCGCGGCGGTGGACAACGAAGACCAAGGTGAATCCGAAAGGCATCGGAGTAACCGGGAACGATTAGCCGACTTGGAACTGCAGGTTGCTCGGATGGACGATCGGGTGGCGAGGATGTTCGTGCACGAGGATCGAATCGTCGCGATCGAGAAGACGCTGTCCCAAGTCGTCGAGCAATTGGACCAACTGCAGGAGAACACGAAGGACGCGGTCATGCACCTAAAGGAGCAATCCACCGAATTGTTCGCACGGGTCAGCGTGCTGACGAGGGCAGTGGGCAACGCTCCAACCGCAACCCATGGCGAGGGGCCTGCGGGGCGGGTTCGTGTGCCAGAACCGCGCTCCTTCCGTGGAGCTCGTGATGCGAAGGAACTCGAGAACTTTCTCTTCGACATGGAGCAATACTTCCGTGCCGTCCGCCCGGAAAGTGAAGAAACGAAGGTGACGTTCGCAACGATGTACCTCGACGGGGACGCCAAGCTTTGGTGGAGGACCCGCTACGAGGACATCCAAGCGGGGCGATGCACCATCGCCACTTGGGAGGATTTAAAGAGAGAGTTGAAGGTTCAGTTCTTGCCGGAGAATGTTGAATTCATCGCGCGGCGGGCCTTGCGAAGACTCACCCACTCAGGGTCGATTCGAGAGTATGTGAAGCAGTTCTCCGCCCTGATGCTCGACATTCGTGACATGTCAGAGAAAGACAAGCTCTTCCACTTCCTGGAAGGGTTGAAGCCGTGGGCTCAGACGGAACTCCGTCGACAGAATATCCAAGACTTGGCTGCGGCCCAGGGGGCGGCGGAGCGGCTAACGGACTATTCGGCAACCGAGCACCCGAAGAAGAAACCCACGGGCAATGCCTCCAAATCCTATAAAGCAAAGGGAAAAGGAGCGGCGCCCGCGGAGCGAAGGGGAGCTGGACCGAAAGGCCCGAAGACGTCGAAGCCGTCCGAAGAAGGGTGTTTTCTGTGTGGAGGTCCTCACTTCGTCAAGGCATGCCCTCAGAGGAAGTCCCTCAATGCAGTGCAGGCGAGGGATTCCGACTTCGACGAAGAGCCAGAAGAGGCGGAGGAGACCGACGGCATCCGAATGGGGGCGCTTCGATTGCTTAACGCCCTCAAGGGTCAAGCGGGGGAGAAAGGCAAAACCCCCATGCCGAAGGTAAAGGCCTCCGTCCCAAAGGAGAGCAAAACAAGCGAGCTGATGTACGTGGACATTAAGCTCAATGGCAAAGTGACTAGGGCCATGGTGGACACGGGGGCCACCCACAACTTCATTGCGACGGGTGAAGCCGAGCGGATCGGGCTTAGCCTTAGCAGGGATGGAAGCCGCATGAAGGCGGTGAACTCAAAAGCCCAACCGATTGCGGGCGTGGCGAAGGAGGTGTTGATAGAGATTGGGTCGTGGTCGGGGTGGACCAACCTTATGTCAGCGCCACTGGACGACTTCCAAGTTATTCTGGGTATGGAGTTTTTGCAAGCGTCTAGAGGGGTGCCAGTGCCCTTCCTGGACACCCTATGTTTAATGGGGAGCGACTCCCCATGTGTTATCCCGATAAAGCGGAAGACGGTGGACGCCAAGCAGATCTCAGCACTCCAGTTGAAGAGGGGTGTGAGGAAAGGTGACCTGACATTCGTGGCGGCTATGAAGCTGGAGACCATAGAGGAGGGGGAAACATCATGGCCACCACAAGTGGCGAAGCTTCTGAAGGAATTCAAAGATGTGATGCCCCCGAAATTGCCAAAATCTCTACCTCCCAAACGTGCGGTGGACCATCGGATTGAGCTCGAGCCAGGCGCGAGGCCTCCAGCTCGCTCTCCCTACCGTATGTCCCCCCCGGAGTTGGCGGAACTTCGGAAGCAACTTGACGAGCTGCTCGCAGGTGGACTCATCCGCAACTCAAAGGCACCATTTGGGGCCCCGGTACTCTTCCAGAAGAAACAGGATGGAAGCCTGCGATTATGCGTGGATTACCGGGCTCTGAATAAGGTGACAATCAAGAACAAGTACCCGATCCCACTCATCGCGGACTTGTTTGATCAGTTGGGGAAGGCGCGGTACTTCTCCAAGCTCGACTTGCGGTCTGGTTACTGGCAGGTTCGGATTTCAGAAGGGGATGAGGCGAAGACAACGTGCGTTACGAGGTACGGGGCGTTCGAATTCTTGGTGATGCCGTTTGGCCTAACGAATGCCCCAGCCACCTTCTGCACCCTGATGAACCAACTCTTCCACGACTACCTGGACAAGTTCGTGGTGATATACCTGGATGACATCGTCGTCTACAGCCAGACACTGGAGGAGCATGTGGAGCACCTTCGAACTGTTTTCGAAACCTTGAAGGAGCACTCCCTTTTTGTGAAGAAGGAGAAGTGCTATTTTGCTCAACAGGAGATTATGTTTTTGGGCCATCGAGTGGGTGATGGTTGCATAAGTATGGATGAGGAGAAAATTCGTGCTATCAAGGAATGGAGAGCGCCTACCAAAGTGACTGAACTTCGGTCGTTCCTTGGGCTTGTCAACTACTATAGGCGGTTCATCGCTAGTTACTCGCGGAGGGCGGTGCCGCTGACGGACTTGCTTCGTAAGGACCGACCTTGGAGGTGGTCGGAGGATTGCCAAAGAGCCTTCGACGATTTGAAGGCAGCTGTGATGGAGGGGCCCGTACTTAGTCTACCTGATCACTCACTCCCGTTCGAAGTCCACACTGACGCCTCGGATTTCGCCATTGGAGGCGTACTTGTCCAAGAAGGCCATCCTGTGGCATTCGAGAGCCGAAAGTTGAACGACACGGAACGGCGATATGCAGTCCATGAAAAGGAGATGACGGCAATGGTGCACTGTCTCCGGGTGTGGAGGCATTATCTCTTGGGCTCGCAATTTGTGGTCCGAACGGACAATGTTGCTCTGAGTTATTTCCAAACCCAGAAGGTGCTCACCCCAAAGCAAGCGCGATGGCAAGACTTCCTAGCGGAGTTCGATATGGTGTTGCAATACAAGCCGGGACGATGCAATCAAGTGGCCGACGCTCTGAGCCGTAGAGCCGAACTTGCCGCTCTCAAGGCGATTTCGACTGAAAGGGCAAGCCAAGTACAGGCGACGTTGCAGGAGCGGATCCGCGGAGGATTGAAGAAAGATCCCTTGGCGGTGACCTTGAAGCAACTGATAGACAATGGAAAGGCACGAAGATTCTGGGTCCAGGACGGCCTCATCAAAACTAAGGGAGATCGAGTGTACGTCCCTCGGGCGGACAATCTGAGGAGAGAGCTGCTCCGTGAGTGCCATGACACTCTGTGGGCAGGCCACCCTGGCGTACAACGAACTCTGGCCCTTATGGAGAGGGCTTACTATTGGCCGAAGATGGGGGAGGATGTCGAAGATTATGTGCGCACTTGCCTCACATGTCAACAGGATAAGGTGGAGCGTGACAAGCCATGCGGGCTGTTGGAACCGCTACCTGTGCCGGAGCGGCCTTGGGAGAGCGTCTCACTCGACTTCATTGCCAGTCTACCAAAGGTGGGGGAGATCGGTTCCGTACTAGTGGTGGTGGACCGATTTTCGAAGTATGCTACTTTCATCCCCGCGCCCTTGCACTGCACTGCCGAGGAGGCGGCCCAACTATTCCTGAAGCATGTAGTGAAGTTCTGGGGAATTCCGCAGAACATCGTCAGCGACAGAGATCCTCGCTTCCTGGGACGCTTGTGGACGGAACTCTTCAAGTTGTTGGGATCCAAACTATACTTCTCCACGAGTTTGCACCCTCAGACGGACGGCCAAACTGAAAGAATAAACGCTCTACTGGAGCAATACCTTCGGCACTTTGTCAGTGCCAATCAACGAGACTGGGTGAAGCTTCTGGACGTAGCCCAGTTTTCGTACAACTTGCAGCGGAGCTCTGCAACAAACAAAAGCCCCTTCGAGATCATCACTGGACAACAGCCGTCGACACCTCACACGCTGGTCATCGGGTATACCGGCAGCAGCCCCTCAGCGTACCACGTTGCCAAGGAGTGGCATCGTAATGCTGAAATTGCCCGAGCCTACTTGGAGAAAGCGGCGAGAACCATGAAGAAGTGGGCCGACAAGGACAGGCGGCCTCGAGACTACTGCATCGGCGACGAGGTGCTGATCAAGCTCCAACCAGCATCCCTGAAGGTGTTCCGGAAGGTTCACAAAGGGCTCGTCCGAAAATACGAAGGCCCCTTCCTCATCACGGGCAAGGTGGGAAAGGTCTCCTACCGTGTGCAGCTCCCGGCGTGGCTTAAAATCCACCCGGTCTTCCATACGAGCTGTCTCAAGCCCTATCATGCCGACCGCGAGGACACCTCAAGAAACATCTCCACTCGCCTCCCCCCCACAATCTCCTCTGTCGAGAGGCGAGTCGAAGAAATTATGGCGGACCGAGCGCGGACACTTCCCAATGGAGCAGCGGAGAAGGAGTTCCTCGTCAAGTGGAAGAACCTACCAAGAGCTGAAGCCAGCTGGGAACCAGAAAGCGCCCTTCGGCATGAAGACAACAAGATCCAGGAGTACCAGCAGAAGACCCAGGCGGAAACGTCGGGATGATCCAACCGCACAGGAGGTACAACTGAAGACCTCGACGAGGGCGTCGAGGAATCAAGTGGGGGAGTCTGTCAGGCCCCTCTTTCAACCGTCAACGGGCCTGACCTTGTCAATAATGCATCGAGTCTGTAAATGTTGTCGGACACGGCGTCGACATAGGATTTTCCCTTTTTTGGGTGGGCATTTACTTGTAAATGGGCATCCGTTTGGCACCCGTGGGTTCGATTGTGCTACACATCCAAAGGGGCATAGGCCTTTCGCGAACAATGGCCGCTTATGCGCCGGGTTGAGCCGGACGCGTGTCGGGCATGGGCCGGAGGCCTATTTTCCTATGGATGTGCGCCGCTCAAAAACGTACCCCTCGGTGAGCACCTTTGTACCCCCGGGGTGCCAAAGGGGTGGATGCCCCTATAGGGTAGTACGGGATGGTTTGATTGATGTGCATTAAGTGAGCCGGCTCCGCCTGAAAGTGGGAGTGTCATTGGTGTTCATTTTGCCTCAACGGCCGGCGCCCGACCAAGTCGAGTCGTGTCCCTCTTCGTTGTAATCCATTTTCGCTAATCAATAAAATACCGGTTGTTTGTGCTTACTTACAGGACCATTGCTTGCCTTTCTCTCGATTCTCGCTCGATTCAACTCGCGGAGTTGTGCCTCGGGACGGTTTTGGCTGGCTCGTTCGTGCAGGTGACGGACGAGCGCCGCACGGGTTTCGCCAAGCGATTCTAACCCCGTGACAGTGCGGCCTGCGGGGCCGCGCGGCCCCACGCCGCGGCTCCCGAGCAGACCGGCGCCCTGCTGCTCAAAAATGGCAGCAGGGCACATGCTGCGCGCGGCGCTCATGCGCGCCCGCGCAGCGGCAGCCCTCACATCATCGCGCCGCCAAAGAAGCGCGCGCGCGCGCGGCTCGAGCAGCACCTGCCACCCCGGACAACAAGTCCGCACCGCCCAAAAACGGGGAAAGAAAAGGAGGAAGAAGAGGACTAAAAATCCTAAGAAAATAAAATAAAAATAAGCAAATGGGCACCAACCTCGTCGTTGCCGTCGCGCGCACCTCGCTCGGCGCTCCACGGCAACCAACAGGCGAATCACACCCGAAGTACACTTCACTTAAGGCTCTTCCCCTTCTCTTCCATTCTCGTTCTTCAGCTTCACCGAGCCAACAGAAAATCCTGCTGCTTGCTTGCTTGATGGAGAAGAGAGGGTGAGGTGGAGGCACTTAAATAAACAAAGCAGCAAGTAAGGCTTTTTAAAAAGGATACTTAATTAATTAGCCACCTACCACTAATTAAAGCCCCTCTCCCACACCTCTGCCAGCTCCCCACAGCCACAGCAAGAAAAAAAAGAAACCAACTCAAATAAATCCCTTTTTCAAATAAAAATAATTAAATAATTAAATAAACCAAAGTGCCCCAGCAACTCACTTTTCGACCTCGGGCTTTCCGCCGCAGTCCGGAACCTCCCGAGCTCCGCTGTAAACTGAAAATACACATGCTCGCAGCTTTCCTCTCCCAAAAAGCTCATCAGAAGAGTCGGTAGGCTCAAACTAAAAACCGGCATACTACACCAAGTGTATGTACAATTAAACTACAGTAACCCCATTGTGAATAGCCGAGACACCGCAGGTCAAAGGACCAGTCACACTACTGCAACATCGAGTAAGTCACTGACAAGCGAGTAGACAACCAAGTGACATCTCGTGATGGTCACGCTCGGTACCCTTGTTCTCCAGCAACCACCTGCACATTCGTTCCAGTGTCCCCACACTATTGACTTGAGACTCGTCTACCCTAAAAAGAGAAGCGACCTATGCACCAATTTCACCGGATCAATCACTGTCCCCGTGATGATCCATCAATCGAGAGCATTTAGGAATTAATCATTAATTATATATGTCTCAAATTCTCAACTCTTGAGAATACGTATCATCAATGTAATTATTCCTTGAACAATTCATGAATGGAAATAAAAACCCAATAATATTATAATGTAAAATATTAAATACAAATTTATATCCTAGAAAGAATACATGTGTCGGCCATGTTGGCTTCTAGGGCATACGTCTAACAACGTCCTGCACCCAGACGCCTCCAATGTACTCCCCCTTGTGCCTCACGCGGGGTAATCACACTCCTGGAGGATACGCCTGAAGGGGGCCTCTGCCACGCCGCCCCGGGGTCGAAACTGCGACTCGGACTCGCCAACAGATCCGCCGCTTATACAAAAACCTCGCATAGGCAAAGCGTCCAACCTGCAAGAAAAGGGACTACAGCTAAACAGATATCAGAGCTATAAAATAAACTGCTGTAAACTAAAATCCAACTATCTGTTCAACTGGAAATAATGATACAATATCTATGTCCCAAGAATAATCCTCATACAATAACCAATAGCTTAAACAAGGAGGTAAACTGAAATAATGCATCAGTGTACATACTCTCAGTACAAGTCAGATCCTCATAATACAATAATCTCTCAAAAGTGGAAATAAAACTAATCTACTGACTGTACTATAAATCTCCAATGTGGGGCTACAGCTACTCTCCAAAGACAGGTAGGGATCTAGCTTGCGACTCCCTCGCCTCGAACAGCAATAGCAAAATCAGCATCACTCGCAATGACTCTGCAAAACAAAGAAAAGGAAAGAAAAAGAGGAGGGGGAGAACCCTCAACGGGTGTGAGAACTACACCAACAGGTAGTTCTCAGTGGGTACCGCCACCAAGCCCGACGGTCTGCCCACTAAGTCTACTAGAGGCATAAGATAACAATGCAGTAAAAACTGAATAAGAAATGCGGGAGATACTCAACAGCTACTATGCCTCTAACTAAATGCTCAATGGGTGATATAGATGAAGAGAGATGCAACCACTCGCACACGAGATGCTCAATCGACCCAATCGAACTGACTGCCTCATAGGGTCCAGTCAAACCTGCGCCTACCTACTGCCATTACATCCACGGAGGACTGGACTTAGTAGGGCGTCAGTGACTACCAAAACTAGCCCAGCCAGAGGGGCTACATCCGTGACTGCCGAAAAAAAAAGGCCCAGCTAGAGGGACATCATCGACAAATCGCGATACAAAAGTAACAGACTCTGCTCCGGAGTAGCAATAGTAAAGTAACAGGCTCTGCTCCGGAGTGGCACTCGTGGGGCGCGACCCCACCGAGGAAAGGTATCCACGCATCTCTGTCGAGCTCAATGTGGCTCCTGCAGGCTATAATCAAAATCCACGGTCACTCTCAGAACGGAAGGACTCAAGATCCTCAAACATCTCGCACGACGGTCGGAGCACTCTCAACAACCCAGCTAATACGCTCTCACGAATCTCGAGACACTAGCGAATTCAACCAACTCGTGGCGCTAAACTCACAGGCTGGAGATACTCCACAGCCGGGACCATCGTCGACCCCAAACGGCTTCCAAAACGAAACACCCAACTCGCCACGCTAACCACACAGGCTGGAGGTACTCCACAGCCGGAATCGACCCACAACTCAGGGCTAACAAAACTAGTTGGACAACACTCAACGACCCGGGACCACCGTCAACCCAAACGGTTCCCAACAACACTGACCGGAAGATACTCGACGGCCCGAGACCACCGTCTACCCAAACGGCTCCCAACAACATTGACCGGAAGATACTCGACGGCCTGGGACCACCGTCTACCCAAACGGCTCCCAACAACACTAGCACAGGTCTGATCTCAGCTACCAGACTCAACTCAGCTCCCTGGCACGAGTGCAGCATATGTCCCACAATAACATGACCACTCGGACCACTACCCGGGCGACGAAAATCTATGTCCAGGAAAAGATGCAAAGTGTGGGATGTCTAAAGCATAAAAGAACCTAGCCCAAGTGAAGGTTCTCTACTAGTCTGGTTAAACATGCAACATATGACGGGGTGCTAGGTCAAGTTCTAATAATAGCATTTAAATAAACTGAATCATAAGTAGGAAACATTAACAGATATGATCACCATAATCAATCAATGATAAGCCTCATCTCCCTCAACATGCTCTCAACTAGCATAGGGTGAATACAACCATTTCAATATATATAATAGATCTCGAAGGTACCCAACATGTACAATAAGTCATATAAGCCTCAATCCAAATGAACTAGATCATTTCTTATGCTTACATCTCAATCCTATAGGTTGTACATTAAATTATGCATGCTATCATTCACATAGTGTAATGCTTCCCTTAGGTAAGCTTCCATCAATCATAAACAGGAATATTATATCTTGCAATTTCTCAAACAAATACCATTTATCAAGCTTACATCTCAACCATATATTGGTACACTAAACATGCATGCATTCTAACAAATAGAATTAGAGAACCGTCCACCGACTCTGGAGACGAAGCAACCCACCTGAATCGCTTTCCGCAGGCAACGCCGAAGTCGGTGAAGTGCAAAGTCACTCACTACCAAAATTCGCCGAAAACCGCACCCTCGGTACTCGGTCGCACAAGCCTCTGCTCAAACCAACATTACAGCCAACAATCAAACAACACCACAAGCACACCCCAAACAGCACTTGCTATTTTTACAAACCAGCATAGAAAAAGGGGATTTTCACCTGCATCCGATCCTCCAAAAATTCTAGAAAAATCACGGCTGCGATCCTCGCGATGAGTAGATTCAAATCGAGTATTTACACTCCTCGTTCCGACACCTGTAGGCTAAGATACAAATAAAACATTGCGGTAAGCCAATCAATCCACAACTCGCAAATCTGCGGAAATCAGTCACGAAGAAGCTTAAATATCACCTTCGAAGAGTCCTCCAAAAATTCCGATAAAAATACGGTCGCATTCCTCTCTAAGCGTAGATGTTGATCGAGTCCTCAAACGTCCCGTTCCGATGCTCGCAGGCCGAGAAATCCCAATAATACTCCACCGCTGTCCTAAACCTCGCAGCAGTACAAGGGGGTCATAAGATACCTCGGGAACACAACCAAAAACTCGAAACGGAGTGAAATAATCAACATGGAAATCGAAGGCGTACCTCTCGTGAACGCGTTCCCACAAAAATCGGCTCGAAACTCCATCGGGGTAGCTCAGGGGGCCTCGCGCACTGAAATACGACGGTAGAAGCCACAAACGAAGGAGCGTCGAAGTGCGCCGCGTCGCAGAAAACACCGATAACACGGCCTCCAAAAATACCCAAGGTCCATCGGGGAGAAGAGGACAAAGTGTAGGAGAGCTCCACTGAAGGGGGGCTCCTAGAAATCTCCAAAAATCCCGAAATGAGCCACCCAAAGCCTATTTATAGGCTGAAATCCGAGTGAAAAATACACTTCGGGGTGCACTTTCCGGGCGCCCGGAACTTCTGGGCGCAAACAGTACCCCAGAATATACCCCAAACACCCAGCGCCTGGAACTCCCTCATCGCGCCTCGTGGCCCTGCACAGTAAACAGCAAAACGGGCCTACCCGCTCGCGACGCGTGGCCGCGCCCACGCGCCTGCCTCCCCCGCGTCAACGCAACCCGAGGCACCTGCCGCACCTGTTTCGTGGACCGCACCTGGTATGCCAGCCAATCCAAAGCTGCCACGTGTCCACATCGCGCCAAAAGGAAGACGCCACGTGGCACACCACCCTTGCTGCACCGCGCCTGCCCGCGCACCTGCCCGGCCCGGGCGCTGCCCGTGCCTGCTCCTGTGGGCCGAGCCCACTGTGCCGCGCCTCCTGCTCCGCCACATGGCGTACGGCACCAATAGGAACCCGCCACGTGGCATAGCCCTCGGTCCACCGGTCCACCATGCACCCGAAAATACTAAAAATTTTCGGGTGTCCGTTTTCGGGCGTCCGGTCTCAGAAAAATACAACCAAGTAGTCAATTTCTATCGTTTTTCTACGCACTGAGTTTATTTCTTGGGTCCGATATGTGCACAAACACCTCCGACACACAATACGGACCTCCAGAAGCTGCTGATCCAACAGTAATCCTTTTGCGAGGATTCGGATCCTCATAGCCTCAACAAAGAAACCTCCTCTTTAACCCGCTTATTCTCTCTGTTCCTTATTCTGTAGCTTTGATTGATTAATGTTAGTAATTATACGTAATTTTTAAGTTTTATTATTTATAGAATTTATATGTACTAATAGAAAAAGGTATATATAAGTATACACTCCTTTTGGGGTAAAAGGGTGTATATCTTACACCCCACTCCATTCTGGAATGGGATAATTTTTACTCGTCACTTGATGTGACGAATGGAATAATACCCACTCCAGAATGGGGTGAGGTGTAGGATGTACTCCCTTAAAGGGGTGTACATCTAGCATTGCCCGATAAAAAAACAAAATTAGCTAATTTAATTTTAAATCATCAAATATAATTTAATAAAAAAAAATCGATCGATATAATTAAAAGCGGATCGGTTCAATAATTGAATCACTGATTTTGAACGATTCAAAACGGATTCAAAGAATTAAATCAAACCTTTGTATAAGCTGAGTCAGAATCGGTAGAAGTAGCGAAATGGATTCGATTTTTAAATCATTGAAAAGTGCTACGTGGGGGAGAGAGAGAGAGTATAGGGTCATGGGTTGGAATAGAGAGAGAATCGGAGAGAGGGAGAGAGAGAGAGAGAGAGAGAGAGAGAGAGAGAGAGAGAGAGAGAGAGAGAGAGAGAGAGTTAAGGAGTGATGTTCCGTAA
This sequence comes from Tillandsia leiboldiana, assembly GCA_029204045.2. NCBI lineage: Eukaryota > Viridiplantae > Streptophyta > Magnoliopsida > Poales > Bromeliaceae > Tillandsia > Tillandsia leiboldiana. Next base: position 46,764,313 of record CM055062.1, on the reverse strand, counting down.
ATACCCTCAAATCTGAGAGGTTGAACGGTTAATATTTGTGTTTCCATATAATCAAAAAGGAACTGTTCCTACCCCAACCTCCTTCGTTTCATTCATATAATATAATAATAAAATTAATTCCTAATTTTCAACCTCTTCTTCTCTGCTCAACCGGCTCTTTGATTATTCTCAAAGGTGTTCAATTTTCAATTTTTTTATTTATTTTATTTATTTATTTTTTTTATTTATGTTTGTGCTTTGAATTTTCTTTATTTGTGATCATCTTGTTGGGTTTGAATCATAAAATGTGCTAATTAAGAATGTTCCTTTAATCAAATTTAACTCATAAATTTATTTATTTGTTTATTTTTAGATATTATATACCAACTTAATTTGTGATATTTATTTATTTTTTATATATTCTCTAATTTGCTATCGTAAAATTTTGTTGATTTTTCATCTTAGATTTGCACATTAGCTAGTTTTTATGAAAATTAATTATAAAGATGATGATAATAATTACTATCACAAATCTCATTTAATGAGTAATAATATTGTAAGATCAAACAAATTTTAAACAAATATTTAGTTAGTAAAAAAGCGAAAATCACGAGGTCGTAAATGTAAATTATATTTTGAAGGTTAAAATCGGTCCATTGAGTTATTCAGTTTGTAAATTATAGATGCCTTTCTTATTTACACGAAAATTTGTGACCTTTAATAGCTTTTCGTATTAATTCTGTTTAATCTAACTAGCGTTTTTCACAAATGTTTGTGTTCTTCGACATTGAATGCAGGTTTCAGCAGGGCTGGTTGAGCAGAACCGAAGATTTATTTTCTATTTCCAAGTTTAATTATCCCGTTTCATTAATCCGGTCTGCGTAGCATTTCTCTTGGAAAGTTCATCCATTCATTTATGCTGTTGACTCTTCCATTCCTTACTATTTGATCAGGGTGCTCATACTCATGTCGAGTGGTTCTATTCATATGAGAAAGGGCTCCAGTGAAAATGGGGCTACCAAATTTCTGCACGGTGACTTGGAAATTTGGATATTGGAAGCAAGATGTCTCCCTAATATGGACTTAATGAGCGAAAGAATGAGAAGATTTTTTACCGCTTACGGAGTCTGCGGAGCCCCCTGTACGAAATCCAACAACCACAGAAGCGTCAAGAAGATCATAACGAGCGATCCCTACGTTTCCATCTGCTTGGCCAGCGCCACGGTGGCCCAAACGCGAGTTATTCCCAACACAGAAGACCCCAAATGGGAAGAACATTTTTTCGTTCCGGTTGCGCACCCCGTCAACAGAGTTGAGTTCTTCGTCAAGGACAACGATGTTTTCGGAGCGCAGCTTATCGGTGTGGCTTCGATACCGGTTGAACAAGTTCTCTCAGGGGCCGAAATCAGTGGTTGGTTTCCTGTTGTGGGACAATATGGAAATTCGATGAAGCCGTCTCCTGAACTGCGCTTGTCGTTGCGGTTTAAGCCGATCGAGGAAAATCCCTTGTACAAAAATGGTGTCGGTGCCGGTCCTGAGTATTTGGGCGTGCCTAATGCATATTTTCCACTTAGGAAAGGGGGGAGTGTTACATTATATCAAGATGCTCATGTTCTTGATAATATGTTGCCTAAGATTGAGCTAGATGGGGGACGTTCCTTCGTGCAACATAAGTGTTGGGAGGATATTTGTCATGCAATTCTCGAAGCTCACCACCTGATATATATAATTGGATGGTCGATCTTTCATCCGGTCAAACTCGTGAGGGAGCCGACACGGCCGTTGCCCAGCGGAGGGGAACTGTCCCTTGGCGAGCTCTTGAAGTACAAGACGCAGGAGGGAGTTCGTGTGGTTATGCTGATTTGGGATGATAAAACCTCACATGATAAGTTTCTCTTGAAAACGGTACTAATTCTCTTACGATTTTCTAACTATTGTCCGGTAATGACATTTTATATGTTTGATGCATATGTTTTTGGGCTTTTTTTTTTGATTGGCCTTGCATTTTTGCAAAACTTTTTTTTTTTTTTTTTTTTTTTTTTTTTTTTTTTCAAATTTTGCCCTCTCGTCGTCTTCATTGTTGTGACACCGTCATCGCCCCTTCCTCTCCCTCGTCCTAATCTACCGCCTTCCTCCCTCTTCGTCCTCTTCCACTGCCACTTGCGCACGCAAGAGCAATGATCCGGGAGGGGTTTGCCTTGACGATGGCGCAGCAGAGGACGAGGGGTTGTGGCACACCTCTATTTAGAACTCAGAGGTGTGAGGTAGGGACAGAATCAAGGACCCACGAGCACCTAGCGGCGGCGGCAGCGCGGATGGTGGGGAGCTAGGGCTCGAAGAGGGTGCCGATGTTGACGACGAGGGCGGCAGCATAAAGGGCGAACTCTTGGGACATCGGGAAGGAGTGAACCATGGCAGCAGTAGATATAAAGGTGCGAGGTAGAGGGAGGTGACGTGGCAAGTGACGACGGATGCAACAACGACAACACAAGCGGGCGGTGGAGGAGGGAGAGACAAACGAGAAAGAGAGGAAGGAAAGAGAAGGGAGAGGAAGGGAATGTCCATGTCCTATCCTCCTACTCCTCCATCTTCCTCCTTTTTCTTTTTTCTTTTTTCTTTTTTTTTGTTCGTTCTCCATCAAACAAATAACAATCTTATACTATTTGACTTTATGTTGCACTAATTAATCCACCATATATTATACAATTTTATAATCTGCTGTATTAATTAAATAATAATGCAATATATAATTTAATAGTGTAATATTTTTATTATTTTTAATATATAGAAAGGAAAAAATAAAATAAAAGAAGAAGAAGAAAAAATAATATTTTTATTTTTACTCATTCCTCTCTCCTCTCACCACTATCCCCACCTGGTGGCTCCTCCCCGTCTGCAGTGTTGTTGGTCAACAGAGTAGTCACGATGAGGCGAAATTTGAATGCAGGGTCAACCGGTCAAGGGTGAGGGTGGTGGAAGGGAATGAAGAATCACGATGTGGACAACACGGTGGTAGAGGAGGAGGAGGGAGAGGAAGGGAGCGACAATGGTGTCAGGACCAGGGAAATGAGACAGATGAGAGAAAGAAAAGTGAGAGAGTAGGGGCATTTTGATAAAATTTTTAAAAATTTGGTTCGGATTTGTAAAATTTAAAAAATAATCCAGTTTTGCAAGAGTACAAAACCAATTAATAATTTTTTTTTATGCACAAAAGGTCTATATTTTATGGATGATTAATGAGTCTCTTTATTTGCAATGCAAAGTTTTAATAATACATAATTCTAGTCGAAACTGTGGATCCATCAATGGAAACTATGATTTTGGTCTTGTAGTGCATAGGAAGCTCGGTCCTACAAGTAGAAAAGTTGGCTTAATTAAGTTGCAAAAAATAGAAAGAGTGGCCTACTTGCTTATATTTCTTACTATAAAGGGAGGAAAGATATATAGTAATCTCTTATTTTGATTAAGTTTTAGGTGATTATTGATGATTCAAGCTTTGTCAAGTTTACAACAACTATATGATTTAGCAACCTGCAGACTCGTAAATTAGTAATAATCACTTTTATTAAGATGTTGATTAATGATCTGATGGAAATAACATAGACTGCATGCAGGATGGTCTCATGCACACCCATGATGAAGAAACAAGAAAGTTCTTTAAGCATTCAAGTGTCGAGTGTGTGTTGGCTCCTCGATATGCTAGTAACAAGCTTAGCATTTTCAAGCAACAGGTGAGGATGACTTTTTTCGATTTCTAACTATCCAAAATCTCAATTGCATTTCCGTTATAACATATTATAAAAGGAAATTATAAATTGCCTGATCCAATACAATATTAGTTATGGAGTTAGAAATAATTTTTTTTCGTATTTTATTTTAAATATTTCAATTTTAGATATCATCTAAAATCTTAAATATAAGTACCTATTTATACTATTTCACTTACAATACTCTCACTATAAAAAAAAATTTTAATATAAGGATATTTTTTAGACCACACTTTAAAAAAATATCTCCATATATTTTTATAATGTAGTAAATACCGACGCTTCAAAAAAACGTTATCGTATAAATTTTTTATTATATCAAATCAATATATATATTAAATAGCAAATTTTATTATTATTTTTAATTTTTCGACGCTTTAAAATATAGGATTTTAAAAAATGTTGGCACCTTAAAATGTTAGAATATATTTTACCGACGCTCGGCATAAGCGTCGGTATATATGTGGCGACTCTTGATTATTTGCAAATATTTTAACCAACACTTTTGAATATGACGTTAAATTACATTAAGATATTTTTAAGTATTATTAAATATTTAAAAAAATATTTCTGCATGTTAATTTTCTTGTAGTGTCTATATTGGTTTTTGAGGCAATTTGCATATTAGTTCACTAGTTGAGGTGTAAGAAGAATAATATAAATTAGATAAAGTTCTAGAAATATTTTAGTAACTATAAATTTTTAAAAGTGTGTGTGTGTGTATATATATATATATATATATATATTTCTTAAATAGGCAGTAATTAAATAGAAGCAACCAACAAAATGAAAAAAAAAAAAAAAAAAAAAAAAAAAAAAAAGAATACATAGTAAAAAACAGTAAGCATGAGTAATATAATGAATAAAGTAGCTGTGATTCCTTTGACAACCGAAGATATATGTAAGAATACGGAGGACTTGGATTGATTTTAATAGTAGAACAATAAAATCCAAAAGCCATACATAGATTAGTGAGAATTACAGGATCACAATTTAGATATCCTCTGATCTCCTAAAGATAAAGAGATGCTTTTCAATAGCTGAAATAGCTGTGTTTTTTATTAGTCTGACAATAAAGGACATTCTTATTCACTTCGAACTTCTATAGAACTCTACTAATTAGTTAATTTACTTGTAATCTTGACCCATAAATATAAAAATCCTTGTTATCCACATAGTGCCTTCTTCATGAGGACGAAGATTCACTCGTTTAGGATCTTGTTATGCCTCGCCCGTCGCTCTTTTTTAACTAGCTGATGGTAATGGCAGATGAATTAGTAGAATTTAAAGAGGGTCTTGGAATCCCCTTGGAATTTTTTCTTGAGAATCCGGTACCATTTTGATAAACAAAGATTGGCTAAAACAAGCTGATACCCAAAAGGAATTACTAAATAACTTGGTAGAATTCAAGCACAGATTAATATTTTGTTCGGAAAGGCCTAGAATCAACATGCATAAACCATTTTTCGAAGTATGTGCCCGGACTTGTTTCAATCATTATACAAAGTGCTAAACCCTTAGGAAAATTGCAAGCTACAAAGAATAATAAAAGTGGCAACAGTAAGAGATCATGAATAAAAATGAACTCAGATTGTCGTTGATGCGCTATGACTAGTGAGAATTTGCAATACAAGTCATGTATGTTATTTATTCTAGGATAAGTTAATATTTATGTGAATATATTAGCAACATAGAATAATAATGCGTAACTCTTTATCTTGCTTGACGAAAAGAAAGAAAATTTGTGTGACAAATTGAATGAAACTTTTTGATATTAATTCAGGATGATTTCAATTCTCTTTGATAGACCATTATAGATCTGAAATCCAAAACAAGTATAATCACTAGAATGATTTTTATTTGAAATACAAAATTTCTAATGGTAATATGGGTTTCATAATGAGTGAACTAACATGTTCCACTATTTCTCACATTTTGCTCTTGAAAATTGCATTCTTCATTTTTGGTTCAATCTTTCTATTACAGGTTGTGGGGACATTATTTACTCACCACCAGAAGTGTGTTATTGTGGACACACAAGCCGGCGGAAACAACCGCAAAATAACTACTTTTATCGGTGGTTTAGATTTGTGTGATGGTAGATATGATACACCGGAACACAGACTCTTCCGCGACTTTGACAACATCTTCAAAAATGATATTCACAACCCTACATTCCCTGTAAGCTCAAGCTCTCATTTCCATCTATTTGTCTATTTATTTAAGGGTTGTTTAAGTGTTGAAATATTCACCTCTATTTATACTTCAGTCGATTTTTTTTTTTCTTTCTAGACTGTTCTAATGGAAAGATTTATCTTAATTACCAAACAATAATAGTAAAAGTAGGATAAAACTCTTTTTACAGTTTGGGTCTGCCTCCATTTCACAAAAAAAATCCAAGCTATATATTATTTTCATTTCTTTTTTGCGTATGATCTTAACCATTGTAGTGCATTGTACATCATATTTGTTATATTGATTTTTATCATGAGAACTCCCATGGAAGACTTCGAATTAGCATATGCATGAAATGGAAACTATAATTTTTCAAATAAAATTCTTCTTTATGTCGCCTAAGCCTTTTTTTTTTTATGATATATCTTGATTAAATATATTAAATCAAGATTTGGAAACAATACAATATATTTTAATTGTGTGATATAAGCAAAGAAAGAAAAATACTGTCATACCCCGAGCCACAATGAAAGCTCATATTTGAGACGTGGCCATATCGGCTACAAACAACATGGCTGCAACGTCAATATAGAGCACCTGTAAGGTTTAAGCATACAAAAACCTAAGATTTACAAAAACTTTAACCACTCCAACAAGCGATTGTCACAAATATATTGTACGTAATATCCCTGGATTTGGACCCTGGATTTGGATTAGTCCTATATATAAGATATAAATAGGACTAAACCACTTAACCTGGCTATAACATTTTGGACGGTAGCTAAGTCTAAGAGGTTAAGAGGATTAAGCGTGCTAGAGCTAGAGTAGTTCTAGAATGGGTGACCCCCTGAGAAGTTAGGGCGTCATAGTTGGCATCAGAGTCAATCAACAGCCGGAAGTGTGAGATGAGTCTCGGCTGAGCCAAGATTATATAGCGGGTAAAGTGCGGCTCTCGAGCTAATAATTGTTGTGGGTGGAGCGTGGCTCCCCACAAAGTCGGCTAAAGGCTAGCGAGACGAGTTTTACATCGTCTGATACTTGCGAATATACCTGAGCCTGACGAGATTGTCAGGACTTAAAGGGGGAGGAATGTAACACCCATAGAATTTGGATTAGTTCTATAAATATTATATAAATATGACTAAATCTCTTAACTCGGCTATAACATTTTAGACCATGATTAGACCTAAGAGGTTAAAAGGATTAAGCCTACTAGAGCTAGTGTAGTTCAGGATGGATGACCCTCTAAAAAAAATGGGAGGTCAAATATATACTTGTGGTTTCTAGTACAACTAAATAGAGGTCAAATATATACTTATGGTTTCTAGTACAACTAAATAGACTAATGAGTCAGATAAAACTTTTTTTCTCCCAAAATATTCTAATTGCAAATATTGTCCAAAATACAAAGAGTATGATTGTCACGTCCTGAGACCGTCAAACACGCCCAGACCCGCCAAATAAACAGAATTTTTTCTGTTTGCCCCAGTCGTTACAACCTGTACAATTCAACAAGTTCCAATCAGGAACAAAATTCATACACGGATTGTAAAAAAAAAGTACTTCAAACCATTTTACCCCTCTCGTGGGTGACATTTCCAAGGAAACGCGGTCGCCTACCGCAAAGTCTATATGTCACAGGCAATTACCTGCACAACCTTTTCCTGTTGGGCTCGCGTTGTTAATAATCATTGGCGCGCGAGGTTGATCTCTTCCTTTCACATAAGGGTTTCTAGGGTGCTACTCCAACACGTACCCTATACCGAACACTATCATCGTCAGCAAACTCGCCAATGACTGGTATGGGTGTTACTCACACCCCTAGCTCAAAATTCCTTCACTAAACAGGACCATTAACTCTGCCCAATCTATCATCTAGCATGTTGTAAGGATCTAGGCTAATATTGCCGGTGAAACATTGTGAGGACTGATTACCCGCTGCTTCATTGTGTGAGCATTGTCGGGACTAGTTACCCCGTTGCACATTGAGTGTGCATTACCTGGATTGGCTATCTGATTGCCTTTTAGCAACAACCACTTTGGAAGGGACGTTATGGGAGTGACAACCCAAGGTACTTGCAAGCTCCAGTTATATGCTGATACACAAAAGGTCAGTAGCTGAACTAGTGCATATGATAATCACAAGAACGACGAGTATCGACTAGGGATGTCAATGGGTACGGATACCCGAAATTTTATCCGAACCCGAATTCGAACGGAATGAATTTACTCAATGTTAAACGGATATGGATTCGGATATGGATATAAAAAATAGAAATCCGACAGATTTAAATTTAGATATAGATTTTGATTGTACCCGACCCGAACCTGAATTAATTTTATATTATATAATATATGTGTATATAAATATTTAATATTATATTTAAATTTATATTTTAAAGATTTAAATTTAATATAATATATTTTGAAATATTGTTAGAGAAAAAAAATAATTATTATTTCGGGTTTGAATTTTCGGATTCGGGTTCGAATTTTGAATTTTTGACCGGATTCGAATTTGGATATAGATTTTTAAAATCTGTCAGATTCGGATTCGGATTTGGTAGTCGAATTCGAATTTTTGAAAATCCACCTCAAATCCGACCCGTAGCATCGAGTGCCTTAGAAGGCTATGAGGGATTTTGCTACTACAGATAGATATACATGTTATTATAAGTGTCAACTAGCATGCTTCTTATGTCCAAACATAATCACACCAATGAAAGAAGACAAATGAGAATATTCAATAGGTACGTATTCTATATAAAAGTGCTATGCAACAAATAATCATGTCCTTTATGACGACTACACATTATACTCCATGGCTATCCGATGATGGACAAAAAGGGAGTAAGATTGGGCTAATCAGGGTGGAGTTGTACCATTTCGGATTGAGTACTCACCTGAAAATGTGTTCCTAATCTGTACAGAGCTCAGATGGTGCCTCGATCCTCCTCAGCACCTAAGGAAAACAGGTACAAGCGAATTCATAGCAAATTAGGGTTAAAAACCCCAAAGAATAAGTTTTAGATCAAGAACTGCATATTAGATTGTCAGGTTCTGTACATGAGTTTCATGTTCCGAAACCCAGCCTAGGTTCCAGAACCTTCCAATAGGTTTTGCAGATCTAGAAGGATTTCTAAGCAATGCTCATTGTCATGTTCCGGAACGTGCAACCTATGTTCCAAAACGTGAGTCTGGCCTAAGCAGGAAATTTTTAGATGAGTGTCGATTTTCGAAAACCAAACTTCAAATCTGTAATAAATTATTTTTAAAACCAAAATAGTTAAGACTCACTTAAAATAACAAGAACCCCCAACAAAATCTCAAAGATTTTACAATTTGGTCTCTAGGGTTTCAAAACAACCAAAAATTTCAAAGAGGCCTAGGTGGAATCTTCATTTAGTCTTCCCAAAATCCTTCAAAGGAGATAAGGTATCCAAAATCACAAGAAAAATCAACCAAAGTATTAGACGAAATGGGTACTGAGTTCTCGAGACCACTGGTGGTGGTCGAGGTGGCGTGTCGCCTCTCCTCTCCGATCCCTCGACCGCTGCGAGCCCCCCCTCGACTGCTGTGCATTCCACCCCCCCCCCCCTTTACTATCTGGCAGCTGGGCCATCTCTTCAGGCCACCCTGTGGTGGCCTTCTTCTGACCCCCCCACCGCGGCCCGGCCCAGCCTGCTCCACCCAGCTTTGGCCCACAAGCTGGCCCCTCCTCTTCTGGCCGACGCTGGGCCCGCACCCGGCCCACCCTGGTCGGGTTCAGGGTCGCCCTCGGGGCCTCGGGCTGGTAGCTACAGGGCCCGCGCCGGGTGGGCCACCCCGCGGGGGTCGCGGCCTCTCTCTGACCCGGAGACATCTGTGGACTCCCACTGCCAGCCCAACTGCTGGGCCACCCCACTTCAAGCCCGACTGCAGGCACCTCTGGATCGCTCCGCCTCCCCGGGCCCCCTTCGCCCAATCGGGCACCGACGTCCGGGCACTGCGGCCCAACCCGGGCTCGGAGGCAGGCCTGAGCTCCCCTTCCACTTGGTGTCCGATCCGACGGCGGACCCACTGGCGGGCCCCCCCGACCGTGTGGGCCCACCGCATGGGCCGCCCCCGAAGCCCGCCATGGGAGTGAACCTGGACCCCCCCCCCCCCCCCACGGGCTGGCCTGACTCCCTGCGGCCTGAGCCTCCCACCCCCACGCCCCTGGGGCTCCCCTCTCCACCGCTGGGCCCGACCGCCGACCCCTACGCGCTCCGCCGCCCCCTTCGCTCACTGCTGGCTCTGTCCCCTGGTGCTCCCCCGGCGCCCCTCGGTCTCCTACCTCCTTCCGGGGGTGACGGACTGCTGGAGAACCCCAGCGACCGCATCCCCTCCCCTGACTTGCTGAGCAGCATTGCCCCCGGCGCCTCCGGAGCAGCTGCCTTGGGGCCGACGCCTGTGTCTGTTGAGGTTGACCCTTCCTTTGCCGATCTTCAGGGAACCTCCCACCAGCTTACCCAACTCGTCCCTGCTGCCCCGACCGCCAGCCCGGTGGTCGACCAGATGGGCTTGCACCATCTCTGCTCCCCCCCGGACGGCGATCTTGCGCGCCCCCCCGCCACTCGGAGGAGCCCCAGGCTCGCGAAGTTGGCGGGCACCCAGGTGCTGGACCGCGCCGTTGCACGGAAAACTCTGCTCTCGGGTGAGCGGGTGCCCCCCCTCCAACCCTGACGGCGTGCCGGACGCTAGGATGATCATTTGCATGACCGCCAAGTTTGGCGTCAAGCTCACTGAAGTGGAAGCCGCCTCGCTCTTAGGCTTCGCGGGCCCCGGGCTCTGAGCGCCGGGCACTCTGTGCACTGTTGTCTGGTGTTTTTACTTTCCCTATGTTTAAGATCTGCTCCTGGAATGTTCGCGGACTTAACAACCCGTCCAAGCGTGCTCTAGTCAAAACTGTTGTAAAAGGGTTTAATGCATCCATCTTATGTTTTCAAGAAACCAAAGTGTGCTCTCTATCGCGCTCCTTCCTTCTCTCCTTCGCTGGGCGAAACTTTGACAAATGCCACTTCATCCCCTCTGTGGGGGCTTCAGGTGGTCTTGTTACCTGCTGGAACTCCAAGCAATTCTCTTGCTCCGATGTTATTGTGCGCGACCGCTCTCTCACGTTGCGCCTCTCCCGCGCGCTCTGCGGCTCTTCCTTCTACCTCACCAACGTGTATGGGCCGTCGGCACGGGAGGGTAAGGACGATTTCTGCAGGGAGCTCGCCGCTCTCAAAGCTGACTGCCCTAGTCCCTGGGTCATCTGTCACGCCCCGAGTCCGCCAATTTGTACAGTTCGGGCACGCCAACAGACCCGCCAATCGGGTATGATCTTTCACTACCCGAAAGGAACGGTAATATCTATAATCATACAACAAGTATATGCGGAAGCTCAATATCAGAGTACTAAAAATCACTATAAATTTGAACTTCCATTTTATAAACAAACAGTTTAAGCGATAATGAAAGCATACAAGAGTGAACCATGAACTAAATTTATTACACTTTACATTTCTGAACTTGCAAATAAAATTATTACAATTCTTTTACATAATTCCTCACAATACAAGGTTCACTCAAGAAATATATAAAAAGGGATACCTCTGCTAGACCCTCTAGGTCTTTATGCTGCTGGGCTCTTGCCCCTGTCGTATGCCTCGCTGACTGCATCTGATCCGTCTTGACCGCTGCATCCAAAGCTGAACCTGTGGGGGGGGGGGGTCACCCAAGGGGTGTGAGAACTCCGACAGAGTTCCCAGTGGGTTCAACCACCGAGAAAAAGTGTCCTACTTCACTTGGTCCAATGGAAGCAATAATAATAGTGCTAGGAAAATTAAATCCTCAATATCATAATGCTACTATGTATATACTGGCCACTACACTATCTGTGTATACTCACCAATCCATCACTACTCTGTCTAGCCACACTAGGCAACTAACCACCAACTCGGCCACTAAGCCGCTGTATACTGGGTTACCCTAACCCGGCCACCTTGGCCACTCTCTGTTCTTCTTATTCTTTACCCTATGGTGGTTTAATTTAAGTTAACCCTCAGAAATTCTTATCCAACGGGCCCCAGCCCGGTAGTCCTGCTACCATCAGATAAGATTTCTATGGTTGCCGATAACACTCGCAAGTGTTATCCCGTCCTACGGGAGAAACGTGCCAGACGGGTCACTGCCCGGGAGAGGGATCCTGCCGCTCCTCCAACAAGGGTCACGTTTCCTCCCCGCAGGTACGCCCATTTTATCTTTATATTTTCTTTCTTTTATTTTCTTTTTCTTTCTCTTTTATTTTAGTTCTTAGCCTCTTTGCCTTAGAACACTTGCTTTTCTTTCTTATTCGAGCTTATAGCTCCCTTTTTGCCACTGGCAAATCTCTTTCTCTTTCCTTTGAGCATCTAGCTCTTTACTTTCACTTTTAGCCTTTCGAAGGTACCTCGTCCGACGGGTCACTGCCCAGGGAGTCCTGCTCCACAATGACGAGTCTCAAGTTCGAAGGCGCCATTTGCATTCTCAATATGCTATTTTAGCCGCTTTTAGCTTGCTATTAAACTTTACCTTTTGCATTTATTACCTCTTATCCTAGGTCTTGCCATAAGGATAACTAGAGAGTCTCCTGGACTCTTATCATTTCTCTTTCATTCAGTTAACTCAAATTGAAGTTAATGTGATAGTCCATTGCCCAGACACCCTATGACTTTTTAGGGTTATATTTGTTTAATTCTTTAATCTTGGGATCTTATCCCGCTTTCCTGATTCCTCACTGAATCCTAGAGTTCACTTAACTCTGTTTTTCTGTTCCACTTTAACTTAGAGTTACACTGACTCTAATTTCCCGTTCCACTATTATTTTAGAGTTACACTGACTCTAATTTCCCGTTCCACTATTATCTTAGAGTTACACTGACTCTAAATTCCTGTTTTCCCTTTCATGTCTCCACACTTGATCCATTTTTCCATTCTCTTGATTCCTTACTGAATCCTAGAGTCAACTTGACTCTATTTTCTGTTTGTGAGTTTAAACTCTTCTAGCTCAACTTAGGTTCTCTTTTCCTAAGTTCCATGTCATACTTGTCCTAGAGTTCCTTGACTCTATGCTGACCACTAGTTCACCTTAGGTTCTCTTTACCTAAGTTCCATATCATACTTGTCCTAGAGTTCCTTGACTCTATGCTGATCACTAGTTCACCTTAGGTTCTCTTTACCTATGTGACGCCCCACTTCCCAGGAGGTCACCCATCCTAGAACTACTCTAGCTCTAGCACGCTTAACTCTCATGTTCCTCTTGGATCTTGCTACCATCCAAAATGCTATAGCCGGGTTAGAGATTTAGTCCTATTATATCATTTATATAGAGGACTAATCCAAATTCCGGGGGTGTTACATTCTTCCCCCCTTTAAGCCCTGACGTCCACGTCAGGCTCAAGCACACTCACAAGCACCAGGCGATGTGAGACTCGTCTCGCTAGCCTTAGCCGACCTTGTGAGGAGCTGCACTCCACTCACAACGGTCATTAGCCGGGGAGCCTCGCTCTACCCGCTATATAACCCTGGCTCAGCCGATACTCATCTCACATTTCCGGCTGGTGAATGGCTCTGATACCAACTGTGACGCCCCACTTCCCAGGGGGTCACCCATCCTAGAACTACTCTAGCTCTAGCACGCTTAACTCTCATGTTCCTCTTGGATCTTGCTACCATCCAAAATGCTATAGCCGGGTTAGAGATTTAGTCCTATTATATCATTTATATAGAGGACTAATCCAAATTCCGGGGGTGTTACAACCTAAGTTCCATGTCATATATATCATGGAGTTCCTTGACTCTACGTTGATCACTCTATCCAGTGTCCTTAGGTTATCACCTAAGACCATGCCACTCGTCCTCCCTAGGATAACTCCTAAGTTGATGTCACTCGTCAAACCCCTATACTAGGTTTTCTCCTAGTCTTACTACCAACAACTGTTGTTCCCTTATGTCACGTGATTCCTAGGGTTATACCCTAACATACTCATAATCATGAATAGCTAATCATTTTCATGCATGCAATTATTTTCATCTCATTCATAAAATAATAATTATCTCTACGCATGCATATTCATCATATATGTTTGGCAACCAACAGTTGCACTTTTCCTCTGTGTCTCTTTGCACATACACAACTATTCTCCTATCTCTGGCAACCAACAGTTGCTCTTTTTCATCTGAATCCATCTATACAGGCAATCAATATCATAATTACCTAACGCCTCTAACAGGCCACTATCATGCTTCGAATCGAAAAGCAAGGGAGCAAGCGGAGAGGTCACCCAATTTCGGCAGAATTTCCCACATTTCTGTCCATTTTTCGTCCGTTTTCGTCCAAATTTGACAGGCGGCTTCGTTTCAGCCTAATTAACCACATAAAATTTTAAATTTCCAGTTTGGGCCATTTCTGGGCCACCAAAAGCCTCGTTGTATCCAGAATCGCTGCCGGACCCCGTTCTCGCAATCCGGATATCCTATCAACCCGAAATTTTTACTGTGGCCTTAAAACATAATTACGAAGCTCCCCAAATTTTCTCAGAATTTTTCGACACTGTTGGTGGAGCCCGTTCTCACTATCAGGCATCCGATCAACGTGAAACTTTTTCTGTGATATTAAAACATATTTACGAGGCTCCCGTAATTTTCTCGGAATTTTCCGACACTGTGAATTTTCCACTAAAAATCTGGGCCCCCTTTCTCCAATAAATTTTTAGATTTCTCCATTTTAACCCGAATTGGGCCCAACTCGCGTCCAATTGTTCCTTACTTCCCCAACTTTCATAACACTAGTATTTCATACCACCTTTATTTACATTTATTTATGTGCCGAAAATTCGGTACATTATATTCTACCCCCCTTAAAATAAGTTTCGTCCTCGAAACTTGAATCACATCTCGACTCCTACTTGATCGAGAGGGAGGAAATCTTGCCCTCACTACTGGGCTCACTGTATATCGTGACCGGCATCAAATTTCCTGCTCACCAGGACTACACGAGCATCTCATTCATGAATCCCTATCGCAATTTAGGGACAAACACAGACCTGGTGTCTGGCCACTTTCACCAAGTAGGTGAAAGACACAGTTGAGCACTTGCTCTCTCTATTGCCACGAATGACCAAGTCTTTTCTTGTGAAATCTTCACTCTAATTCCGCGATCATTTGATCTTTCACAAGGAGGTTGCATCTGCAACTAATTACATTTACCGCATTTTCCGGTCACTCCGCTGCCTAATGTGGAGTGCAAAGGCCAATCCACAAGTCCTCAACTATCTCACACGCTGCTAGCGCTCTAAGTCCACGGGTTATCGGCTAACCCGATATCTAGGTCTATTAATAGGTCCGCAGACCACGATCCAATAGGGGCCTATAGCCCAACTAGTCCAACACTGTACAATGACTCTCACTAGGAGCTACAGAACCTCGATCACCCCTAACACTACGGCCTGATCATATCACACACTCTCGGTGTACTAACAGCCTCAAGGCTCACACGTGGCATTTCACGTTCCTGGGTCGTCGCTCGGACTACCGCCCCGACCAAATCTCTATCATGCCCCGCCATCAGGTCTCGGGCCGCTGTCTCTCACAGCTGACTGCGCCTGCCCACTGGGCTACAGGCCCACAGTCCACAAATATGGTCCAGGCACGGATCGTCCACAAGCGAACCCGCTAATCGTCGCCACGCGACCACTATGCTCCACTGAGCAAAATCAACTAACAAGTCGTCAATCCACGACCCAAACTCTCTATATCAACTCTGGCCACACTGGGCAAAGGCTAATACACCACCTAATCAGCTCTCTCTGGCTAAACCGTACCTGTGCTCCATGAGCACCTAAACAGTTGGGCGTCCTACGCCCCTACGCTAACTTGCGTAATCCAGAATGTTAAGCAACTTGCTTAAACACGTGCGTAACTCCTGTACACCTCTCCCAACTGGGTTGAGGCACCAAAAATAACTGTCCACCAACTCTGGTGATCAACTCGCAAAGACTACGGTGGCAACCCTTGCCATTACACCGATTCATCAGAACGGCGCCACAAAACTCTCGCTCATTCGAGAGGTTCCCGCATCCTGAAGCCTACTCTGGGCCTCACCAACTCTACTATGCGGCAACACAGCCACAGTTGTCGCGCCACACGGTTACTACCGTCATCAGGGGCAAATTCACGCCGCCAGGCTCGTAAATCTTTCTTGCCCTAACCCTCAGGGCACTGCAACTTGGCTCTCGCGACATAGCGATCACCATTTACCTCGCGAGTCGGTCTCTTACTGGACCTTACTAACCATACGTTGCCAGCAACCTAGCTGACACAAGCGTAAAACACCCTATGCTGAAGGTGTTGGCTGCGCCGACAAAAGTTCGGCGGCCACAGCCATTTCTTTACTGTCGCCCCTACGGGCGGCGACGCCGTATACCTATGCGTCATTTATGCAGCCTCAACTTGTTGCGCTATCAGTCACTGGAGCCCATCTATCTGCTCCAACTGTCACGCTGACGTTACTCTTAGGCGTCGAAACCTGTCTTCCTGTCGGCGGGGAATTTCTGCCGACGGCAAGAAGTCTGACCTGCTGCTGGACCACTCCAACAGATGCGGTTCCCTGCTATCGCAGCTCGTATACGTCGTTTGACCCCGAGCCCTCTCGTGACTCGGGTCAAAACAGGTGCGTCTCCCTATGTGGTGTCATCGGTAATATGCACACCACAACGACACAACCAGCCCAAATTTAGCCATTTGAGCAACGCGCAGTCTATACACCGACAAAAAGGCTCGTCGACCCAATCATGCGAAAGTATAAGAGGGTACTCCTTTTCATCTCCAACATTACGTTGTCGGCCGCCAACGTAATATTCGAAGAATGAAAGCTCGTCGCCCTCGATCAGTCCCAACATCCTTTTTGGGAACAACAATAACCAATCAAATAATTTCGCCCAATAATCCACACACTCTCTCGTGCCTAAACCCTAGAGTCTCCCTAAGATTTTCTAACCACCTAGGACTATTCCTAGGCTCCGATACCACTCTAATCTGTCACGCCCCGAGTCCGCCAATTTGTACGGTTCGGGCACGCCAACAGACCCGCCAATCGGGTATGACCTTTCACTACCCGAAAGGAACGGTAATATCCATAATCATACAACAAGTATATGCGGAAGCTCAATATCAGAGTACTAAAAATCACTATAAATTTGAACTTCCATTTTATAAACAAACAGTTTAAGCGATAATGAAAGCATACAAGAGTGAACCATGAACTAAATTTATTACACTTTACATTTCTGAACTTGCAAATAAAATTATTACAATTCTTTTACATAATTCCTCACCATACAAGGTTCACTCAAGAAATATATAAAAAGGGATACCTCTGCTAGACCCTCTAGGTCTCTATGCTGCTGGGCTCTTGCCCTTGTCGTATGCCTCGCTGACTGCATCTGATCCGTCTTGACCGCTGCATCCAAAGCTGAACCTGTGGGGGGGTCACCCAAGGGGTGTGAGAACTCCGACAGAGTTCCCAATGGGTTCAACCACCGAGAAAAAGTGTCCTACTTCACTTGGTCCAATGGAAGCAATAATAATAGTGCTAGGAAAATTAAATCCTCAATATCATAAAGCTACTATGTATATACTGGCCACTACACTATCTGTGTATACTCACCAATCCATCACTACTCTGTCTAGCCACACTAGGCAACTAACCACCAACTCGGCCACTAAGCCGCTGTATACTGGGTTACCCTAACCCGGCCACCTTGGCCACTCTCTGTTCTTCTTATTCTTTACCCTATGGTGGTTTAATTTAAGTTAACCCTCAGAAATTCTTATCCAACGGGCCCCAGCCCGGTAGTCCTGCTACCATCAGATAAGATTTCTAAGGTTGCCGATAACACTCGCAAGTGTTACCCCGTCCTACGGGAGAAACGTGCCAGACGAGTCACTGCCCGGGAGAGGGATCCTGCCGCTCCTCCAACAAGGGTCACGTTTCCTCCCCGCAGGTACGCCCGTTTTATCTTTATATTTTCTTTCTTTTATTTTCTTTTTCTTTCTCTTTTACTTTAGTTCTTAGCATCTTTGCCTTAGAACACTTGCTTTTCTTTCTTATTCGAGCTTATAGCTCCCTTTTTGCCACTGGCAAATCTCTTTCTCTTTCCTTTGAGCATCTAGCTCTTTACTTTCACTTTTAGCCTTTCGAAGGTACCTCGTCCGATGGGTCACTGCCCAGGGAGTCCTGCTCCACAATGACGAGTCTCAAGTTCGAAGGCGCCATTTGCATTCTCAATATGCTCTTTTAGCCACTTTTAGCTTGCTATTAAACTTTACCTTTTGCATTTATTCCCTCTTATCCTAGGTCTTGCCATAAGGATAACTAGAGAGTCTCCTGGACTCTTATCATTTCTCTTTCATTCAGTTAACTCAAATTGAAGTTAATGTGATAGTCCATTGCCCAGACACCCTATGACTTTTTAGGGTTATATTTGTTTAATTCTTTAATCTTGGGATCTTATCCCGCTTTCCTGATTCCTCACTGAATCCTAGAGTTCACTTAACTCTGTTTTTCTGTTCCACTTTAACTTAGAGTTACACTGACTCTAATTTCCCGTTCCACTATTATCTTAGAGTTACACTGACTCTAATTTCCCGTTCCACTATTATCTTAGAGTTACACTGACTCTAATTTCCTGTTTTCCCTTTCATGTCTCCACACTTGATCCATTTTTCCATTCTCTTGATTCCTTACTGAATCCTAGAGTCAACTTGACTCTATTTTCTGTTTGTGAGTTTAAACTCTTCTAGCTCAACTTAGGTTCCCTTTTCCTAAGTTCCATGTCATACTTGTCCTAGAGTTCCTTGACTCTATGCTGACCACTAGTTCACCTTAGGTTCTCTTTACCTAAGTTCCATATCATACTTGTCCTAGAGTTCCTTGACTCTATGCTGATCACTAGTTCACCTTAGGTTCTCTTTACCTAAGTTCCATGTCATATATATCCTGGAGTTCCTTGACTCTACATTGATCACTCTATCCAGTGTCCTTAGGTTATCACCTAAGACCATGCCACTCGTCCTCCCTAGGATAACTCCTAAGTTGATGTCACTCGTCAAACCCCTATACTAGGTTTTCTCCTAGTCTTACTACCAACAACTGTTGTTCCCTTATGTCACGTGATTCCTAGGGTTATACCCTAACATACTCATAATCATGAATAGCTAATCATTTTCATGCATGCAATTATTTTCATCTCATTCATAAAATAATAATTATCTCTACGCATGCATATTCATCATATATGTTTGGCAACCAACAGTTGCACTTTTCCTCTGTGTCTCTTTGCACATACACAACTATTCTCCTATCTCTGGCAACCAACAGTTGCTCTTTTTCATCTGAATCCATCTATACAGGCAATCAATATCATAATTACCTAACGCCTCTAACAGGCCACTATCATGCTTCGAATCGAAAAGCAAGGGAGCAAGGGAAGGGGTCACCCAATTTCGGCAGAATTTCCCACATTTCTGTCCATTTTTCGTCCGTTTTCGTCCAAATTTGACAGGCGGCTTCTTTTCAGCCTAATTAACCACAAAAAATTTTAAATTTCCAGTTTGGGCCATTTCTGGGCCACCAAAAGCCTCGCTGTATCCAGAATCGCTGCCGGACCCCGTTCTCGCAATCCGGATATCCTATCAATCCGAAATTTTTACTGTGGCCTTAAAACATAATTACGAAGCTCCCCAAATTTTCTCAGAATTTTTCGACACTGTTGTCGAGCCCGTTCTCACTATCAGGCATCCGATCAACGTGAAACTTTTTCTGTGATATTAAAACATATTTACGGGGCTCCTGTAATTTTCTCGGAATTTTCCGACACTGTGACTTTTCCACTAAAAATCTGGGCCCCCTTTCTCCAATAAATTTTTAGATCTCTCCATTTTAACCCGAATTGGGCCCAACTCGCGTCCAAATGTTCCTTACTTTCCCAACTTTTATAACACTAGTATTTCATACCACCTTTATTTACATTTATTTATGTGCCGAAAATTCGGTACATTACATTATCTGCGGGGATTTCAACCTTACGCTCCCAGACGGAGAGGCAGGGCCGTTGTTGGAGCAATCGCCTTTTGACTATGTTCTCTGACGTAATCAGCGAGCTGGATCTTGTGGACCTCCCGATGCTCAACCAGAGCTTCACATGGTCTAACATGCAATCCCCTCCCACCCTCGGCAAGCTTGATCGCTTCTTGATCTCCACTGACTGGGACCTTGCCTTCCCGCTCTCCTCGGTTTCGGCGCTCCCGAGGATCACTTCTGACCACTGCCCGATCCTTCTTCAAACCCTAAGGAAGCAAGCCCCTCGCCCCTTCAGGTTCGAGAAGGTCTGGCTTACCAGGAGCGACTTCAACTTGTTGGTCCCTGCTTGGTGGCAGGAAATCGAAGCTAAAACGGGGAGGCAAGGGAGCATTCTTACCTTCACCGCTAGGCTTAGGCATTGCCGCAAGGGTATCATTGCTTGGCGGTCCTCAAACTTTCACAACATCTATAGTACCAAGCGGGCACTTATGGAGGACGTGCAGAGGCTCGACTCCCTTGAGGAAACCCAGCGCTTGTCCACTAGTGAACAAGCGCTAAGAACCAACCTCAGAAGTCAGCTGAAAGGTATCATTGACGAAGAAGAGATCCTCTGGAAATCCAGAGCCAAGCAGCACTGGCTCAAAGAGGGGGACGGCAACACTAGCTTCTTCCACGCTATGGCCAACGGGCGACTCAGAGCCAACAGGATCGGGACCATCTCGGACGGGGGTCTAACGTTGGATACGGAAAAGGACAAGGCCGACTATTTCTTCCACAAGTTCAAGACTCGGCTCGCGCCGGATACTCTCCCTCCCTCACAGTGTGGAGATTGGAGCGATCTTTTCCCTGACAGCACCGCGCTGAGTTCAGAACACCTCACCGCGCCCTTCACCCTTGAGGAAATTAAAAGAGCGACCTTTCAATTGTCTGGGGACAAGGCGCCTGGACCTGACGGGTTCAGTATGGTTTTCTACCAGAAGTTCTGGGACGTTATCAAGGGCGACCTTCTCAGAATCTTCGCTGATCTCTTCGAAGGTTCCCTTGACACGGGCCCCATCGACTACACGCATATTTGCCTGATTCCTAAGATCGAGGGGGCAAGCTCGGCAAACGATTTCCGGCCCATTAGCCTCCTCAACTGTGTCCAGAAGATCATCTCCAAAGTGATAACGAACAGACTTTGCACCGAACTGGACAAGATCATCTCCTCGAGCCAGTCCGCCTTCCTGAAAGGCAGACTTATCCTTGACTCCTTTGTAACTGCCGACGAGCTTATCAGCTGGGGCGCAAGCAAGCAAGTAGACTGCGTGGGAGTCAAGGCGGACTTCGAAAAGGCGTTTGACAGTGTCAGCTGGAGCTTTCTCAAGCACATCCTCCGTTGCCTTGGCGCTAACCAGAGATGGTGTGGGTGGATCGACCAGTGCACCGCCAACGGCAAGGTTGCCATTCTTGTGAATGGGAACGTCACCAATTGGTTCAGATTGAAGCGGGGTCTTCGCCAAGGGGACCCCCTCTCCCCCTTCCTCTACCTGCTGGTGGCGGAAGGTCTGGCTCGCATGACAAGTAGAGCCGTCCGAAGCAAGCTGCTCACTGGTGTTGGACCGTCGAGGGACACGAAAACTTCCCTTATCCAGTTCGCAGATGGCACGTTCTTCTTCTGCCAAGCGAAGCAACGGCAGATTCACAATCTTCGCTTGCTTTGGCGAATTTTCGAGTGGGCCTCTGGACTCAAAATCAACACATCGAAGTCTGAACTGCTCTACCTGGGAAACAGAAGTCTCAAAGGCGAACGACTTGCAGCGGCACTTAACTGTAAGCTGGGCTCGCTCCCGATCAAATACCTTGGTCTCCCGCTGGCCAAGGGCTGCCTCTCCAAGGAGGCCTGGCATCTGGTTGTCTCCAGGATCGAGCACCGAATCAGGGGTTGGCAAGCGAAACTACTTTCGTACGGGGGCAGGCTAACCCTGGTCAACTCGGTGTTGTCAAATCTGCCACTCTACTTCTTTTCAGTTTTCAAAGCACCTGCCTGGGTCATTAAAAGAATTGACTCGCTTCGCCGAGCATTCTTCTGGAAAGGGCAAAGTTCGGTCTCGGGGGGCCACTGCCTGGTCAGCTGGACGGCTATCTGCAGGTCCAGAAAAGACGGGGGCCTAGGCATCATGAACCTTGAAACCTTCAACCTGGCATTGTTCGCAAAGTGGTGGTGGAGATTCCTATCTCTGGAACCGCCGCCCTGGGAACCCCTCGTCAAGAGACTTTACTATCGTCGCAGGGAACCGCTGAGCGAGGGATCCTCATTTCGACCGTCCTCCCCCTGGTGGAGAAGCGTGCTGCGCACGCAGTATATATTCAAGTGCGGTACGACCCTCTCGGTGGGAGATGGAGCTTGGACTGGCTTCTGGGGAGATATCTGGGCTGGGAACTCGCCTCTATCAACTCAGTTCCCGCGCATCTACGAGTCGGTTACCAACAAACACCTTCGTGTGGCGGACTGCTTTGGCCCAGACGGCTGGAACTGGGGGAGAATCCTGGAGGGCCTCAAGGGGGGCCCCGCAGGCACCGAGGACGTTATCCCAGACCTGGTAGAGGCTACCGCCCATCTTTACCTCACCGACAACAAGGATGAGTTTAAGTGGCGCTGGACCACCTCTGGGACCTTCTCCGTCAGATCTACGTACCGCTTCCTGCAGGATAGTAGGGAAGTTGATGACCGGTTCATCTCGATTTGGAGCAGCAAGATGCCTTTGAAGGTCAAAATCTTCATCTGGCTGGTGATCCGAAGGCGGATCCTCACCAGGGACATCCTCCAAAAGAGGAACTGGACCGGGCCCACCCACTGCCCCATCTGCCTTGGACCTGCTGAAACCGCCGACCATCTTTTCCTCTCCTGCACCTGCGCCCTCTCCTTGCTAGAAACCCTACTCCCCAACAAGAGGGAGATTCGGAGCCTGGCGACCGTCAGCAGGCTGTGGGGGGTTTACTCTCTCAAGAGAGGGGCTTGGGGCAAGAAGGCTCTAACCACTATCGCGTCCACCTGGTGGGTAGTCTGGCTTGAAAGAAATCGAAGAGTCTTTGACAATAAGTCCCGTAGCTCTAGTGATTTACTCGCTGCGATCCGGCTTTGCCGTTTGGAGTGGTCCGCATTCTGCCCCTAGGTCTGTATTTGCGTCTCCCCTCCCTCCCTCTCTTTCTCCCTTCTTCCCCCTTCTTTTCCTTTTCGGTCTGAGGTCTGGTTGCCTCTGGTTTGTAGCTAAATTCATTTCCCCTATGAATGAAGCGGCAGCATGCTGCCTTTTCTCAAAAAAAAGTTCTCGAGACCTGCAGAGGTGAGGCCAACAAGAGGCAAGAAAATATCGTGGAAGACCTCTTGCGCAAGAACACCTTCAATGAACCAAGTAGCGGAGATGGATCTCAGCTGAGGGAGCATCCTCGGAGAAAAACGACGCCAAGCAGCGATGGGGAGAGTTGGTGTCGTGGGGTGGTGGAGTAAGGTGTCGGAGTGAGGGAGAGAAGGAGGAGACGAAGATTAATGAGAAGGGAACTAGGGCTTCTGCCATGGTGATATTTATAGAAGGGTAAATAATTTGCATGCAGGCACCGCTACAACACACTCTTTATTTACAATCATCACCCCACGCATCCAACCTGGTACCTACGTTCTGTAACGCAGGTTTTACGTTCCAGAATGCCAGCCGGTTTCAAATCCTCAGTAGGGATTCTGCTGAAAACATAGCTCCCGACCTTCTCAGCCTACTGGCTATGTTCTGGAATCTCAATATCAAATTTCAAAACCTGACGTTCCTCTTGGTTGGGCTCAAATTTTGGGTATTACAAATGCACGTAACGAAAACATCATGTAATAAATCTTATAGAAATCACACAATCACATGTATTAAGTTAGGGTTTTCATACTTTACAGACTATATTATTGTTCAATCTAAAATAGACAATGTGTTAATTATTATTCTAAACTTCACTCATCTTATACGCCAATTTAAGTTGACTTTTCTTTGCTTTGTAGAAGTTCTATACCATTAAATTTTTTACTCTCTAGTATTGTTAATAGCCATTGTTGTAAATAGCCTTTAAATAGAAAGCTAAGCTAACAACATTGTAAATCATGAACAATTTAGGCTAGAGCTCTCCAATTTCTGGAGTTAATAAAGATAATAGTAAGTAATATATCTATATTTATATTAACAGGAAAGTTGTTGAGATAATATGACAGAATAACTTTTCCTTCTCCAATATCTTTTTTACCATGTTTATCAGTATAAATTATTTTAATGCTTTTCTTTTTTTTTTTTCCAAATTGCTAATTGGCCTATTTACCAATCTTTGTAGGTTACCAACCAAGGTCCAAGGCAACCATGGCATGACTTGCATTGCAAAATCGAGGGCCCCGCTGCGTACGATATACTCACAAACTTTGAACAAAGGTGGAGAAAAGCTACTAAATGGCGAGTTAGGCTAAGAAAAGTTACAAGTTGGCGTGATGATGCCTTGATTAAAATTGATCGAATTTCATGGATTCTTTCTCCTTCTAATAATGATTCAGATGTTCAAATTTTTGACGAAAAAGATCATGAAAACTGGCATGTACAGGTTAAATCCCTATACCTTTCTGGTTAGACTAATTAGAAACTTAGTTTGAGAGGTTTAGTCTTGATTTCAATTAGGTTCTCATTTTCACTCTGAGCAATTTAGCTCTTGAAATCATTATGTTCAAATAGTTAAGCCCTTCCCTCGGTTTATCCACATAAATATATTACGTAATCATCATTTAGTTAAGAACAACCTCTAAAAATTGCTATATTGGCAAAATTTAACTATGATGCAGATGTAACTTCTCTTTCCTCATAATAAACTAACAAAAGGGTTTAATAATTGTTAGAAAGAGGAACTCCACCGAATATATATATTTTTTGAATGGGAAACTCGACTGAGTAAATTATTAAAATTGAAACTATAAGAATGTAGTGAAATTGAGTCAAACTTTAATAATTAAATTTATTATTAACCCTATGCAGTGTGAGATTTTTTTTTTTTTTTTAATTTTATCTGACTTGATCCTATTTTTGTTAGGTTTTCAGGTCGATAGATTCAGGATCAGTAAAAGGATTTCCGAAAATTGTTCACGAGGCTGTGTCAAAGGTTAAGAAGGAGGATCCCTTGATTTTCTTATGCGTTGCATAAAAGTAGTAATGATTTTTCTTTTTCTCTTTTTTCTTTAGATGTTTTAAAGTGCTCTTTTTTTTTTTCTTTCTTATGTAGAATCTTGTTTGTGCAAAGAACTTGAAGATAGATAAGAGCATACACAGTGCTTATGTGAAAGCAATAAGGTCGGCACAACATTTTATATACATAGAAAATCAGTACTTTATCGGATCTTCTTATTGCTGGCCATCATACAAAAATGCAGGTACAAAAAAAATTATAATTATTCTTATTTTAATATTGTATTTTTTATGCAATTCTTTTGCTTTTTGCAATCAAATATTACTCAATCTATTTGTTTTGAGGAAGCAGGCGCAGATAACTTGATACCAATGGAATTGGCTTTGAAGATTGCAAGTAAGATTAAGGCAAAAGAGCGTTTCTCAGTGTATGTTGTGATACCAATGTGGCCTGAGGGAATTCCAACTACAGCTGCTATGCAAGAAATTCTTTTTTGGCAGGTTTGCTTTTTCTTCTTTTGATGGATTATTATTCTATTAAATTCTCACCTAAAAATATGAATATTGAGAAGACATTATGTAGTGTTAAATTATGACTATGGAACTATCAGGAAGATCTTAGAAATGTACTAACTTGGTTTCATTAAGCTCGATACTTTCTTTTAACTGACTTATGAGACTATTTACTGTAGGCATATACACTAGTTAAGTGATTAAAAGGCAGTTTACCTAACTGAAAATTTTCATTGATGTCAATCTTTTTATGAAAGTAGATAAGAACTATTTAGTAGACCTTTTCACTAGCAACTGAATGGTTGCATATGATACATAATTTACATTTCATTGATGTTAATCTTTTTATGAAAGTAGATAAGAACTATTTAGTAGACCTTTTCACTTGCAACTGAATGGTTGCATATGATACATAATTTACATTTCTAACTTGCTTGAAAAATTAAAAGAAATTGTAACACAAAATAAAACTCAGCTGAAGAGAAAATTAAATAAAACTAAATTTTAAAGACTTTACATCCGATCTCAAAAATTACGCAAAATAGGATTTTTTATGTATTTAAGATTAAAAAGAAAAAGGAGATCTAATCTTCACATTTGCACGGAGAGATCTATACCGCAATGTGATGATCGTAAAATTTGGTTCTCTTGAAGCCGCACACGCGTCCGGCCTCTACGGGCATCTACATGAGATTGTCGATCTGATCGAAATTCTCACCGGGTGCCAGCTCCCTTGCAGAGAACGTCTTTCTTTAATCGTAGATATTTAGAAAAGATAAAGAGGAGGAAAGAGATGACGACTAAAATTTTCTTTTCTTCTTTTTCTATTTTTTTTTTAAAAAAAATATTTATACATATTAAGAGGGATATATATATATATATATATATATATATATATATATATATATATATATATATATATATATATATATATATACTAGGAACGAATGCTATTAAGTTTTTAACCCTTAGATTAAAAGATGTGTGGTTTAGATGATAGTGGGCCTCTTGGGTTTAATGGGTGGTTGGAAAAATAATAAAATCTAACGGGTGAAAATAATTAAAGTGATTGATCTAAGAGTAGAAAATTTGATAGCACCAAATGCTTAGTGCTATCGATAGTATAGTAGCCGTACTATATATATATATATATATATATATATATATAATCCTTTTATAATCAAGATAAACTTAAAATTAGACTTAAGTTTATCTTTTCGACTTGAACTCAATCCTAATTTGATCAAATCAAATTAAATCAATAATGCAATAATTACACTTAAGCTTAAGTCCTCTCACAACTTATAGTAAGTCATCCTTTGCAACATTTGTATTTTAATATCCTTAATTTATAATAATTATAAATTAGTCTAATTATCAACAGATTGACAATTAAGTTTTCACGCGATTCAAAAATCGCGATCCAGCTATTCGTCAGTCATAACCTCTTATATGTGTGACCCCATGGGTTCTATTTTATATGGTAGTGAGATATATTATAATCATCATCAACAATATCACTGAATGTGTCCAAACAATTCTAACTCAGCCCAATAAGAATCAGCGATCATCCAGATAATTCTTGCGAGTCCCACAATCCACCAGTGACGCCTAATAGTATGTAGTGGCATTCCATGAGTCCCGACTAGACGGAGGTTATGGAATTGCTCGTCAAACTCCATCATCTGTCATATGTTAAATTTATTCTATTCAAGTTTCTAATATCGGAAACCTTTTCCGTTATTTACTCTACCCTGACCAAGATTTTCTAAACTCAGTTTCATAAATCACATAGGACTAACTCTCTTATCTATTAAGGGTGATAGATTTCATATAGATGCACACCCTATTTTTACAACGAACCTACTGTTAGGTTTTGCGCAAAAAATAAATGCAGCGAAAAAAGAAATCAAATAGACAAATATGAAAAACTTGAGATCTGATCTCAAAAACCACGCAAAACAGGATCCCTCATGTATCTAAGATTAAAAGGAAAAGGAAGATCTAATCTTCACCTTTGCGCGAGGAGATCTACACCGCAATTTGATGATCGTGGAATTTGGTTCTCTTGAAGCCGCACACGCGTCCGGCCTCTACGGGTATCCACACGAGGTTGTTGACTTGATCGAAATTCTCACCGGGGTGCTAGTTCCCTTGCAGAGAACGTCTTTCTTTTAATGTGGATATTTAGAAAAGAGGAAGACGAGGAAAATATGACGGCTAGGGTTTTTTTTTTTCCTTAAAGAAAACTCATACGTATAAAAAGGATATAATCCCTTTTTATACTTATTAAGATAAACATTAAGATAAACATTAAGATAAACTTAAAATTAGATTTAAGTTTATCTTATCCCTAATCGGTTCAATCGATTAAATCCTAATTTAATTCGATTTGAACTCAATCCTAATTTGATCAAATCAAATCATTAATGCAACATTAGCACTTAAGGCCTCTCACAACTTACTAACTATTAGTAAGTCCTCTCTTGCAACATTTGCACTTTAATATCCTTAATTTGTAACAATTATAAATTAGTACAATTATCAACATATTGACAATTAAGTCCTCAGGCGATTCAAAAATCGCGATCCAACTATCCGATCAGTCATAACCTCTTATGTGTGTGACCCCATAGGTTCTATTCTATCTAGTAGTGAGATATATTGTGATCACCACTGAAACTCTTTTCAGCGGGTTAGAACTATTCAAACTCAGCCCAATAAGAATTATCGATCATCCAGATAATTCTCGTGAGTCCCACAATCCACCATTGACGCCTAGCAGCATATAGTTGTCACGCCCCGGGGCGATACTGCGCCCCGGCTCGCCAACAGATCCGCCGCCCATACGGGAAGCCCCGTATAGGCGTAGCGACTAACCTGCAAAGAAACATCTACACTAGCAGATATCAGAGCGGAAAGAGAAAAGCTGGAATAAAAACATAAATAAAACTACAACTCACAAATATACAGACCAACCTCACCAGAACACAAGAGTCTCTCAGAAAAGCAAGAAAGAAAGGTACAACTCAAAACCTCACTACAAAAGTCACTCGACATAACACACACCAAAATAGTACTGGGGTACATCTACTCACACACTGAAGATGACAGGAGGGAATCTATCTCGCGACTCCCTTACCTCGGTCTGAAGGAGCTGGATCAGCAACAGGAGCTGCAGGAACCGGAGCAGAAGTCCCTGGGGAGAAGACACCACGACGGGTGTGAGAACTACATCCCACAGTAGTTCTCAGTGGGTGCCGCCAACAAGCCCGACGGTATGCCCACTAAGTCTACCAGAGGCATAAAGTAACATATGCAGTGCTGTAAGGAAAGCTGGGAAAAGTAACTCTACAGCTACTATGCCTCTATCTAGATGCTCAACAGTGGAACAGAAAGAACATGATGCCACAACTAACTCTCCTCCCTGATCACCCAATCACAACTGACTGCCTCATCGGGTCCAGTCAAACCTGCGCCAACCTACTGCCGTTACGTCCCGGAGGAGCGGACTTACGTAGGGCGTCCATGGCTGCCAACAAAAGCACAGCCAGATGGACAAATGCAACAACAAGTCGCGAAAGAACATCTCAAACTCACGCCGGTACAACAACCCGGTCTCGCCTACTCCGGAGTGGCACTCGAGGGGAGCGACCCGCTCGAGTCAAAGTAACCCATAACAAGTATCTCTGTAAAGTATCAAATGTGGCTCATGCAGGCTATGATCCAAATCCTCGATCAACAAGATCGGCTAATAAACAAATCACTGACTCACTCACCGGCTAGAATCTACACAGCTGAGACTCACTGTCACTCTGACAGCTCCCAAGAACCCAGATCTACCATCACTATCACTCTCCCAAAGAGATCAGATCTACAGACTGCTGTCGACTCCACTCGGTCCCCAGACACGAGTGCAAATGCATCCCACAACCACCCGACCTCTCGGCCCACAACTCGGGCGAGGAAAAGCTAAGTCCATAGTGAATGAAGTATCGTGATGTGGAATGTCTAGAGCAATAAAAACCTAGCCCAAGTTAGAGTTTTCTACAGACTGGCTGAACAAGATGCATATGACAGGGGTGCTAGGTCAAGTGCCAAGATTTCACTACTTAACATAAAGTAGGAATCAAAAGATTCAACAGCTGATATACAAGATACAACATACAGTTTTACACATGCTATTACTCCAATTTCTAACATGCATGATCCTACACACATAGAATTAGTAGACAGTCCAGAGTTCTTGGAAGCAAGGTCACCCACCTGAAAGTGCTAACTGCCCGGAATCGTACAGCTGAGAAAGCCCAAAACAGTCAAATCACAAATCCCACCAAGCCAACAACACGGTAGAAGTGCTCACAACCTCCTGGGTACAAACATACACCAAAATTACACTTTAATCCACACAAATTCCACATTCCCAAAATCTGTGGTGAACAGTCCCATTAACACGAAATTTTCACCTGAAAAACTTCCTCCAAAAATTCCAAAAAAAATATGACGGCGATTCTCGCGAAGAGTAGATGTCGATAGAGTCCTGAAACGTCGAATTCCGATGTCCGGATGAGGAGATAAAATTCCGACAAGTAGGTGTTGTCCAATTCAACCAACAGTCGCAAAGGGGGTTAAAAAATGTACCCAGAACCCCTAGAAAAGCTCAGTTCCAGAAAAACTGTCCAACACGGAAATTGTAGATTTACCTCTTACGAAACCGTCACCGCAGAAATCGTCCAAAAATATCGTCGGGGTAGCCCGGTAGACCTCCCAGACTAAACTGCAACGAAAATGGGCCTCCAACAGTAAATCGTCGCTCCGCACCCCGATGCAGAAGTCGCCGTCGTCGCGGCCTCCAAAAATTCTGAACTTTCGCCAAAAGATGCACAAGAGGGAGAGAAAGAAAATTGGTGAAGGGCTCCAAGCGAAAAGCTCTCGGGAAAAGCTCCAAAACGAGGCCCCATGAGGCCTTTTTATAGGCCTCACCCGGAAAAGCCAAAAAAACAAGTCAATGGGCTTTTGGGCCCAACTTTCGGGCGCCCGGTACTTTCGGGCGGCTACAGTGTTGGGCCGGCCCAACACTGTTCACGCCCGAATCCACCTGGTGCCGCCACGTGGCCCGCCGAACAGCAAACAGCTGTTCGGGCCACCCCCAGGCTGCCACGTGGCCCGCCCCCGCGCAGTAAGGCGGTAGGCGCCCGCCAACCAGCGGGCGACGCGTGGCCACCCGGTTGACCCGCCGGCCGGTCGGCGGCCGCGCCGGGCGCGCGGCATGGCCCCGTCATGCGCACGCGCCCCGAGGTACCAGCCCCGGCCCCGTGCACCGCGCACGGTGCGCCCGCGAATCAGAGGGTGACACGTGTCCTCTACACCCGGTCCACGCATTCCACTTCGGAATTCCGTGGACCGCGCCGCGTGCACCGACCAACCGGAGGCTGCCACGTGCCCCCGCCTTGGTCCATGCACCGCCGCGCTCACCCGGTAGACCGCGCGCCTTGCGCCCGCCAATCAGGCGGTGCCACGTGTCCCTGCGCCGGGTCTGTGCACCCCGCCGAGCTGCTCTGTGGACCGCGCGCCGTAAACCGGCCAATGATAGGCCGCCACGTGGCATGCCGGCGGTCTACGGCCCCTCCCATGCACCAAAACCCACTGAAAACTTCCGGGAGTCCGTTTTTGGGCATCCGGACTCAGAAACAAACAAGCAAATAGCCGTTTTCAAGCGTTTTTCCGTGCTGAATCCATTTCCGACCTCTGTTGGGCCTAATTCTTTTTCAAAATTTTGCCAAACTCAGCCGAAGGCCTGCACAGCTAATAATAACACACAGGGTCCATCTGTGGCATCCCATTGATGCACCATGGGCCAGATACACCAACACTAGGTGCTCTAACAGTGGATTCATCGGAAGAACGTTGCATGGGAATCAAGGCCACTACATCCTCCCCCACTAAAAGGAAGTTTCGTCCTCGAAACAAAGTAAGGTAGAACAGGCGTACCTCAACCAGTAGTCTCGAACAGAAAAGGGTATGCAGATCTCATCTCTGTCTCTAGCTCCCAAGTAGCCTCTCGCTCTTCGTGATTGCTCCATAAGATCTTCACATACGGAATGGTCCGGTTGCGTAATTCCCTCACCTCACGGGCAAGAATCCGCAACGGCCGCTCCTCGTAAACCAGGTCCTCGCCGATCTCCAGAGAGGTGAAGCCAATCACGTGCGACGGATCAAACATATATCTCCTCAGAGCTGAGACGTGGAAAACATCATGTACTCCGGCCAGGCGTGGAGGAAGAGCAACTCTATATGCCACAGGGCCTACCCTCTCAAGTACCTCAAAGGGTCCAATAAAGCGGGGACTGAGCTTCCCACGCACTCCAAATCTCCGGACCCCTTTCGAAGGCGAGACCTTTAAGAATACATGGTCACCAATCTGAAACTCTAGGTCTCGCCGACGAGTGTCTGCATAACTCCTCTGACGGCTCTGGGCTACCTCAAGGTGTCGACGAACAACTCTGACTTTCTCCTCAGCCTCCAAAAGCAGATCTGGTCCCAAAGTCCTCCTCTCACCCACGTCACTCCAATACAAGGGTGACCGACACTTGCGTCCATACAACGCCTCAAACGGAGCCATCTGAATGCTCGCCTGATAGCTGTTGTTGTACGCAAACTCAACCAAAGATAAGTGTCGGTACCACCCCCTTCCAAAATCCATAACGCACGCTCTCAGCATATCCTCGAGGGTCTGTATAGTGCGCTCAGACTGGCCATCAGTCTGTGGGTGGAAAGCAGTGCTGAATCTGAGCTGGGTCCCCAAAGCTGACTGTAAACTCCCCCAGAATCGTGACACAAACCTCGGATCCCGATCTGAAACAATCAACGCAGGTACCCCGTGTAGCCTCACTATCTCGTCCAAATACAACTGTGCCAGACGCTCCAATGACCAAGTCATCTGAACAGGCAAGAAATGTGCAGATTTGGTGAGTCTATCCACAATAACCCAAATCGCGTCGGCTCCACTCTGCGCTCTCGGCAGCCCTGTAACAAAGTCCATGGTGATGTGGTCCCATTTCCACTCGGGAATTGGAAGACTCTGTAACTTGCCAGCAGGAACCCGGTGCTCTGCTTTCACTTGCTGGCAAGTTAAACAGTGAGCCACAAATCTTCCAATGTCCCGCTTCATTCCGGACCACCAAAAATGTGCCTTGAGGTCCTTATACATCTTAGTACCACCAGGATGAATGGTATAAGGTGTATAATGGGCCTCTCTCAAAATCTGATCTCTGATCTCTGAATCCGAAGGCACACTCACTCGGTCCCTGTACCGCAGTACTCCCGAGCTATCCACTGTAAAATCCCCTATATGATCTGCCTGAATCTGTGATCTAATCCTCTCCAAGTGGGGGTCCTCACTCTGCGTCTCCCTAATCCTGTCCAACAGAGTGGGCTGCAAGACCATAGTCATCAGTCTAGCAGAGACCCCAGGGGATACAACCTCAATCTGGAGTCGCCTCAACTGCTCAATCAGCGGGGCCTGCTGTGTGACCAACATGCTCAAGCTCTGCACTGACCTCCGACTCAAAGCATCTGCTACCACATTGGCCTTGCCGGGATGATAAAGGATACTCACATCGTAATCCTTTAGTAACTCCAACCACCGGCGTTGCCTCAGGTTCAGCTCCTTTTGAGTAAACAGATACTTTAAGCTCTTATAATCCGTGTAGATCTCACAATGCTCACCGTAGAGGTAATGCCGCCACAGCTTCAATGCAAACACCACAGCTGCAAGCTCTAAATCATGAGTAGGGTAATTCTTCTCATAATCCTTTAATTGTCGTGAAGCATAAGCAATTACCCTCCCATGCTGCATCAAGACACAACCCAAACCGCTGTGTGAGGCGTCACTATAAATCACGTAGCCATCTCCCATCACTGGCAGTGTAAGAACTGGTGCTGAAATCAGTCTCCTCTTCAGCTCCTCAAAACTCCGCTGACACTGCTCAGTCCAAATGAACCTCATCCCCTTCCTAGTCAAACAGGTCAGGGGAGTAGAGAGCTTCGCAAAGCCCTCTACAAACCGACGGTAGTAGCCTGCCAAGCCCAGAAAGCTCCGGACCTCCGTCACCGTCGTCGGTCTCGGCCAATCCCGAACTGTATCAATCTTCGTCGGGTCAACTGCCACTCCTGCGGCTGATACTAAGCGGCCCAAGAATGCAACCTCCCGAAGCCAAAACTCGTACTTCTTAAGCTTGGCATACAGCTTCTTCTCACGTAGAAGCTGCAGCACTATCCTCAAGTGCTCCTCATGATCCACATCGCTCCGGGAGTAGATCAAGATGTCATCAATGAACACAACCACAAACAAGTCCAAGTACGGCTGAAATACCCGGTTCATCAAATCCATG
This sequence comes from Tillandsia leiboldiana, assembly GCA_029204045.2. NCBI lineage: Eukaryota > Viridiplantae > Streptophyta > Magnoliopsida > Poales > Bromeliaceae > Tillandsia > Tillandsia leiboldiana. Next base: position 46,730,187 of record CM055062.1, on the reverse strand, counting down.
AATGCAGCTGGGGCATTAGTCAAACCAAACGGCATAACCGTAAACTCATAATGCCCATACCGGGATCGAAAAGCCGTCTTGGGGATGTCCTCGGCCCTCACCCTCAACTGGTGGTAACCTGACTGAAGATCAATCTTCGAAAACACTGTGGCTCCCTGCAACTGATCAAATAAATCATCTATCCGTGGTAGGGGATACTTGTTCCGGATGGTCACTTTATTCAACTCCCGATAATCCACACACAAACGAAGCGACCCATCCTTCTTCTTCACAAATAAAACTGGCGCTCCCCACGGAGAAACATTAGGCCTGACAAAGCCCCTATCCATAAGATCCTGAAGCTGGGCCTTCAACTCCCTCAACTCGGCAGGTGCCATCCTATAAGGCGCCTTTGAGATTGGTGCGGTTCCCGGTACCACATCAATAACAAACTCCACCTCCCTCTCTGGCGGCATAGTCGTCAACTCAGGGGGAAACACATCTGGGAACTCGCGGACAACAGGAATATCCTCGAGTCCCAGTGCCGCCGTAGGCACCTCCACAATCGTCGCTAAGAAAGCGGTGCAGCCTCTACTAATCATCCGCCTAGCCCTCGCCGAAGAAACGGTCATCGCAAAGAAGGTGCTCTGGCAGCCTCTGAAAACGAACTCCTCCTGTCCAGGCTCGCGGAGGGTCACCGTCCTCTCTCTGCAGTCTATAATAGCATAGTACCTCGACAACCAATCCATACCTAGCACGACGTCGAAATCCTGGAGCTGCCGCAAGACAAGCAAGTCTGCCGGCAAAATCCAGGATCCCAACTGCACAGGGCAAACCCTACAATACTCCTCGACATGCAAGACATGATCTGGTATCTGAACCTCTAATGCATGCGATAAAGAAACTACCTCGATACCATGTAGGGATGCAAATGCTCTACTGATAAATGAATGCGATGCACCGGTATCAAAGAGAGTACGAGTACGAACTGCAGAAATCAAAATAATACCTGCGACGACATGCTCTGCTGCCGTAGCATCCTCTACCTGAGCTGCATAGACTCGACCGCTCGGCGCCGGGGGATGTCGCTCTGGCTGTCGCGAAGACGATGAAGCAAAATCTGGCCTACCGGAGGCCGCCGAAGGTCCTGCTGACTGACGAGGAACGAAGGATGCAGAAGCTGATGAAGGAGCTGGGTAACCTGCCCTGGGGCACGCCCTCGCGAAGTGACCGGTCTGCCCGCAACGGAAGCAGCGGCCCTGACTCTGCGGGCACTGGGTCGGTGGGTGCGGTCCTCCACAAATGATACAACGGTGGGGCGCGGCTGCCGCAAAGTCTGCTGCTGCTACGAAGACTGCTGCTGTCGAGGTGGTCGACGCTGCTGCTGCTGCGACTGACGAGATGCCCCAGATCTCTGCCGCCCCTGATACCCCCATCCTTGAGAGTGGAAGCGGGGAGGTCTCGGGGGTCCCTGTCTACTCGACTGCCCCTCCTCAAACAGCGCCGGGCGCTTTGCCCTAGGAGTCACTACGGGGGCTGGAGCCACCTCTGCCATCACGGCCTCACCACTCTCCACATAAAGTGCCTTCTCCATCGAGGCCTCCAAAGTCTGTAATCTGCGGGAGCGGACCAACTGATAAATGTCCCGACGCAACCCTCTCTCGAACATGTAGATCCGGTGGGTCTCATCTCTGGCCACGTGGGGCATACAAGCTAACAGCCGATTGAAATCGGCTATGTACACGTGTACGGGCCTATCTCCCTGGCGGAGATTCCTCAGCTGCTCCTCCAAACTCTGTCGAACGCTCTCGGGAAAGAAGGCCCCAAGAAGCATACCGCGAAACTCTGCCCATGAGATAAACTGGGTCCTAGGCGGACCTGCGGGTCGCACACGCCGCCACCATGCCTCGGCGTTGCTCTCCAGAAAATGAGTAGCCAACAGAACTCGAAACCTCTCATCAATAAAAAGGCTCTCGAAATGGCGCTCCATGGCCGTAACCCAAGACTCAGCCGCCCACGGCTCAGCACTCATACCCGAAAAACGGGGTGGATCAAACTTGCGAAACCTCAACAAAAGATCCACCAAAACCTGCTGCTCTGCCAAAGTCAAAGATCCCGTCGTCCCAGACGGTGGCCTACTGGAAACTGGCTCAGCCGGAACTGCTGGTGCAGGCTGCACAACCGAGGGTGCCACAACAGGAGAAGAAGGCACCGGTGAACTCTCAGGGGGTGCTACCGCCGGCTGCGCTCTCTGCTCCAACAAGAGCGTCAACCGACTCACAGCCTCCTCCTGACGTCGAGACGCCTCCGCCAACTGTGCCATCTGGGCACGGAGCTCCAAAACCTCGCTCTGCTGTCCCTGCCCCGAGTCCTCCTGCTCGGGCTCAGAGGACGAAGGCTGCGAACGCGTCACCATCGAGCGTCGAGGAGGCATCCCCACCTGAGGGACAAGGCAAACAATCAAAACCCAAATCATCACTCGACCCAATCTAGCGAAAGTCAGGAGGCATGTCCCCCTTCCCGAAGTACTATGTTGTCTGCAGCCAACATAGTTGCCACCGAAGGAAGACATGTCAATCACTCACCCCGAACCGCTCGGGAGAGTTAGAATCCAAATCAGGACTCTCGCTAAAATCACGGCTCTCACGCGAGTCATCCTAGGGTCCAACCACAAGCCTAGGGTTCCTAAGTCCTCCAAGACCTACATCCTAGGCTCTGATATCACTCTAATCTGTCACGCCCCGGGGCGATACTGCGCCCCGGCTCGCCAACAGATCCGCCACCCATACGGGAAGCCCCGTATAGGCGTAGCGACTAACCTGCAAAGAAACATCTACACTAGCAGATATCAGAGCGGAAAGAGAAAAGCTGGAATAAAAACATAAATAAAACTACAACTCACAAATATACAGACCAACCTCACCAGAACACAAGAGTCTCTCAGAAAAGCAAGAAAGAAAGGTACAACTCAAAACCTCACTACAAAAGTCACTCGACATAACACACACCAAAATAGTACTGGGGTACATCTACTCACACACTGAAGATGACAGGAGGGAATCTATCTCGCGACTCCCTTACCTCGGTCTGAAGGAGCTGGATCAGCAACAGGAGCTGCAGGAACCGGAGCAGAAGTCCCTGGGGAGAAGACACCACGACGGGTGTGAGAACTACATCCCACAGTAGTTCTCAGTGGGTGCCGCCAACAAGCCCGACGGTCTGCCCACTAAGTCTACCAGAGGCATAAAGTAACATATGCAGTGCTGTAAGGAAAGCTGGGAAAAGTAACTCTACAGCTACTATGCCTCTATCTAGATGCTCAACAGTGGAACAGAAAGAACATGATGCCACAACTAACTCTCCTCCCTGATCACCCAATCACAACTGACTGCCTCATCGGGTCCAGTCAAACCTGCGCCAACCTACTGCCGTTACGTCCCGGAGGAGCGGACTTACGTAGGGCGTCCATGGCTGCCAACAAAAGCACAGCCAGAGGGACAAATGCAACAACAAGTCGCGAAAGAACATCTCAAACTCACGCCGGTACAACAACCCGGTCTCGCCTACTCCGGAGTGGCACTCGAGGGGAGCGACCCGCTCGAGTCAAAGTAACCCATAACAAGTATCTCTGTAAAGTATCAAATGTGGCTCATGCAGGCTATGATCCAAATCCTCGATCAACAAGATCGGCTAATAAACAAATCACTGACTCACTCACTGGCTGGAATCTACACAGCTGAGACTCACTGTCACTCTGACAGCTCCCAAGAACCCATATCTACCATCACTATCACTCTCCCAAAGAGATCAGATTTACAGACTGCTGTCGACTCCACTCGGTCCCCAGACACGAGTGCAAATGCATCCCACAACCACCCGACCTCTCGGCCCACAACTCGGGCGAGGAAAAGCTAAGTCCATAGTGAATGAAGTATCGTGATGTGGAATGTCTAGAGCAATAAAAACCTAGCCCAAGTTAGAGTTTTCTACAGACTGGCTGAACAAGATGCATATGACAGGGGTGCTAGGTCAAGTTCCAAGATTTCACTACTTAACATAAAGTAGGAATCAAAAGATTCAACAACTGATATACAAGATACAACATACAGTTTTACACATGCTATTACTCCAATTTCTAACATGCATGATCCTACACACATAGAATTAGTACACAGTCCAGAGTTCTTGGAAGCAAGGTCACCCACCTGAAAGTGCTAACTGCCCGGAATCGTACAGCTGAGAAAGCCCAAAACAGTCAAATCACAAATCCCACCAAGCCAACAACACGGTAGAAGTGCTCACAACCTCCTGGGTACAAACATACACCAAAATTACACTTTAATCCACACAAATTCCACATTCCCAAAATCTGTGGTGAACAGTCCCATTAACACGAAATTTTCACCTGAAAAACTTCCTCCAAAAATTCCAATAAAAATATGACGGCGATCCTCGCGAAGAGTAGATGTCGATAGAGTCCTAAAACGTCGAATTCCGATGTCCGGATGAGGAGATAAAAATCCGACAAGTAGGTGCTGTCCAATTCAACCAACAGTCGCAAAGGGGGTTAAAAAATGTACCCAGAACCCCTAGAAAAGCTCAGTTCCAGAAAAAGTGTCCAACACGGAAATTGTAGATTTACCTCTTACGAAACCATCACCGCAGAAATCGTCCAAAAATAACATCGGGGTAGCCCGGTAGACCTCCCAGACTAAACTGCGACGAAAATGGGCCTCCAACAGTAAATCGTCGCTCCGCACCCCGATGCAGAAGTCGCCGTCGTCGCGGCCTCCAAAAATTCTGAACTTTCGCCAAAAGATGCACAAGAGGGAGAGAAAGAAAATTGGGGAAGGGCTCCAAGCGAAAAGCTCTCGGGAAAAGCTCCAAAACGAGGCCCCATGAGGGCTTTTTATAGGCCTCACCCGGAAAAGCCAAAAAAACAAGTCAATGGGCTTTTGGGCCCAACTTTCGGGCGCCCGGTACTTTCGGGCGGCTACAGTGTTGGGCCGGCCCAACACTGTTCACGCCCGAATCCACCTGGTGCCGCCACGTGGCCCGCCGAACAGCAAACAGCTGTTCGGGCCACCCCCAGGCTGCCACGTGGCCCGCCCCCGCACAGTAAGGCGGCAGGCGCCCGCCAACCAGCGGGCGACGCGTGGCCACCCGGTTGACCCGCCGGCCGGTCGGCGGCCGCGCCGGGCGCGCGGCATGGCCCCGTCGTGCGCACGCGCCCCGAGGTACCAGCCCCGACCCCGTGCACCGCGCACGGTGCGCCCGCGAATCAGAGGGTGACACGTGTCCCCTACACCCGGTCCACGCATTCCACTTCGGAATTCCGTGGACCGCGCCGCGTGCACCGACCAACCGGAGGCTGCCACGTGCCCCCGCCTTGGTCCATGCACCGCCGCGCTCACCCGGCGGTGCCACGTGTCCCTGCGCCGGGTCTGTGCACCCCGCCCCGCTGCTCTGTGGACCGCGCACCGTAAACCGGCCAATGATAGGCCGCCACGTGGCATGCCGGCGGTCTACGGCCCCTCCCATGCACCAAAACCCACTGAAAACTTCCGGGAGTCCGTTTTTGGGCATCCGGACTCAGAAACAAACAAGCAAATAGCCGTTTTCAAGCGTTTTTCCGTGCTGAATCCATTTCCGACCTCTGTTGGGCCTAATTCTTTTCCGAAATTTCGGCAAACTTAGCCGAAGGCCTACACAGCTAATAATAACACACAGGGTCCATCTGTGGCATCCCATTGATGCACCATGGGCCAGATACACCAACACTAGGTGCTCTAACAGTGGATTCATCGGAAGAACGTTGCATGGGAATCAGGGCCACTACAATAGTGGCATTCCAGTAGAATGGAATACTGAACCTCTAAGTGCAGTTAACGTGTGATACAATCCTTCTATCCGGAGTCCCAACTAGGCGAAGGTTATGGAATTGCTCGTCAAACCCTACCGTCTGTCATATGTCAAATTTATTCGACTCGAGTTTCTATTATCGGAAACCCTTTCCGTTATTTACTACGCCTTGGCCAAGGTCTTCTAAACTCGGTCTCATAAATCACATAGGACTAACTCCATTCTCTACTAAGGGCGATAGATTCCATATAGGTGTACACCCTATTCCTACAACGAACCTACTGTAGCCAACATGCACCCACTGCAAAGACCCAAATGGCTAGGGACCAAGTGTATGTACAGTCAAACTACAGTAACCCCATTATGAATAGCCGAGACACCGCAGGTCAAAGGACCAGTCACACTACTGCAATATCGAGTAAGTCACTGACGAGTGAGTAGACATCCAAGTGACTTCTCGTGACGATCACGCTCGGTACCCTTGTTCTCCAACAACCACCTGCACATTCGCTCCAGTGTCCCCACACTGTTGACTCGAGACTCGTCTACCCTAAAAGGGAAGCGACTGTGCACCAATCTCACCGGATCAATCACTGTCCCCATGATGATCCATCGATCGGGAGCATTTAGGAATTAATCACTAATGATACATGTCTCAAATTCTCAACTCTTAAGAATACATATCATCATCTTATTAATTCCTTGGACAATTCATGGACACATACACAACACGAATGGAAATAAAAATCCAATAACATTCATAATGTAAAATGTCAAATACAAATTTATATCCTAGAAAAAATATATGTGTCGGCCAAGTTGGCTTCTAGGGCATACATCTAACACCTACTGCAGCCAACATGCACCGCAAGGACCAACTGGCTAGGGGACCAAATGTATGTACAGTCAAACTAGAGTAACCCCATTGTGAATAGCCGAGACGCCGCAGGCCAAAGGACCAGTCACACTACTACAATATCGAGTAAGTCACTGACGAATGAGTAGGCATCCAAGTGACTTCTTGTATTGGTCATGCTAGGTACCCTTGTTCTCCAACAACCACCAGTATATTCGCTCTAGTGTCCCCGCACTATTAACTCGAGACTCGTCTTTCCTAAAAGAGAAGCGACCTGTGCACAAATCTCACCGGATCAATCATTAATTGCCTCCGTGATGAATATCCATCGATCGAAAGCATTTAGGAATTAAGCACTAATGATCCATGTTTTAAATTCTCAACTCTTGAGAATACGTATCATCATCTTATTAATTCTTTTGACAATTCATGAACATATACACAATATGAATGAAAATAAAAACTAACTCACATTCATAATGTAAAACGTTAAATACAAATTTATATTCTAAAAAAAAATACATGTGTTGATCTGGTTGGCTTTTAGGGCATATATGTAACAAGTGCTTCATTTATCTTCACTTTTTAATTTTTCTTATCTTTGTATTATTTATTGATTTTTTTATCTTGGCAAATATTAAATTATTTGTCTAAACTCAGTTTCATGAAAACATTAGATAATTCAACAAAAAAGAACTTTGAAATTTAATTACTATTTCTCCGTAAAAAAACATATTAGTCAAAAAAAACTAAGTTGATTGACTCATACATGATACTAGGTATATCTTTATGGGTACTTTGATGCTTGGCCATTTGATTATATGCTATTGCTAGGCTCTCTTTTGACTGGTTTATGTGCTATCATGTTTCGTCAGGGACAAACGATGTCGATGATGTACAAAATTGTTGCAGACGCTCTGAAGGAAGGATCTTATGAGAGCAGTCATCCGCAGGATTACTTAAATTTCTATTGTCTTGGAAAGCGTGAACCAGCACAGAAGGACAATGCCACGAGTTCCCCAAATCATGCAAATGAAAATTCGGCATTGGTATGTTTTATTTAATATTTTTTTCAAAAGTTTAGTCACGTCACACAGCTCATTGAGGTTAAATAACTTAACTTAATCTCATCGATGTTATTGTGACGAATTTAAAATAATTATATATATAAAATATAATAAAATAAAATTTTTTAATTCGGTTATAGTAATTTATGCGATGGTTGACTCAAAAGATTTTTCATAATGTATACAAGACTAGTGAGACGAATTCTACATCGCTCGGTGCTTCTGAGTATACTTCAATCTGACGAAAATATCAAAAATTAAAGAAGAAGAATGGAGCATTCTTAGAATTTAGAGTAGTCTTATATGTAAGATATAGTATGATTAATCTTTTTAACATGACTATAATATATTAAGAAGACTAAACATGCTAAGGTTTAAAGTAATTTTAGAATAAATGATCTTCGTTAAAATATATATATTTTTTAACTTGGGTTGAGTCAAATTGATTAATTCATTAAGTTGGTTCATGAAATATGACGTAGAAATGTATGAAATATATTGTATGAACTTGAAGTTGATTTTTATGGGTGCAGAATCTTGTATCAAGTATGAATCTAATTAATATTGTTGACTTTGACCCCCTAATGCATATATATATATATATATATATATATATATATATATATATATATATATATATATATATATATATATATATATATATATATATATATATATATATATATATATATGAGAAGTGCTAGGTGTACACCCCCAAATGGGGTGTACATCCTACACCCACCCATCCTAGGGTGGGTATTCATCCACTCGTCACTCGATGTGACGAGTGAAATTCACCCACCCCTAGGATGGGGTGGGTGTAAGATGTACACCCCATTTGGGGTGTACATCTAGCATTTTCCTATATATATATATAATAGAGTAGAGTTTATATATTTTTAAAAGTGTAAGTTTATTTATATTTGTAAATTTTTTATTATTGAATTTGTATTAGAATTTGTATAATTATACTTAATTTTTTTCTCTTTCTTCTTAAATATTTTCATAATAACACGGATCCTAATACAAATTCAATGGTAAAAAATTCAGCATGAATAAATTTGTACTTTTGAAAGTATATAAGCTATATATATATATATATATATATATATATATATATATATATATATATATATATATATATATATATATATATATATATAGAGAGAGAGAGAGAGAGAGAGAGAGAGAGAGAGAGAGAGAGAGAGAGAGAGAGACTTTTCTATATCATTGCTAGTATTGAAGTTTCTATATTATAGTCTTATTTTTTATTTTAGGATGTTCAAATCAACTATCAATACTATTAAATATGATTTAGAGTATATAAAGTTTTTAGAATTTTTTTTTTTATAAATTTTCGACATAATTTATTTTATTATAAAACTATTTCATAATTGTAAATTTTTAATAACTATTATGGCGAATTTGTAGTTTAACGATGTAGAATAATATAAATTTATTTAAATTTTGATATAAACTATTTTAAACCATTTAATTCAAGATCACTATTCTTGTTCTTGAATTCATAAGTTGTTATCCTCAAATTTTAAAGATTGTTTAATTTTTACTGTCCATTTTGATATGATTTACTTACTAACTAAACGATGTCGAAAAATATTAAATTTTTATTTCTAACAACTTTATATACCCTAAATCATATTTAACGGTGTGGATTGTTGATTTGAATATCCTAAGATCAAAAATTAGATTATAGTATAGAATCTTCAATACTATCAATAGTATAGAAACCTATTTCTCTCTCTCTCTCTCTCTCTCTCTCTCTCTCTCTATATATATATATATATATATATATATATATATATATAATATTGAGCTTCTGTATTTTTAAAAGTACAAGTTATTGGTGTTTGTAGGTTTTTAGCCATTGGATGAAAAAATATGTGGTTAGAATGATAATAGGTTTCTTGGGTTAAGTGAGTGGTTAGTGGAATAAAATGATCCAAGGAATGAAACTGGTCAAAAAAATAGATCTAACGGTAGAAAACTTATAAGCATCAATTATTTGGTGTTTATATAAACATAATAGCTGAACTCTATACATATATAGGTAGAGAGAGTAGAGCTTATATACTTTTAAAAGTATAAGTCAATGTATTGCAATTTGTGTTATTGTAAAGTCAATTAAATAAAGAGAAAAAATAAATAAATAAATTTCAATACAATTCAAATGATAAAAAAATTACAATTATAAACGAACTTATATTTTTAAAAGCATATAAGCTCTACTATATATATATATATATATATATATATATATATATATATATATATATATATATATATATATATATATATATATATATATATATATATATATATATATATAGACACACACGCGCACAACAACACCACACAAAAGTGTACACAAAAAGTGTACACTTAGTATTTTCTATATAGAGGGATGCTACACATACACCCTATTTTGGGGTGTATGATGTACACCCCACCCATCCAAGGGTGGGGCTTCCTCCACTGGTCACTTCGATGTGATCAGTAAAATTCATCCCACCCTTGGATGGTTGGGGTGTAAGATGTACACCCCCTTAGGGGTGTACAAAAAGCATTTTCCGGCTAATTAAATAGCGGCGCTAGTCCTTGAGGACATACCGCAGCAAACAAGAGAAGGGTGCATGCCAGCGTGCATGCAGTGTTAAATTCGGCAACGGATCAGAGGTTTTCAATCAGTTGTCTGAGTAGTTCGGATTCTTCAAAATAATGGTATAAAAAATTTTGGTTAAATTTTTTTTATACTTCTCTATTTTGATCTTTTTTATAACGATTTTATAAAAAAAAAATTATTTTCTTAGTGTTTTCGTTGGAATAAGAAAAAGATGGAGTTCATTTTAAGACCTTTAATTTTTTTATATGGAGAAGACTTAAGGTGCAAGTTTGTATTTTTTTTTATTTATTCTTATAGTGCAATACATCTCTCTTACTCTTTCTGTGGACATAAGAAATTGTCGAACCACATAAATCTTGATTTCTTCTTTCTACATTTATTTCTATTATCGTTTTGGTTTTTTCTATTTTTTCGTGCATCCGTGTTTATAGCGCATAATAAACGTTCTATCCAGTTCCTAACAAGTGATATAAAAGCGTAGGATTCATGCTACGACAAAGATGTCGAATGCCTCATCATCTAAGTTCGAGGTGAAAAAATTTGACTGTAAAGAAAATTTCGGTCTCTGGCAGAGAAAAATGAAAGCCCTTCTGATACAACAAGGCTTTCATAAGGTGTTGCTCGAAAATTCAAAAAAGCCGACATCAATGAGTGAGGAAGATTGGGAGAAGATTGATCTGTGAGCGGTTAATACAATTATATTGTGTATGGCAGATGAGGTGATATACAACGTAATGGATGAAAAAACTACAGTCGGCATGTAGGACAAGTTGGTTAAGCTATACATGACAAAAAACTTCTCGAATGTGTTGTACCTAAAGAAAAAATTATATAGACTATGCATGAAGGAAGGTACAGTAATAACAAAACACTCGAACAAGTTTAATAAGATAATTGCATGTTTGCTTAGCATTAATATCAAGGTTGGCAAGGACAATTAGGTGTTGATTTTTTCTCACATCACTTCCATCGTCCTTCAATCATCTAGCGACCACCATACCGTACGGGAAGCAAACTATGAAGATAGAACGTATTTACATCGACCCTTCTATCCAAAAAGATCAGGTTGTAATCGAGTACCGAGGAGCGTAATGCAAGTTTGGTCATGAATGATAGGGGCGGAGGAAGAGGACGATCTAGCGAACGTTCTAGCGAACGTAATGCGAGTAAAGGAAGATCCCGTTCCAAGTCAAAATCGAAGAAGGTGAAGTGTTACTTTTATAAAAAAGATGGCCATATGAAAAACAACGGTGAGAAGAGGAAGGCTTGGCTGCAAAAAATTAATTCCTTTGCAGATACGGTGAGCATAGCCAGTAATACTAATCATGATATTTTGTCAGTTTCTACAGATTCAGAATCTCTCAGTGATTGGATATTGGATTCGGATTTTTTTATCACATGTCTCCAGACAGATCTTTATTTGATACTTACAACTCTTTGTGAAGGTGGTAGTATTATGATGAGTAATCACATTAACTGCAAGATTATTGGTATTGGAACGGTGAAAATAAAAATGTTTGATGGTGTGGTGAGGATATTGACGTATGCGAGATATATTCCGGGTCTCTGATTGGAGCTTATATTACTTTATACTCTTGACTATATTGAATGTTATGTTAGCATTTTATGTGAAGTTGTTAATGTGAAAAAGAGTGATACGGTCATTATAAAGGAAGAGAATATAGAAAATCTATATAAATTGATCGGTGAGCCGGTAATAGCGGAGAAGTCTAGTCATTATCTAAACTTAGCTAATTTGCATGGCTGTTAGTATCGAAATGTCTCAGAGAGAGCGGGCGATAAGATGAAAGAAAGTAGTGAAGTACAAAAGAAGTCAAAGTAAAGAATATTAAGGATTTGCCTTCTTTGGAACTTGAGTTGAGTCAAATTAATTAACCCATTAAGTTGGTTCATGAAATATGGCGTAGACTAGGTGTATAGAATATATTATAGGCTAAATTACAGAAGCCCTCCTGTAAAATCAAGTTTTTTCACTTTTCTCTCTGACTTTTAAAAACCTACACTTTACCCCCTCCTAATTACGGAATTATGCACTTACCAAATTACTGTCATCCTTCCGTAAGTAGTTGAAGGATTGATATTGCCCACCTAAAATGCTAAAATAACAATATATATATATATATATATATATATATATATATATATATATATATATATATATATATATATATATATATATATATATATATATATACATATATCCTTCCGTAAGTAGTTGAAGGATTGATATTGCCCACCTAAAATGCTAAAATAACATCCAATATATATATATATATATATATATATACATATATATACATATATATATATATATATATATATATATATATATATATATATATATATATATATATATATATATATATATATATATATATATATATATATGTATATATATATATATATATATATATATATATATATATGTATATATATATATATATATATATATATATATATATATATATATATATATATATACATATATATATATATATATATATATATATGTATATATGTACATACATACATATATACATATATATATATATATATATATATATATGTATATACAATATATATATATATATACATATATATACATATATATATATATATATATATATATATATATATATATATATATATATAATATATATATATATATATATATATATATATATATATATATATATATATATATATATATATATATATATGTATATATATGTATATATATATATATATATATATGTATATACATATATATATATATATATATATATATATATATATACATAACATATATATATATACATACATATATATATAGACACACACACACACACACACACACACACACACACACACACACACACACACACATGTGTGTGTGTGTGTATAATTGAGCTCCTATGTTTGTAAAAGTACCAAGTCATTGATACTTGTAGATTTTTAGCCCTTGGATGAAAATATGTGCTGTTAGAATGATAGTGGGCACATTGGATTAAGTGAGTGATTGGTGAAATAGATTGATCTAAGGGATGAAATTTGTCAAATGGGTAGATCTAACGGTTGAAAACTTACAAGCACCAATTGTTTGGTGCTTGTACAAGCATAGTAGCCAGACTCTCTCTCTCTCTCTCTCTCTCTCTCTCTCTCTCTCTCTCTCTCTCTCTCTCTCTTTATATATATATAGAGTTCAACTGCTATGTTTTTAAAAATACCAAGTAATTAGTACTTGTAAGTTTTCTACCGTTAGATCTATTCCTTTGATTAATTTCACTCCTTAAATTATACTATTCCACCAACTATCCACTAAACCTAAGGGGCCCACCATCATCCTAACTGCACATCTTTTCATCAGAAGGCTAAAAACCTAAAAGCACCAATGACTTGGTGCTTTTACAAGCATAGAAGCTCAATTATATATATATAATGATCCGACCCACTAGCAATAATAACTCGTTGGGCTCAAACCACAGTCCAAAATGCTTAAGCCCAATTATTATGACTAGTGTCCATTGTCTCTTTATGCTCAATCACAACTCAATTCTTATCTGATGTCGGACTATTGGGGTGTGTTGGGGCCGGAAACGTCGATCGTCGACCGGCCTCGTGGTTTGGTTGACCCTCTGAAATGTGATGTGTCGTGTGCCAATGGATCAAGCGATCGGGCCGAGGAGGGATCTACTCGGCTGGTTCTTCTCACTTAAACTCTCGCGACCGTCCGGCTTAGATTAGTCGAAACGGGATATGGAGATAGAGTGAGGTTGAGTCCGGCCTAAAGTAGCCGAACCAAGTAGTAAAGACAATAATTTGACTCGGCTAAAGAGCCACCGAAGCATAATCCTCAGCGCTTTCCAATGCTGGGTGCCGCTTGCCGTTCTGGAAGCTATTACGACATTCGCGCCCAAATCTCGCATTCCTTCCTTTCAAAGTCTTTCCATCTTCGGCTCGAACAGCCGAGGGTTGACCCTGGCTTTGCTTCCTTCGTCGCTCGACTGAGGCGGTCTGCTGTTAGTTTCTAATGAGGCGATAATCTTCTGGTTGGCCGCTTCTCCTATCGGCTGATGCCTCTAGCCGATGGCGTGTGTCGCCTTCCTATGTGACTGAGGTCGATTTTAGCCAAGATGAGGGTCCTTCATTATTGGCTCATTCTTCTGTCGGCTGACGTCTTTAGTCGGTGGTATACACCACCTGTCATTTCCTCGAGTGGTGAAAATTTTGGTTTCAACAATGCCCCCTCGGCAATCGCCTGATATGTCGTTCGGGTGATTGTCGAAGTTGAGTCACAAATCTGGCGTGTGCCATGATATTGACCGTTCTTAAGTTTTGGTGAATCTGTCTTTCCCTGTTAGCTATCGGCGAATTCCCGAAATTGCCTCCCGTAATTTATCCTCGGCAAGCACAATGGCCGAGGTTATCTTGCCGACAGCTTATTGTGCCAGCTCTTTTTCAGAGGCCCCTTCGCGGCCTCGCTTACTGACCTCCAATATGCCACTTAATCCACGATGGGGGTCCATCGTTTGCTGTCATTCGACTGGTTTTGCCGAGAAGTTTTACCTGTGCTCCCTCCTCGATTACCCGGACGAACGAGATCTGGTCTGGGTCTTTATCAGCCCAATTCACATGGCCAATCGACTCCATACTTACGTCCACCAGTTGCGGCCTTCCTTCGGCCACTATTTCCTCTACCTTATCCCCTACCCACTAGAAAAGTTTTTCGTGGAGTGTAGAGGGGATGCATTCGTTGGCGTGAATCCAATCACGCCCTAACAGCAGGTTGTAGTGGCTCACGGCGTCCACTACGAAGAAAGCGGTCCTCATAGTTTTGGAACCAACTGTTATTTCGGTCGTTAAGACCCTCCTCGCTGCTTGACCACCTTTGGTGAAGTCGATCATCGTAGTGTCAGTCGGCTTGAGATCTTCTTCGCTCTTGCCGATCTTTTTCAAGAATGCAGTGGGCATGACGTTGACCATTGCCCCACCGTCCACCATTACGCGGCCTACTGGCCGCCCTTCGATCAAGGCCTATATGTACAATGGTCTTATGAATCAAGTTTGGAAAATCGATGGTTTTTCAGAAACTACTATCTCAGCCTCCACTTTTCGCTCCGTCAGCTGAAGCTCGGCTATAGGCAGATCCTCGTCGTCAGAGTTCTATTCATCGACTTCTTTTTGGGATGCTGTCGCTCTGAAGGATGCCGGCAGGACCGTAAACCATGTAGACTCCTGTTGGACCTACGTCGATCGACATAGTGTTGGTCCGTGATCTCTTTCCTTCGGCCTCGACTTCGGCCGAAGATGGCGTCGGTACATCTTCGTCATCCCTTGGTGGCCATCTCTCTCGTCGGACCACCTTCCGAGTTCCTGCTTGGCCGGAGCCTCGACCTCCTATTGTTCTTCTAGTGCTTCCTGGCTGCGCCTCACTGCGGCTTCTAGAGCCTTCAGACGAATACCCAGCTCTAGCCAAATGGTTTTGTCCATTGGCTTGGCCACCACCGACTGAAGTGTTGGTGTTTTCTTTTGAGGTGGCGCGGTAGAGCTTCCCGTCTCGTGATCATGCTGCATCGGCACAATTGAGTGCTGGCGCACAGGCCGTTCCAGCCACGGATTCGGTCGCAGCCACTGGGCCGTTACGCTATCGTTCTTGGCAACGGCCTCTAACCTCTGCATGCGATGCCTCTACATCTTCGTCATGACCGGCCCCTGCCAACTAGCCAGTCCATCAGACGTAAACCCATGCTCCACCAGCACGTCTGCCGGTGGGTCTATCTTCCTCAGGTGCTCCCTGAGGATATCCCTTCTTTGCCACGGTTTAGGCCATGGCTAGATCCTAAGCTCCTGCGCCAGCTTGATACTTAGGGCCTTGATTTCTCCCTTAGTGAGCCAAGGGATTTCTATATCAGGAGCCTAAGGGGTCTCCGGCGCCTATGATGTCCCATGGTGTGGAGTTTGTGGTGTCGGCCTCCTCCAAGGGTGACTAGCTGGGTCTTTACGTGCCCTCATCGGCCCGAACCTATGGCGGGGCTTGATCCGTTTCGGGCGTTGCGAAGGCCCGTGAGCTAGTCTTCGCTCGGCCTATTAGCTGAAGGGTCTCTTGGGTGTCCCCTGAACCCGGCTTCTTTCATAGCCATGGCGGGGACCCCGCTGATGGTGTGGGGCTCGTGGCCTCTCATGGCCGACTAGGGTCGGCATCGACTTCTCTTAGCTGTAGAACTCTCGCAAGACCCTCTGGATGGAGGGGTCTTGCTATTCTTTTTTGTCTTCTTCTCCAGAGGACCGCTTGTTAGACCCTTCGGTCGGACTTGTGTCCGGCCGATGGTCGTGGTGGCCCGTTTCTTCGTTATGATCGATGAAGGCGAACCATTTCTTCGCTTCCTCCGGCACGTCGGCAAGGAGGGCATCCCAATCTTTCTCGATCATTTTGGCCTTGTATCGGACGCAAAGATGAAAAGTGTCCCAGGCCGCTTTCTTTTTCACGGAGAACTCAGTCTCCTATATCGGCCTCTAACCCTTGGGGTCCACCATGTTCACCTCGGCTGCATATACTCTGGAGTTTTCAATCGAGGATTCGCCTTCGCTTATCACCGACCGAATCACCGGCTTGGCCTCTCTTTTGAGGGCATTGCGGATAATTTCCTCCATAAGGGCTTGGATGTTGGCGAGCCCCACTAGAGGCGCTGGGGCTGCCGGTTGCGTCGGTGGAGATGTCGGCCCGTGTTGGCTGGCCCGATTTTGAGGTGGTCCCTGAGAAGGGACCTGCCCGGCATTCCTGCCCCTAGCCATTTCAGCGAGTCCGGTCTGAGGTACCGGAGCCGCCGGCTGCGCAAGAGGAGGTGGCGGCCCACAGTGTCCAGCCTGAAGTTGAGACAGTCTTTGCGGAGGGACCTGCCCGACATACATGCCCCCAGTTATTTCGGCGAGTTCGGTTTGAGGTAGCGGAGTCACCGGCTACGCCGGAGGAAGTAGCGGCCCATATAGGCCATCCTGTTGCTAGAACAGTCCCTTTGGAGGGGCCTGTCCGCCGATCCTGCCCCCAGCCTGTGGCTGGACAAACGGCGGTGGGAGAGTCAGAGAAACTCCCCAGTAGTTTTCTGGTTGATGGCCGATGATCTGCCCTATTGGTCCCGTTCCCGTCTGGTACGGATACTCTGCAGCTGTACTGCCCCCAGCGGCTGTGTCATTGTTGGGGACGCAAACTACTATGCCGCCATTGTTGCCGACACCGTCAAAATCATTTGTGTCGGCACTGGCGGTGGCAGAGCTGGTGGAGATCCCAGCAGACCTCCGTGGCATGACTTGCTTAGGGCTAAAAATGGCCCGAGTCGAGAAATACTTTCATCTGAGGCCGTGATGTCGACCGTTGTGTCCAAGGCTTGGGCACTTTTCTCGAGAGACAGTTGTGTTCTCTCGAGAGATCTCATCATTTAGGCCATTTGCCTGAATAGTTGCGATATGGTCGACTCCGGTAATGCCGACCTCCTGCTAGTTTCGGGAGTCTCGACATATCTATGGCAGGAGAAGGTAAGAGTTACCTAAGGGTCCCACTGGGCGTGCCAAAAAGTTGTTGGGGCCGAAAACGTCGGCCGTCGACCGGCCCCGTGGTTCGGTTGACCCTTTGAAATGTGATCCGCCGCGTACCAATGGATCAAGCGATCGGGCTGAGGAGGGATCTGTTCGGCTGGGTTCTTCTCACTTAAACTCTCGCGACTGTCCGACTTAGATTAGCCGAAACGGGATATGGAGATAGAGCGAGGCTGAGTCCGGCCTAGAGTAGCCGAACCAGATAGTAGAAATAATAATTTGACACGGCTAAGGAGCCGATTAGAATTTTGTATTGATTGGAAAAGGATTACAAGGAGGAAAGGGAAGAAATTATAAGTAAGCCTACTCTTAGAAAATGCAGTAAATACAGATATGAAAGATATGAAAATCAGGGGGGGTGGTCCTGGCTTACGAGGTTGCAGGATCCCTTTTCCTTCGTTGGTTCGCTTATTTATACATTTATGAACCTAGTGTATAATCGCCGATTTTAGTATTTCGGCGTGATCTAAGAGGAATCATCGTAAATTCCTCAACTACTTTCTTTTGAGTCGATTCTTCTTAATAGGATAGTAGTCGTCTTCCATTTAGATTCATCCCCTAATTGTTGCGCTGAAGCGTGATCCTCAGCGCCTTCCAATACTTGGCGCCGCTTGCCGTTCCGAAAGCTGCTACGAGATCGCGCCTAAATTCTACATTCCTTCCTTTCAGAGTCTTTTCATCTTTGGCTCGAACAGCCGAGGGTTGACCTTGGCTTCGCTTCCTTCGTCGCTCGGTTGAGGCAGTCTGATGTTAGTTTCTAATGAGGCGATAATCTTATGGTTGGCCACTTCTCCTATCGGCTGATGCCTATAGTCGATGGCGTGTGTCGCGTGTCGCCTTCCTACATGACTGAGGTCGGTTTTAGCCAAGATGAGGGTCTCTCTTTGTTGGCTCATTCTTCTATCGGCTGACGTCTTTAGCCGATGGTATACACCACGTGTTATTTTCTCGAGTGGCGAAAATCTTGGTATCAATAGGGTGTTACAGACTCCCCCATTTATACCCAAACACACACACAACCCAAGATCACCAGGTGATGTGAGACTTGTCTCGCTAGCCCTGTCATCTAGACCTAAGCTCAGCCGAAACTCGTCACACACTTCCGGCTGGTGATTGGCTTTGATACAAAATATAACACTCCAACTTCCCAGGGGGTCACCAATCCTAGAACTACTCTATCTCTACTACGCTCAACCATCGTAACCTCTTGGACCTAGTTACCACCTAAAATGCTATAGCCGGGTTAAGAGGTTTAGTCCTATTTATACCTGTTGAGACCAAAATTTTTCGCCATCTAAAGAAGTGACACATGGCGTATACCATCGGCTAAGGGTATTAGTCGATAAGAGAATAAGTGAACAAAAAGGGACCCGCGTCTTAACCAAGACAGACCTCAATCACGTGAGAGTGCGGCACGTGGCGCACGCCATTGGCTAAAGACATCAACCGATAGGAAAAGCAGCCAACAAGAGGTTATGATCTCATCCAAGACCGACCTCGGCCGAAGGCAAATATCAGACCGCCTCAGTCGAACGACGAAGAAGGCAAAGTCAGGGTCAACTCTCTGCTGCTTGAACTGCAGAAGGAAAAACCCCAAAAGGAAAGAGTACAAGATTTGGGTACGAATCTCATAACAGACTCCGAAACGGCAAGCGATGCCCAGCATTGGAAAGCGCCGAAGATCACGCTTCGACGCGCCGATTAGGGGATGAACCTGGACGAAAAACGGCTACTACCCTATTGAGGAGAATCAACTCAAAAGGAAATAGTTGAGGAATTTACAATGATTTCCCTTATATCACGCCGATTACTAAAATCAGCAGTTATACACATGGTTCATAAATGTATAAATAACCGAACCATCGAAAAAAGAGTGGTCCTGCAATCTCGCAAGACAGTGACCATCCATATTTTTTCATATATTTCATATCTACATTTACTGCTTTCCTAGATAACTTTACCGCATTTCTTAGGAGTAGATTAACTTGTAATCGGCTACCTGTTACTCTTGTAACCCCACTCCAATCAATATAAATTTCCAATCGGCTCTTTAGCTGTGTCAAATCTCTATCTCCATACCCCAGTTCGGCTATTCTAGGCTGAACTCTCTCTCTCTCTACCTCCATATCCTGATTCGGCTAATCTAAGTCGGATGGTCGTGAGAGTTTGATTGAGAAGAACCCGGCCGAGCGCATCCCTCCTCGGCCCGATCGCTTGATCCATTGACATGCGGCGCATTATATCCAGAGGGTCAATCAATCCGGGGCCGATCGACGACCTAGCCCAGTCAACGATCAGCGCGACATTTTCGGCCCCAACAATACCTTATATATAGGACTAATCCATATCTAGCGGTGTCACATTCTCCCCCCCTTTAAGCCCAGACGTCTTCGTCGGCTCAAAGACACTTAAAAGCACTAGGCGATGTGAAACTCGTCTCGCTAGCCTTAGCCGACCTTGGGGGAGCTGTACTCCACCCACAACGGTCATTAGTCGGGGAGCCTCGCTTTACCCACTATATAATCCTGGTTCAGTCAAGACTCATCTCACATTTTCGGCTAGTGATTGTTTCTGATACCAAATGTAACGCCCCGACTCACTAGCAATAATAACTCGCTGGGCCCAAATCACAATCCAAACTGCTTAAGCCAAGTTATTATTATTAGTGTTCATGTCTCTTATATACCCAATCACAATTCTATTTCTATCTGATGTGGGACTGTTGGGGTGTCATAGACTTCTCCCGTTTAGGCTTGACATACTCGTCAGCCCTAACACACGCACAACCTAAGATCACCAGGCAATGTGAGACTTGTTTCGCTAGCCATGTCATATAGATACAGCTCAGTTGAGACTCATCACACACTTTCGGCTGGTAACTAGTTATGATACCAAATATAACGACCTGGCTCACTAGCAATAATAATTCATTGGGCCCAAAATACAGTCCAAAATGCTTAAGCCTAATTATTATTACTAGTATCCATTGTCTTTTATATACCCAATCACAATCCCATTCTGATCCGATATGGGACTATTGGGTGTCACAGACTCCCCCCGTTTAGGCCTAACGTTCTCGTTAGCCCAAACACACACACAACCCAATATCACCAAGCGATGTGAGACTTGTCTTGCTAGCCCTGTCATCTAGATCCAGACTCAGCCGAAATTTGTCACACACATCCGGCTGGTGATTGGCTCTGATACCAAATGTAACGATCCGGTCCACTAGCAATAATAACTCATTGTGCTCAAACCAGAGCCCAAAATACTTAAGTCCAGTTATTATTGCTAGTGTCTATTGTCTCTTATATACTCAATCACAACTCAATTCCTATCCGATGTAGGACTATTGGGGCGTCACAGACTCTCTCGGTTTATGCCCAAACATACACACATCCCAAGATCACTAGGCGATGTGAGACTTGTCTCGCTAGCCCTATCATCTAAACCCAGGCTCAACTGAGACTCGTCACATACTTCCAGCTGGTGATTGGCTCTGATACCAAATATAACGACCCGGCCCACTAGCAATAATAACCCTTTGGACCCAAACCACAGCCCAAAATGCTTAAGCCCAGTTATTATTATTAGCGCGCAGATGCTTATATACCCAATCATAATCAATTTCCATCCGATGTGAGACTATTGGAGTGTCATATTATATATATATATATATATATATATATATATATATATATATATATATATATATATATATATATATATATATATATAGTTATATAGTCCGGCTGGAATACTATCCATAGCGCCAAGCAATTGGTGCTACCAAGTTTCCAGCCCTTGGATGAAAGGATTTACGGTTGGGATTATACTGGCCCTATAGAATTTTTACTATTCAATCAACCACCCACTAAATCCTAGGAGACTACTATCATCCTAACCGCGCATCCCTTAATCCAAAGGCTAAAAAGTTGGTAGCACCAATCACTTGGTGCTATCGATAGTATTCCAGCCTAATTATATATATATATATATATATATATATATATATATATATATATATATATATATATATATATATATATATATATATATACATATATATATATATATATATATATATATATATACATATATATATATATATATATATATATATATATACATATATATATATATATATATATATATATATATATATATATATATACATATATATATATATATATATATATATATATATATATATATATCCAACTACTATACTTTTATGAGTATAGATCCCTTCGTACTCATAAGTTTTCGGCCCTTGGATGAATGAATGTGCAGTTAGGATTATAGTAGTTTACTAGGGTTTATACTATTTTACCAACAACCCACTAAACCCTTGGGTGACCACTATCATCATAACCGCACATCTCTTTATCCGAGGGCGAAAAAGTTATGAGTATAAATGGGTCTATACTCATAAAAGTATGGTAGCCCTACGCTATATATATATATATATATACACACACACACAAAACTAGGTTGCTATGCTATTAATATATATATATTGTCACGCCCCGAGGGTTTAAAATAAGCGGAAAACGTATACATTTTTTTTTTTTTTTGTACACCCGCCAGGCACGTGCGCAGATCCGCCACACATACAAATTCACCCCGCAAATTGACGGAGTCTCCTTTGTATATGCACGGCGTCGCAAGCATAAATCGTACTTTAACCACACTAGTCAAAAAGTTATGTTGAGGGAAAAATAACAACATGCGCAATAACCAAGTCGGCCACCTACATTTTGAAAGGATAAATCCACGGGTTGTAAAACGGTGCTCACACGACACCTAAATTTTATTAAACGTTTTCGCAATCCTTTTACTTGATTTGAAAAGAGTGGCCAAAACAACAACTAGTAAGGGAAACGTTCATCCAGGATAAAACACAGTTCGAACCCAACATCCACAACAATGTATCACACGCACATAAGCTAACTAACCAAAAGTAATCAAAACGTAAGTAAAAGAAATGTCACTAGCCCCTAATCGGGCTAAGATCCTCGAGTCGCGGCCTCACTGTTGTCCCGGATTCCATCCCTGACCGAACCTGTCACAGTGTGGGAAGTCAGTGACCAAAGAGTAAGAGGTAGATGTAGAACATAAAAGATGCTATAGTACTGAAAGGAAAGCAAACCGATGAACCAAAGCATTCAAAACTTCCCCTCATGAATCCACAACATCCCTGTAAGTCAGAACGGAACACCTGCCAAAAGGTCTAAGGACCCCCAGCGAAACGAAACACCTTGCTCTCACCTTCACCTTGTTACCACCAACCCCTCCAGGGCAACTGTGCAGCCCCTAAAGTAACCGCGATGGGTCCCCACTATGTCACCTTGTGGGGTACACGGGTAAAACGTACCACAGTTTCAAAAAAGTACACCATTGTGGTGGCCAAACCGCTGGTGTGCGTGTAAGCAACCATGAGCATAATGACCGAAGTCCATGTTTGATATAGAGCACCGCGACACAAGTCGCTACAGATAGTAATTAAAGGGATACTCATGCGAAAAGGAGTTAGTTGAAAACCATCAGCACATCTACTTTACTCTTACATAAAATATGATGAGACCTTACTTTAAAAAGGACGCACTATAAGGGTACCCACATTCCGACTTCCGAAAAGTCACACCGATCAGTGTCCCGATCGCAAATATGCCTCAGACAACCATACCGTTGTTCAGAAAGGGCAAACTGCCCATCCAGTCTACAACCGCGACATTCGTTCATCCGAAGGTCCACGTCACCCACAATATCCCTTAAAGTGATAAACATGACAATAACGAATTATGCACAAAAAGGGTTCTAAGGGTGTACCCACCTTGAATCGCGTTGAACAGAACACCTGAAACCGTCCTGCGCCCTTGCACGATTCCCAGACCTAGAAAGGAAAAATCCCAACAAAACATAACATCGATAAGCTAAACCGAGACCTGCGAAAAACCGTAGCCCCAAACTCTGTCCAGAACAAGACAGAGAACGCCAAGAACCACTCAGACGCGGCGCAAGAACAGCGTGGCGCAGAGATAACGCGGCGCAGCGGCGCGGTGTATGCGGAGCAGCCCCGCGCGGGCGCGCGTTGCGGCGGTGCGGCCCCGCGCGGGCACCAGCCCCGCACGGGCGCGCGTTTCGGCGGTGCGGCCCCGGGCGGGAACCAGCCCCGCGCGGGCGCGCTGCATGCGGCGCAGCCCCGCGCGGGCTCCAGCCCCGCGCTGGTACGCGCTGCGGTGGGGCGGCCCCTCGTGGGCACCGGCCCCGCGCGGGCACGCTGCGTGCGGCGCAGCCCTGCGCGGGGTCCAGCCCCACGCGGGCTCCAGCCCCACGCGGGTGCGCCCTGCGGCGGTGCGGCCCCGCGCGGGCACCGGCCCTGTGCGGGCGCGCTGCGTGCGGCGCAGCCCCGCGTGGGCTCCAGCCCCGCGCGGCGCGCGCAAGGGGCGAGGCAGCGGCGGCTGCCCCGCGCGGCGCGTGCAAGGGGTGTGACAGCTACGGCTGCCCCGCGCGGGCACAACCCCGCGCGGCCAGCAAGCAGCGCGGTGCGCGGCTGCCCCGCGCGGGTACAACCCCGCGCGGGGCGCAAGCGGCGCGGCGGCGGCTAGGGCATCCAAAACCAAAAACACGAAACTCAGAACGACGAGAACGCGAGAGAGGTAAATGCCGCTTGCACTCAAACGGAGAAGACAACCCGACCTCGTTCCTCGCGGTAGTGAGAATCTGGATCCGCTCCCCGTCGACGGTGACGCTCCGATCCCGGCTTTCGGCACGTTGATCGAAGAAGATGGAAGATCCGATCTCTTTTTCCTCTCCGAAGTAGGGTTTTCTTTTTCTCTCTTTTCTCTCCGATTAGGGTTTCCGCTTTCTTGAAAATAATAATTAAATATTTTATTTTACCTCTCGTACGTACAAAATAAAACCCTTAATCAGAAGATAAAACAGAAAGATTCCCATCTCCTCGGAAAGCGTGCCGATCACGTGGCACGGGTTCCGGTGCATCCTACGAGTACCGAAACCCTCAAAATTCCATTCCGGGAGATCCGCAAATTGGATTTCAAATCCGATCGCTCGTGATATTACATATATATACACACACACACATAAAACTAGGTTGCTATGCTATTAATAGTACAAAGTTATTAGTGCTATTAGGTTTTTGACCCTTGGATGAAGAGATGTGCGGTTAGAATAATAGTGGGTCACTAAAATTTTGTAGGTGGTTAGAAAAATAATATGATCTAAGAGGTGAAAATAATTAAAAATATAGATCTAATGGCAAAAAACTTGATAGCACCAAATGTTTGTTGCAATCGATAGCATAGCAGTTGAACTATATATATATATATATATATATATATATATATATATATATATATATATATATATATATATATTCGGTTACTATGCTTTTAAAATTATAATGAATAGGTGCTTGTAAGTGTTTTACCGTTAGATCTAACCCGTTGACTAATTTCATCCCTTAGACCATGCTATTCCACCAATCATTTACTAAACTTAAGTGGCCAACTGTCATCTTTACCACACATCTTTTCATCCAAAGACTAAAAACTTACGGGCACCAATGACTTGTTACTTTCACAAGCATAGAAGCTCAACTCTCTCTCTCTCTCTCTCTCTCTCTCTCTCTATCGATAGCACAAAGTCATTAGTACTATTAGGTTTTTAGATTTTGGATTAAGCAATGTGTGATTAGAATGATAATGGTCCCCTAAGGTTTAGTGGGTAGTGGGAAAAATAGTATTATCTAAAGAATGAAAATGATCAAAGGGGTAGATCGAACGGTGAAAGATTTGATAATATCAAGAGTTTAGTTCTGTTAATAGCATAGATGCCGAACTCTTTCTCTCTCTTCTCTCTCTTTCTCTCTCTCTTTATATATATATATATATATATATATATATATATATAGGGTCTCACTACTATACTTTTATGAGTAAAATTCTTTCGTACTCATAAGTTTTTGGCTCTTGGATGAAAAAATATGTGGTTAGAATTATAGTGGTCCCATATTATTTATACTATTTCACCAACAATCCAGTAAATTTTAGGAAGACCACTATCATCCTAACCGTACATTTTTTATATAAGGACGAAAAAATTATAAGTATAAAAAAATTTATACTCATAAGAATATAATAAACCTACGCTATATATATATATATATATATATATATATATATATATATATATATATATATATATTGGCCTATTTGTGTGCGCATGAGGCTTAGCGGCACGTGTTCCTGGAGGACGTACGGCATAAGCAAGAGAACGGCAGCAAGCAAGAGAAGGGTGCATGCCGGCTCTCATGCTGCGTTAGATTTGGTAGCGGAGCAGGTGTTGTTGATCAGTTGTATAAGCGATTCGAATTTTTCAAAATATTATTATCAAAAAAATTTTAACCAAAAATTTTATATATTTTTTTAATTTAATTTTTTTAATTATAATTTTATAAAAAAAAATTTAAATTATTTTTTTTAGAGAAGCGGGACGTCATAGTTATCATCTATAATTTTTACTTAGTTCCAAAGTAAATTTGCTATTGAACAAATTAATATTTCCATGATAAAATATTTTCATATGAAAACATGAGGCCTTTCCCTCTTATTTTCTTGATGGCAAGCAGTATAGGAAGAGCCGGAATAAAAAATAAAAAGCTTTAGTAATTGTTCGAGAATGATTAACTAAGAAAATATAGTAAATATAAATCCGAGGTGGACCAATATACTAGTTCAATATGTTAGAAAATAATCGCACTAAATCTGTTTGTGATTAAATTATGTAACTAGTTTATGTTTAAATTTGAATAACAGAACTTACCTTTAATCGCTATGAAATTTCAGAAATTGTAGATAAAAGTAAACCGAAATAAAATTAATCCGGAAGCGTGCGAGGCACTGCCCTAAAGCGTATTTCCGTCCTTCGTACGGATTAATCGGAGATACCACCCCAAGGTACGACCGGAACTCCCCTTCCTACGAGCACGACCACGGAAGAGCTTGACGAAATTTCTTTCAACACCCGATAAACAAAATTAACCAAATAAAATTTAAAATAAAACTTAAAATAATTCTTTTTTTTTTCCTTCTCTTTCTTTCTTTCTTTTTCTGACTGACTCCCTACTATAGCCCACACCTATGTATATATAGGAGCAGGAATAGTGCCGTTGGTTCCATTATTAATTCACCTAAATGGTGAATTAATACCTTTAAAAGCAGGTACGTTGGGTTCCAACGTTCCAAAATACTTTAACACCTAATAATAACAATAAAAAGTAAAAAAGAAAATTAATTAAAAGAGAGTAAATTAATTAGTAAATAAAAATTAATAAGAACATAAAATTATTATTGAGGATTTTAGGAATTTTGATTTTTATTCCAACAATCCCCCACAAAATTCAAAATTTCGAAATAAGAATTAAACTCAATAATTAAAATAAAATAAAATAAGATTATCGGGTGTGTTATACTATGTAATAGGTAAGGTGTCTTTAAGAGACTTAACCTCACTTAGTGTAAGCAATTTACATCAGAAGGAATCGGAGTGAATCAGGTCTTGAACTACGTTCCTTTGACCCTGACTTCAACTGCCACACACACAGTACAGAATTCTCCGTCGCGAGTCTGTGCGTTAAAGCCCATGCACAGTACCTTAAATTTTCATAAGAATTTCTATGGACAGCCCACATCTCATAGTTGCGGCCTTATACGAATATTCTTATATATGTGGTCTCCTCCAAGGATGTGTGTAGAGTCACATCTCGCGAAAATTATCGCCTCAGATTCCATTAAGAGCTGTAAGCTCAACCTCAACCACTACACAGAGCACAACTCATCATAGGGATGGAATTGGAACTAAAGTTCCTCTGAATAA
The DNA here is from genome assembly GCA_029204045.2 of Tillandsia leiboldiana. Taxonomy (NCBI): domain Eukaryota; kingdom Viridiplantae; phylum Streptophyta; class Magnoliopsida; order Poales; family Bromeliaceae; genus Tillandsia; species Tillandsia leiboldiana. The sequence goes on along the minus strand of CM055062.1, from coordinate 46,702,271 downwards.
ACTGTAGAAAGCGCTCTTTGGCCAACCAGACAGCTTGTTTTTACCACATTGAACCTTCTTCAAGGGATCTCCTATCACAAAGGTTGGGTTCCCACTGCAGGAAGGCCTTTTATGGGCAAAGTCCCATCCCCCTCGATGACTCTCGGATATTAGTCCTATTCAAGTCTTTTGTCAAGCAATCTGCAAGATTCTGTTCAGATCTGATAAAACTCAAAGAAAACAATATCATAAGAAGTTAGCCATCTAACAAACTTTTGTTTCAATTTAATATGTCGACTAGTCTTCGAATTTATTAATTTTTTTTTACAAAAATTAATTGCAGTTCGAAAATAACGCCGAATAGATATAGAATTAAACTAAATTAAATATATGAAAGTACTCTTTATGCTGACTGGTTAAATTATTATTATTATTATTATTACAAACTTTAACTGCGGATTCAAATTCAGCTGCAAATAAATTCTATTATATATATATATATATATATATATATATATATATATATATATATATATATATATATATATATATATATATATATATAAATTTACTGTCGGATAATAATAATTATAACAGTATTTTTTTTTTTACTGTAGCAAACAGTAATATATTTTTGTAAAAAAATACTGTAGCAAAATAATAAAAACAGCAATTTTTTTTTTTTTAAATAAGATTACAGTAGCAAAATAAATATACTGTAGCAATAAAAAAAAAACAGTATTTATTTATTTTATAAAATTTTCTTTTATTTTACTGTAGCAAAACGGTATATATATATATATATATATATATATTTTCTCTATATATTTTTACTGTAGCTAAAACAGCAAATAAAATTTATTTTATATATGTTTTTACTGTAGCTAAAAATAGTAAATAAAATTTATTTTATATATATATATATTTTTTAAAGTCAAGAAAAGAGAGCAAACAAATTATAATAATCTATATGCAATTAAAATTTTAAAATGCTAATTTCAATATGTTTAATTTGAATGTTAAACATACTAATAAGTTGACAACAAAATTATATGTAATATGCAATATTTTTTCGGATTAGCACTCGTTAGATTTAATCACAAACAAATCGGATATACGCCTTAGACTGTTAGAAAATAATCGCACTAAATCTGTTTGTGATTAAATTATGTAACTAGTTTATGTTTAAATTTGAATAACAGAACTTACCTTTAATCAGGGACGAAGCCATAGTAGGGCCCAAGGTGGCCATGGCCCTCCTAACCATTTTAATATTGCTCAATTGTCCTTCATACTAATTTATCTATTTCTCTCTTTTAGTTAATAATGACCCCCCTCAACTTTTTAATATTTATTTTTGTGCCAACATAAATTTTTTTTTATTTGTATATATTTTAAATAGATGAAAATATGTTAGGAGTCTCGTACTTACAAGTTATTTGAAATACATATCTTAACTCCAAATTTTTATTTTATATTTTTTAAATTTCTAACTATTTTTGGTAAGCTATTTTATTTAACTAAATAAAATATTATACTAAATTTAATAGATCTTTTAGCTAAAGTCATTGATCTAATTGAATTACGGTTATATTTAGTTATATTTAAATGAATTACGGTTAACTAAATAAAAAATTCTAATTGAATTACAAGTTATTTGAAATACATATCTTAACTCCAAATTTTTTATTTCATATTTTTTAAAATTTCTAATTATTTTTGGTAAGCTATTTTATTTAACTAAATAAAATATTATACTAAATTTAATAGATCTTTTAGCTAAAGTTATAATTGAATTACGGTTATATTTAGTAAAATTTTTAATTATTTGAATAAAATAATATAAATAAAATAATTAAATATTAAATATTTTTAAATTAAAAAAATTTAATATTTTTATATTAATTATTTAATTAATAAATTTTTTAAAAAATAATGATGTACTAAAATTTTTATTTGAATATATTTTGGCCCCCCTCGTAATTAAATTCTGGCTTCGTCCCTGCTTTTAATCGATATAAAATTCCAGAAATTGTAGATAAAAATAAACCGAAATAAAATTGATCCGGAAGCGTGCGAGGCACTGGCCTAAGGCGTATTTCCGTCATTTGTACGGATTAATCGGAGATATCACCCCAAGGTACGACTGGAACTCCCCTTCCTATGAGCACGACCACGGAAGAGGTTGACGAAGTTTATTTCAACACCCGATAAACAAAATTAACCAAATAAAATTTAAAATAAAACTTAAAATAATTCTTTTTTTTCCTTCTTTTTCTTTCTTTCTTTTTCTCACTAACTCCCTACTATAGCCCACACCTATGTATATATAGGAGCAGGAATAGTACCGTTGGTTTCATTATTAATTCACCTAAATGGTGAATTAATACATTTAAAAGCAGGTACGTTGGGTTCCAACGTTCCAAAATACTTTAACACCTAATAATAACAATAAAAAGTAAAAAAAAAAATTAATTAAAAGAGAGTAAATTAATTAGTAAATAAGAATTAATAAGAACATAAAATGATTATCGAAGGTTTTAGGAATTTTGATTTTTATTCCAACACAATATTATTATTTTTGTTTCAATCGTTCCTAGCGCAAATGACAAAAGACTTAATGGTTAGTGCCTGAAGTCCTGAATTTAAAACTTAATTACTTTACTTTTCTAGCTAAGTTTATTTCTATAAACAAAACGAGTAGTATGCTATCTTTCTTTCTCAAAAAAAAAAAAAAAAATTATTTTTGTTTGAGTGAAGCCAGGAAATTGATAACATGTAATCTTCTCAGAAATTTCGCAGATTTATGATATATGTGCATGCTAAAGGGATGATTGTCGATGATGAATATGTAATCATCGGATCGGCCAATATAAACCAGCGATCTATGGAGGGCTCAAGGGACACAGAAATTGCAATGGGTGCTTATCAACCACACTATAAATGGGCCGAAAATGGCAATCACCCTCGTGGACAGGTTATTTTTTGTGTTCTTTCTTTTGTATTTTATCTCTTTACTTTTTGGTTCTGCACAATAACACATGAAAAAGTTTTTAAAATTATGCTGTGACACTATTGACACTTCACCAACATGTTTGGAAGTTAAATTCTAATCTTGTTTAATAGTCTATCCATTATTTTATAGTATGAATTAAATAAGTGCTCTACTAAAAGATCACAAAAACCCACGTAGGCTCATACATTTTTCTTTTAAGGCGCGTTTAAATCGCGTAATGTAGCGGTACATATTATTTTGATATAATTAGATATTTAAAATTTTTAAATTAGATTGGTATTGATTTTGTATTATTACGTTTAGTTTTATACAGTAATATAATATTAAATTATAGTGTATATAGAATTACTATACTTAATTTATTTTATAAAATTTAGTAATATTGACAAAAATATGTAATCTATTTCAGAATTGTTCTTGTGGTCAAATTTAATATAACTTTTTACTAAATTATAATTTTGATAAAATTTGCACTTGAATTTAAAATTTAAATTTTATTTTTAAATTTAAAATTTAAAATTTAAAATCTAAACAAGAATATAAGATTCAATATTTCAATTTAAAATATAAATTTTAAAATTAAAAATTTTAAAATTAAAATATTAGTATAAATTTAAATTGAAAATTTAAAAATTTAAAATCTAAATCTAAATCTAAATTTTGAAATTTTAAAATTTAAAATTAGTAAATAAAAATTAAAATTTTAAATTAAAATTTTAAAATTAAAATTTAAATGAAAATTTAAATTTTAAGCTTTTAAAATATAAAATATAAAATATAAAATACAAAATATAAAATTTGACAATTTAAAACTTTAAATTAAAATTTTAAAAATAGTATATTGAAAGGATTTGAAAGATTGGAGGGATAAATTTGTAACTTGTAACTTTACATAACATGTAATATTACCCGCTATCAATAATACTGATACTACTTAAGGTTCATGGCGTAAGTAACAAACCAACGGATAGCATACTATATTTCTTTCAAAACAAAAATTAATATTAGATATTCATCTCTTTACTCGGTAATATTTTTAAAATAATTTTGTATCATTTGTAATGCTACATTATCGTGCAGATTATAAACTGGATTAACCAAACGTAATAATTCGGACATATTTGTTTGTAATTCTAGTAGGATAACTCGAATCAAGCATTCTTCATCAAAACGCTTCAATTTTTAACGTACAACCAACAGAAATACATAACATCTTTAATTAAAATTGAATAGATAGTTTGATTGACGGTAGTTGAGAACTTGTTACTTTAAGTAAGAGACGAACAAATATAAGTTAGGAATTACATTGCACCAAGTGACCTGACATATTATGTAGTCTTTGAGAGATCACAAAAACATCACTGATCTTCTTGTTCTCTTCGCTTCTTCATTTCTGGTTCACAGGTTTATGGATACCGAATGTCGCTTTGGGCCGAGCACACGGCGACGATTGAGGATTGTTTTCGTGAGCCGCAAACTATGGAATGCATTAAACGGGTGAATAAAATAGCTGAAGATAATTGGCACTCCTACATTTGCCCTGAAAATAAGGATATGAGGGGACACCTTATGAAGTACCCAATCAAGGTAGAGAAAGATGGGAGAGTTGGACCTTTGCCCGGGCATGAATATTTTCCAGATGTAGGTGGTAAGGTTCTTGGATCGCATTCTTCGCTTCCCGATGCCTTAACTACATAAAAAAATTATCATTTGTATTGATTTATGTAAAAATTTGCTTGGTAAGCGATTGTTGTAAACTTCTAAGTTTATATAAAAAAGGAAGATGGAAGGTAGAAAGGTTGCTCACTTCCGATTCTTAGATTAATGTTTTATAAAACATACTAGTATAGGGACGCGCAAGATATTGGGTATATTAAAATAAAAATTTTACAAAGTACCTTTCAATAATTAATATAATAAAAAATAATTAATTTTAAACGACTTTTCATAAACATATCGAATAGTAGATATATTCGTATAAAATTTAATTTTTTATATTTATCTTTTCAAAAGTTCAAAATTATTCATATATGTTTGTACCGTCAATGCCGTTAGAAAAATATAGTTAATCATAAGTTAAATATTTAACCTTGATAAGTTAGTGAGGTAATTTTTTTTAACCTTTTCAGATATTTTTGAATTATTTTAACCGTTGAAATTTTTGGAGAAATATATTTAAAAAGACAAAAATAATATTTCACATATATTCGGTTAAAAAATAAATAATGAACTAATAATAATAAACCAGAATGATATATATGAATAACTTAGAACTTTTGAAGGAATAAATATGAAAAGTTGAACTTTGTAGGAATATATTTGCTATTCGATATATTTATAGAGAGCTGTATGAAATTAACCATATAAAAAATATAGATTAAGAATATATTATTTTTAAATTTTTAATTAACTGATATAATATAGTGATTATGCTCCGTGGAAAATAGTTGTTAATGTAGATTTAAAAATATAATATGCTGAAACAAACGAAATCTAAAAATAAATAAAGAAATGTATAAACAGTAATCTTACTTTATGTACAAATTTAAAATAATAATACATTAACATTATCTCACCACAATAGAAAAGAAAATATCAATATAAGTAGTGTTCTAAAGTTTTACACAAAAATAATACGAAGATATTTGAAACCAAAAATATCAAAAGTATTAGATACGAATAATAATAAATATTAGCCACTAAAAGCAAAACCACAAAAGAAAAATAAGGGATTCAATGTATAACTATTATTATACAATATAAGTGTTGGTGCTGAAAAACGTCGGTCGTTGACTGGCCCCGTGGTTCGGTTGACCCTCTAAAATGTGATGCGTCGCGTGCCAACGGATCAAGCGATCGGGCCGAGGAGGAATATGCTCGGCCGAGTTCTTCTCAGTGAAACTCCCTCGATCGTCTGGCGTAAAATAGTCGAATCGGGATATAGAAATAGAGAGAGGCTGAGTCCGGCCTAGAGTAGTCAAACCAGGTAGTAGAACCAATAATTTGATACGGCCGATGAGCCGATTAGAACTTTGTATTCATTGGAAAGGGAATACAAGGAGGAGAAAATGGAAGAAATTATAAGTAAGCCACTCCTAGAAAATGCGATAAATGCATATATGAAAGCTAAGAAAAGCAGGGGATGGGCCTGGCTTATGATGTTGCAGGATCTCCTCTTCTTCGATGGTTTGAGTATTTATACATTTTCCGAACCATACTTATAGGCACCGATTTTGAAATATCGGCGTGATTTGGGGAGAGTTACCGTGAAATCCTCAACTACTTTCTTTTGAGTCGAAACTTCGTCAAATAGGATAATAGTCGTTCTTCCGTCCTGTGGGTTATGTTAAATATGGATCTGAATAGGGGAAAAATCACCTAGAGGGGGGTGAATAGGTGTAAACAATAAACACTCCAAAATCTTTGCGTAACAAAAATCCACTACGGAAAAGTAAATAACACGCAGATATTTTACGTGGAAAACTCCAATCCAGGAGTAAAAAACTACAGGACCGATCACACGGTGAAATCTACTAAGATTAAACACGTACAAAGGTGATATAACGTACTCACACGACTCAACATTTTACCATACGCTCCTAGTTGATCTTCTCCGCTCGTTCCGCAACGCGCCTCGAATCCACGATTTGCGTCCAACGCCGAATCCACAGCGTCCAACCGAATCCACGGTCTCCACCAAGTAGTACGTCTCGAATCCACGAACGCACCTCGCTTCGAATCCACGAAACGGTAGCACCTTGAGTCCACAACGCCACGCGAATCCACGCGCCGATTTTTGGCAAAATCGTTGTTTGTTGGTGGTGAAAATCCGCCGAATACTTAGATCAAAGATAGATCGGAAATACCATCTAAGTATTCATTAATTTGATTCTACAAGAAATCTCAGTTTGGAAACCCTAGAATCAAATTAATCAATATAGATGAAGAAACATAGAATAGATCTAGTTATTTCCTTTCTTCTCGATATGTAAATTTTTCTGAGAATTTTCGGTTATCTCCGTTAATTTTTGTATTCTCAAATCATTTTGTTTTTTTAAAAGATGAAATTAGGGTTTATTTATAGGTTAGAAACCTTTGGAAGAAGATAAGAATAAAAAACTACCTTATCTGGAATTTTTCGGGTCGACGGTTCGGACTGGAATAAGTTGGGTCCGGACTGTCGTCATTAAACAGAACTTTTCCAGAAAAACATGTTCGGGGTCCGGACTGAAATGTGGGCAGTCCGGACTATTCATGCGATTTCTGCAGAATCCATGTTCGGGGTCCGACTGAAACAGGGGAGGTCCGGACTGAAATTCCGCATGAACTAAACTATGTTCGGGGTCCGGACTGGAATGCCCTGATCCTGATCCTGAACATATTACATGTCCAGTTTTTGATTTTTATGCAATTAAAAATTCATCCAAGTGTTTATACACTATAAGAAAGTATTCGGATCACCAAAATTATTTAATTAAACATACCTGATCCTTTTGAATTCTTTCTACTTGAGATTGATGTATGTGATCCATGATTCTTCAACTTTAATTTTCAAGACTTAACCACTTCACGAAATACGCCAAAATAAAATTCTTAACAATCTCCCCCTTTGGCGGTTTCGTGACAAAACAAAATTCACTCAAAAGAAATCAAAAAGATATTTTTGTTGTTATCACCATACAACAAAAATTTACAAAAATGATCCAAATAAAAATGAATACATGAGATAAACTCCTAAAATAGACTCTAGACTTAGACATTTATACTCTCTGCAAAAGAAATAATTCTTGACACAAGAAATCGTTTAGATACCTCAAGAATTAAAATTCAAAAGAAAATCGAAAAGAGAGATAGAATTTATACTCACCATGACATTTACAAAAGCAGATATGTATTAAAATAACAATCAAAGATAGACATATCTTCTAAGCATTAAATTCCAAATGTCATAAGTATGTTAGTCATCAATCAACTTGTTAGTAATATTACATGCCCAAATAGTTAGTCGAATAGTTAGTTGGGGCATGATCAAAGTTCAACTTAGAACTTGCTTACTAGTTCAAATTCAAACAAAGCTTATACAACTTACCAGTTCAAAGTTGCTTACCAGTTCAAAGTTCATAATTTTCTCCCCCTTTTTGTCAACAAATCGCCAAAACCAAAATAAGAAGGGAAGAAATAGGTAGAGTTTGTAAAGTTTGTTAGTGTTAGCAAAACAAAAACAGAAATAAAAACCTGCAAAAACAAGATGATGATTAGAACAACACAAGATAAAATCTCAGTCAGAATCCTCGGAGCTGCTGCAACCAAGTTTTTGAAAGATTTTCTTGACTAACTTGGCCAGAGATTTTTGTTTCTTCTTCAAGTCTCCTATGTCGGAAGTATTCTTTACGAATTCAGAAGACATTCGCTTTTGCTCCGACGAGAGCCGTTGTTGTTCTCGGTAAATTGACGTGACAGAGGCATCATCCTCTGACGTAGAAGCTGCTGCTGCTGCTGTTGTTGCTGCTGTTGCTGCTGTTGCTGCTGTTGCTGCTGGTGCTGAAGGTGCTGCTGGTGCTGAAGGTGCTGCTGGTACTGCTGGTCTCTTACTGCGAGGAGGCGTGGGAGTCTCATCCTGTCTCGTGGAGAGGGACTTCACAATTGTTGTACCATTAATAGTTCCCAAACTATGCATGTACACGGTCGAGCTGGTGCCGATCTTGAACTTTCTGAATATGCGCATAATGATCATCGGGAACGAAAGTCGCTCTGTAGGATGGGCACTTTCAACATATCGCGCCATCCTTGACCAAATGAGGCAAGAAATGTTGTAGTTAGAGCCCAAGGATGCTATAGGGTGTCCAAGAAGATACAAAAACAGCATCCTATCCCAGCGAAGAACTATTGTTTGCATGTTAGGCACGATGTTATAGCAAACAATGAAGTTCAAGTAACGGTACTCAGGTCGAAGTTCTTTAGAAAGAATTGATGTGGTGACCCGGATCTCTGCAGGGCTTCTATAGTATGACCAGCAGCTTCTGGAGGCCTATGTGGCGTGTCGGCGGTGTTTGTGCACCAATTGGACATAAGTGATGGACTCAGGGCTTAAAATGGATCACGTGGGTAATCGGATGACCCCGTCAAATATTTAGAAGTGGTTTTGCGCGAAACAGATATCAAAATTGGACTCAGCGCGGAATTTGGGTTAAAAACACCTTTTCGGATGCCTTCGGCAATTTTTGGAATTGGAATTTGGCAAAACGGACAGCGGATTTGGATTCAGCGCGCGAAAACGATCAAAATGGACTATTTACTTGTATTTTTCGAAGTTCGGATGCAAAAACATGTTTTTCGAGGCTTGGGTTACTGTTCCGGCAGGCCGGGCATAGCCGGCGGCGGCGGGCAGCGGCGGAGCGCGATGGCGCGGGCGCGAGCAGGCGGCGGAGCAGGCGCGGGCAGGCGCGCGGTGCAGCGGGCAGGCGCGCGCGGCGCAGCGGGAGGAGGAGGACACGTGGCAGCTTGTGGTTGGTTAGTCTTCGTACGCCGGGTGCACACAGCGCAGCGGAGCAGGCCGGGGCAGGTGGCCGTACAGGGGGGCAGATGGCCGTACGCGCGGACAGGCACGCGCGACGTGCACGGGGGCAGACCGGTCGACGCCACGTTGCGCCACCGCAGCGGCTGGCGCCGCTGTGTGCTGTGCGGCGTGCCACGTGGCACTCAGGGATTGGCCCGATTTGATGTTTGCTGTTCTGGGACACGTGGCGATCTAGGGAAGTTTCGGGCTCTGATGGTTCGGGGTGCATTTTCGGGTTACTGTAGCAGCCCGGTTATTTCGGGCGCCCGGAACTGGGGACACAGAGGGAATTATTTGAATTGTTGGGCTTGGACTATATAAAGCCTTCTTTGCAGCCAGTTTTGAGCCCTTTCCCGAGCTCTCCTTCCACAGAGGTTTGAAGAGAAAATGTTCTTCATCTTGTGCTCCATCTAGTGAGGGATTTCCAGATTTTTCGGACGCCTCGACATCCGCGCTTTCTGCGACGCGGCGCACTGCGACGTTTCTTGGATTTTGGCTTCCACCGTCACTTTTCGGTCCGCGAGGCACCCTGGATCACCCCGATGGTATTTTGAGCTGATTTTTGCGGCACGCGTTCACGAGAGGTACGTCTTCGATTCTCGTGTTGATCACTTCATCTCGATTTGAGTTTTTGGCACAGTTTACGAGGCATCTCTGAGCCACTGTTTTGCTGGTGGATTTTTGGACAGCGGAGGCTTGTCAGATTTTTATCTTTGTGTTCGAGCATCGGAATGAGGCATTTATGGACTCGATTGATATCTACTCTTCGAGAGGAACGCACCCGTATTTTTATTGGATTTTTATGAGGTCGTTTCGAGGGTGAGAATTAAGCTTCTTTGCTGCTATTTTTCTAGCAGGATTGTGTTCTTGTGGAAGTGGCTTCCAATGTTGTTCTAATTATTTCTTGGCCTACAGGTGTCGGAATGAGGTGTATAAATACTCGTTTTGGGGCTACTCGTCGCGAGGATTGCAACCGTGATTTTTGTTGGATTTTTAGAAGACTGTATGCAGGTGAAAATCCCCCTCCTCTCTGCTGGTTTGTAAAAACAACATGTGCTGTTTTTGGGGATATTGTGGTGTTGGTTATTGATTGTTGGTAATGTTGTTGGTTGGAACAGAGGCTTGTGCGGCTGAATACCGAGGGTGTGGTTTTGGTAGATTTTGGATAGCATGTGATTACGCACTTCACCGACTTCGGTTTTGCCTGCGGAAAGCGTTTCAGGTGGGTTGCTTCATCCCCAGAACCGGTGGACGGTTCTCTAATTCTATATGTTAGAATGCATGCATGATTAAATGTACAACTAATAGCATTGAGATGTAAGCATGGAAAGTGGCCTAGATCTTGTGGATTAGTGCTTAACTAATTATTGTACATGTTATTTAATCATTGACCTATTCATGTGGGTTTGACATTTTGGTAGTAGCAGGTTTTTAGCATGCCATGTTAGCACATAGTATTTTATGAGGATTGATCATTCGAGGGGACAGGATATTATATTTATGTCCGGGTTATTCTCTGAGGAGTTATTATGGATTATGGATCATGGATTTTGGGCAGGTGTAGTCCATAGATGATTTTGGCATGAGTTTATATTTTTGTGAAGCTACTATCGATTATACTTCCTTTTATATCTCTTGAGGACAAATGCATGCTTGTATGGACATCTAGATAGGCCGTCTTTTACTGCTACACTTTCATATTGGGACTTGACTTCGGAGAAACCATCTTTGCTTCTTTTCTCCTTTTTGTCAGTTATATGGTTCATGTTGCTCGGGTTCGAGCAGCGATTTGGAATAGTGTAGCTGGGATCTTGGTGTCGGGGACAGGTTGTACCGGATTGTGGTAGGCAGGGTTTTCGGCGACCGCGGATATTGGGCAGTTGGCCGGGCATGGGTTGTTGCACTAGGTGGTGGTTTGTGGGGCATTACGGCAACCGCGGATATTGGGCGGTTGACCGGATATTTATTATGCATCATATTGGGTATCAGATTTCTCTAGTGGACGGGGTTTTCCACTTATTGAGTACTTTGGCATCTATTTGAGGACCGGGGTTTTCTTTAGTGGTTGGGTTTTCCCACTTTGATCAGAGTCGTGATCCAGTCCTGCTGATTTTGATACTTATGATACTTGATACTGGTTACAGTGATACTTTACTCGTGTGGGTCGCTCCCCTCGAGTGCCACTCCGGAGTAGGCTTTAGACCGTGTTGGGTGTCGGTCAGACCGTGTTGGGTTCCGGTCATTTGGACAGTGGAGATACTGAGTTCGTGGGATTGATGACAGAGCAAGCAGTACCGAGTTTATACCGGTTCATTTGATTGGGTTTATTTCGGTCAGATACTTTTATTGTTGCACTCGTGCCTGGGGGCTGAGTGGAGTCTAGTAGCTGTGTTTAGACCAGTGCTAGTGTTGTTGGGAGCCGTTTGGTTTGACGGTGGTCCCGTGTTGTTGTGAGTACCTTGACCATTGTGTGAGAGGTTGAGCATCTTGAGTCTATCCGTTCTGAGAGAGAGCGTGGATTTCGACTATAGCCTGCATGAGCCACTATTCGATAGCGAGTTAGTCCGTTTGGACGCCCTACGTAATTCCTGCCCGTCAGCGGGAGGTGGTTGTAGGTGGGCGCAGGTTTGACTGGACCCGATGTGGCAGTCAGCTCGATTGGGTCGATTGAGCACCTCGTGTGCGAGTGTTGCATATCTTTATCAGAGTTTCCCCATTTGAGCATTTAGATAGAGGCATGATAGCTGTTGAGTGTCTCCAGCTTTCTTGTTCAGTTTTTACTACATTGGTTATCTTATGCCTCTAGTGGACTTAGTGGGCAGATCGTCGGGCCTGGCGGTGGTAGCCACTGGGAACTCCCTTTTTGGTGTAGTTCTCACACCCATTGGGGGTTTTCCCCCTCCCCTTTCTTTCTCTCCTTTGTTTTACAGAGTCTTAGCGGGTGTTGCTGATTCTGCGGTTGCTGTGCGAGGCGAGGGAGTCGCGTGCTAAATCCCTACCCGTCTGTGGAGAGTAGCAGTACCCCTACATTGGAGATCCTGAGTACAGTCAGTAGATCAGTTTATTTCTGCTTTTGAGAGATTATTGTAGTAAGGTTAATACTTGTATTGAGAGCCTGTACACTGATGTTTTATTTGAGATACCTCCCTGTTGAGTTTTGGGTTTTGTATTTGAGAATATTGTATGATTATCATTTTGGGAGATGGACATTATTATTATTCCAGTTGTACAGATGGATGGTTTTAATTTTACCGCACTTTTATGGTATAGCTCTGATATCTGTTTAGCTGTAGTACTTTTCTTCCAGGTAGGACGCTTCGCCTATGCGGGGTTTGGCATAGGTGGCGGATCTGTTGGCGAGCCCGGGTCGCAGTTTCGACCCCGGGGTGTGACAATTGAGTTCCCCGCCGACTGAGTATCTGGCAGACATATTCCATCTACAACCACTCTCCAGGTTGTGTTGGTGAAAACATGACCTTTTAGGTAATGAATCCCATCTACCTGGGCATTCATTCCCAGCACCTCTCCAATCAACTGAGGTGTGATCCTCAGTTTGACATTTCGAACCGTTGTTTGAAATTCTCTCGGTCCTTCTTCAAGATCTACCAATCTTGATGCATTTTGATAGAAAATCCTCACTATGTGAAGACAATAGCCAGTTGATTCCGGGAAGTTGCAAATAGGTGCAAGTCCCGCTTGTTCAAACAAAATGCCAAACATCTCAGAACGCTCCTTAAGAGCTTTGACATTGACATGCCTCTCCCCGATGCATTCTCTCTTCTCAAAGTCCTTGATCCTCTCGGAGCTTATGTGCACAAAATCCTGTGGAGGGGGCTCACTTGCAAGTGGCTCTTCGATCTCAATTCCACGAGATCTACCCCTCTTCCTAGCAACACTCTTCCTTTTCATGGATGTCGGTTGCATGGGAGCTTTCCCTTTCTCGGCAGCAGTAGGCGGAGTCTTCGCCCAGGTGCTTTTCTCTTCTCTGCCGCTGCAGCCAATGCTGCTGTTTCTTCCAAGATCTTGTCCCAATCCTCGGATTCCGTTTTCGAGTCTTCCACAGGGACATACTCCCCTTCCTCTTGAGGTTTCTTCGCTCTTTTTAGCTTATTTGTTATCCTAGTGCTCACTAGTGCTGAAATGAACACTATTATCCATCCGAAAACCATCGCTGCTAGTGCGTTTGAAAATAGAGAACCTGCGAGCAAGAACTCAAGAACACGAAAAATTGTTTAATTTTAAAAAATTTAAAAAATTATACCCAAACAATCATTATCGTGCACAGAGTCTAGAAATCAAGTTAGTTTTGCAAAAAGAATTTTAAAAATAGATCAATTTCATGATTTTCAAAAATTCCTAACATATACCCTAAAACTGAATTTCTTGAAATCGAAGCTCAAAAATCCGTTAATCAAATGAATACAAGGCATAGAACCAAAACTAATCTACCCAGAGTTCTTATTTCAAAAGAAATTTGACCAAAAACCGTTTAAAATTGAAAAAGAGACATGAATTTCATTCACGTTTTGAAGAACAAAGCAAAAATAGTGAATAACCCGAGTTTTGATCAAAGAACTTATTTGAAATCGAAAGAACTTGAGTTTGGAAGAGTCCAAATCTGTTGGAGTTTAGAGAGAGAAACTCTAGGATGCTTGAAACAAAGTTTAGAGGTAAAAAGAAATCAAATAACCATTCGTTTCAATTAAAACCTAGGATGCTTGAAACAAAGTTTAGAGGTAAAAAGAAATCAAATAACCATTCGTTTCAATTAAAACCTAGCCGCGGTCCGGATCAGATCAAGAATCCAGTCCGGATCGGCTACCCGCAGAAAATTTCCACCGTTCAGGATCCGGAGCAGATTCTTTCAGTCCGGATCGGCATCAACTTTTTCTCCAAAAAAATTTACAAAAATTCCAGAAATTCTAGAAAAAATATTTAAGCAATTTTTGTATATCAACTTTAAACAAAAATCATCGTTTCATATCAAAAGAAATAGATAATGCTAAATCTATCAATAATATCCAAGTAACGAAACGAAAATTTATAAAAATTAAATCCTTTAAAGTTGATCAAGTTCAAAACATCAATCACGATCTAATGAGTAATGCATTTATCAAATCATCAATTTAGTAAAGAAAATGAAGCACTGAGATCGCTAGATGTTTGAAATCCCAAATAAGTTAGATAATGTATCTAGTCAATTTATTGTAGGGAGTGGCTCTTTGAGCATCTTTCAATAAAAATCCCACCTTATACCAACCTTGGAATTTGACAGAGTCAAGTATTCCAAAAAGTATTTTATCTAATCAACAAGAAAAACCATGCTTGGTAACCATGTGGTAGCTGCACACACTACTCGGACGACCGAGGTGGTAGCTCTTTCCTCTATGTGGTGGTAGTTTTCACACTCCTCATTGGGATGTAACTCTTTCCACATCTTTTGAGCATGAAACTTTAATAATTAAACTCTCCCTCAATTGGCTATCAATTATTTAAGATATGAAGTATTCAACCATAAATTGATCTTGTGTTCATACTTGACTCAATTGTCAAAATAAGATAAAAACTATACCAAGAGATCATTTGAGAGAGAAATTGACTTTGATCAATTAAAGATGAACTAATTGATATAAATGATCATTGCATCAAGTGTATGATTATGATATCCAAATCATAATAAATTTCTTAAGACATGAAAGGATGCAATTAAAGTCAATTAACTAAAGCTCAGTCAATGCTCTATATACATACAAAAAGAAAGAACACAAACACAAAACAAAACCTATCCTAAGCAAAGGTTCAAAAGAGGTTATTTCAAGAAAGCATTCCAATTGCTTTACGCAAATGAATAAAATGTTTTTGATCCAAAGGTTTTGTTAAAATATCGGCTAATTGATCTTCAGTTGAAACATAAGAAAGTTGTAAAGAACTTGATTCAACTAGCTCTCTAAGAAAATGATATCTAAGTTCAATGTGTTTTGTTCTTGAGTGCAACACAGTATTTTTAGAAATATTTATAGCACTAGTATTGTCACAAAGAATAGTTACCGAAGTCGCAGAAATTCAGAAGTCGCTCAACACGCTTTTCATCCATATCAATTGAGTTGAACAACTACCCGCTGAAATATATTCCGCTTCGGCAGTCGAGAGTGCAATGCAGTTTTGCTTTTTACTATGCCATGCAACAAGACAATGGCCAAGGTAAAAACATGCACCACTCGTGCTTTTCCGATCATCCACTTATCCAGCCCAATCGGCATCCGAGTATTCTATAATGTCGAGAGATGTCCCCATAGGATACCAAGTTCCGAAATTTAGCGTACCTTTGACGTACCGGATGATCCGTTTCACCGCTTTTAGGTGAATTTCCTTCGGTGCAGATTGATATCTCGCGCAAATCCCAACACTGAAGGATATGTCCGGGCGACTAGCCGTGAGATAGAGTAGACTTCCAATCATACTGCGATAAAGCTTCTCGTCTACACTTTCACCGTGAGATTAACTTCCTAATCCCTTGTTGCTAGTTCCCATTGGAGTCGGAAAGTCTTTAGAATTTTCTAATCCGAATTTCTTCACCAACTCCCTTGCATACTTGGATTGGCACAAATGAATGCCTTCTTCACTTTGTTTGACTTGCAATCCAAGAAAATATGTTAGCTCGCCCATCGTGGACATCTCAAATTCGCTTTCCATGGTTTCAGCGAATTTTGAAGCATCATTGTTTCTTGTTGCACCGAATACAATGTCATCGACATAGATTTGTGCCACAATGAAGTTATCCTGAATATGCTTCACAAAGAGTGTCCGATCCGCTCCCCCTCGAGTGTAGCCCTTTTCCAAAACGTACTTTGTCAACCTTTCGTACCATGCTCGCGGTGCTTGTTTTAGACCGTAAAGAGCCATTTTCACTCGAAAAATATGGTTAGGTAGTTTATGATCAATGAAACCTTTCGGTTGAGCCACATAAACTTCCTCATTTAGAAAACCATTTAAAAAGGCACTCTTAACGTCCATTTGAAAAAGTTTAATTTTGAAATGACAAGCAATCGCAAAACGGATACGAATTGACTCGAGACGAGCTATCGGGGCGAACGTCTCATCAAAGTCTATACCTTCAACTTGTGAGTAGCCCTGAGCAACTAGGCGTGCTTTATTCCGAATGACGGTACCATCTTCGTTTTTCTTGTTCTTGAAAATCCACTTTGTACCGATGATGTGTTGTTTCTTCGGGGGCTTTGTTAATTCCCAGACTTTGTTCCTTTCGAATTGATGGAGCACTTCTTGCATTACTTCAATCCAATAATCATCCTGAAGAGCTTCATCAACGTTCTTTGGTTCCAGCATGGAGATGTAACACACAACTCCACAAACCAATTGTCTCCGAGTCCTGACTCCTTCTTGTGGATCTCCAATGATATTTGACTCTGGATGGTCCTTGGAGATACGTAGCGTTTGAGGCAACGGAGTGCTCGGAGGTAAGTGTGATGATTCCTGCACATCAGATAAACTAGAAGAACCATGAGATGCATCAACATTATCGGAAGAATTATCATGAGAAGATGCAATATCATTTACAGGAGTATCATCATCAATGGAGATATCAGGAGTAGATTTATCAGTTGAAAAATGAAAAGCTTCATCTACTTTAATATTATAAGATTCTACCATCGTTTTAGATTCGAGATTAAATACCCGATATGCTCTACTGTGTGTGGAATAACCCATGAAAATTCCTTCGTCACTTCGAGAGTCGAATTTTTTAAGATTTTCGCGATCACGTAAAATGTAACAGCGACTCCCAAAGATTCGAAAATACTTGATATTTGGTTTTCTACAAAACCATAGCTCATATGGTGTATTCAAAGTACCCGGGCGCAAATAAACTCGATTAATTACATAGACCGCGGTGTTAACTGCTTCAGCCCAAAAATGTAACGGGAGTTTCCGGCTGTGAGGCATAACACGCGCCATCTCTTGTACAACTCTGTTTTTGTGCTCGACTACACCATTCTGTTGAGGTGTATAGGGTGCAGAGAATTCATATTTTATGCCATTGGAAGTGCAAAAATCAATGAATTTTGAATTTATAAATTCTCCACCTCTATCACTTCGAACACGAACGATCTTTTCATTTTTCTCAATCATAACGCGAAGAAAAATCTCATGAAAAGAATCGAAAGTATCCGCTTTCTCTTTTAAAAAGGTTACCAATGAATATCTAGAGAAATCATCAACCAAAAGAAAAATGTACCATTTACCTCCCAAACTTGGTTGACGAGTAGGCCCCATTAAGTCCATGTGCAGTAATTCTAATGGCCGTTTCGTTCCCACGTGGTTTAAGTTCTTGTGCGTGGCCCTTGATTGTTTTCCCTTTTGACAACCTCCACACACAATGTTTTCTTTAAAAGATAGTTTAGGAACACCCTTAACCACGTCTTTGTTAGAAATTCTAGAAAGTTCCTTAAAATTAATGTGACCTAGTCTTTCATGCCAAAGAGTTTCATTATAAAGTGACACTAGGTTACAATGATCAGAAATTTTGTTAGGAACTACATAGCAATTGTTTTCAGATCTAACCCCTTTCAAAAAGAATGAATGGTCCTTGTCAGTTACAATACATTCAACAGAAGAGAAATTAACTGAAAAACTATTATCACACAATTGACTAATGCTAATGAGGTTAGTCTTAAGGCCTTCAACAAATAAAACATTGTTCAAAACCGGGCCTTCTGGAATAGTAATGTCACGCCCCGAGTTCAAAAACCAGAGAATAAATTTTTTTTTTTTTTTAAAATCAGAGTTGCAAAAACAGTCAGGGCAATGACAGACCGCCACATATATAGAAGAGTCCCAATCCCCTTTGGAATTGAGCCTTTTCTATATATGCACGGCTAGCTTGGCAACAACATCAGAGTACTAACTACGTACAACTACAAGCAAAAGTTACAATTAACTTTACAATTATTTACATCTGAATTACAACTCTTTCCTTTAACATCAAATAATACATGAACTTTCGGCTGTCCAGGGTCAACATCTAACACGGAATCTCACCAACACGTCCCGACATCCCAGCACCCGCTCGGCCTGAAAAACAGTCACCCGAGGGTGTGAGATACACCGGAGTGTATCCCAGTGGGCACGACGAGTCGAGAAATAGCAGATCGTACCTACTGGTATACAATACTAGAGGATAGTAATAATCAGGGGTTAGAATAATCAGATAGGCAATCATGAAGATCAACAGATATATAATCATAGTTAGGATATGCAGATATATAACTGGTGCTGTAAAGAAAGCAAAACTTATAATCTGGGTACAAGCATAGGAGATACTTTTAGCAGAATTTAAAATAGGACAAACATGTATCAGGATAATCAACGCATCAAGGAGTAGGACAATCAGCAAGATAACAATGAAACTATAATCAAAGGCATCACAAAGAATCATATACAGGTAGATAACTAGAAGCCAGATCAAAGAATCAAGGAAGTATGTTAAAGTAACTTAACAACACATGCATCAAATAAATAAAAACACAAAGACCCAATCACAAGCTACCATATTGGCCTTCACAAGACCTCAGGCAAGGCTGCCCACTTGGCACCACCTGGTTGACATTCCCTTCACAAGGGTCACGGGTTGCCACAGCTAACCACTTTACCGGTAAAGTACACCGCTACGGGGGATCAGCCCGCTAGTGTACGTGAAGAACAACGGTGCGGGCGATCATAATGCAAATCCTCAAGCTCTCGGTCCACTGACCGGGTAATCGGCAACAAGCCGGGAAATCCCCACTGGGATGCAAGGGCAAAATCAACTGAATCTCAACTCATATGCAAGGCCAAGGCAAATCTCAACTCAGCATAAGCTCAACCGAAAAACTCAACTCAATCATGCAGACCAACCAAATGATACAAAACTTAAACACATATTTTTAAGAAAACAGTTTTGAAAAGTCCAAACCCCGAAGAGCATTGCCCTCGTCCTATCAAACAAGAACAGACTCAGGCGACACTACGAAGCTTGGGTTTTAAGTCTAAACCTCGCAGAGCAGTGCCTTTGTCCTATCAAACAAGAACAGACTCCGGCGACCCTACGAAGTTCGGTAAAACATCAGTTAAATAAATCTATGTGTTCAGCAGTGTATCATTTGATCAGCAGGACAAGCAAGCTCACCAATCCAACATGGAAATGTTCCAAGATAAGATATAAATACCAGAGGTACAATGAATAATCATGTAAGGCAGAATTGAACTGATAACAGGCGTAGCTCAACATCTAACAACCAATCAGACAGACTAACCCCTTATGCAACTAAACACATGTTTTTAAGAAAACCTTTGAAAACAATAGGTTTTTGGGTCCCAAACCTCGTAGAGCGTTGCCCTTGTCCTATCAAACAAGAACAGACTCAGGCTACCCTACAAGGCTTGGTAAAATCATTTATTTTAGAAGATAATGTATTTAGCAGCATAACAGGCGAACAACAAGGAAGCAGGCTCAACTATCAGATGACCAAAGAAACATGGCCATGTATAGAGTAATGAAATAACTACTGGGAACAATTTAAACATCACGTAAGGTAAGGATCACTAAAACAAACCATAAGCAGGCATAAAGCAGGCATGAAGTAGTAAATCACTGAATCAATGGAAAGGCAGGCTCAAGCATTAATAGACTGATATAATAATCAAGCATAGGAGTGCAACTACGAAATGGCCAATCAGTCAGAGCAACTAACAGTAATATATATTGCAACCAAAGGCAGACAGGCTCAAAATAAACTAAGTTACCAAGAACAGGAGTCCAACCAATACCGTACACCGAGGGCCAAACTGATAAAGCCCGGACCGAAGATAACCCACCTGTCAATGCGCAGGCGACTAAACCGTATCCACTGTATGTTTAGAACCAGAGGCACCGAATAAACCTGAATCAATCATATGGATCAAGGATCAACTCTGACTCTAACTTATTTCAATTCAACTTAAAACCCAGATCAATTTTAAAATCTCTACATAGCCATTTTGCATTTTTGTTTCCCCAGGACTTCAAAACCAGTTTTTAACGCGAGCATCGCGTCCAATGACCCCAAATTAGCCAAGAGTACACTGTCGCGGCTTCGCAAACAACCCAGAACTTAGTTTTGTTCCAACATTATTCTAAAAGGTTGATTTCTCTTCATCTTTTAATCTGATCGTCAAACAGACGAACTTTGTATATGAAAGTGACTCTGGACAGTGCCAATACCCTAGGGCTCACCCTAGTTCCAGTCCAAAATCGATGGATCAACTAGATCCGAGTTCCTCGCTCTCTAACACTTCCACCATGCCCCACACACCAATCCACACAGCCAACATTGGGTCTGAAGTGAGCATCAAGCTCAGGGAAGTGTGCGTGACATCTTTCATATTAAACTTGAAGCCAAATTCCAAATTTTTCTTCTTTGGGACATTACATCGAACACCTAGTGAGCATTATTTATAAAAACTAAAACCTACACTAACCCATGCAACAACTTTGTATAGAGGGGAACTGAGAACCTCTAACATGGATAAAATGCATTCAAACATAGTATAGGGATTACCTGGGGGTTTGGCCGGTGCCCGAAGGCGACGCCGGCGGCGGCGGGGCAACCACGGCCACAACAAGGGTGCAACCATGGATAAACGAAAACCTACGTTAGGTTTTGCATGCAAGCGTATAGGAAGCTTCTTAGAGGTCTAGAGGTCTTACCTGAAAAGTCCACCCACTTGACGGAGCTCCGGCGATCGCCTGAGACCATTTCCTCCAAGCTCTAGGTGAACTCGGCCACCTCTAATGGCGGATTCCGGCCGGCGAGGCGTTGGCCGGCGCAAGATGGACCAGGTTGCTTCTCTCGGTCCCCCGGTGCTTGCTGGGTGGTTGGCCGGCGGCCTGGGTGCACGGCGGCGCCGGGCGGAGGAGATCCGGCGAAGTGCCATTTGGCTCGGTTCTAGGGCTTGACTTAGCGGCGGGGTTCCTCAACGGATCAACTCGAAACTTTGGGGAGACCTTGCAGTCACCGAGAAGAGATGATCCAACGGATCTGATCTCGACTTCAACGGTCGGATGAAGGTGGCGCCCATCGACGGCCGAAAACGATAATTCCGGCGATAACTCACTCCCGCCGGCGACCGGGACGTCGATGGCGGCTAAAACTCTACAGGAACGATCCACTCGATGTTAGAAGCACACTTCTAGAGTCCAAGGGCCAAACAAATTCAAAAGGTTCCAACCTCTCACCTTGACGGAGAAGAAAAAGAGAGATGGGGTTCGCGGCGGCGCTCGGCGGCGCCCGACGTCGGAGCACCCTGGCCCGGTCGCGGTCGCTAAGAGAGGCACCCAGAAGTGGTCATGTGCAAGGAGTGGCCCTCTTGGTGCTTCCCACTCCAACCTATCCAAGAATAACCTCACACTCTTCTCTCTTTTACTTGAGTTATTCTCTAATGGTGGTGGCTCTTGGGTTATCCAAGGCTTCGGGGCTGGTTCTAGGGAATGCAGAGGGTAGGTTGGCTGCTTGGAAATCCCCCCCCCCCCCCCCCCCCCCCCCCCCCTCCCCCCCCCCCACAACCCCTCGGGTGCAATGGATCAAGGAAGACCAAGAGGCAAACATTGAATACTTGATTCCTTTGCAAAATAACCCCAAGCCACGTTCACACTTAAACCTAGCATCCGAGACCTGATCAAGGGTTGCAAAATGCACCCAACACCCTAACCATGAAGTCCCTTAAACTATGGTACATAAAATATTTAGGTTTTACCAGAAATTAGTGGTTTTTCGGCACTTTTCACGTATTTCGAGACAAACCGTTCGTCAATTCGAAACACGGATTGCGCCATTGCGTCCGGCACGTCGAAACCTGTCAGGTAGCGTACCTGTTTAGTTTGTTTGACGCTTTGACAAAAACTCGTTCCATAAAAACTGTCTAATTTTACAGTTTTCACGCTTTTCGAGATTCCAGAGTCGTCAAACAGAATTTTTGACTGCACCATTGTGTTCAGAACGTCGAAAATAGCTGGAATTGACTACTCGAATCACTATATTAGGAGTCCAGATGGTAAATTGGCCAATGTTGGTTAAAGGGACAATTAAAATCCAGGGTTACTGTTCATGTACAGTATATAACTTAAGTTACTGTGCGCAGGAACACTGTTCCATTGGTCGCGACTAATTGCCCTCTTCTTCTTTAAATTCTGGAAGATCCGACCGTCAGATCGAAAAGTGCTGAATATGAAACTTGCTCAATTCGACGAGACGATCGCAACGGTCAACTCGGATTTCCAAGATCACGCCCGGATTGGAAATTAGCCTTTTTGCCTCGCAATTCGTGCAACTTGCACCCCGACAATTGATCAAATAGATCAATTTAGATCTTTAGAATCTAACTCCGGCTAAAATTCACCTTTTATTTTATTTATTTAAAATAAAATATCCGGATTACTACAAGTAATTGCTCATTTTCCAACAATTTTTGAAGATCGACCGTCTCCGAAAACAACAAGTCCTCCAGAGGTTTTCTCTAAAGTTTGAAAACAATTTTTGTCACCGGTCATGTGACGGGAACATCCACTATCCAGATACCAAGACGAGTTGTCATAAACATGCAGTGATGTATGAATGACAAGACAAGGGAAGATTTCACCTTTGCGCACCCAAACCTTTTGAGTTTTGGAGTACGCCGGCAATGATTGTGACATTGATTTCCTTGGTGAATGCGTCTTGTTTGATTGATCGTTTTTCTTTGATGACGTCGTCTTGTTAGGTGTACTACCAAGGTTCTTTACCTTTGAAAAATTCTCCTTTGATTTCCGGGGGTTGAACTTGTTGGTAGTTGTTGCAAGAGGCGCTTGATTTGATCGTTTCGCTTCATTCTTGCAATTGCGTCTTATGTGCCCTGCAAAACCACAACGAAAACATACCTTGGAAGTATTTGATCCTGGCTGAATTGAGGTAGGCTTGTTGTCGTTGGATGCATTGATTTTCGTCGGTGAAGGAGGAGGAGGAACAACCGACTGAGGCACAAAAATTGTTTCACTCGAACTAGGACTGTTTCCAGTTCGATCGTATCCAAGGCCCAAACGATTTGTTTGACCAAGACCAAGCATCTTATCCAACTTGCTCCTTCCGGAAGAAAAATGCTTCAAATCTTCCTTAAGTTGGAATATGGTCTTCGTCATCTCCATCTTCTCTTGTCGAGCCTCGGTGTAGAGCTTCAAGAAGTAATTAGCTTTATCCACCAACTTGTTGTGTTCCTTCTCGAAATGCTCGTTCTTCTCTTGAAGGGAAACATTTAACTTGTTCAAATTGTCCCTTTCCACTTCAAGAGCGTTTGAGAAAGAAGTTGTCATGCCCCGGAGGTTCTAAAAGAGCGGAAAACGTACCCTTTTTTTTTGTTTAATAGACCTCGCCCCCGGAACGTATCAGACCCGCCACATATACAAATTCACTCCCCAAACGGGCGGAGTCTCCTTTGTATATGCATGGCGTTACCAATAGAGCACATACTTTAACCATTCCAACCATGACAGACAAAGAGGAAAGAATACAATAAATCATGCCATCACCGCTATCTCATACAGCCTATAGCATAAACCCATGGGTTTGTAAATCGGTGCCCATTCGACACCCAGTTTTTCCAAAACGTTTTCGCAAACTCTTTGAGCGGCCATTAACTTGAAAGGATAAATCCACGGGTTTTAAAATCGGTGCCCACACGGCACCTGCTTTGAAAACACTTTTGAAACCTGGTTTGCATTTGAAAACTAGCCGCAGTTACACATCCTAACATTCACCAATTAGTTATAGGAAAACATCATTCCAACATCCATCAGAAACCACAGTAAATGTATCACAGTTTAACTAACCATATTATGACGAAATAACCAAAGGTAAAGAAGATAACGTATCGTTTACTAGCCCTCATGGCTAGGGTCCTCTAACTGATGCCTCACCGTCGTCCCGAATTCCACCCCTATTCGAACCTGTCACAGTGTGGGTTGTCAGTGACTGATAAAGTAGAGAAACATATAAGTAAATGCAATAACAGAAAGAACACACCGAATCACTGGAGCATTTACTTTCCCCCCCCCCCTCTCATGTATCGCTAATCCCTGTCGAAAGTCACACTAGGCACCTACCCCAGCTTCCAGAATATTTTGGGCCCCAACCCCAATACCGTACTCATCTTCTTGGTGCCTCCAACCCCTCCACTGCCCAAGTAGCAGTCGCCTCTCCTTGAGGGGTCCCCACTAACCTCTCCTTGTGGGGTACACGGGTAAAACAACTTACCATCTTTTTGAAAAAATACACCCTGTGCAGTGGCCAAACTGCCGGTGTGCGTGTAAGCAATATGAGTGTCATAATAGCGTTGCGACCTCAGCCGCTTTAGTCAGAATAATCTAACGATCCTGCGACCGCAGCCGCTTTGATTAACATAATACAAGGGATTCACATGCTACGGGGTTAGTCAAATTACAAAACAGATCTACTTTATCAAAACGAATATTCGGGAACGACACCACGCCGGTAATAACCAAAACTACCCACCTCGATTGTGCGAAAACTGCACTCCAGAGACCGAACTTTGCTCTCTGTTGACGCCCGGACATAGAAGTAGTCCCCAAAAGAGTCGCGGTCAGATAAAAAATATAACAGTAGATAAACCGAGCCCAAAAACTCAAAAACACTAGTGACAAATTGACCCGGCGGTGGCGACCGCGCGCGTCGAGCGACGCGGCCGCCACCGCGACGTTGCGGTCGTACGGCCGCGCGGGGCCCAGCCCCGCGCGGCACTTGCCGTGACCGCGCGGGGGCCCTAACTCCGCGCGGTGCAAGCCGCGGCCGCACGGTACAAGCCGCGACCGCGCGGGCACCAACCCCGCGCAGCACCCTCCGCAACCGTGCGGGCCTTAGCCCCGCACGGTGCGAGCCGCGGCCGCGCGGGCACCGGCCCCACGCGGCACTTGCCGCAGCCGCGCGGGCACCGTCCCCGCACGGCACGCGCCGCAACCGCGCGGGCTCCCGCCCGCACGGCACAAATTGCAGCCGCGCGGGCATGGCCCCGCGCGGCATGCGCTGCCGCCGCCGCGCTGGCGCCCGCCCGCGCGGCACGAAACGCAGCCGCGCGGGCATGGCCCCGCGAGGCATGCGCTGCCGCCGCCGCTCGGGCGCCCGCCCGAGCGGCACGAAACGCAGCCGTGCGGGCATGGCCCCGCGCGACATGCGCTGCCGCTGCCGCGCGGGCGCCCGCCCGCGTGGCACGAAACGCAGCCGCGTGGGCATGGCCCCGCGTGGCATGCGCTGCCGCCGCCGCCTGGGCGCCCGCCCGCGCGGCACGAATCGCAGCCGCGCGGGCATGGCCCCGTGCGGCATGCGCCGTCGCCGCGTGGTTGCCCGCCCGCGCGGCAACGGTTGTGGCCGCGCGGGCATGGGCCCCGCGCGCGGCGCTCGCCGCGGCCACGCGGGCACCGGCCCCGCGCGGCACTTACCCTAGCCGCGGCCACGCGGGTACCTTGGTCCCGCGCGGCACTAGCCGCGGCCGCGCGGGTACCGTCCCCGCGCGGCGCGTATCACGGTTGCGGTGGCGATGCCCTAGGGCTTCGCGGTGGCGACGCTTAGAGTAGCAAACGGCTACTCCTAAGACTCCGCAAAATACCCAATCAAAAACCGAGCGAAACCATACGAAAATAAATCTAGCTTACCTCTAATCGTCGGAGATGGTGACCCGTTCACGCTCCCGGCTTCGGCACGCTCGTCGGGAGTGTTTGGGGTCCTTTCGCCTTCTCCTTCTTTCCCACCGTTTCCTTCCGATTAGGGTTTCGCCTTTTTCCCTTTTCTTTCGCTCGTTCCTTCCTCTCGTTTCCTTCCGGTTAGGGTTTCGCCTTTTTTCCTTTTCTTTTTCTTTCTTTCGGGAGAAGTCACAATTTAATCTTTTATGTACGACAAAACACCATATCGGGTATTTTAGAATCCTAATTAATTAATTCCTTAATTAATTAATCCCTCAGATAAAATCCTTCGGGATAATTCTTTAAAGATAATTCTTTAAAGATAAATCCCTCTTTTTCCTCGGAAAGCATGCCAAATCACTTACGCGGATTTCGATGCACCCCCTGGCCATTGCGATCATTTTCTACCCCTTTCCGGGAGTTCCGTAAGTCGGAATCCGGATCCGATCGCACCGCCGTTCTCCGTTTTCCGAGCTCTATCGCAGAAAAATACCCGCACCTCCAAATTATCGACTTATGTAAACCCGTTACATTAGTTACTTTAAACGGAAACTTTATTAGCAGGAGGTATAAAGTGTTACAAAAATCTATGATATTACAGAAGTTGTCTTTTTAGCTTCTTCTTCAAGATCCCACAACCTTCTTCTCAAACTCTTGTTTTGGTTTGCCACTTTCTTTGAATCGTTCAATAGTTTATGATAGGCAAATGCAAAGTCTTCACCTTCGGAATTACTCGGTTCATCGTCCGATGCAATTTTTTCAACCTGGGAGGAGTTGGATAATGAACCGGATGTACTTGCCATAAAGCATACGTAAGGTGAAATTGTGGACGCGTGGAATGCCGTCGCGTTGTTCTCCTTATCACTGGAAGATGACTCATTGGAATTTGAGGTGTCATCCCAAGTGACGGCTTGCATCGCCTTATTCTTTGACGGATTCTTGTTGGGACAATCCGTTGAGATGTGACCATAGCCTCGGCACTTGAAGCATTGGATTTGTCCCTCCGAGTTCTTCTTGTCCCTTGAAGAACTCTCTTGCTTTCTTGACTTGAAGCTTGAAGATCCTTTGCCTTTCTTGGACTTTACGAAGGATGAGGTTTTGCTTCAATTACCCCTTCGACAGCTTCGGCGAAATTTCCTCGTCAAGAGTGCAAGTTGCTTCTCGAAATCCTCCATTGATAGATTCTCATCACCATCTGAGGAGGATGAATCCGCGTCTTCTTCTTTTGTTGATTTCAATGCAAAACCTGAAGACTTAGAAGAAGATGGCTTTCCCGAAGAATAGTTAGTAGGAAAAGTTATTTCATAAGTTTGAAGTGCACCAACTAATTCTTCTACTTTGATTTCGTCCGGGTGTTTTACTGTTTCAATGGCTGCAACCTTAGCACGAAATCTTTCAGGAAGAGTCCTTAAAATCTTTCTTACAACTTTTGATTCTGAAATTTTCTCTCCCAAGTTAGCACATGTGTGATGACCTGGATCTCTGCAGAGCTGTGGTAGAGTCATTGGTGGCATCTAGGGAGCCTGTACTGTGTGTTGGAGGTGTTTGTGCGCCAATTGGAGACAAGTGGCGGACTTTGGGCTTATTGGATCACGTGGGTGATCAATGGACTCTGTCGGATCGTTAGAAGTGGTTTTGCGCGATGCGGATATTAGAAATGGACTCAGCGCGAAGTTTGGACCAAGGAATACCTTTCCGGATGCCTTCGGCAAATTTTGGAGTTGGAATTTGGCAAAATGGACGTCAAATTCGGATTCAGCGCGCGAAAACGGTCAAAACGGACTACCCACTTGTTTTTTTTGAGCTTCGGGTACTGTTCATGCCGGAACAGTGTTTCCGGCGACGGCGCGGCGGCGGAGCGGCCGCAGGCGGCGCGGCGGACGGAGGCGCGGGCCGCCCGGTCCACGCGGCAGGCGTGCACCGGGGGCGGGACGCGTGGCGGCTCGGGAGTGGGCCGGTCCGCGGGGCGCGGTCCACAGAGAGTGCGGGGCGCACGGTGGACCAGGGGTGGACACGTGGCAGTGTCGGAGTGGGCGGTTTAGTGGACTGGGTCTACGGAACAGGCGGGCGTGGTGCAGTGGACCGGCGGGACACGTGGCGTCGTGTGGTTGGCGGGCTCTTGCAGGCTGGGTCCACGGAGGTGCACCGGGTGCCTCGGAACAGTGCGCGGCAGGCGGGCGCAGGCGGCGGGCGCAGGCGCACGTGGGCGCGGCAGGGGGCGTTGACCGGGTGCGCGCCAGGTGTCGTCGCGGCGTTGGCCCACGCGTCGCGCAGTGGACGGCCAGCGCGGCTGTCCGCTGTTGCGGGGGCGACGTGGAGGCCTGGTGGGCTTTCGGGCGCGCACAGTGTTGGGCCGGGCCCAACACTGTAGCCGCCCGAAAGTTGGGGCGCCCGGAAGTTGGACATGGCGGGTATTTCCGGATTTGTTTTCAGGCTGTTTCTTCAGGCTATAAAAAGGGCCGAGTTCAACTGAAGAGAACTTTTTGCCTGTTCCTCCTTTCACAGTGCCACCTTCACGAGTTTTCTTCATCTCCCTGTGGCGGATCCATCTGCAGAGTTCCATATTTTTCGGCAGCACGCATCCCGAGGTTACCATTTTTACGGCGCGGCGCGACGCTCGTTCGTTTGTGTTCTTCTTCGTCGCATTTCGGTGCGAGTACTCCCCCGGCTTACCCCGAGCACCTTTTTCTGTGATTCTTGCGCCGTTGGCTTCACGACAGGTAGGGCTATGTTTCCCATGTTTACTGGTTTTTCCCATTCCGAGCTTTTCATGGGTTTTTCGGATCATCTTGTGACCTCATTTTCTGGGCGGAGTTTTGGGACAGCGGTGTGGTATTTTGGCGATATCTTCGCGCACAGGCATCGGAATGGGGTGATTCAAGAGGCGATTCGCATCTACACATCACGAGGAATATGCCCAAATTTTCTTGGAATTTTCTGAATATTTCTCGAAGGTGAAAAATATCTGTGAACAGTAGTTATTGCTACAGTTTTTGAGAATAGTTTAATTCGGGGTGGTTCCCTTGTCGGAATTGTTTCTCAGTGTAGGAAGCTCGGATTTGAGCGTTCAGGTAGTCGTTTCGACGGGTTCGTCGCGAGGATCGTGACGGTATTTTTCTTGGAATTTTCCGGGCACTTCTCGCAGGTAAAAACAGGGCATCTTTGGGACTGAATTCTGGACAGCATGTATGGGTACTTGTGTGCTTATTTGTGTGTATGTTTGGGGTAATTTTGTACAGCGATCGCGGCGGCTGATTGGTTTGGGCGAGAGCACTTCTTGGACTTGGAATTAGCGATCGAGGTGGGTGGTTGTTGCTTACCTCTATTTTGACATGCTCACTAGGAATATTAGAGTGACCCCTCTATTTGGACATGCATGCTTAGGTGATATAATATTATGAGCCTTTCATGTGGGAATTACTGTTGTGGATATCTGATAGTGGTTGGGAGCTATACATGTTGGTATGATGGAATGTTAGCGTTTAACCTTGCATGTGGATTGGTTTGTTTATTTTGGACTTTGTGATTATCCTGTTAGTGTTGGTACTATTTTATGGATATTATGACATGCATAGGTGGATAGTAGTACTTTAATTTGGAACATGGATGATAGACATGTGTGGTTGGATATTGTTTTAGCATGATGGTTATATCTATGCGGCTCTATTAATTGTTACACATGTGGAACCACTATTGGTCGCCTTTTCCTTTATTCCCTTGGGAACACTTGCATGCTTGTATGGTCACCTAGATAGGCCACCTTTTTCTGCTACACTATCATGCTGGAACTTGACTTAGGAGAAACCTTGTTTGTTTCTTTCTCCTTTTCGTTAGTCAGGTGGGTTTGCTCGGGTTTGAGCAGGGGTTTGGGATAGTGTAGCCGGGGCCTGGATTATGGATCATGGGTTTTGGCGGCGACCGCGGATATTGGGCGGTCGACCGGATGTCGGTTATAGGACATCGGTGATAGGGCATGATTATGGACTAGAGGGTTTTGTGGCAACCGCGGATAGTAGGCGGCTGGCCAGATGTCGGGTGTGGGACATGTTTGTGATTGTGGGTTATTCCGGCGACCGCGGGTATTGGGCGGTTGACCGGAGGTCGGTTGTTAGACCTGGTCGTGGATTGTGGGGTGTTGCGGCAATCGCGGATATTGGGCGATTGACCGGATGGTTACTCTTGCATCTGATTGGGAATCAGTTTTCTTTTAGTGGAAGGTTGTGTTCCACTGGGGCTTTATAGTTGTGATCCAATCCTGCTTTTATCACCGGCGCGGTTATTGCCCGATGATGCTTTTATTACACCGGCGCGGTTATTGCCCGGTGATGCTTTACTCGTGTGGGTGTTTTTGTAAACCTCTCATTTGGGATTTATCACTAGGCCTATTAGAATGCTCTTGATTTTGCTGTTAGTAAATCTGTGGAATGGACCTAGCATGCTTGTATGAAGTCCTGGTTTCTTTGTTGATAATCGCATTGTTAGAAAACTACAAGTTAATTAATGGTGAGTCCATGCTTTAAACATGTAGTAGAATTACTTGGAATTTATGCTAAATCCCTGTCTTGTTGATTGATTAAATGAAAGGCTGAGGTATGTGGTTAGGGTACTTAAAATGGTTCAACGAGTTAATGACTTTTGCATGCTTGAATGGTCACCTAGATAGGCCACCTTCTTTTCTGCTACACTATCATGCTGGAATTGACTTAGGAGAAACCATGTTGCATTCTTTCTTCAGTCACTTAAACATAGGGGATATTATGCTCGGGTCAGAGGAGGGGCTGGGATAGTGTAGTCAGATACTTGGGTTTCGGGGAGAGGGTTTTGGGCTTCCTTCGGGAGACGGTACTTTTCCTTATAGAGCTGAGTGCGCAATTTGCAGACTTGAGACCCTGGGACTCCTGTCCCATATCGGTGTTATGCGTAGGCTGGCATACCCGATTTGGCAGACATTGAGAACCCTACCCCTTATCGGTGCTATGCGTAGGCTGGCATACCCGATTTAGCAGACCCTGGGACTCCTGTCCCATATCGGTGTTATGCGTAGGCTGGCATACCCGATTTGGCAGACATTGAGAACCCTACCCCTTATCGGTGCTATGCGTAGGCTGGCATACCCGATTTGGCAGACATTGAGACTCCTATCCCACACCGGTGTTATGCGTAGGCTGGCATACCCGATGTGGCAGGCTTCGATTTTCTGATGCATACATTTAGCTATCTTTAGCTGGGCAGGTAGAGGCATTGTAGTGGTAG
This sequence comes from Tillandsia leiboldiana, assembly GCA_029204045.2. Classification (NCBI taxonomy): domain Eukaryota; kingdom Viridiplantae; phylum Streptophyta; class Magnoliopsida; order Poales; family Bromeliaceae; genus Tillandsia; species Tillandsia leiboldiana. The sequence goes on along the minus strand of CM055062.1, from coordinate 46,670,714 downwards.
ATTTCCCTTTTGGTAGCGGTTTCATTTCTTACCAATCTTCTTTATTCTTTAGCCTCTGGTAGACCTAGTGGGTGTGTCAGAGTTTGAGGATTTACCCACTAGGGGAGGCTACTGGTTTACTAGTAGTTCTCACCCCCATTCTTCTTTCCTCTTTTGCTTCTTCCTTGTTTTGCAGTGCCTTCTGCGGGTGCTGCTGGGCTTTCAGCGGCGGGTCGAGGAGAGAGGACGGCTGAGTAGATAGATCTCGAGGCAGGATGAGCGTGTTAGCTGGACTGTTGGTGTACCCAGGTTTTCCTCAGACGGTTGTACTCTTTCATTTGGGACTGGCTTTTGCCAGCAGGTTGTTTTTATTTTGGTGAGCTGGGAGAGACAGATGTATCATTTATACAAATGTATTGTATTTTATTTCCAGCTTCAGTCTGAGATGTATTAGTTTTAGTTCAGCTCTGTTTTTATTGCTCTTTTATTGTTATCTCTTATCTGAGCAGGCTTGGCGCTTCGTGTACGCGGGAAATACCGTGTGCACGGCGGATCTGTAGACGGGCCCGGGTTCTGGTTTACACCCGGGGCGTGACAACATGTATTAACGATATCTTGCAATCGTGTGTAATAATCTGTGAAAGATTCATTTTCTGCCATAAAAATAGAGTCAAATTTGCTCATAAGCATTTGCAGTTTTTGAATCTTCACAAGGCTTGTTCCCTCATGTGTAACTTGTAGAACATCCCAGATTTCTTTCGCAGTCTCACATGCCGAGACGCGAGAGAATTCAGTTTGCGACAAAGCATTAAATAAAGAGTTAATTCCTTTGCCGTTGTAAGAAGATGTATCAATTTCTTCCTTGGTCCATTTCGACCTAGGTTTGATGGTGCGAACATCAGCAATAATTTCAGTAGGATTTGTCCATCCAAACTCGATTGATTGCCAAACCCGTTCATCGATGGAAATTAAAAACGCTCTCATGCGTACTTTCCAATATGCATAGTTTGTTCCATCGAATAACGGTGGTCTATTGATGTTTCCACCTTCAACCATTGTTTACAACCCTATTCCCGCTCTGATACCACTTGTGGGTTATGTTAAATATGGATCTGAATAGGAAAAAAATCACCTAGAGGGGGGTGAATAGGTGTAAATAATAAACACTCCAAAATCTTTGCGTAACAAAAATCCAATGCGTAAAAGTAAATAACACGCAGAGATTTTACGTGGAAAACTCCAATCCAGGAGTAAAAAATCACGGGACCGATCACACGGTGAAATCCACTAAGATTAAACACGTACAAAGGTGATATAACGTACTCACACGACTCAACCTTTTACCATACGCTCCTAGTTGATCTTCTCCGCTCGTTCCGCAACGCGCCTCGAATCCACGATTTGCGTCCTACGCCGAATCCACAACGTCCAACCGAATCCACGGTCTCCACCAAGTAGTACGTCTCGAATCCACGAACACACCTCGCTTCGAATCCACGAAACGGTAGCACCTTGAGTCCACAAGGCCACGCGAATCCACGCGCCGATTTTTGGCAAAATCGATGTTTGTTGGTGGTGAAAATCCGCCGAATACTTAGATCAAAGATAGATCGGAAATACTATCTAAGTATTCATTAATTTGATTCTCCAAGAAATCTGAGTTTGGAAACCCTAGAATCAAATTAGTCAATATAGATGAAGAAACATAGAATAGATATAGTTATTTTCTTTCTTCTCTATATGTGGATTTTTCTGAGAATTTTCGGTTATCTCCGTTAATTTTTGTATTCTCAAATCATTTCTTTTTTTAAAAGATGAAACTAGGGTTTATTTATAGGTTAGGAACCTTTGGAAGAAGATAAGAATAAAAAACTACCTTATCTGGAATTTTTCGGGTCGACGGTCCGAACTGGAATAAGTTGGGTCCGGACTGTCGTCATTAAACAGAACTTTTCCAGAAAAATATGTTCGGGGTCCGGACTGAAATGAGGGCAGTCCGGACTGTTCATGTGTCACGCCCCGAGTTCAAAAACCAGCGTATAAATTTTTTTTTTTTTTTTTTAAATCAGAGTTGCAAAAACAGCCAGGGCAATGACAGACCGCCACATATATAGAAGAGTCTCAATCCCCTTTGGAATTGAGCCTTTTCTATATATGCACGGCTAGCTTGGCAACAACATCAGAGTACTAACTACGTACAACTACAAGCAAAAGTTACAATTAACTTTACAATTATTTAAACCTGAATTCTGGATTTTAAAATCATGGTTACTACATCACTCACCACTTTAAGAAGTTTCGTCCCCGAAACTTAAACTTAACTAATCCACTATTACGCCTCTAACAGGTTTACAGTAGTGACAATCAGTCACAAAATATTGACACCTCTCAGATTACTCATTTAGACCCAATCTGAATATTCCCCTTTACAGGGCAGAGTATTTCTCGGTTCTTTCGGAAGTACGTTGTCGGCCGCCCAACGTGCTTTCCAAAAGAAAAGCGAAATACCATAGATCTGTCGCCAACAACTAGTTGGGGACATCACTCACAACTGAAGGTACATCACATACCTTCCTTTACAGTCTCTTTGCCGATGATATAACCTCTAAGTTCCCAACTTACTGTACCAAAACCCAGCGCTCTCACGTGACCACAAGTCATCCTAGGGTTCGTTCCTAGCCAAACCTAGACATCGTATTCCTATTGCTCTGATACCATCTAATCTGTCACGCCCCGAGTTCAAAAACCAGCGTATAAATTTTTTTTTTTTTTTTTTAAATCAGAGTTGCAAAAACAGCCAGGGCAATGACAGACCGCCACATATATAGAAGAGTCTCAATCCTCTTTGGAATTGAGCCTTTTCTATATATGCACGGCTAGCTTGGCAACAACATCAGAGTACTAACTACGTACAACTACAAGCAAAAGTTACAATTAACTTTACAATTATTTACATCTGAATTACAACTCTTTTTACCAAATTACAAATAATACATGAACTTTCGGCTGTCCAGGGTCAACATCTAACACGGAATCTCACCAACACGTCCCGACATCCCAGCACCCGCTCGGCCTGAAAAACAGTCACCCGAGGGTGTGAGACACACCGGAGTGTATCCCAGTGGGCACGACGAGTCGAGAAATAGCAGATCGTACCTACTGGTATACAATGCTAGAGGATAGTAATAGATCAGGGGTTAGGGTAAAGCCGATATATAACTGGTGCTGTAAAGAAAGCAAAACTTATAATCTGGGTACGAGCATAGGAGATAATTTTAGCAGAATTTAAAACAGGACAAACATGTATCAGGATAATCAACGCATCAAGGAGTTAGGACAATCAGCAAGATAACAATGAAACTATAATCAGAGGCATCACATAGAATCATATAAAGGTAGATAACTAGAAGCCAGATCAAAGAATCAAAGAATCATGTTAAAGCAACTTAACAACACATGCATCAAATAGATAAAAACACAAAGACCCAATCACAAGCTACCATATTGGCCTTCACAAGACCTCAGGCAAGGCTGCCCACTTGGCACAACCTGGTTGACATTCCCCAAACTAGGGTTTGCCTCAGCTAACCACTTTACCGGTAAAGTACACCGCTACGGGGGATCAGTCCGCTGGTGTACGTGAAGAACAACGGTGCGGGCGAATCATGTGCAAATGCTCAAACTGGCGGTCCACTGACCGGGTAATCGGCAACAAGCCGGGAAATCCCCACTGGGATGCAATAACCAAATCAACTGAATCTCAACTCATATGCAAGACCAAGGCAAATCTCAACTCAGCATAAGCTCAACCGAAAAACTCAACTCAATCATGCATACCAACCAAATAATACAAAACTTAAACACATATTTTTAAGAAAACTGTTTTGAAAAGTCCACACCCCGAAGAGCATTACCCTCGTCCTATCAAACAAGAACAGACTCAGGCGACACTACGAAGCCCGGTAAAAACATCAGTTAAACAAATCTATGTGCTCAGCAGTGTATCATTTGATCGACAGGACAAACAGGCTTACTCATCAACCATGAAAATGTTCCAAGATAAGATATAAATACCAGAGGCACTAAGAATAATCATGTACGGCAGAATAGAACTGATAACAGGCGTAGCTCAACATCTAACAACCAATCAGACAGACTAACCCCTTATGCAACTAAACACATGTTTTTAAGAAAACCTTTGAAAACAATGGGTCCCAAACCTCGTAGAGCGTTGCCCTTGTCCTATCAAACAAGAACAGACTCAGGCTACCCTACAAGGCTTGGTAAAAATATTTATTTTAGAAGATCATGTATTTAGTAGCATAACAGGTGAACAACAAGGAAGCAAGCTCAACTATCAGATGACCAAACAGGCATGGCAATATGTAGAGCAATAATATAACCACTGGAAACAACTAATCAGCAGATATGGTAAAGATCACTAAAGAAGATCATAATCAGGCATAAAGCAGGTATGACGTAGCAAATAACTGAATCAAAGGAAGGCAGGCTCAAGCATTGGTAGATCAATATAATAATCAAGCATAGGAGTGCAACTACGAAATGGCCAATCAGTCAAAGCAACTAACAGTAATATATATTGCAACCAAAGGCAGACAGGCTCAAGATAAACTAGGTTACCAAAAACAGGAGTCCAACCAATACCGTACACCGAGGGCCGAACTGATAAAGCCCGGACCGAAGATAACCCACCTGATATAACGCAGGCGGCCAAACTGAACCAACTGTACGCTCAGCACACCAGATGCTACCGAATAACCCTGAATGAGAATTAAGGTTCAGGAATCAACTTACTAACCAGTAAATGATGTGACTTTTGCATCTAGACCCCTAGGGCTTTTAAATTTTCACTTTTAGTGCCAGTTTGGGCACTGATTTCGCTCGTTCTTTCAACTGGAGATTCATTTTAACGAACCGTCACTTCCGGCAGGTGACATTTATCTTGCTGAACACCGTGCTCACCAATTTGCGGCAGCACGGGACCCGAGGAAAACTTCGGGCCATAAAATATTCTTCCAACCTAGCCAAAATGAATTTTTGTTTCTCCGGATCTTCAAAATCAGTTTTTAACGCGAGCATCGCGTCCAGTGACCCCAAATTAGCCTAGGGCACACTATCGCGGCTTCGCTAACAGCCCGGAACTTAGTTTTGTTCCAACATTACTAAAAAAAGTTGATTTCTCTATATCTTTTAATCCGATCGTCAACCAGACGAACTTTGTATATAAAAGTGTCTCTGGACAGTGCCAACACCCTAGGGCTCACCCTAGTTTCAGTCCAAAATCGACGGATCAACCAGATCCGAGTTCCGTACTCTCTAACAGTTCGACAAAGCCCCACAGCACATCCACACAGATCCCATTTGATCTGAAGTGAGCACTGAGCTCAGGGGATGTTTCTGAACAATTTTCATATTAAATGTTTTGTCCAATTCCATTTCAAAATTCATTGTGGCATTCTAACAAACACTAGGTGTGCACAATACCTATACACTTACACAAGCAAAGTTTAAACTTGATTCTCTGCACACAGGGCACCAGAGGCAATATATTCTGGATCAAGTTGTTTTACTAAGTTCAAGGAGCATTCCCCCTCAACCTGGAGCAGCCTGGAAGCCCTTGGTTGAGCTTGGCTCGAGGAAGAAGATGAGCCCTGTGCATGGAAAATCGTGACCACCCATCCAGAAGCTCTGGGACCAAACCACTTGCACCAACAGGTGCTTCTCATCTCACTGAAGTTTTCCTTACCTGAGCCCGGCGACAGAGCACGGCGGCGGCGCGGCTGGAGCAAAGCTCCATTTCAAGCTTTCTTCAACAATGGCAACTTTGCTATTGTCCGCTTTAAGGTGCAAAGAATAGCACCACAAGCTTTCTAGCAAGCTTTTGAGAAGCTCTGGCCATGTCCCTATCGTCGGAGATCGCCGGACGGCCGGCCGCCATTAACGCCTCAAACTCGGGTCAACCATGGCACCCGAGCTTTCGGTGTGCATGGTCGCCATGCAAGGGCATGGTTGGAATCCTCCAAGTCCCAGAAACACTTATGGGTAGGGGGACGGCGTCAGGGAAGCCCGCCGGCACCGGAAAAGAAGGTTCGGCCGAAGGGGTCATCTTCCCCAAACTAGGGCACTTCCGCACCACCTCCACACAGCACCAAAACACTCCAAATTTGGAGGGAAACAAGAACAGGTCAAGAGGAAGAAGACCATCACTTTACTTTTCATTAAAAATCGCCGTAAGCAAAGAAAGCTCGGGGCGGAGCACCGGCGGTGCAACTTGGCCGCCGGCCAACCGGAGCTTTTCCCATTTCATGGGTGGTCTGGAAATAATCCTTAGGCTATAGGGAAGATACTTCCAAAGGTATTGGGTCCGAAAACCGTTGGATCAATAGGACTCACCTCGCCGGAGTTGGAGAAGATGAGGAAGAAGCCGGTTCTCTCCACGGCCACGCGCAGCCTCCAGCAAGCTCGGGTTTGCTCACCTGGAAGCAGAAGAACTCCCAGAAGTCCAGGAACCCTAGTTGGGGCAACTTCTCTCCAATCCTCACCCTTCTCTCTCACTCGGATTTTTTCTCAATGGGGTGATCTCTCTCGGCCACCCCAGCATCCGAGGCTTAAGAGGAGTTACTCTTGGGAGTTAGAAAAATCCCAAGAGCCCCTCTTGTAACCCCCCCCCCCCCCCCCCCCCCCCCGAGGAAGCCCAAATTCTATGCAAAATGCATAGAATTTGCATTTTGCAAAAGATCCCTATACAAGCTAACCTAGACTCCATGGTCCCTCCTGTAGATGCATTTTGCACCCAACACCTCATAGTATTAATCCCACTAATTTAGCTACATAAAATATTAAGGTTTCTTCAAAAATACCCACTTTTTCGGCACCTTTCACGCAATTCGAGACAATCCGGTCACCGTTTTGCGAAGCGGACTTCGCCACGACATCCGGCTCGTCGAGACCTGTCAGGTAGCGTGTTTGTTTGGTTTGTTCGACGCCCGGATTAAAAGTCGTTCCATAAAGTTCGACTCAATATAGCGCGTGGCACGCACTTCGATGCACCCGGGTAGCCAAACGCGAAATCCGTCAGTGCCATTGCGCTCAGAACGTCGAAAATAGCTAGGATCCATTACTCATACCTCTAGGTTAAAACTCTAGATAGTGGTTCGGCCATTAGTGAAAGCGAGGGATTAAAAACCGAGGGTTACTATTCACTTTAAGTCGCGGGGCCCGCTTTTTGATTTCTGATTTCTGGAAGATCCGACCGTCGGATCGAAAACATATGAATATAAAACTTCTATGTTTCGACGAGACGATCGCAATGGTGACCTCGGATTTTCCAGATCAGACCCCGATCAAAAGTCGATATTTTAGGGCCACCGTTGCACTACTATCTACCAATTTTTGCTATTTAAATAATTCTGGAAATTATTTAAACCTGAATTCTGGATTTTAAAATCATGGTTACTACATCATGCGATTTCTGCAGAATCCATGTTCGGGGTCCGGACTGAAACAGGGGAGGTCCGGACTGAAATTCCGCATGAACTAAATTATGTTCGGGGTCCGGACTGGAATGCCCTGATCCGGATCCTGAACATATTACATGTCCAGTTTTTTATTTTTATGCAATTAAAAATTCATCCAAGTGTTTCTACACTATAAGAAAGTATTCGGATCACCAAAATTATTTAGTTAAACATACCTGATCCTTTTGAATTCTTTCCACTTGAGATTGATGTATGTGATCCATGATTCTTCAACTTCAATCTTCAAGACTTAACCACTTCACGAAATACGCCAAAATAAAATCCTTAACACGTCCAGGTTCATCCCCTTATTATCGCACCGAAGCGTGATTTTCAGCGCTTTTCAATGCTGTATGCCGCTTGCCGCTTCGGAGTCCATTGCGAGATTTGCGCTCGGAATGTCACGCCCTGGGGTCAAAACTGCGACCCGTGCTCGCCATCAGATCCGCCGCCCATACGGGAAGCCCCGTATAGACGTAGCGACTAACCTGCAAAAGATCATCTATGCTATACAGATATCAGAGCTGAAAAGTAAAAGCTGAAATAAAATAAATACAACTCCACAAATGTACAACCCAAGTCCTCACCAAAATACATAAGTCTCCCAACTATAAAAGATGTAGTACAAGTGAACCTCACTACAAAGGTCTCTCAAAATGTAACTCTCAAAATAGTAAGGGGGTACATCTACTCTCTGGACGACGACTGGTAGGGATCTATCTCGCGACTCCCTTACCTCGATCAGCCGGATCAGCAACAGGAGCAGCAGGAACAGGAGTAGAAGTCCCTGGGGAAAAGACACCACGGCGGGTGTGAGAACTACATCCCACAGTAGTTCTCAGTGGGTACCGCTAACAAGCCCGACGGTCTGCCCACTAAGTCTACTAGAGGCATAAAGTACAATGCAGTGCTGGAAAGAAAAGCTGGAAAAATGAACTCTACAGCTACTATGCCTCTATTTAAATGCTCAAGGAGTGGAACAGAAAGAAACATGGTGCATCTACTATCCCTCAAATCAGATCACCCAATGTACACTGACTGCCAAATAGGGTCCAGTCAAACCTGCGCCTACCTACTGCCGTTACATCCGAAAAGGGACCGGACTTACGTAGGGCGTCCGTGACTGCCAAAACTGGCCCAGCCAGAGGGACTGCGTCGACAAGTCGCGATAGCAAATATCAAGCCCAGCTCCGGAGTGGCACTCGAGGGGCGCAACCCCACCGAGGAAAGTATCCGCGCATCTCTGTCGAGCTCAAATGTGGCTCATGCAGGCTATAATCCAAATCCTCGATCGACAAGATCGACAGTAACCAATGAAACACTCTCTCACTCACATGCTGGAAAACTACACAGCCGAGATCCACTGTCACTAAGACGGCTCCCAAGAGAAACACTGATCTATAAACTGCCATCAGACTCCACTCGGTCCCCAGACACGAGTGTAAAAATGCATCCCACAACAACCCGACCTCTCAGCCCACTACCCGGGCGAGGAAACTCTAAGTCCAGGATGAAACAGTAGAAAACAGTGTGGGAATGTCTAAAGCAATAATAACCTAGCCCAAGTTGGAGTTTTCTACTAGTTTGGTTGAACATGCAGCATGTGACGGGGGTGCTAGGTCAAGTCCCAAGATAACAATAAATTAACAGGTTGTAGGAAACAATAATTCACATGATCATCCGAATACATCAGGAACATCAATTTCTACATTCTAGCATGCTATCAATATACTATCACAATCATGCAAGAACCTACAACAATAGAATTAGAGATCAGTCCGTAGATCTTGAAGACGAGGCCACCCACCTGAAGAGCTGAACTGTCCAAAGTCCCACAGCTGAAAATACTAGGAATAAATATCTCCAAGATCCTCTAGTCCCAACGGGTTCAGAAATACCCGCAAACCCTCATGGGTACAACAAAAGGTCCACAGTTACACTTTATTCCAAAAAATCATCCAAGTATACACAACCTGCAGAACAGTCCCAAAGATGCAAAATATTCACCTGCATAAAGGGCTCCGAAAAATTTGATAAAAATACGTCTGCGATCCTTGCGTCGAGACCTTCGAAACAAGTACCTGCACGCCCCAATCCGAGCCCCGTAGGCCGAGTTACAAATTCCACAACACAGGGAGCGCAAAACCTCACAACAACACAACTGTAATCCCATGCACAGATAAAGGGAGAAAGTATACCTCCGGGCAAGCTCAGAAAAATCCCAGAAAAATACGGTGATACTTCTCGCGACGCGTAGATGCAAAAAGAGTATAGGCTCACCTCAAACCGATGCTCGAGCGCGGAGAAAACCCCGATGCAACCTGCTGTCCCCGAAATCCTCACAGAAAAACATGGGTCCCAGTCAGCTCAGAAAAACTCTAAGAAAAACCCGAAACGATGGGAAGCTAAAAATACCAAGATCGTAGCCCTACCTGTCGAGGATCTAACTGCGCAAGAATCGCTCGAAAAGGTGGTCGGAGTAGGCCGGGGGAGCTTGCGCACTGAAACGCGACGGGAAGAAACACCGGCGAAGGAACGCCGCGATGCGCCAAATAAAAAGAAATCTCGAAAAGCGCGCCACGTAAAATCCCAGAAATCCACAGATTGATGCAACACGGCACGGGGATCAACTTTGCTGAAGGTCTTGAGTCGAAAGGAAGCTCGAAAATGCCAAAAACCTGCAATTGAAGACGGCTCGGGCTTTAAATAGGCCACTGAAAACAATTCAAAGAATTCCACCTGTGTCCCCGGATTCGGGAGCTTGGACAAGTTCCGGGCGCTCGAATCCGGCGGTACAGTATACCGCAGGGGAGCGCCCGAATCTCCCCTGGGCTGACACGTGTCCCGCACAGCAAACAGCTGTGCGGGGCGCGTCGGGAGTGGCCACGTGGCACGCCCGGGACCCGACACGTGTCCCGCACAGCAAACAGCTGTGCGGGGCGCGTCCGGTGCCGCCACGTGGGCCCTCCCCGGTCAAACGGGTAGGTGGCGCCCGCGAATAGCGGGGCGCCACCTGTCCCAGCCCTGTCGCGGTCACACGTGCGGGCAGGCGCCGCCTGGCCTCCTGCCACGCACGCGCCCCGAGGCGCTCGCCCGCGCCGCGTGCGCCGCGCCTCGTGAGCCCGCGAATAGCGCACCGACACGTCTCCCCTGCACCCGGTCCACGCACCCAACTTTGGATTCCGTGGACCGCGCCGCGTGCACCGACCAACCGGGGACTGCCACGTGTCCCCGCCCTGGTCCATGCACCGCCGCGCCAACTCTGTAGACCGCGCACCATGAGCCCGGCAATCAGGCGGCGCCACGTGTCCCTGCGCCGGGTCTGTGCACCCAGCCGCTGTTACGGCTTTTTGTGTTGGCATATTTCGTGAGTTGAGTCGGAGTCTTGAAGTGATCAAATTGTCAATCAGTAATTGAAGACTCAGAGTAGATTCAACAAGAGCACAAGTTGACACTCAGTGTGTTGAGTTTTGAAGATTGAAGTTGAATAATTGTGGATTATATACATCAATCTCAAGGAAAATGGATTCGGAATGATCAGGTATGTTTAACTAAATAATTTTGGTGATCCGAATACATTTGTGTAGTTTAGAAACACTTGGATAAGTTTTCATTGCTAAAAATCAAAAAACTGTTTTTTCAGGAAATCCAGTCCGGAACAGAAAATTCTGTTCAAGACCTCGAACCTTGTTTTTTCGGGAATTCTCTGAAAAACAACGACAGTCCGGAACGAGCCAATCCAGTCCGGACCGTCGTGCGGGAAAAATTCTGTTAAGTCAGTTTTTGATGCTTATATCTTTCCAAAGGTTTCTAACCTATAAATAGACACTTAGGGTTTCTCAAGAACAACTGATAAATTTCAGAAACACTCGAGAGCAACCCTAGAGGCTAGGTTTTTATCGTTCTTCTCTTTAGCCTATTTTAGGTCAATTCGACGGTTCTTCCAAGATTTATCTTTTGTGGAATTGATCTAGTCTTTGCTTAGAGATTCCTTCTACGGTTCCTCAATGATAATCTAAGCAAAGGATCACCATCGAAGCCAATATTCTTACCGGCTGAGTTTGCGTCGTGGATTCGATGTAGCATCGTGGATTCGGTGTGCTGAAGGCGTTTCGTGGATTCAAAACGTGTGCTCGTGGATTCGAGTGGCGTTCGTGGATTCGAACGTGTGCAGTGGACGTGCAATCGGTGGAGCGCAAGGTCCGAAGAACTTGAAGGAGGGGTTGAGTCCGTGGAGTCGGTAATCACCTTGTTATTCTTCCTTTTCTTATTGGATTGTTATTGCGTGTTGGTGTCACGCCCCGGAGGTTCTAAAAGAGCGGAAACCGTATCCATTTTTTTTTTCTTAAATGAACCTCGCCTCCGGTGCGCATCAGACCCGCCAAATATACAAATTCACCCCCCAAACGGGCGGAGCCTCCTTTGTGTATGCACGGCGTTCCGAACACGACAAACACTTTAACCATGCAAACAATGAGCGACAATGAGGAGAGACTATACTTAACCATATAGTCATATTTATCATATTGAAACTACACCATACACCCATTGGTTTGAAAGTCGGTGTCCACTCGACACCGAATTTTCCAAAACATTTTCGCAAACTCTTTTAAGCGGCCACATTACTTGGAAGGATAAATCCACAGTTTTGAAATCAGTGCCTACACGACACCTGGTTTGAAAATGCTTTTGAAACCATGTTTGCACTTTAAAACTAGCCGCAATTACACATCTTACATTCGCAGATAAGAGAATATAATTCTACACGGAATCCTCATTTCAACATCCACAAGAAACCATGCACAAGTAAACACAGCTAGACTAACCAATACACAATAAAGGATAACCGTAACTGTAAAGTTTAATAGCCTCAAGGGCTAGGGTCCTCTAACCGTTGCCTCACCGTCGTCCCGGTTCCCACCCCTGCTCGGACCTGTCACAGTGTGGGTAGTCAGTGACTGATAAAGTAGATGTAAACAGTAAATGCAATAACTGAAAAGACAAACCGATACACCGGAGCATTTACTTCCCCCTCATGTACCGCTAAATCCCTGTCACAAAACAAGCTGGGCACCAACCCCAGAATACCGAAACAAGCTGGGCTCCAACCCCAGAATACCGAAACAAGCTGGGCTCCAACCCCAGAATACCGAAACAAGCTAGGCTCCAACCCCAGAATACCGTACTCAATTTCTTGGTGCCTCCAACCCCTCCACTGCCCAAGTAGCAGTCGCCTCTCCTTGAGGGGTCCCCACTAACCTCTCCTTGTGGGGTACACGGGTAAAACAACGTTACCATCTTTCCGGAAAAATACACCCTGTGCAGTGGCCAAACTGCCGGTGTGCGTGTAAGCAATATGAGTGTAAAACAATGTTGCGACCTCAGCCGCTCTAATCAGATTAATAAAACAATCCTGCGACCGCATCCGCCTCAATGAGAATAGAATATGGGATTTACATGCAATGGGGTTAGTCACTTTTACCAAAACCATCTACTTTATCAAACGAATTACTCGGGAACGACCCTGCACCAAAATTAATCAAAAGTACCCACCTGAATGAAGATAAACGACCGCGCCCATGTCCCTCCTAGGCGAATCCGAACTTCACGCGGCCTAATAAAATAACAAAAAACACCTTTTAACATTTTTACCCTAAATAGGCAAAATAGTGGTCCCGACCACTGTAACAATAGACCGACGAAAACCAAAATCACTGTGCCAAGCGGACCGTGTCGTCCAACAAAAAGACCGTCGAATCAAAAACTGTCCCGAAGAACTACATCGGTGTTAAGAATATCGTCGTGGTCAAAAACACTCAAAAACGGGACGAAACGGGCCTAAAAAGAAGCTACTGGGCTCTTCCGTTGGGGGCTGGTGCACGGCTGAGGCGTGGACCAGGCTCACCGCACAGTAGAGGAGGTGGCGCAGACCCGGCTCACCCAGGAGGCGTGCACCAGGGGAGTTTGGGCCGGGCCGGTGCACGGGGAAGGCGTGCACCGGGCTCACGGCCGCAGGGGGCTGCAGTGCGCACCGGGTGCACGCTGTAGCGTGCACCGCGCTTGAGCGGGCCGGGCCGGCGCACGGATTCGTGCGCCTGGTCTGCGCGTCTGCGCTGCGGGGCGCGCGCCGGGTGCACGCCCGGGCCTGTCGACCGCGGCTGAGGGAAGTCCGTACGGGGTGAATAGTAACTCTCCGTTCGCGGTTTCTTCTCCGTTTTCGCTCCCGTGTGACTCCGGCGACGACCCCGCGAACATGATAACGGTGGCGGCGGCCTCCCGTTTAACAACGGCGGCGGCGGCCTCCCGTTTAACAACGGCGGCGGCGGCCTCCCGTTAACTTCCCCCATGCTCCGACGAAACACCCACAAAAACCCCAAACAAATCCGCGGTAAATCTAACGATCAAACCTCCGATCGAAACATCGATCAGAAACTCGATCAAAAGACCGATTAAAAACCATCGATTAAACCCGGTCAAGAACACGAACAAAACATTGATCAAAACCAAAAACAAAAACCCGTGATCAATGTACCGATTAAAACGATCACCAAAGGACACGGAAAACCTACGATCGGACGGACGGAAGAGAAATAATGATCACTAACCTCGATCTATCGGGATTAAAGAATCGATCTTGTCCCTCGCGGCGTTAGGGATCCGGATGCTCTCCCCGTAGATGATGGCGTCTCGTTCTCCGGTCTTCGGCACGTCAATCGGGGCGATCGGGTCCCTCCGCTTTCTCCTTCTTTCCTTCTTTTCTCCTCCGGTTAGAATTCTCTTTTCTTTTCTCCTCTCCGAACTAGGGTTTTATTTTTTTGTCTTCGATACGCACAAGAGGGAAGGGTTTGAGGAGGCGATCTTTTACGACTAGGTTTTCCTTTCGATATACGGGGAATAAATAAATCTTGTTATTAATTTATTTCTTTTATTTCCCTTTTCGTACGTACGTACCGTCAAAATCCACATCGGATATTTTTGAACCCTAATTAATTAATTCATTAATTAATTAATTCCTCACAGATAATCCTTCGGGATAATTCTTTAAAGATAATTCTTTAAAGATAATACCTTATTTTCCTCGGAAAGCGTGCAAAATCACTTACACGAATTTCGATGCACCCCCTGGCTATTGCGATCCTTTTCACCCCTTTCTGGGGGTTCCGTAAGTCGGAATCCGGATCCGATCGCACCGCCGTTCTCCGTTTTCCGAGCTCTATCGCAGAAAATACCCGCACCTCACGATTATCAACTTAAGTAAACCCGTTATTTTACTTTTCCTTAACTTAACCTTTATTAGCTGGAGGGTAAAACGTTACCAAAAATCGAACCGATGGATCTTCATCCTCGAAACCATCTAAAGGATCATCGGGTTCTAAATCCTCTAACCTCAAAAGCTCTGCAAAACATTCTAAAGAAAAAGATGAATTCGAAGGGGAAATCCAATGTTATAGATGCAAAGGCTACGACCATATTTCAACGGATTGTCCTTCTCCGAAATCATATAAAAAGAAGGCTTTGCAAGCGAAAACTTGGGACGATTCTACTTCTAATGAATCGACCTCAAGTAAAGAGGAAAAAGTCGTTGCCTTTCATGCCTCTCAAATTCCCTCTTCTAATGTTTGCTTATCATCTTTAATCACTGGCTCTATTCCTTTGATTTTGCATGAAACATCAACATCCGGCGGAGAGTCATCAAGTGAGGGGGAGTCGGACGAAGAAGAACTCGTTGAGGCATATCAACAACTTCTTACGGAATCAAAGCAGATGGCCAAGCATATTAAGAAGTTGAGGATGTTGGGTTATGTTAAAATATGGATCTAAATAGGGGAAAAACCACCTAGAGGGGGGGTGAATAGGTGTAAACAATAAACACTCAAAAATCGTTGCGCAATAAAACCCAATGCGGAAATGAAAATATAACACGCAAGATTTTTACGTGGAAAACTCCAAAACCGGAGTAAAAAACCACGGGACCGATAACATGGCGAAATCCACTAGAATTATAACACGTACAAAGGTGATATACCGTACTCACAGACGACTCGACCTTTTTCCATACGCTCGTAGTAGATCTTCTCCGCTCGCTCCGCAACGCTCCTCGAATCCACGATTAGCGTCCAACGCCAAATCCACGGCGTCCAACGTCGAATCCACGACGTCCAACCGAATCCACGGTCTTCACCCAGTAGCACGTCTCGTATCCACGAACGTACCTCGCTCCGAATCCACGAGAGCGGTAGCACCTTGAATCCACAAGGCCACGCGAGTCCACGCGCCGATTTTGGGAAAATCATTGTTTTTGGGTGGTGATGATCCGCCGAATACTTAGATCAAAGATAGATCGGAAATACCATCTAAGTATTCATTAATTTGATTCTACTCAAAATCTGAGTATGAAAACCTAGAATCAAATTAATCAATATAGATGAAGAAACATAGATTTAATCTTGTTATTTTCTTTCTTCTCTATATGTGGATTTTTCTCTTTTTGACCGTATTTTAGATTACCCTAAAAAAAGAATCGTAGGGTTTATTTATAAGATAGAAATCATTGGAAGAGGATAAGAATCAAAAACTGACCTAATCTGGAATTTTTCAGGACGACGGTCCGGACTGGAATCGGCGGTCCGGACTGTCGTGGCTAAACAGACAATTTCCAGAAAAACATACGTTCGGGGTCCGGACTGAAGTACACGATCCGGACTGTTCATACTTTTCAGCAAAACCCATGTTCGGGGTCCGGATCAGAATTGGCTTTGATCCGGACTGGATTTGCGCATGAACAAACAACGTTCGGGGTCCGGACTGCAGTGCCTGATCCGGATCCTGAACATGTCCCATGTCCAGTTTTTTATTTTAATACAATCAAAAATTCATCCAAGTGTTTCTACACTATAAGAAGTATTCAGATCATCAAAATTAATTAGTTAAACGTACCTGATCCTTTTGAATTCTTCTTTCTTGAGATTGAGGTATATGATCCAAACTTCTTTATCTTCAATCTTCAAGACTTAACACTTTCACAAAATACGCCAAAACAAATTCCTTAACAATCTCCCCCTTTTGCGGTTTCGTGACAAAACAGAAAATCCACTTAAGAAAATTCAAAAAGATATTTTTGTTGCTATCACCATACAACAAAAATTTACATTTGAGAACCAATAAATACATGAGATAAACTTCTAAAACAGACTCTAGATTTAGACATCTGTACTCTCTGCAAAAGGGAATCATTCTTGACAAAACAAAATCGTTAGATACTTCAAGAATGTTTTGCAATTCAAAAACCAAACAGAGATAGAGTTTATACTCACTATGACATTTATGAACTCAGATATGTATTAAGATTTCATAATCAGAAATAGACATATCTTCTAAGCAATAAAATCAAATGTCACAGAACTTGTTAATAATCAAACAACTTGTTAGTAATAATACATGCCCAAATAGTTAGTCAAATAGTTAGTCGAAGCATGCATGCAATCACAATACAAAACCAAAAGTTGCTTTGATACTTACCTTTCATAGTTCAAAGTTTTCACAGTTCTCAACCATTGTTCCAATTGTTCTTATATCTCTCCCCCTTTTTGTCACACAATCAAGCCAAAATTACAAAACAAAAGGAGAGTGTTAAAAGTCCAAAAATAAAAGGTAAGAACTAAACTAAAAAAAATGAGAAACCTGCAAAACAAAAATGATTAATAAGAATCAATCATCGGACTCAGAGTCCTCAGAGCTCGTACAACCCATCTTCGAGAACATTTTCTTCATCAACCTTTTCATTGACGTAACCTTCTTCGTCAACGTGATTTGAGCTGCTGTAATGAGTTCAAGCTCATCTGAAATTCTCTTCTGTTCCTTCGTAATCTGTTCTTGTTCAAAGGATAGGCGTTGTTGTTCCTTATAAATGGATGTGACTGATGCTTCATCCTCTGGTGCGGGTGCTGGCCGTGACGGTGATGCGGAAGTGCCGACGCCGGGTTTCGTTCCGCATGGAGGAGTTGGAGTGACATGAGGCAGCTTATGAAGGGACTTAACAATGGTAGACTCATTGATCATGCCTAAACAGTGTTGATAAGTTGTTGAACTAATATCAACCTGAAATTTCTTTAAAATCCTCATTATAATCAATGGAAATGGGATTCTTTCCGTGGGATGAGGATGCTCAACATATCTTGTCATTCTATTCCAAATAATGTATGGAATGTTGATATTTAATCCCATTGCCTCTGACGGATGTCCTAAGAGATACAAGAACAGCATTCGATCCCATCTCAAGACTTTCGTCTGCATGTTTGGAAGGATATTGTAACATGTGATGAAGTTTAGGAACCGGTACTCAAGACGAAGTTCTTTGGATTTGACTGATTTCTCCGTTGATTGAGTTCCCTCCAAACATATTCCCCTTATAACCGTTTGCCACATCGTGTTCGTCAAACTCTTTCCTTTCAAGTAGTTAATTCCTGTCTTGCTAGCTTGCATTCCTAAGACCTCGCCAATCAATTGTGGAGTTATTTTGAATCTCGTGCCTTGGACATTCGTGTAAAACTCCATCGGACCGTTTTCATTTTCTCGAAGGTGCCGTGCATTTGTGTAGAATGTCCTTACGCGATGCAGACAGTATCCAATCATTTCTGGGAATCGGCATACTTAAAGAAGGTTTGCTTGTTCAATCAAAATACCAAACTCCGGGGAGTGGTCTCGTAGAGCCCCAATATTAACATGCCTCTCGCCAATGCATTCACGATTCTCAAACGCCCTTAGATGATCTGCATTAACGAACACTTGTTCCTCACGGGGTGGAGAATCAGGAGCTATTGGTTCATTAATTTCAACCCCTCGTGCTCGTCCAAACCGTCGAGCCAGTCTTTTTCTTTTCATCGAGATAGATGATGATGTCATTGGTGCTTTACCTTTATCCACAGCAGTCTTTTCTTTTAGTGAATCAGGGGTCTTTCGCATCGACTTAATAGGCATTGTTTCATCATCCATCAATTCGTCCCAGTTCACCTCTTCATTTTCAGATTCAGTCTCTGAGTCGTTAACAAGAACAGACTCACCTTTTCTCTGAGTTTTCTTGGCTCTTTTCAATTTGTTTGTTGCTCTCGTGTGAACCATTGCAGTAAGAAGAAAAATTATCCAGGTGATCACCATTTCTGCTAGTGCTTGTGAAAGAGAGTCCTGTGAGAAAGAACTCGAGAACACGAGAAAAAATTATTTATTTTCAAAAATTGGAAAAATTGTGCCCAAACAATCATCATCAGGTAGAGAGACTAGGAATCAAATTAGTTTTGCAAAAGAAATTTAAAAATAGATCAATCCCATGATTTTCAAAAATTCCTATTATATGCCCTAAAGCCGAATTTTCAGAAATCGAAGCCTAAAAATCCGTTAATCAAGAGAAAACCTAGCATATAATCAAAACTAATCCACCCAGAGTTCTTATTTCAAAAGAAATTTGACCAAAAACAAATCTCAAACGAAAAAGTTACAAGATTTCCATCACGTTTGAGCAAAATAGTGAAAACTGTGAAAAACCGAGTTTTTGATCAAGAAAGCTTACTTGGAATCGAAGAACCTGAGTTGAAAAGGCTCCAAATCAGTTGATTTCTAGAGAGAGAAGCTCTGGAGACTTAGGAACAAAAGATTGTAGTAAAAAAAAAATCAAAACCCTTTTGTTCTATATAAAACCCTAGCCGCGGTCCGGATCGGATCGTGAATCCAGTCCGGATCGGCTACCCGCAGGAAATTCCTGCGTTCGGGATCCGGATCGGATTGTCCAGTCCGGATCGGCTCCAAACTTTTTCTTCAGAAAAATTCTGAAAAATTCTAAAAAATCCAGAAAAAGATTGTAAGCACTTATGCAAAATAGATTATGCAACTTTAAATGAAAATCATCATTTAATAATAAAAGAAATAGATTATGCAAAATGTATCAAAAATATCCAAATAATGAAACGAAAATTTATAAAAATTAAATCCCTTAAAGGTGAACAAGTTCAATTACATCTATCATGATCTTATGAGTAATGCCTTTATCAAATCATCAATTTGGTAAAGAAAATGAAATACCAAGATCAATAGATGTTTGAAATCCCAGATAAGATAGATAATATATCTAGTCAATTTATTGTAAGGAGTGGCTCTATGAGCATCTTTCAATAAAATCCCGACCTTATACCAACCTTGGAATTTGACAGGGTCAAGTATTCCAAAAAGCATTTTATCTAATCAACTCGAAAAACCATGCTTGGTATACATGTGGTAGCTGCACACAGTACTCGGACGACCGAGGTGGTAGCTCTTTCCTCCATGTGGTGGTAGTTTTCACACTCCTCATTGGGATGTAACTCTTTCCACATCTTTTGAGCATAACAATTTTCATTAACCCCCCCTCAAATGGCTATCAATTATTTAAAATATAAAGTATTCAACCAAAAATTGATCTCAATTTCATACTCGACTCAATTGTCAAATAAGATAAAAACTAAACCAAGAGATCATTTGAGAGAGAAATTGACTTTGATCAAAACAAAGATGACTTAATTGACATAAATGATCATTGCATCAAATGAATTATTATGATATTCAAAGCATAATAAATTTCTAAATAAATGAAGGGATGCAATTAAAGTCAATAATACTAATGCTCAATTAATGTTCTATGTCTAAGCATAGATAATGAACAAAAACACAAAACAAAACCTAACCTAAGCAATGATTTCAAAAAGGAATTATTTCAAGGAAAGCATTCCAATTGCATTACGTAAATGAATAAATCGTTTTTGATCCAAAGGTTTTGTTAAGATGTCAGCTAATTGATCCTCAGTTGAAATGTAAGAAATTTGAAGAATATTTGATTCAACTAGTTCTCTTAGAAAATGATATCTAAGTTCAATGTGTTTTGTTCTCGAGTGCAACACAGGATTTTTAGAAATATTTATAGCACTTGTGTTGTCACGCCCCGGGTGTAAACCGGAACCCGGGCCCGTCTACAGATCCGCCGTGCACGCGGTATTTCCCGCGTACACGAAGCGCCAAACCTGCTCAGATATAAGAGATGATAATAAAAGAGCAATAAAAACAGAGCTGAACTAAAACTAATACATCTTAGACTAAAACTGGAGATAAAATACAATACATCTGTATAAATGATACATCAGTCTCTCCCAGCTCACCAAAAATAAATACAACATGCTGGCAAAAGCCAGTCCCAAATGTAAAAGTACAACCGTCTGAGAAAACATGGGTACACCAACAGTCCAGCTAACCCGCTCATCCTGCCTCGAGATCTATCTACTCAGCCGTCCTCTCTCCTCGACCCACTGCTGAAAGCCCAGCAGCACCCGCATAAGACACTGCAAAACAAGGGAGAAGAAAAAGAGGAAAGAAGAATGGGGGTGAGAACTACTAGTAAACCAGTAGCCTCCCCTAGTGGGTAAAATCTCAAACTCTGACACACCCACTAGGTCTACCAGAGGCAAAAAGAAAGAAGTGTGGTAAGCTATGATGACTGCTGAAGAAAGGAAACTACCACTACTATGCCTCTAAAGTGCAGTCCTAGACTGGAATAACCGTATGCAACAGTAACCAACCGTTCCAGATGAACCCAATCTGTACCGCCCTCATCATCGGGCAAGTAAGCCGCGCCGATGTGAAAGCAAAACTCCTGCTGCCGCCCTCATCATTGGGCAAATAAGCCGCGCCGATGTGATAGCAAAACTGTCAATAACTGCCTGGCCCCGGCCTCCGGAGGGGATCTCGAGGGAAGCGACCCATGTTGGGTCGAATATAACACGGATCTAAATAGGGGAAGAAACACCTAGAGGGGGGTGAATAGGTGTAAACGTATAAACACTCCAAAAATCGTTGCGATAAAACCCAATGCGGAAAATAAAATAACACGCAAGATTTTTACGTGGAAAACTCCATCACCGGAGTAAAAAACCACGGGACCGATAACACGGCAGAAATCCACTAGAATTAAAACACGTACAAGGTGATTTACCGTACACACTTACGACTCAACCTTTTCCATACGCTCCTAGAGGATCTTCTCCGCTCGCTCCGACGCTTCTCGAATCCACGATCTGCGCCCAACGCCGAATCCACGGCGTCCAACGTCGAATCCACGACGTCCGACCGAATCCACGGTCTTCACCCAAAAGCACCGTTCGAATCCACGAACGTGCCTCGCTCCGAATCCACGAGAGCGATTGAACCTTGAATCCACAAGGACACGCGAATCCACGCGCCGATTTTTGGGGAAAATCGTTGTTTTTTGGGTGGTGATGATCCGCCGAATACTTAGATCAAAGATAGATCGGAAATACCATCTAAGTATTCATTAGTTTGATTCAACTCAAGATGTGAGTATGAAAATCTAGAATCAAACTAATCAATATAGATGAAGAAACATAGAGTATTCTCTAATGATTTCCTTTCTTCTCTATATGTGGATCTATAGCCGTATATGATGATACAAGAAAATGACGGCTATGTGGATTCACCCTAGAAAAGGAGTCATAGGGTGTATTTATAGGTTAGAAACCCTAGGAAGGAGATAAGAATCAAAAACAAACCATTTCTGGATTTTTACGGACGGCGATCCGGATCGTGATAACTAGGATCCGGATCGTCATAACGAAACAGCCAATTCCAGAAAAACGAAGGTTCGGGATCCGGATCATGTGACTACAATCCGGATCGTTCATACAGTTTACCAAACATCAACGTTCGGGATCCGGATTGCGAAGCAAGATCCGGATCGTTCAAGGTAGATGGTAAACTCAACGTTCGGGATCCGGATCAAGAGACTACGATCCGGATTGTGACGATGTATGAACGAACCACCTTCGGGATCCGGATCGAACAACCTGATCCGGATCCTGAACATGTCCCAAGTCCAGTTTTTGATTTTTATGCAATGAAAGATTCTTCCAAGTGTTTCTACACTACAAGAAGTATTCGGATCACACAAATTCTTTAGTTAAACATACCTGATCCTTTTGAATTCTTCTTTCTTGAGATTGAGTTAAATGATCCAACTTTCTTCACCTTCAATCTTCAAGACTTGAGACTTTCACGAAACTACGCCAACTCAAATTCCGTAACAATCTCCCCCTTTGGCGGTTTCGTGACAAAACATAGATCCACTAAAGAAAATTCAAAAAGATATTTTTGTTGCTATCACCATACAACAAAAATTTACAATGGAGATCCAAAATACAATACATGAGTTAAACTCCTAAAACAGACTCTAGACTTAGACATCTGTACTCTCTGCAAAAAGAAATCATTCTTGACAAAAGAAATCGTTAGATACCTCAAGAATTTTGTATCATTCAAAAAAAACAAATAGAGATGAAGTTTAAACTCATTTATACTTACCATGACATTTATATTCAGATATGTAAACTGATCATAGTTAAATAAACACCAACATATCCTTTTTGCACGTAAAAACCAAATGTCATGAACATGTTTGTGACAAACTAATATATATATATAGATATGTAATTGATCAGAGTTAAGAACCAACATATCTTCTATGCAATCAAAAACCAAGTGTCACAAACTTGTTAGTGAACATCAACTTGTTAGTTATATTACATGCCCAAATAGTTAGCAAATAGTTAGTCGAGGCATGCATTCATACAGACGAAAAACCTCAAGTTGAGATCATACTTACCTTGATATTTCATCATTCATACCACCATTCATTGTTCATTGTTCAAATCATTGTTCTAAACTCTCTCCCCCTTTTTGTCACAAAACAAAGCCAAAATCACAAAAATTAAGGAGAGGTAAATAGAACAAAATAAAGAAATTCCTGAGAACTAAATAAGAACAAAAACTTAAAAACCTGCAAAAGAAGGATTAGAGAAAAGAAGAAAAACTTTATGCAGAGTCGTCGGAGCTGATACACCCAAGCTTCTGAAACATTTTCTTGATCCGTTTGTTTATAGAAGCTTGTTCCTTCTTAACTTCTTTGATAACCTCTTTCATTTCAGCGACATCAGTAGCCATGCGCTCTTGCTCGTTTGAGAGTCGCTGTTGTTCCTTATAGATTGAACTCACTGACGCATCATCATCAGAAGTAGATGGAGGTGCTTGCTGTGATGGTGGAACAGGAGGAGTTTCTGCCGGTGCAGAGGTTGTCGCTCGTTGTTGTTGTGCTCGTTGCCGGTGCGGAGGTATTATGGGTTCATCTGGCTTCGTCGAGAGAGACTTCACAATTGTCGTCTCATTAATGGTGCCCAAACTGTATAGGTATGAGCTCGCGCTTGTATCAACTTTAAACTTTCTAAGGATGCGCATGATAATCATTGGATAGGGTAGTCTCTCTGAGGGGTGAGAGTGTTCCACATATCGCGCCATCCTTGACCAAATGAGATAAGGAATATTCAAGTTTGCTCCCATCAATGCGGCCGGGGTTTCCAAGAAGATAAAGGTATAACATTCTGTCCCATCGAAGAACTTTCGTATTCATGTTGGGAAGAATGTTGTAGCAGACAATGAAGTTTATATACCGATACTCTGGTCGTAGTTCTTTAGAGTAAACAGAATTTCCGGTCGACCGAGTATTTGGAAGACAAATTCCATTAACTACAACTCTCCAGGAGTTGTCGTTGAAGCTTTGAGTTTTTAGGTAATGGAGTCCATCAGCTCTGGCTGCCATACCTAGCACAACTCCAATCAGCTGGGGTGTGACTTTGATTTTGATATTTTAACCAAAGTGTAAAATTCTCGACGTCCATCCTCGTGATCAATCAGACTTGCAGCGTTCTGATAAAAAATTCGAACTGAGTGTGGACAGTACCCCGTAGTCTCAGGGAAGTTGCAAATTTGAGCAAGACCAACTTGGTCAAACAAAGTTCCAAAGCTGCAGATCGTTCCTTCATTGGTTTGACATTGACATGTCTCTCGCCAATGCATTCCCTCTTCTCAAAATCCTTGATTCTGTCGGAGCTGATGAAGTCTTGTGGAGGAGGCTGCCTAGCAACTGGTTCCTCAATGGTAATGCCCTGAGCACTGCCTCTTTTTCTTGCACCAGTTTTTCTTTTTGTTCCAACTGGACTTGGTTCCATTGGTGCTTTCCCTTTTTCAGCTGCAGTAGGTTTTGAAGCTTCAGCAGTTGCTTTCCCTTTGGAGACAATGGGAGCAGCTTGCTCAATTTCGATGTTATCCCAGTCGATCGACTCTGTCTCTGATTCAGTGTCGGAATCAACCTTAGTCTTCTTTGCTTTCTTAGCCTTCTTAGGCTTGGCAGTATCCTTGACATGTACCATGGCAGCAAGTAGGAAAATAATCCAAGTGATCACCATTTTGAGTGCTAGTGAAAAATGTATCCTGTGAAGACGAACTCAAGAACACATGAAAAATTGTTAATTTTCAAAAATTTGAAAAATTGTACCCAAACAATCATAATCATGTAGAGAAGCCAAGAATCAAATTAGTTTTGCAAAAGGACTTTTAAAAGTAGATCAATTGCATGAATTTCGAAAATCCTTATTATATGCCCTAAAACCGAAATTTTAGAAATCGAAGCCTAAAAAAATCCGTTAATCAGGAGAAAACCTTGCATATAATCAAAACTAATCTACCCAGAGTTCTTATTTCAAAAGAAATTTGATCAAAAAACCATCCACAAACAAAGTTGATCCAAGAAAATCGTGCGTTTGAGGAGGAAAAGAGAAAAACGGTGAAAAACCGAGATTTTGATCAATAAAACTTACTTGGAATTGAAGAACTTTGAGTTTGAAAGCTTCCAAGGAGGATGAAATCTAGAGAGAAGCGCTCTGGAAACTTTTGAACAAAAGATTGGAGTAAAAGAAATCAAAACCCTTTTGTTCTTTATAAAAACCTAGCCGCGATCCGGATCCTCCCGAGCTTGCGATCCGGATCGGCTACCCGCAGTGAGAAAACTGCGTTCGGGATCCGGATCGGCAGGTCCAATTCCGGATCGTCAGCCCGCAGGAGAAAACCTGCGTTCGGGATCCGATCACCTTGCCCGATCCGGATCGGCCCAACTTTTTCTTAATGAAAATTCAGAGAAATTCAGGAAAATCAGAAAAAGACTGTAAGCACAAATGTGTATCAACTTTAAACAAAAATCATCGTTTCATATAACAAGAATTAGATTATGCCAAATCTATCAATAATATCCAAAAATGAAACGAAAATTTACAAAAATTAAATCCCTTAAAGTTGAACACCTTCAATCACATCTAACTTGATCTTATGAGTAATGCCTTTATCAATAATCAATTGGTAAAGAAAATGAAATACAAAGATCAATAGATGTTTGAAATCCCCAAATATAGTAGATAATATTCTAGACAATCTGTTGAAGAGAGTGGCTCTTTGAGCATCTTTCTTTAAAATCCCACCTTATACCAACCTTGAAATTTGACAGAGTCAAGTATTTCAATATGCATTTTACTTAATCAAAATTTGAACAACCATGCTTGGTATACATGTGGTAGCTGCACACAATACTCGGACGACCAAGGTGGTAGCTCTTTCCTCCATGTGGTGGTAGTTTTCACACTCCTCATTGGGATGTAACTCTTTCCACATCTTTTGAGCATTTTACATTATCTTTGACTCCCCCTCAATTGGCTATCAATTATTTAAGATATAAAGTATTCAACCAAAAATTGATCTCGATTTCATACTCGACTAAACAGTCAAATAAGATAATGACTATACCAAGAGATCATTGAGAGAGAAATTGACTTGATCACTTTAGAAGATGATTTAATTAACATAAACGATCATTGCAACAATGAAATATTATGATGGCCAAA
>CM055062.1:46593625-46644285 GCA_029204045.2 Tillandsia leiboldiana | reverse complement strand
CAGCCGAGCGCGATCCGACCCCTCCGCCCGAAACCACCGCACCCACTACGGAACCGCAAGGGACAGGTGGTACGACGACGGAACAGCCCCCAGCCCCAAGGGATGTACCTACTCCGACGACCTCGGGGCCCGTGTTGGGAGCGACAGCGGGGGAGGCAGGAACGACCCCTACTCTTGGGGGGTCCGCCGCTGCAGGAGGGATCACGGAGCAACGAGCGACGCGAGAAAGGGTCAGGACGAATTTGACTAAGTTCAAGAAGCATGACCCTCCCACTTTCGAGGGAGAGACGACCGATCCATGGGTCGTCGAGAAATGGGTGGATACCATGGAAAAACTCTTCGAGGACCTACTGATGGAGGAGCACGAGCGGGTTCCACTAGCCGTCCACTTTCTCGAAGGGAATGCACGCATCTGGTGGAAGACGGTACGCCCGGATCCGTCTACAAACGACCCGCTACCGACATGGTCGGCCTTTAGAGAGGAACTTTTTGGCGCTTTCTTCTCCGATAGCGTCAAGCGGCAATTGGAAGACGACCTGAAGAACATTAGACAAGGGAACCGCTCGGTCATGGAATATCAAAGGGAGTTTGTAAGATTGGTTAACTGCGTCCCGTTTGTTATACGGGATGAACCCCACAAGGCCCGTCTTTTTGTGGACGGGTTACGGAGCTACATCTTCGAGATGGTTCAGGCAGCGGACCTGCGCACGTTCAGGGAGGTGGTGGACAGGGCCACCATTGTGGAGCGGGGATTCGCTATCACCCGAGCTCGACGTGAGGGATCAGAAAATAACCAGGAGAGGAAGCGGACACAGACTTACCCGGGAGGGGGCCCGTCTGGTGGGAGCCGACCCCCAAAGTACCCCAAGACGCAACAAGGAAGCATGAGTGCGCCTACCGGAAAGCCGCGACCAGCGAACAAGCCATGTGTTATTTGCGGAGCATCGCATCCAGTGACGGAATGCCCTAAGAGACAGGATCACTGTTACCGCTGCGGCAAACCGGGGCTTTTCCGATTCAACTGTCCCCTGAACACTGGAGCGGCATCTTCCGCATCTTCCACCCCAACGGCGCAGCCACCAGGACGGGGTAGAGCATCAACGGGAATGCCCCCACACCCTCCGGCGCCAAGAGCAGAAGGAGAATCGCGACCACAACCAGGAGGGAGGCTCTACTCCATGGGCCAGCATGGAGCGACACTGCCAGAGGAGGTGGTCGCAGGTATTACCTCCGTTTCTAATTTTCGAGCTCGAACCCTGTTTGACACCGGGGCGACTCGCTCCTTTATTTCCCGCACTTTTGCACAAACACATCTGCTAGAAAGTAGTCCCCTTGATGTCTTACTGACCGTCCAGACCCCTGGGGGGCCAATCGCGGCGACTGGCCTAGTACCCTCGTGTTCAATAAGATTGGGAAGGTTGTCGTGCCCCTGGGATCTGGTGGTCATACCGCTAAAAGAATACGACGTGGTTTTGGGCATGGACTGGCTTACCGAGTATCAGGCGGTCATCGACTGCGAGAAGCGCCAGGTGCAACTACAGAAGCAGGGATTCCCAGAAAACGTGTACTTGGCATGTAAAAGCACTTCCTTTTTTGCTATCATCTCCGCGTCGCGGGCTAGGAAGTTGATGGAGGGCGGGTGCGTGGCCTATCTAGCCTCGGTAGATTTAGCCACCCGACCCGTTCCCTCGCCTTCCGAAATTCCAGTGGTAAAGGAATTTCCGGATGTATTTCTGACAGAGCTCCTCGGAATGCCACCGGAACGAGAGGTCGACTTCCCTATTGAACTACTTCCCGGCACCAAACCCATCACCAAGGCACCGTACAGGATGGCCTTCGCGGAGTTGAAGGAACTCAAGGCACAGTTGGAGGACCTTTTGGATAAGGGTTTCATCAGACCTAGCGCGTCACCCTGGGGCGCGCCCGTCCTGTTTGTGAGGAAGAAGGACGGAAGTCTCCGGTTGTGCATCGACTACCGGGAGATAAATAAGGTCACCGTTAAGAACAAGTACCCCCTGCCAAGGATCGACGACCTCTTCGACCAACTACAGGGGGCGACGGTGTTTTCAAAGATTGACCTGCAGTCGGGCTATCATCAGGTCCAGGTCAAGGGGGAGGACATCCCCAAAACGGCTTTCCGGACTCGCTACGGCCATTACGAATTTACAGTAATGCCGTTCGGGCTCACAAATGCCCCGGCGGAGTTCATGGACATGATGAACAGGGTATTCAAACCCTTCCTGGACTTATTCGTGGTGGTCTTCATCGACGATATCCTCATCTACTCCCGTACAGACGAGGAACACGAAGAACATCTGCGCACAGTCCTCCAGACCCTACGGGAACAGAAACTCTACGCCAAACTCAAAAAGTGTGAGTTTTGGCTCCGTGAGGTCGGCTTCTTGTGGCACGTAATCTCGGCGGCTGGAGTCGCAGTCGATCCGAAGAAGATAGATTCGGTGACGGACTGGCCCCAACCGACGACGGTGACGGAGATTCGAAGCTTCCTGGGATTAGCCGGGTACTACCGGCGCTTCGTGGAGGGTTTCTCCAAGATAGCCACCCCCTTAAACCGTTTGACTAGAAAGGGGAAAAAGTTCATCTGGACGGACAAGTGTCAGAGGAGCTTCGAGGAGCTCAAGGATAGATTGACGCGAGCCCCGATTCTCGCCCTGCCAGAACCAGGGGAGGATTATGAAGTGTATTGCGATGCGTCGCGAAACGGACTGGGTGGAGTACTCATGCAACGGGGAAAGGTTATAGCCTATGCGTCAAGGCAGCTCAAGGAATACGAGCGGAACTACCCCGTGCACGATTTGGAACTCGCAGCGGTTGTGTTCGTCCTCAAGCTTTGGAGACACTACCTGTATGGGGCACACTCCAATGTGTACTCAGATCATAAAAGTCTTAAGTACCTTTTCACCCAAAAGGAGTTAAATTTACGACAAAGGCGGTGGCTCGAGCTACTGAAGGATTACGATTTAACGATCCACTACCACCCGGGAAAGGCAAACGTGGTGGCCGACGCCCTGAGCGGCAAGGGGCAGGCCGAGGAGGCAGGGGTAAGTGCCATTACCCAGCAAGATAGTCTGATTGCGAAATTTTCGTGATTAAGACTAGAAGTAGTACCGGCGGGTACAGTCGGACAACTTCTGACACTGGTGGTTAGACCTACCTTGCTTGACAGAATTCTCGAGGGGCAGTCGACTGATGACCAACTCCAGCTGGTGCGAAGTAGAGTAACTGCCGACCAAGAAGGTGATTTCACAGTAAACTCCGACGGCACGATACGATTTCGGGGACGAATCTGCGTGCCGGATCTACCGGAACTCAAAGAGGAAATCCTGCGGGAGGCGCATACTGCTCCATATGCAGCGCACCCCGGGGGAACGAAGATGTACAAGGACGTCAAACAGACCTTCTGGTGGCCCAAAATGAAGGGAGACGTGACTCGGTTTGTGGCACACTGCCTGGTGTGCCAACGGGTGAAGGCCGAGCACCAGCGTCCGGCAGGAAAATTGTAACCCTTACCGGTGCCCGAGTGGAAGTGGGACATGATTACCATGGATTTTGTGACCGGGTTCCCGAGATCTTCACAGGGACACGATGCAATATGGGTGATTGTGGACCGTCTGACGAAATCGGCCCACTTTCTGCCCATACACACGACGTGGACGCGGGAACGACTGGCACAAACCTACATCAACGAGATAGTAAGGTTGCATGGGGTGCCGACATCCATCACGTCGGACAGGGACACACGATTTGTGTCAAACTTTTGGCAGAGCCTGTAGCGAGCAATGGGAACCAAGTTGCACTTCAGTACGACTTTTCACCCGCAGACCGATGGACAATCAGAGCGGGTGATACAAATTGTGGAGGACATGCTTTGAGCATGCGTTTTGGACTTGGGCGAAGGGTGGGCACGGTGTTTGCCCCTAGTGGAATTTGCCTATAATAACAGTTACCAGGCCAGCATTCAGATGGCACCATACGAGGCCCTGTACGGGCGCCGCTGTCGGTCTCCAATATGCTGGGACGACTTGGGTGAGCGTAAGTTTCTGGGCCCAGATTTGGTGGAGGAGACCGAAGCAAAGGTGCGATTGATTAGACAAAGGCTACTGACCGCCCAGAGCAGACAGAAAAGCTACGCGGACAACAGACGCAGAGACTTAAAGTTCATGGTGGGTGAGCATGCGTTACTCCGAGTTTCGCCCTCCAAGGGGAACCGACGCTTCGGCATAAAGGGAAAGTTAAGCCCGAGGTACGTAGGACCATTCGAGATCCTAGAACGCGTAGGACCGGTGGCGTACCGATTAGCCCTGCCGCCGAACCTCGAACGAGTCCATAACGTGTTCCATGTCTCAATGCTCCGGAAGTACCTAGTTGATCCCTCTCATGCCTTGGATGCCTCCACCATCGAGTTGCGAGAGGATTTAAGCGTCGAGGAGACGCCGGTGCGGATTTTGGCGAGAGAGGACAAGAAGTTGCGCGAACGAACAATCCCCTATGTAAAGGTCCAGTGGAGCAACCACGAAGAGTGCGAGGCGACTTGGGAACTGGAATCAAAGACGAGAGAACGTTTTCCCGAATTGATTAGTGGGGTTTGTACTTAAGTTTCGGGACGAAACTTTTTATAAAGTGTGAATGGTGTAGTGATCCGGCCCTTAGGGGTATTTTTGACTCACACGTAATTATTTAAGCCTTTAAGTGGAATAAAATTATTCAATTCTTATGAGTTGCCCAGAGTGTGGTGCTGGTATTGTTCTGCGATAGAGCGCGGAAAATGATGGCCGACGGTGCGATCGGATCTGAAATCCGATGTCGGGATCTCCCGGAATGGAATTCTTAGTGATGCGGTGATTAGTCATGCATCGGAATCCGTGCAAAATATCTTGCACCCGTTGGAGATAAGGTGGCTTATCTCGTAGGGGATAATTAATTAATTAATTAATTATCTGATGACGGAAAATAGAATTTTCTTACGTGCGAATTAAAGAGGAAATTAATTAAAGATATAATACGAGCTATATAAGGGATCCCGATTATCGGAAAGAAAAGAAAAGAAAAATAAAACACAAACCGGTGAGGAGAGAAAGAAAGAGAAAAAGGAAAAGACGGAACCCTAGCCGGAAGAAAGGGAAAGGAGAAAGAGAAGGAGCCCGATCTTCCCGGACATCGAACCGAAGGCAAGAACGCGACCGGACAACCTTCCCGTCGATCTTTGGTTAGTAAAATAATTGTTATAAATTATTTGGGATTTTTCCGTCGTCCTTTTTGTTTGAGTTTTTGGGTTTCTCCGTCGTATCTGTCACCGTCGCCGTCATCGTCGTCATGCTAGGGCACAGAACGGACGGCGGAGGCGCGCGGTGCCGCTAGGGCATCGCGCGGAGGAGAATCGCGGACGGCCGATCGCCGCCGCAAGCGGCGATAGGACCGTGCGGGTCGTACACGCGCGGGCGCCGCGCGGCCACCGCGCGAGCGGCACCCGCACGGACCCGCAACCGCGCGGGCGCCGCGCGGCTACCGCGCGGGCGGCACCCACGCGGACCCGCAACCGCGCGGGCACTGCGCGGGCGCCGCGCGGCTGCCGCGCGGGCGGCACCCGCGCGGACCCGCAACCGCGCGGGCGCCGTGCGGGGCACCCACGCGGGTGCCGCGCGGGCAACCCCGTGCGCGGGCGCCGTGCGGGGCCGCACCCGTGCGGGCGCCGCGCGGCCGCCGCACGGGCAGCACCCGCGCGAGGCGCCGCGCCGCGTGGGCGCCGCCCGCAGAGACACGCCGCGCGGTTCCGAACCGCGCGGGGCTCCGGCAGACGGCGACGGCGGCGCGGGATTCCGGTTTTCGTCAACCCGGACGGTGTTGGACTTTTCTGACGAAAAGAGTAAATTGGGTCTTTAGTTTTGGGATGTTAGTACACATTTTTGACTATAGTTATCCTTGCGGACTTTCTTTAGGTCCAGGTGCGCAGCGGGGCTGCGCGAAGGATTCAGGTGTTCCGATTTCTCTTCAACTAGGTGGGTACGGTTGCTATAAGTGCAACAAGTGCAGTAAGTGCATCTATCATCTTTAAAATGCTCTTAATTTGTCTAACAAAGTAGATGGACAGTTTAACCTTTCGCATAATTGTATTTTATCTAACAATTGAAGCGGCTGCGGTCGCGGTGCTCACTACACGCCGATCTCGGCAAATCCGTTTTCGGATGCTGCACGTACACAGGCGGATTGTCCTCCGCATGGGTGTACTTTTCCGGAAAAGTGGTCTTTTTGACCCGTGTGCCTCACAAAGGGGTGGGAGCCGTG
Organism: Tillandsia leiboldiana; assembly: GCA_029204045.2. Lineage (NCBI taxonomy): Eukaryota > Viridiplantae > Streptophyta > Magnoliopsida > Poales > Bromeliaceae > Tillandsia > Tillandsia leiboldiana. The sequence goes on along the minus strand of CM055062.1, from coordinate 46,637,982 downwards.
AGGACCTCTTCGCGCTTGCTGAAAATAGCACACCAGCACCGTAAAGAGGTTAAAAGCATTAAAAAAGTGTTTGCGCATGATGGGAGACTTTAGTCTCTCCGACAGGTACTCTGGGGTTGGTGCCCAACTTAATTGATAAATCTGGGGTTGGTGCCCAGCTTAATTATGTACAGGGTTTTAGCGAAAGGTTCCGGTGTAATCGGTTTGCTCCTTATTCCTTATTGATATTTAGACATCTACTTTGTTTGTCGCTGACTTTATCCACTCCGTGACATGAATTACTAGGTGCGTTAGCCGGGATGGTGGTGAGACAGCGTCGCGAGGACCGTAGTCAAGATACTTGGTTTTTATCTCGTTTTCCTTATACTTTAAATAGTTAATTTGCTTGTGGATCATATTAGTCGTGGACATGTATTAGTTAGCGCTGTGGATGAGGTGTACTTTTATACTTTGATACTTTTAATGATGTTTTCATACGCGGCACGTTTTCATAATAAACCAAATGATTTCGAAAATGTTTTCTCAAAACGAAGTGCCGTGTGGGCACGGGTTTTGCAACCGCTGGTTTAATCCTTTCTAAACGTTGATGCCGCTTTAATAACTCGCTTGAAAAAAAAAATAACAAGGTGTCGAGTGGACACCGGTCTTTTAAAACATTAGTTAAATTACTGTACTCTGTTTGACGAGGTATGTCTATTGTATGGTTGATGGTTGATGTATGATGTTGCAAAGGAAACACATGTTGTAAATGAGATGCCGTGCATATACAAAGGAGACTCTGTCCGTGGGCAGAGAGAATTTGTGTATGTAGCGGTCTGGCACGCACCGGGGATGAGGTTTAAGTTACTTTGTTAAGAAAAAAAAATAATACACGCAATTTTCCGCTTTGATAGACTCAAAAACCCCCGGGGGTGTGACACTATTGCCTTCACCCAAATCAAACAAGAACAGGCTCCGGCGACCCCTCGAAGATTGGAAGGAAAACAGTAGTTTACAGAAAGTTATGTGTGTCTAAGAACAGTCTGGGTTCTAGGTCCTACTATCACTGGTACAGTACTGCCACTAACATAGTGGCGACAAATAAAACAAAGAAACAAGACATTCCGGGACCACCGTTCACCCAAACGGCTCCCGCCACAGATAAAAGACCGACTACATCTACTAGACTCCACTCTGCTCCCAAGCACGAGTGTAACATGCATCCCACACTAAAAGAAATCCCGACCACTCGGCCCACTACCCGGGCGAGGATAGCACTATGTCCAGGAATAGAATACGAAGTGTGGATGTCTAGAGCATAAATAAACCTTGCCCAAGTGAGGGTTTTCTGCTAGTCTGGTTACACATGCAACATATGACGGGGTGCTAGGTCAAGTTCCAACAATAGCAATCAATTTAACTAAAGCAGGATCAGGGAATAATAATTAACAGGATATCAACCATAATAGGAAAGATAACATTTCCCTCTCTAACATGCATCCTAATCCTTCTCACAACATGCATGTTTCCTATATTATAGAATTAACAGGCAGTCCATTGATTTTGGAGGCGAAGCAGCCCACCTGATGTGCTAAACTATCCAAAGTCCAACAGCTGAAAATACCCAGGAACAAATATCTCCAATTTCCTCCAGTTCCAACGGTTTCAGAAATACCCGCAAACCCTCCTGGATACAACAATAAGGTCCAAAGTTACACTTTATTCCCAAAAATATCCAAGAACATACAATCTGCGGTAACAGTCCCAAAGATGCGAAATTTTCACCTGCAAAAATGACTCCGAAACATCCGACAAAAATACTACTGCGATCGTTGCGTCGAACCCTTCGAAACGAGTACCTGCACGTCCCAAACCAAGTTTCGTACATCAAGATAAAAATCCGACAAGGTGACCCTCTCAAAAGAATCCTGTAGAAAAATCTGAGCACTTTGCTCTGGAAAATGGGATTTTTCACCTTCGGGAGAAACTCAAAAAAATCCAGGAAAATTTGAGGACGTTCCTTGCGCTGCGTAGATGCAAAATGACTACAAGCACGCCTCCATCCGATGCCTGAGCACAAAGTTATCGCCGAAAAACTGATGTGCTGTCTAAAACTCCACAGTGGAAAATGGGTCACAAAAAGGCTCGGGAAACTCCAAGAAAAACTTGAAAAGAGGACAAGCTCAAATCACAAGAGTCATAACCCTACCTATCATGAAGCCAATGGCGGAAGAATCGCCGAAAAAGATGGTTGGAGTAGGCCGGGGGAGCTCGTGCACCGAAATGCGACGGAAGAGATCACCGAAGAGAAATCGTCGCACTGTGCCGTAAAATCGAAAACCTCAAAGTGCGTACCACCAAAAATCCCAGAAATCCTCAGGTGGGAGCAGCTTTAGAAGAGGAAGAATCTTGCTGAGGGTTGTACTGTGAGAAACCGAGCAGGGAAAGAGATACAAGCAGTTGTTCTCGGCCTATTTATAAGCTGGGAAAACAATTGGGAAAATAACACCCAAGTCCTAGGTTTCGGGCGCCCGAATCAATTCGGGCGCCAACAGTGCGACGTTCCATTGCCCCGCGGAGCGCACGAATCGATCCGGTTCCGCTATGTCACCCGCCAAACTGCGAACAACCGAATTAGCCACCCAGCTTGCGCCACGTGGCCCTCCCCGGACGACGACACGTGGCGTGCACCGGGTCAACGCGCGCCTGGCGCTCCCATGTGCGCGTTGCCAGCGCCGCCTACGCACCCCACCAGGAACGCATCCCGAGGCTGGCTGCACCTGCTCCGTGGACCAAGATCATGCACTAACCAATCCTATACGGCCACGTGTCCCAAGGTCACCAATAGGAGGACGACACGTGGCACGCCGCCCCCGTGCACAGCGCGCCTGCCCGCGCGCCCGCGTGCCTGCCCGCGCCCGCGCGCTGCCCGCGCACTGCCCGCGCTTGCTCCGCCACCTGCCCGAGCCCGTGCCGCCCGCGCGCTGCCCGCGCTTGCTCCGCCGCCTGCCCTCCGACCGCCGGGACAGCAGAACATGCCTCGAAATCCATGCGCGTCATCCGGGCTCCGAAAAATACAAGTGAATAGTCCATTTTCATCGTTTTCGCGCGCTGAATCCAAATCCGCTGTCCGTTTTGCCAAATTCCAAATCTAAAAATTGCCGAAGGCATCCAGAAAGGTGTTCTTTTGTCCAAACTTTGCGCTGAGTCTAATTTTAATATCCGTTTCGCGCGAAATCACTTCTAAACATCCGACAGGGTCAATCGATTACCCAAGTAATCCATTTAACACCCGGAGTCCATCACTTATGTCCAATGGGTGCACCAACACCACCGACACACCACGTAGGCCTCCGTAAGCTGCCAATCAACCAGTAAACTCATCGCCGGGATCCGGGTCCTCACATCCTCCCCCACTAAAAGAAAGTTTCGTCGTCGAAACTAACACGACTCAAAAGGGAGTCTTAAAGCCAAAGGTAAGTATCCATCAACACAGTCTCCAACTCCCCAGTCGCTACTCACTCTCCACAAAGCGAGTCCAAAAGCTAGAAAAACCTCAGGAACTCCAAAGGCTGGGGACAAGGAAGAACAACCAAATCAACTCTTCCAAAACTACACGAAGTACGCCAACACAACCAACAAGAAAGGTAAAGGCCCCACCAGCAGGAAAGTCGTCAACCCCAACTCTCTATTTTGAAAACAGCTGAAATTAACGAAAAGTTCGAAAATTTTGAAAGACCAGTGCCTTCGCCCCAATCAAACAAGAACAGGTTCGGGCACCGTCTCCATTTCTGGAGTAGCCTTTCGAAGCTTTCATCCAGTTCGTAAATTTCAGCACAAAGGCGAGAAAAAGGAGAGAAGTGTTAAAGTCGTTCCTGCTGTGGCTACAAAAACGGAAGCTACGATCTAACCGTGACCCCTAGGGACACGACCTCTAGTTCTAATCGTCACCTACGCTCAAAGGGTAGCACCTAAACCAAAACCGCTGAAGCCACTGCTGCGGGAAGATACCCCGGCGACCTGTGCAAATGAACTCCTCCAGTCCAGCTCGCAGAGGGGTCACTGTTCTCATTCCACAATCAGTCGTTGCATGCTATCGCTCCAACCGGTCCATCCCGTGTGTTCGATTAGAATCTTGGAGCTGTCACCCAACCGTCACCACTGTCGGTAAAATTCCAAGTCTCAACAGCACTAGACATAATCCAAAGGCTTCCCCAAGTGCACAATACCAATAGGAACCTGTACCTCTAGTGCACGTGGTAACTACTGTATCTCCAAACTAGGCAGGGAAGCAAAAATACTCTAACTCAACCTGTCGTAATGAAAACATGCCTGCGACAATCCGATCCACTGCCGTGGTGCCTTCCAACCGGGCAGCACAGACTCATCCGCTTGATGTGAGTGGTCGTCGCCAAAAGAACCTGAAGTCGCTTCTCAATAAAAAGGGTCTCAAAGAGTCGCTCCATCGCTGTGATCCAGGACTCTGCTTCCCACGACTCCAAGCTCAATCCTGCAAATCAGGGTGGATCAAACTGCCGGGACTGGCTCTATCGATCAATGATGTCCCAAAGCTCATCTACTATCCGCTATCCACCTTGCCTCGGTGTCTCGGCACTACTCGTCGGCACGGAGGGGGCTACTGGCTCAATCGGTGCCACTGGTACAACTAGAGATGCCACTTCATTGAAAGAATGTGCTGGAGGACACTCAGGCGGTGCTACAACTAGCTGTGCTCTCTACTCCGACAGGCGCATCAGACGTTCCATGGCCTCCTCCTGGCGTCGGACAACCTCCGACATCTGTGCCATATAGGCCCGTGACTCCTGGGTCTCGCTCTGCTCTGATAGCTCTGCCTCCCGCTGCTTGAGTTCCTGATCTGATGCGGGATGTGCCCTCTTCACTGCATGACGTCTCTGATACATTCGCTTTGCAAAACTAATTTGATTCTTAGTCTCTCTACACGATAATGATTGTTTGGGTACAATTTTTCAAATTTTTAAAAATTAACAATTTTTCGTGTTCTTGAGTTATTGCTCACATGATTTCTTTTCACAAGTAATAGCAACAACGACGTTTTCATGGATCATCTTTCTGCTAGTTGCAATGGTGCACACACGTAAGACTATAAAAGAAGAACAAGATGAATCAAGTCAAGAGGAGACAAGGAAAGTATGTCAAAATAATTCAGAATCAGATGAAGAAGATTGGGAGGAAATCTGTAAACAAGCACAACAAGCTGTTGATAAAGAAGACAGGTTGTACTTAAAGAGAAAAAAGCTGACGAAATCTTCCTCAACAACCAAGCAGTACACTAGGCGAAAGAATTCACGGGGCACTGGAATTCAGATTGAGGAACCCTTCACCAGAGCTCGCTCTCTCCCTAGAGAATCTCCATGGAATATAGGTTAAGATGCACCATCTGCATCTACACTGCATCCCTCAACGTCCTGGAGACACACTGCAAAAGCGAATGTATGGTCCTCCATTCGACAAGAACAGCGAAGATTGTCTGCTGAACACGACGTTTTGTCCACAAACCTTCAACAAATTATCTCTGAGCAACACAAGATGAAAAGAAAGTGTTCCACAGTATCAAAATTGCTTAAAGCAATTGTGAAGAAGTTGGATTGTAGCAATCCCACCAGTTCTGACTCGGGATGATCTAACCTCAGACTCTAACTTTTCTTTTCTTGTGCAGGTTGTTAGTTTTAGTTCTTAAGTTTCCTTCAATTTTTGAACTTGTTAACACTCCTTATTTTGCAATTTTGGCTTACTTTGTGACAAAAAGGGGGAGAGAATATTAGAACAGTTGAACAATGAAACTATGATCGATTGTCGATTGTCCAGTTGTGAACCATGAAGGTAAGTATAACTTCAACTTTTGGATTTTCTTTTGTGATTGCATGCATGCCTCGACTAACTATTCGATTAACTATTTGGGCATGTAATATAACTAACAAGTTGATTTTCACTAACAATTTTGTGACATTTGGATTTTGATTGTATAGAAGATATGTTGGTTTTTAACTATGATCAAATTACATATCTGAATATATAAATGTCATGGTAAGTATAAATGAGTATAAACTTCATCTCTGTGTGTGGTTTTTGAATGACATAAAATTCTTGAGGTATCTAACGATTTCTTTTGTCAAGAATGATTTCTTTTGCAGAGAGTACAGATGTCTAAGTCTAGAGTCAGTTTTAGGAGTTTAACTCATGTATCTATCTTTATTTGGATCTCATTGTAAATTTTTGTTGTATGGTGATATCAACAAAAATATCTTTTTGAATTTTCTTGAGTGGATTTGTGTTTTGTCACGAAACCGCCAAAGGGGGAGATTGTTACGGAATTTGAGTTGGCGTATTTCGTGATTTCGGTTAAGTCTTGAAGATTGAAGATAAAGAAGGTTGGATCATATAACTCAATCTCAAGAAAGAAGAATTCAAAAGGATCAGGTATGTTTAACTAATTATCTTTGGTGATCCGAATACTTCTTATAGTGTAGAAACACTTGGATGAATTTTTAATTACATAAAAATCAAAAACTGGACATGGGACATGTTCAGGATCCGGATCAGACATTCCAATCCGGATCCCGAAGGGTGTTAGTTCATACGCAAATTCAATCCGGATCGTTGCCTCCTTTGATCCGGATCCCGAACACTATTTTTACCATAATTTATGAACGATCCGGATCAGGCATTTCAATCCGGATCCCGAACATTGGTGTTTGGTGAATTGTATGAACGATCCGGATCAGGCACTTCGATCCGGATCCCGAACCTTTGTTTTTCTGGAAACTGTCTGTCTCTGCAATCCGGATCGCCGAAATCCGATCCGGATCGCCGTCCTGAAATATTCCAGAAAAGGTTAGTTTTTGATTCTTATCCTCTTCCAATGGTTTCTAACCTATAAATAGACCCTATGATTCATCTTTTAGGGTAACGTCGAAAAGTGGAAAAAATACGACCGAAATAGAAAAATCCACAAATAGAGAAGAAAGGAAATACTAGATTTAATTCTATGTTTCTTCATCTATTTTATTAATTTGATTCTAGGTTTTCCAAACTCAGATTTTGAGTAGAATCAAATTAATGAATACTTAGATGGTATTTCTGATCTATTTCTAATCTAAGTATTCGGCGGATCATCACCACCCAAAAACAACGATTTCCCCAAAATCGGCGCATGGACTCGCGTGGCCTTGTGGATTCAAGGTGCTACCGCTCTCGTGGATTCGGAGCGAGGTACATTCGTGGATTCGAAGCGTGCTACTGGGTGAAGACCGTGGATTTGGTCGGACGTCGTGGAGTCGACGTTGGACGTCGTGGATTCGGCGTTGGACGCAGATCGTGGATTCGAGAAGCGTTGCGGAGCGAGCGGAGAAGATCAACTAGGAGCGTATGGAAAAAGGTTGAGTTGTCTGTGAGTACGGTATATCACCTTTGTACGTGTTATAATTCTAGTGGATTTCACCGTGTTATTGGTCCCGTGGTTTTTTACTCCGGTTTGAAGTTTTCCACGTAAAAATCTCTGCGTGTTATTCATTTTTCCGCATTGGGTTTTATATCACAAAGATTTTTGAGTGTTTATTGTTTACACCTATTCACCCCCCTCTAGGTGTTTTTTTTTTCCCCTATTTAGATCCAATTATACATAACCCAACAAGTGGTATCGGAGCGGGAATAGGGTTGTAAACAATGGTTGAAGGTGGAAACATCAACAGACCTCCGTTCTTCGATGGAACAAATTATGCGTACTGGAAAGTACGGATGAAAGCCTTTTTAATTTCCATCGACGAACGGGTGTGGCAATCAATTGAATTAGGATGGTCTAATCCAACTGAAATTATTGCTGATGTTCGCACCATCAAACCTAGGTCGAAATGGACCAAGGAAGAGATAGATTTTTCTTCTTACAATGGCAAAGAGATTAATGCTCTATTTAATGCTTTGTCTCAAACTGAGTTCTCTCGCGTCTCGGCATGTGAGACTGCGAAAGAAATCTGGGATGTTCTTCAAGTTACACATGAGGGAACTAACCTTGTGAAGATTCAGAAACTGCAAATGCTTACGAGCAAGTTTGACTCTATTTTCATGGCAGAAAATGAATCGTTCACAGACTATTACACACGATTGCAAGACATCGTAAACTCACGTGCTAACTTGGGAGAGAAGATTCCAGAATTTAAAGTTGTAAGAAAAATTTTAAGAACTCTTCCAGAAAGATTTCGATCCAAGGTTACGGCCATTGAAACTATTAAACACCCGGACGAAATCCGTGTAGAAGAATTAGTTGGTTCATTACAAACTTATGAAATGACATTTCCTACTAACTATTCTTCTGGAAAAGCATCCTCTTCTAAGTCTTCAGGTTTAGCATTGAAAACAACAAAAGAAGAAGACGCGGATTCATCCTCCTCAGACGATGACGTAAACCTATCTATGGAGGACTTTGAGAAGCAGCTTGCTCTCTTGACAAGAAGATTTCGCCGAAACTTTCGAAGGGGTAACTCAAGCAAAACTCCATCCTTCGTAAAGTTGAAGAAAGGCAAAGGTTCTTCAAGTTTCAAACCAAGAAAGCAAGAGGGTTTTTCTAAGGATAAGAAAAGCTCAGAAGGACAAGTCCAATGCTTCAAGTGCCGAGGGTACGACCATATCTCAACGGAGTGTCCCAATAAGAATCCGTCAAAGAAGAAAGCGATGCAAGCCGTCACTTGGGATGACACCTCATCGTCAAACGAGTCATCGTCAAGTGATAAAGAAGATAACGCAACGGCGTTCCACGCGTCCACATCTTCACCCTTCATGTGCTTAATGGCTAGTACATCAGAGTCATTGTCCAACTCCACTGTTGAAAAAAATGCAACGGACGATGAATCAGATAATTCGGAAGGTGAAGATTTTGCTCTAGCCTACCACAGACTTTTGCGGGATTCAAAGAAACTGGCTAAGCAAAACAAGGGGTTGAGAGGGAGATTGCAGGATCTCGAAGAAGAAGTAAAAAGGGTAACTTCTCTCTCGACCGATCTTGAAGTGGAAAGGGAAAATCTGATAAAAGCAAATGCTTCACTTCAAGAGTCCAATGAGCAATTCGAGAAGAATTATGTAGATATGGTAAACAAAGCGAATTACTTCTTGAAGCTCAACGGCGAGGCTCGACAGGAAAAATTGGAAATGACAGAGACCATTCTCCAACTCAAGGATGACTTACAGCGATTTTCATCAGGAAGGAGTAAGTTGGATAAACTTCTTGGTCTCGGTCAAACAAATCGGTTCGGCCTCGGATACACTCAAACTGGAGACATTCCAAGTTCGAGTGGGACAGTCTTTGTGCCCCAGTCGGTATCTCCTTCTCCGACACCGGAATTGACGACAAACAACGACAACAAACCTACTTCCCCCTCTTCGGAATTGTCAAGCACCAAGGTATGTTTTCGTTGTGGTATTGTAGGGCACATAAGGAGAAATTGCAAGATGGGAGCCAAACGCTCAACTCAAGCACTTCTTTCAACGACTACCAAAAGGGCGATTCCTCGGAAATCAAATGCAAATTATTCGAAGGAAAAGAGCCTCGGTAGTTCATCAAACAAGACGACGACCTCAAGGAAAAGCGATGGATCAAACAAGACGCTTTCACCAAAGATATCAACTTCACAATCATTTCCGACGTACACCAAAACTCGAAAGGTTTGGGTGCGCAAAGGTGAAGTCTTCCCTTGTCTTGTTATAAATATTTCCTTGCATGCATATGATAATTCGTCTTGGTATCTGGATAGCGGCTGTTCTCGTCACATGACCGGTGACAAAAACTGCTTTCAAAATTTTGAGAAAATCTCCGGAGGACTTGTAGTTTTCGGAGACGGTCAGTCTTCTAAAATTGTTGGAAAAGGAACAGTAGCTATTCCAGATGGCCCGATTCTAAATAATGTGTTATTTGTTGATGGCCTTAAGACTAACCTCATAAGTATCAGTCAACTTTGTGACAATGGTTTCTCAGTTAATTTTTCATCTGTTGAATGCATTGTAACTGATAAGGACCATGTTTTCTTTTTAAAGGGGGTTAGATATGAAAACAATTGTTATGTTGTTCCCAATAAAATTTCTGAAAATTGTAACTTAGCCTCTTTGAATAATGAAACACTTTGGCATGAAAGGCTAGGTCACATAAATTTTAAGGAACTTGCTAGAATTTCAAACAAAGACGTGGTCAAGGGGGTTCCAAAACTTTCACTTAAACAAAACATTGTGTGTGGTGGTTGTCAAAAGGGAAAACAATCCAAGACTGCACACAAGAACTTGAACCACGTTGGTACCAAACGGCCCTTGGAATTACTGCATATGGATCTTATGGGGCCGACACGTCAACCATCCTTGGGAGGTAAATGGTATATTTTCCTATTGGTTGATGATTTCTCTAGATACTCATGGATAGCATTTTTAAAAGAAAAAGCTGATACTTTTGATTCTTTTCACGAGATTTGCCTTCGTATTATGATTGAAAAGAATGAAAAGATCATTCGTGTTAGAAGTAATAGAGGTGGAGAATTCATAAATTCTAAATTCATTGATTTTTGCACTTCCAATGGCATTAAACATGAATTCTCAGCACCCTATACACCTCAACAGAATGGTGTAGTCGAGCGCAAAAACAGGGTTGTACAAGAGATGGCACGTGTTATGCTTCATAGCCGGAATTTACCGTTATATTTTTGGGCTGAAGCTGTGAACACTGCAATCTATGTTATTAATCGAGTTTATTTGCGCCCGGGAACGTTAAATACACAATATGAACTATGGTTTTGTAGAAAGCCAAACATCAAATATTTTCGTATCTTTGGGAGTCGGTGCTACATTTTACGTGACCGCGAAAATCTTGGAAAATTTGACTCCCGAAGTGACGAAGGGATTTTCTTGGGTTATTCTACAAATAGTAGAGCATATCGGGTATTTAACTTGGAATCTAAAACGATTGTAGAATCCATAAATGTTAAAGTAGATGAAGCTTTCCACTTTGCATCTGATAAATCTACCCCTGATATCTCTCTTGATGATGATACTCCTGTAAATGCATCTTCTCATGATAATACTTCCAATATTAATGATGCATCTAACGGTTCTTCAAGTTTATCTGATGTGCAGGAATCATCTCATGTACCTCCGAGTACTCCATTACCTCAAACGTTACGCATCTCCAAGGATCATCCTGAATCAAACATCATTGGAGACCCACAAGAAGGAGTCAAAACTCGGAGACAGTTGGTTTGTGGATTCGCTTGTTACGTTTCCATGATCGAACCAAAGAACGTCGATGAAGCTCTTCAGGATGACTACTGGATTGAAGCAATGCAGGAAGAGCTCCATCAGTTTGAACGAAACAAAGTCTGGGAATTAACGACGCCTCCGAAGCAACACAATGTGATCGGTACTAAATGGATTTTCAAGAATAAGAAAAATGAGGATGGTACCATCATCAGGAACAAAGCACGTTTAGTTGCTCAAGGCTACTCTCAAATAGAAGGTATAGACTTTGATGAAACGTTCGCCCCTGTAGCTAGACTCGAGTCCATTCGTATCTTATTTGCTATTGCTTGTCACTTTAAAATAAAACTCTTTCAAATGGACGTTAAGAGCGCGTTTTTAAATGGGTTTTTAAATGAGGAAGTTTATGTGGCTCAACCGAAAGGTTTTGTAGACTGTAAACTACCTAACCATGTTTTTCGTTTGAAAAAGGCTCTTTACGGTTTAAAACAAGCACCACGAGCGTGGTACGAAAGGTTGACAAAGCACCTTTTGGAGAAGGGCTATACTCGAGGGGGAGCAGATCGGACTCTCTTTGTGAAGCATTATCAGGATAACTTCATTGTTGCACAAATCTATGTCGATGACATTGTATTTGGAGCAACAAAGGATAATGATGCTTCTAAATTCGCAGAAACCATGGAAAGCGAATTTGAGATGTCTATGATGGGCGAACTGACATATTTTCTTGGATTGCAAGTGAAACAAAATGGTGAAGGCATCCATCTATGTCAATCCAAGTATGCAAAGGAGTTGGTAAAGAAATTCGGATTAGAAGATTCTAAAGATTTTTCTACTCCTATGGGAACTAGCAATAAGGGATTAGGAAGTGAATCTCTTAGTGATAGTGTAGACGAGAAACTCTATCGAAGTATGATTGGAAGTCTACTCTACCTCACAGCTAGTCGCCCGGACATATCCTTTAGTGTTGGGATCTGCGCGAGATATCAGTCAGCACCAAAGGAGGATCACCTGAAAGCGGTGAAACGGATCATCCGGTACGTCAAAGGAACTGTAAACTTCAGAATTTGGTATCCTATGGGAACAAGTCTTGACATTATAGGATATTCAGACGCCGATTGGGCAGGATCAGTGGATGATCGGAAAAGTACGAGTGGTGCATGTTTTTATCTTGGCCATTGCCTTGTTGCATGGCATAGTAAAAAGCAAAACTGCATTGCACTCTCGACTGCCGAAGCGGAATATATCTCAGCGGGTAGTTGTTCAACTCAACTCATTTGGATGAAAAGCGTGTTGAGCGACTTCCGAATTTCAGCAACTTCGGTAACTGTTTTATGTGACAACACTAGTGCTATAAACATTTCAAAAAACCCTGTGTTGCACTCAAGAACAAAACACATTGAACTTAGATATCATTTTCTTAGAGAGCTAGTTGAATCAAATATTCTTCAAATTTCCTACATTTCAACTGAAGATCAATTAGCTGACTTTTTAACAAAACCCTTGGATCAAAAACGTTTTATTCATTTGCGTAAAGCAATTGGAATGCTTTCCTTGAAATAAACTCTTTTTGAAACTCTTGTTTAGGTTAGGTTTTGTTTTTGTGTTTTTGTTCATTATCTATGCTTAGACATAGAACATTAATTGAGCATTAGTTTTATTGACTTTAACTGCATCCTTTATATGTTTAGAAATTTATTATGCTTTGGATATCATAATAATTCATTTGATGCAATGATCATTTATGTGAATTAAATCATCTTTGTTTTGATCAAAGTCAATTTCTCTCTCGATGATCTCTTGGTATAGTTTTTATCTTATTTGACTATTTAGTCGAGTATGAAATCGAGATCAATATTTGGTTGAATACTGTATATCTTAAATAATTGATAGCCAATTGAGGGGAGTCAAAGAAAAAGTGTTATGCTCAAAAGATGTGGAAAGAGTTACATCCCAATGAGGAGTGTGAAAACTACCACCACATGGAGGAAAGAGCTACCACCTCGGTCGTCCGAGTACTGTGTGCAGCTACCACATGTATACCAAGCAAGGTTTTTCAAGTTTGATTAAACAAAATGCATGTTGAAATACTTGACTCTGTCAAAATTTCAAGGTTGGTATAAGGTGGGAATTTTAATGAAAGATGCTCAAAGAGCCACTCTCTTCAATAAATTGACTAGATATATTATCTAACTTATCTGGGATTTCAGACATCTATTGATCTTGGTATTTCATTTTCTTTACCGAATTGATGATTTGATAAAGGCATTACTCTTAAGATCAAGTTAGATGTAATTGAAGTTGTTCAACTTTAAGGGATTTAATTTTTATAAATCTTCATTTCATTATTTGGCTATTATTGATAGATTTAGTATAATCTATTTCTTTTGATATGAAATGATGATTTTTCATTTAAAGTTGATACACAAAAGTGCTTACAATCTTTTTCTGGATTTTCTAGAATTTTTCTGATTTTTTCTGAAGAAAAAGTTGGAGCCGATCCGGATTGGACAAGCCGATCCGGATCCCGAACGCAGGTATTCTCTGCGGGTAGCCGATCCGGATCGGAATCACGAACTGATCCGGATCGCGGCTAGGTTTTATATAGAACAAAAGGGTTTTAATTTCTTTTTACTTCAATCTTTTGTTCCAAAGTCTCCAGAGCTTCTCTCTCTAGAATTCATCCATCTTGGAAGCTTTCAAACTCAAGTTCTTCGATTCTAAGTAAGTTTTATTGATCAAAATCTCGGTTTTTCACAGTTTTTCATATTCTTCCTCAAAACGTGATGAAATTCCTGTATCCTTTTCGTTTGTGGATGGTTTTTGATCAAATTTCTTTTGAAATAAGAACTCTGGGTAGATTAGTTTTGATTATATGCTAGATATTCTCATGATAAACGGATTTTTGGCCTTCGATTTTAAAAATTTCGGTTTTAGGGCATATAATGGGAATTTTCCAAAATCATGCGATTGATCTATTTTTAAAATTCTTTTTGCAAAACTAATTTGATTCATAGTCTCTCTACACGATAATGATTGTTTGGGTACAACTTTTCAAATTTTTGAAAATTAACAATTTTTCGTGTTCTTGAGTTGTTGCTCACAGGATTTCTTTTCACAAGTAATAGCAACAATGACGTTTTCATGGATCATCTTTCTGCTAGTTGCAATGGTGCACACACGTAAGACTATAAAAGAAGAACAAGATGAATCAAGTCAAGAGGAGACAAGGAAAGTTTGTCAAAATAATTCAGAATCAGATGAAGAAGATTGGGAGGAAATCTGTAAACAAGCACAACAAGCTGTTGATAAAGAAGACAGGTTGTACTTAAAGAGCAAAAAGCTGACGAAATCTTCCTCAACAACCAAGCAGTACAGTAGGCGAAAGAATTCACGGGGCACTGGAATTTAGATTGATGAACCCTTCACCAGAGCTCGCTCTCTCCCTAGAGAATCTCCATGGAATATAGGTCAAGATGCACCATCTTCATCTACACTGCATCCCTCAACGTCCTGGAGACACACTGCAAAAGCGAATGTATGGTCCTCCATTCGACAAGAATAGCGAAGATTGTCTGCTGAACAAGACGTTTTGTCCACAAACCTTCAACAAATTATCTCTGAGCAACACAAGATGAAAAGAAAGTGTTCCACAGTATCAAAATTGCTTAAAGCAATTGTGAAGAAGTTGGATTGTAGCAATCCCACCAGTTCTGACTCGGGATGATCTAACTTCAGACTCTAACTTTTCTTTTCTTGTGCAGGTTGTTAGTTTTAGTTCTTAAGTTTCCTTCAATTTTTGAACTTGTTAACACTCCTTATTTTGCAATTTTGGCTTACTTTGTGACAAAAAGGGGGAGAGAATATTAGAACAGTTGAACAATGAAACTATGATCGATTGCCGATTGTCCAGTTGTGAACCATGAAGGTAAGTATAACTTCAACTTTTGGGTTTTTTTTTGTGATTGCATGCATGCCTCGACTAACTATTCGATTAACTATTTGGGCATGTAATATAACTAACAAGTTGATGTTCACTAACAATTTTGTGACATTTGGATTTTGATTGCATAGAAGATATGTTGGTTTTTAACTATGATCAAATTACATATCTGAATATATAAATGTCATGGTAAGTATAAATGAGTATAAACTTCATCTCTGTGTGTGGTTTTTGAATGACATAAAATTCTTGAGGTATCTAACGATTTCTTTTGTCAAGAATGATTTCTTTTGCAGAGAGTACAGATGTCTAAGTCTAGAGTCTGTTTTAGGAGTTTAACTCATGTATCTATCTTTATTTGGATCTCATTGTAAATTTTTGTTGTATGGTGATATCAACAAAAATATCTTTTTGAATTTTCTTGAGTTGATTTGTGTTTTGTCACGAAACCGCCAAAGGGGGAGATTGTTACGGAATTTGAGTTGGTGTATTTCGTGATTTCGGTTAAGTCTTGAAGATTGAAGATAAAGAAGGTTGGATCATATAACTCAATCTCAAGAAAGAAGAATTCAAAAGGATCAGGTATGTTTAACTAATTATCTTTGGTGATCCGAATACTTCTTATAGTGTAGAAACACTTGGATGAATTTTTAATTGCATAAAAATCAAAAACTGGACATGGGATATGTTCAGGATCCGGATCAGACATTCCAATCTGGATCCCGAAGGGTGTTAGTTCATACGCAAATTCAATCCGGATCGTTGCCTCCTTTGATCCGGATCCCGAACACTGTTTTTACCATAATTTATGAACGATCTGGATCAGGCATTTCAATCCGGATCCCGAACATTGGTGTTTGGTGAATTGTATGAACGATCCGGATCAGGCACTTCGATCCGGATCCCGAACCTTTGTTTTTCTGGAAACTGTCTATCTCGTTACTGCAATCCGGATCGCCGAAATCCGATCCGGATCGCCGTCCTGAAATATTCCAGAAAAGGTTAGTTTTTGATTCTTATCCTCTTCCAATGGTTTCTAACCTATAAATAGACCCTATGATTCATCTTTTAGGGTAACGTCGAAAAGTGGAAAAATTATGATCGAAATAGAAAAATCCACAAATAGAGAAGAAAGGAAATACTAGATTTAATTCTATGTTTCTTCATCTATTTTATTAATTTGATTCTAGGTTTTCCAAACTCAGATTTTGAGTAGAATCAAATTAATGAATACTTAGATGGTATTTTCGATCTATTTCTAATCTAAGTATTCGGCGGATGATCACCACCCAAAAACAACGATTTCCCCAAAATCGGCGCGTGGACTCGCGTGGCCTTGTGGATTCAAGGTGCTACCGCTCTCGTGGATTCGGAGCGAGGTACGTTCGTGGATTCGAAGCGTGCTCCTGGGTGAAGACCGTGTATTCGGTCGGACGTCGTGGAGTCGACGTTGGACGTCGTGGATTCGGCGTTGGACGCAGATCGTGGATTCGATAAGCGTTGCAGAGCGAGCGGAGAAGATCAACTAGGAGCGTATGGAAAAAGGTTGAGTCGTCTGTGAGTACGGTATATCACCTTTGTACGTGTTATAATTCTAGTGGATTTCACCGTGTTATCGGTCCCGTGGTTTTTTACTCCGGTTTGGAGTTTTCCACGTAAAAATCTCTGCGTGTTATTTATTTTTCCGCATTGGGTTTTATATCGCAAAGATTTTTGAGTGTTTATTGTTTACACCTATTCACCCCCCTCTAGGTGTTTTTTTCCCCTATTTAGATCCAATTATACATAACCCAACATAATATATTTTAGTTCTTTAATAAAAATCAGTTCAAATAAGTTTTATTTTCCAAACCCCGAAGGGCTATTGCCTTCACCCAAATCAAACAAGAACAGGCTCCGGCGACCCCTCGAAGTTTGGAAGGAAAACATTTGTTTACAGAAATTTATGTGTGTCTAAAAACAGTTTGGGTTCTAGGTCCTACTATCACTGGTACACTACTGCCACTAACACAGTCACGACAAATAAAACAAGGAAACAAGACATCCCGGCACCACCGTTCACCCAAATGGCTCCCGCCACAGATAAAAGACCGACTACATCTACTAGACTCCACTCTGCTCCCAAGCACGAGTGTAACATGCATCCCACAATAAAAGAAATTCCGACCACTCGGCCCACTACCCGGGCGAGGATAACACTATGTCCAGGAATAGAATACGAAGTGTGGATGTCTAGAGCATAAATAAACCTAGCCCAAGTGAGGGTTTCTACTAGTCAGGTTACACATGCAATATATGACGGGGTGCTAGGTCAAATTCCAACAATAGCAATCAATTTAACTAAAGCAGGATCAGGGAATAATAACTAACAGGATATCAACCATAATAGGAAAGATAACATTTCCCTCTCTAACATGCATCATAATCCATCTCACAACATGCATGTTTCCTATATTATAGAATTAGCAAGCAGCCCATTGATTTTGGAGGCGAAGCAACCCACCTGATGTGCTAAACTGTCCAAAGTCCAACAGCTGAAAATGTCCAGGAACAAATATCTCCAATTTCTTCCAGTTCCAACGGGTTCAGAAATACCCGCAAACCCTCCTGGGTACAACAATAAGGTCCAAAGTTACACTTTATTCCCAAAAATATCCAAGTACATACAATCTGCGGTAACAGTCCCAAAGATGTGAAATTTTCACCTGCAGAATGGACTTCAAAAAATCCGACAAAAATACTTCTGCGATCGTCGCGTCGAGCCCTTTGAAACGAGTACCTGCACGTCCCAAACCGAGTTTCGTTCATCAAGATAAAAATCCGACAAGGTGACCCTCTCAAAAGAATCCTGTACAAAAATCTGTAGCACTTTGCTCTCGAAAATGGGATTTTTCACCTTCGGGAGAAACTCAGAAAAATCCAGGAAAATTCGAGGACATTCCTTGCGCTGCGTAGATGCAAAATGACTACAGGCAAGCCTCCATCCGATGCCTGAGCGCAAAGTTATCACCGAAAAACCGATGTGCTGTGCAAAACTCCACAGTGGAAAATTGGTCATAAAAAGGCTCGGGAAACTCCAAGAAAAACTCGAAAAGAGGACAAACTCAAATCACAAGAGTCATAGCCCTACCTGTCGTGAAGCCAATGGCGGAAGAATCACCGAAAAAGATGGTCGGAGTAGGCCGGGGGAGCTCGTTCACCGAAATGCGACGGAAGAGATCACCGAAGAGAAATCGCCGCACTGTGTCGTAAAATTGAAAACCTCAAAGTGCGTGCCACAAAAAATCCCAGAAATCCTCAGGTGGAAGCAGCTCTGAAAGAGGAAGAATCTTACTGAGGGTTGCACTGTGAGAAATCGAGCAGGGAAAGAGATACAGGCAGTTGTTCTCGGCCTATTTATAGGCTGGGAAAACAATTGGGGAAATGACACCCAAGTCCTAGGTTTCGGGCGCCCGTATCAATTCGAGCACCAACAGTGTGCCGTTCCACTGCCCCGCGGAGCGCCCGAATCAATCCGGTTCCGCCACGTCACCCGCCAAACAGCGAACAGCCGAATTAGCCACCCAGCTTGCGCCACGTGGCCCTCACCGGACGACAACACGTGGCGTGCACCGGGTCAACGCGCGCCTGGCGTGCCCATGTGCGCACTGCCAGCGCCGCCTGCGCACCCCGCCAGGCACGCATCCCGAGGCCGGCTGCACCTGTTCCGTGGACCAAGACCATACACCAACCAATCCTACGCGGCGACGTGTCCCAAGGTAACCAGTAGGAGGACGACACGTGTCACGCCGCCCCCGTGCACCGCGCGCCTACCCGTGCGCCCGCGTGCCTGCCCGCGCCCGCTCCGCCGCCCGCTCGTGCCCGTGCCGCCGCTGCCCGCCGCCGCCGCCGCTGCCCTCCGGCCGCCGGAACAGTAGAACATGCCTCGAAATCTGTGCGCGTCATCCGGGCTCCGAAAAATACAAGTGAATAGTCCATTTTCATCATTTTCACGCGCTGAATCCAATTCCGCTGTCCGTTTTGCCAAATTCCAAATCTAAAAATTGCCGAATGCATCCGGAAAGGTGTTCTTTTGTCTAAACTTTGCACTGAGTCCAATTTTAATATCCATTTCACGCGAAATCACTTCTAAACATCCGACAGGGTCAATCGATTACCCAAGTAATCCATTTAACACCCGAAGTCCATCACTTATGTCCAATTGGTGCACCAACACCACCGACACACCACGTAGGCCTCTGTATGCTACCAATCAACCAGTAAACTCATCACGGGGATCCGGGTCCTCACATAATCGGCAACAAGTCAGAAAATCCCAACAGGGATGCAATAGCAGAAACCAACTGATCTCGACTCATGCAATATAAATGCAGGAAACAATAACTGATCAATCACACATGGCAAATGGCAAGAATAATCAGGATATACTGATAAGCGAGTAAATGTGTGATAACTAACTAATGACCAGTCAGGCATGGCAAATGTCCGGGATAAGGATCATAATATCTGATAACAAGCTAAAGATCATCGAGCATGGCAATATATAAGCTAGCAAGCTAAGGATCAATCAAGCATGGCAACATATAGGCTAATAACTGATAATGATCAATGAATCAAGCAGATATAGCAATATAAAAGTGATGCTGATCAATAAAAAGAGCAGGCTCAACAAGGAAATCTAGGCTATCACAAGAACAGGGGTCCGACCAATTACGATACCCCAGAGGGCCGAGATGATAAAGCCCGGACCGAAGATAAACCCACCTGTTTGCGGGCCATCAAACAACTCCAACGGAATGCTCGAAGGCTAGAGTCAAACCGTGCCAACCTGAATCATAGATGTTTATCAGGGAACAACTCACACAAACCCAAACCACAAACCCACCATTCATAAATAACTTAAACCTGGATCTTTTCCAGATTAACACGAATCGCCGGAAACTCGCCGTTCGGCCCACTTTGACCCGAATAGCACTTACAGATTTTCGAATTTAATGAAACCTGACATGCAGCCTTGGAAAGTTTAAACATTAATGTTTGACAATTAACATCTTGCTAGACACAACTCTATGCTCCAATGTTGCCACAATTACCAAAATGCCCCTTCCGAAAATTCAATTTGAACTTTCGGGAGATACTGGCATCAACCTTTTTGCCGCTGGCTCAACCAGATTCTACTGGGACACATCAGACTGCTAGGCGGAACCGCCGTAATTGCTCAAATTGCGCGATTGCCACTGCGGTGCCGTTAAACCGACGATTTTGCCGATTTACGTACCGATAATCAATTTTTGTTCAACGAGAGCCGTTGGATCCCTAACGAAAAGCTTAGAGATCATGGACACACTGCCCGAGACAACACGAGAGGTTACGATTGCATTTAGACCCCTAGGGTTTTCCAAAAATCACAATAATACGCGTATTTGAGAGCCGTTTTCGCTCGTATTTATTATCGGGACATCATTTTAACGTATTGTCACCACCAGTAGGTGGCCCTCTGTTACGGAATTTGAGTTGGCGTAGTTTCGTGAAAGTCTCAAGTCTTGAAGATTGAAGGTGAAGAAAGTTGGATCATTTAACTCAATCTCAAGATAGAAGAATTCAAAAGGATCAGGTATGTTTAACTAAAGAATTTGTGTGATCCGAATACTTCTTGTAGTGTAGAAACACTTGGAAGAATCTTTCATTGCATAAAAATCAAAAACTGGACTTGGGACATGTTCAGGATCCGGATCAGGTTGTTCGATCCGGATCCCGAAGGTGGTTCGTTCATACATCGTCGCAATCCGGGTCGTAGTCTCTTGATCCGGATCCCGAACGTTGAGTTTACCATCTACCTTGAACGATCCGGATCTTGCTTCACAATCCGGATCCCGAACGTTGATGTTTGGTGAACTGTATGAACGATCCGGATCGTAGTTACATGATCCGGATCCCGAACCTTCGTTTTTCTGGAATTGGCTGTTTCGTTATGACGATCCGGATCTCAGTTATCACGATCCGGATCGCCGTCCGTAAAATTCCAGAAATGGTTGGTTTTTGATTCTTATCTCCTTCCTAGGGTTTCTAACCTATAAATAGACCCTATGTCTTTCTTTCTTGGGTCAATCCACATAGCCGTCATTTTCATATATCATCATATACGGCTATAGATCCACATATAGAGAAGAAAGGAAATCATTAGAGAATACTCTATGTTTCTTCATCTATGTTGATTAGTTTGATTCTAGGTTTTCATACTCACATCTTGAGTTGAATCAAACTAATGAATACTTAGATGGTATTTCCGATCTATCTTTGATCTAAGTATTCGGCGGATCATCACCACCCAAAAAACAACGATTACCCCAAAATCGGCGCGTGGATTCGCGTGTCCTTGTGGATTCAAGGTTCAATCGCTCTCGTGGATTCGGAGCGAGGCACGTTCGTGAATTCGAACGGTGCTATTGGGTGAAGACCGTGGATTCGGTCGGACGTCGTGGATTCGACGTTGGACGCCGTGGATTCGGCGTTGGGCGCAGATCGTGGATTCGAGAAGCGTCTGGAGCGAGCGGAGAAGATCCTCTAGGAGCGTATGGAAAAGGTTGAGTCGTAAGTGTGTACGGTAAATCACCTTGTACGTGTTTTAATTCTAGTGGATTTCTGCCGTGTTATCGGTCCCGTGGTTTTTTACTCCGGTGATGGAGTTTTCCACGTAAAAATCTTGCGTGTTATTTTATTTTCCGCATTGGGTTTTATCGCAACGATTTTTGGAGTGTTTATACGTTTACACCTATTCACCCCCCTCTAGGTGTTTCTTCCCCTATTTAGATCCGTATTATATACGACCCAACAAGTGGTATCAGAGCGGGAATAGGGTTGTGAACAATGGTTGAAGGTGGAAACATCAATCGACCCCCTTTCTTTGATGGAACAAATTATGCGTACTGGAAAGTACGGATGAAAGCCTTTTATCTTCCATCGACGAAAGGGTGTGGCATTCAATTGAATCAGGATGGACTAATCCAACTGAACTTATCTCTGATGTTCACACCTTAAAACCTAGGTCGAAATGGACCAAGGAAGAGTTTGAGTTATCTTCTTACAATGGCAAGGGAATTAATGCTATTTTTAATGCCTTATCTCAAACTGAATTCTCTCGCGTCTCGGCATGTGAGACTGCGAAAGAAATCTGGGATGTTCTCCAGGTTACACATGAGGGAACTAACCTCGTGAAGATTCAGAAACTGCAGATGCTTACGAGCAAGTTTGACTCTATTTTGATGGCAGAAAATGAATCTTTCACGGACTACTATACACGATTGCAAGACATCGTAAACTCATGTGCTAATCTGGGAGAGAAGATTCCAGAATTTAAGATTGTAAGAAAAATCTTAAGAACTCTTCCTGAACGATTTCGCCCAAAGGTTACTGCCATTGAAACTATTAAACACCCGGACGAAATACGTGTAGAAGAATTAGTTGGTTCATTACAAACTTATGAAATGACTTTTAATACTAACAATTCTTCTGGAAAAGCATCCACTTCTAAGTCTTCAGGTTATGCGTTGAAAACAACTAAGGAAGAAGACGCGGATACATCCTCCTCGGACGATGACGAGAACCTTTCTATGGAGGAATTTGAGAAGCAGCTCGCTCTCTTGACAAGGAATTTTCGCCGCAACTTTCGAAGGGGTAATTCAAGCAAATCTCCATCCTTCAGAAAGTGGAACAAAGGCAAGGGTACTCCAAGTCACAAGTCAAGAAAGCAGGAGAACTTCTCAAAGGATAAGAAAAGTTCAGAAGGACAACTGCAATGCTTCAAATGTCGAGGCTACGGCCACATTGCAACGGAGTGTCCTAACAAGTATCCGGCAAAGAAGAAGGCGATGCAAGTCGTCACTTGGGATGACAACTCAACGTCAAATGAGTCGTCTTCAAGTGATGAAGAAAAGAGCTCCACGGCATTCCACGCGTCCACATCTTCACCATTCATGTGCTTTATGGCAACTACGTCTGAATCATTGTCCAACTCCACTGTTGAAAAGAATGCAATGGACAATGAATCGGATGATTCGGAAGGTGAAGAGTTTGCTCTAGCCTATCACAGATCTTTACAGGATTTAAAGAAACCGGCTAAGCAAAACAAGGGGTTGAGAGGGAGATTGCAGGATCTCGAAGAAGAAGTAAAAAGGGTAACTTCTCTCTCGACCGATCTTGAAGTGGAAAGGGATAGTTTGATAAAAGCAAATGTTTCCCTTCAAGAGTCCAATGAGCAGCTCGAGAAGAACTATATAGATATGGTGAACAAAGCAAACTACTTCTTGAAGCTCTATGGCGAGGGCCGACAGGAAAGATGGGAAATGACAGAGACCATTCTCCAACTCAAGGATGACTTACAGCAATTCTCTTTAGGAAGGAGTAAGTTGGATAAACTCCTTGGTCTTGGTCAAACAAATCGGTTCGGCCTCGGGTACACTCAAACTGGAAACAGTCCAAGTTCGAGTGGGACAGTCTTTGTGCCTCAGTCGGTATCTCCTCCTCCGACACCGGAATTCAAGACAAACAACGACAACAAACCTACTTCATCCTCTTTGGGATCGTCAAGATCTAAGGTATGTTTTCGTTGTGGTGTTTCAGGGCACATAAGAAGATTTTGCAAGACGGGAGTCGAACGCTCATCTCAAGCACCTCTTGCATCAACTACCAAAAAGGCTCCTTTCCGGAAATCAAAGCAAAACTTTTCAAATGAAAAGAGACTTGGTAGTTCACCGAGCAAGACGACTTCATCAAGGAGCAACAATCGTTTTAACAAGACGCTTTCACCTAGGCACAAAACTTCACGACCATTACAGACGCATTCCAAAAAGGTTTGGGTGCGCAAAGGTGAAATTTTCCCTTGTCTTGTTTCCAATATTTCCTTGCATGCATATGATAGCTCGTCTTGGTATCTGGATAGCGGGTGTTCCCGTCACATGACCGGTGACAAAAATAGTTTTCAAAATCTTGAGAAAATCTCCGGAGGACACGTTGTTTTCGGAGACGGTCGATCTTCCAAAATTGTTGGAAAAGGGACGGTAGCTATTCCAGATGGCCCGATTTTGAAAAACGTCTTATTTGTTGATGGCCTTAAGACTAACCTCATAAGCATAAGTCAACTTTGCGATAATGGTTTTTCAGTTAACTTTTCATCGGTTGAATGCGTTGTAACTGATAAGGACCATGTCTTCTTTCTAAAAGGGGTTAGATCTGAAAACAATTGTTATGTTGTTCCTAACAAATTTTCTGAAAATTGTAACTTAGCCGCTTTGAATAATGAAACTCTTTGGCATGAAAGGCTAGGTCACTTAAATTTTAAGGAACTTACTAGAATTTCAAACAAGGACGTGGTCAAGGGGATTCCAAAGCTTTTATTTAAACAAAATGTTGTGTGTGGTGGTTGCCAAAAGGGAAAACAGTCTAGGACTGCACACAAGAACTTGAACCACGTTGGTACAAAACGGCCCTTGGAACTTTTGCACATGGACTTAATGGGGCCGACCCGTCAACCATCTTTGGGAGGTAAATGGTACATTTTTTTATTGGTTGATGATTTCTCTCGGTTTTCTTGGGTAGCATTTTTGAGAGAGAAAGCTGATACGTTTGACTCTTTTCATGAGATTTGCCATCGTATTATGATTGAAAAGAATGAAAAGATCATTCGTGTTAGAAGTGATAGGGGTGGAGAATTCATAAATTCAAAATTCATTGACTTTTGTACTTCAAATGGCATTAAACATGAATTCTCGGCACCCTATACACCTCAGCAGAATGGTGTTGTTGAGCGCAAAAACAGGGTTGTTCAAGAGATGGCGCGTGTGATGCTTCATAGCCGGAAATTACCGCTACATTTTTGGGCTGAAGCTGTGAACACCGCTGTCTATGTCATTAACAGAGTGTATTTGCGCCCAGGAACCTTGAATACACCATATGAGCTGTGGTTTAGTAGAAAACCGGATATCAAGTACTTTCGTATCTTCGGGAGTCGATGTTACATCTTACGTGACCGTGAAAATCTTGGAAAGTTCGACTCTCGAAGTGATGAAGGGATCTTTTTGGGTTATTCTACGAATAGCAGAGCATATCGAGTATTTAACATTGAATCTAAGACGATCGTAGAATCTATAAATGTTAAAGTAGATGAAGCTTCTCATTTTGAATCTGAAAAATCTACCCTCGATATCTCTCTAGATGATGATTCTCCTGCTAGTGCATCTTCTCATAATAACACTTCCAATATTAATGATGCATCTAATGGTTCTTCTAGTTTATCTGATGTGCAGGAATCATTTCGTGTACCTCCGAGTACTCCGTTTCAACAAACGCTACGAATCTCCAAGGATCATCCGGAATCGAACATCATTGGAGATCCACAAGAAGGAGTTAGAACTCGAAGGCAGTTGGTTTGCGGATTTGCTTGCTACGTATCTTTAATCGAACCAAAGACAATAGATGAAGCTCTTCAGGATGACTACTGGATTAAAGCAATGCAGGAAGAGCTCCATCAATTTGAGCGAAACAAAGTCTGGGAATTAACGAAGCCTCCAAAGCAACATAATGTGATAGGTACCAAATGGATCTTCAAGAACAAGAAAGATGAAGATGGTACTATCATCAGGAACAAGGCACGACTAGTTGCTCAAGGCTACTCTCAAGTAGAAGGTATAGACTTTGACGAAACTTTCACCCCTGTAGCTAGACTCGAGTCCATTCGTATATTGTTTGCTATTGCTTGTCATTTTAAAATCAAATTATTTCAAATGGACGTCAAGAGCGCATTTCTAAATGGGTTTTTAAATGAGGAAGTTTATGTAGCTCAACCGAAAGGTTTTGTAGATCATAAACAACCTAACCATGTTTTTCGTTTGAAAAAGGCTCTTTACGGTCTGAAACAAGCACCGCGAGCATGGTACGAAAGGTTAACAAAGCACCTTTTGGAGAAGGGCTATACTCGAGGGGGAGCTGACAGGACTCTCTTTGTGAAGCATTATCAAAATAATTTCATTGTAGCACAAATCTATGTCGATGACATTGTATTTGGTGCAACAAAAGATAATGATGCTTCTAAATTCGCGGAGACCATGGAAAGCGAATTTGAGATGTCCATGATGGGCGAACTGTCTTATTTCCTTGGATTGCAAATTAAACAAAATGATGAAGGTATTCACTTGAGTCAATCCAAGTATGCAATGGAGTTGGGCAAAAAGTTTGATCTAGAAAATTGTAAAGATTTTCCAACTCCAATGGGAACTAGCCACAAGGGACTTGGAAGTGAATCACATAGTGAGAATGTAGACGAGAAACTGTATAGAAGTATGATTGGAAGTCTACTTTACCTCACGGCTAGTCGCCCGGATATATCCTTTAGTGTTGGGATTTGCGCGAGATATCAATCAGCACCAAAGGAGGTTCACCTGAAAGCGGTGAAACGGATCATCCGGTATATCAAAGGATCAATTAATTTCGGAATTTGGTATCCTATGGGAACAAGTTTGGATATTGTTGGATACTCAGATGCCGATTGGGCAGGATCAGTGGATGATCGGAAAAGCACGAGTGGTGCATGCTTCTATCTTGGCCATTGCCTTGTTGCATGGCACAGTAAAAAGCAGAATTGCATAGCACTCTCGACTGCCGAAGCGGAATACATTTCAGCTGGAAGTTGCTCAACTCAACTCATTTGGATGAAAAGCGTATTGAGTGACTTCCGCATTTCAGCATCTTCGGTAACAATTCTTTGTGACAACACAAGTGCAATTAACATTTCTAAAAACCCTGTGTTGCACTCTAGAACAAAACATATTGAACTTAGATATCATTTTCTTAGAGAGCTAGTTGAATCAAATACTCTTCAACTTTCATATATTTCAACTGAAGATCAATTAGCTGACTTTCTAACAAAACCTTTGGATCAAAAACGTTTTATTCATTTGCGAAAAGCAATTGGTATGCTTTCCTTGAAATAATCTTCTTTTTGAAATCTTTGCTTAGGATAGGTTTTGTATTTGTTTTTGTTTTGTTCTTTATCTATGTTTGTACATAGGACATTAATTGAGCATAGATCATAATTGACTTTAATTACATCTGTTCATACATTTAGAAATTTATTATGCTTTTGCCATCATAATATTTCACTGTTGCAATGATCATTTATGTTAATTAAATCATCTTCTAAAGTGATCAAAGTCAATTTCTCTCTCTCTATGATCTCTTGGTATAGTCATTATCTTATTGACTGTTTAGTCGAGTATGAAATCGAGATCAATTTTTGGTTGAATACTTTATATCTTAAATAATTGATAGCCAATTGAGGGGGAGTCAAAGATAATGTAAAATGCTCAAAAGATGTGGAAAGAGTTACATCCCAATGAGGAGTGTGAAAACTACCACCACATGGAGGAAAGAGCTACCACCTCGGTCGTCCGAGTATTGTGTGCAGCTACCACATGTATACCAAGCATGGTTGTTCAAATTTTTGATTAAGTAAAATGCATGTTGAAATACTTGACTCTGTCAAATTTCAAGGTTGGTATAAGGTGGGTTTTTAAAGAAAGATGCTCAAAGAGCCACTCTCTTCAACAGATTGTCTAGAAATATTATCTACCATATTTGGGATTTCAAACATCTATTGATCTTTGTATTTCATTTTCTTTACTGAATTGATGATTTGATAAAGGCATTACTCATAAGATCAAGTTAGATGTGATTGAAGGTGTTCAACTTTAAGGGATTTAATTTTTGTAAATTTTCGTTTCATTTTTGGATATTATTGATAGATTTGGCATAATCTAATTCTTGTTGTATGAAACGATGATTTTTGTTTAAAGTTGATACACATTTGTGCTTACAATCTTTTTCTGGATTTTCCTGAATTTCTCTCAAATTTTCTAAAGAAAAAGTTGGGGCCGATCCGGATCGGGCTAGATGATCCGGATCCCGAACGCAGGAATTCTTCTGCGGGCTGACGATCCGGATTGTATCTGCCGATCCGGATCCCGAACGCAGTTTCTTACTGCGGGTAGCCGATCCGGATCGCAGTTATGAACTGATCCGGATCGCGGCTAGGTTTTATAAGGAACGAAAGGGGTTTTTGATTTCTTTACTCCAATCTTTTGTTCCGAAGTTTCCAGAGCCTCTCTCTCTAGATTTCATCCTCCTTGGAAGCTTTCAAACTCAGGTTCTTCAACTCCAAGTAAGTTTTATTGATCAAAATCTCGGTTTTTCACCGTTTTTCTCTTTTCCTCCTCAAACGTACGAATTTCTTGGATCAACCTTGTTTGTGGATGGTTTTTGATCAAATTTCTTTTGAAATAAGAACTCTGGGTAGATTAGTTTTGATTATATGCTAGGTTTTCTCCTGATTAACGGATTTTTAGGCTTCGATTTCTAAAATTTCGGTTTTAGGGCATATAATAAGGATTTTCGAAATTCATGCAATTGATCTATTTTTAAAAGTCCTTTTGCAAAACTAATTTGATTCTTAGTCTCTCTACATGATTATGATTGTTTGGGTACAATTTTTTTTCAATTTTTGAAAACTAAGAATTTTTGTGTTCTTGAGTTGGTTTTCACAGGACACCTTCTTAACTCAAGCACTTGGATCAATGGGATTCTCATGGATCATTCTTTTGTTGGTCACAATAGTGCACACTCGGGCCACAAACAAATTAAAGAGAGCTAAGAAAACACAACAAAAAGGTGAATTTGTCGAGGTCAGTGATACAGAGGTGGATTGTCACGAGATAGATTAGACAGCTCAGACTATGATGATGAAGAATGGGACGAATTTTTCAAAGATGTTCAACGGAAGATTGATGAGGAAAACAGGAAATTTACCAAAGGAAAAAGATTAATGAAATCTACCTCAACAACCAAACAATATACGAGACGGAAGACTGTCCAATGGAGTGAAAATCAGCCTAGTAGGCCTCTCACCAGAGCTCGCTCACTCTCTGGAGTTCTACAAACTGAATCTCCATGGGTTACGGGACCGGATGCCCCATCTGCATCTACACAGCATCCATCACACACGAAGAGACAGGCTACAGACGCTGATGTGTTGAAATCGCTTCGACAGGAACAACAAAGACTGTCTGCTGAACAAGAAAGAATGTCGAAGGAACTTCAGCAACTTTCCTCTAAACAGAAGAAGATCAAGAAGAAGTGCTCAACTATTTCGACAATGCTTAAAGGGATTTTGAGCAAGCTCAGTTGTACCAGCTCCGACTCCTCCGACTGAACTGCACCTTCCTTTTCTTCTTTTTGTGCAGGATTTTGATTTTAGGTTTTAGTCTTAT
The DNA here is from genome assembly GCA_029204045.2 of Tillandsia leiboldiana. NCBI lineage: Eukaryota > Viridiplantae > Streptophyta > Magnoliopsida > Poales > Bromeliaceae > Tillandsia > Tillandsia leiboldiana. The sequence goes on along the minus strand of CM055062.1, from coordinate 46,608,480 downwards.
ACTTACTTTTAGCTTAGTTCTCAGGTTTTACGTTTTATTGGAACTTTTTAACTCTCCTAACATTTCGTAGTCTTAACTACATTTTGGCTTTGTTTTGTGACAAAAAGGGGGAGAGAGTTGTTGAGAACTTTGAACAATGATGATGATGTGAATGAACATCAAGGTAAGGGAACTTGAACAATGATTGTGAAAATCTTGATGATGAAGATTTTGTATACATCAAGGTAAGTATGATCTCAACTTCAACTTGAGGTTTTTCAGCTGTATGAATGCATGCCTCGACTAACTATTTGCTAACTATTTGGGCATGTAATATAACTAACAAGTTGAGTTTCACTAACAAGTTTGTGACACTTGGTTTTTGATTGCATAGAAGATATGTTGGTTCTTAACTCTGATCAATTACATATCTATATATATATTAGTTTGTCACAAACATGTTCATGACATTTGGTTTTTACGTGCAAAGAAGATATGTTGGTGTTTATTTAACTATGATCAGTTTCCATATCTGAATATAAATGTCATGGTAAGTATAAATGAGTTTAAACTTCATCTCTGTTTGTGGTTTTTGAATAATACAAAATTCTTGAGGTATCTAACGATTTCTTTTGTCAAGAATGATTTCTTTTTGCAGAGAGTACAGATGTCTAAGTCTAGAGTCTGTTTTAGGAGTTTAACTCATGTATTGTATTTTGGATCTCCATTGTAAATTTTTGTTGTATGGTGATAGCAACAAAAATATCTTTTTGAATTTTCTTTAGTGGATCTATGTTTTGTCACGAAACCGCCAAAGGGGGAGATTGTTACGGAATTTGAGTTGGCGTAGTTTCGTGAAAGTCTCAAGTCTTGAAGATTGAAGGTGAAGAAAGTTGGATCATTTAACTCAATCTCAAGATAGAAGAATTCAAAAGGATCAGGTATGTTTAACTAAAGAATTTGTGTGATCCGAATACTTCTTGTAGTGTAGAAACACTTGGAAGAATCTTTCATTGCATAAAAATCAAAAACTGGACTTGGGACATGTTCAGGATCCGGATCAGGTTGTTCGATCCGGATCCCGAAGGTGGTTCGTTCATACATCGTCGCAATCCGGGTCGTAGTCTCTTGATCCGGATCCCGAACGTTGAGTTTACCATCTACCTTGAACGATCCGGATCTTGCTTCACAATCCGGATCCCGAACGTTGATGTTTGGTGAACTGTATGAACGATCCGGATCGTAGTTACATGATCCGGATCCCGAACCTTCGTTTTTCTGGAATTGGCTGTTTCGTTATGACGATCCGGATCTCAGTTATCACGATCCGGATCGCCGTCCGTAAAATTCCAGAAATGGTTGGTTTTTGATTCTTATCTCCTTCCTAGGGTTTCTAACCTATAAATAGACCCTATGTCTTTCTTTCTAGGGTCAATCCACATAGCCGTCATTTTCATATATCATCATATACGACTATAGATCCACATATAGAGAAGAAAGGAAATCATTAGAGAATACTCTATGTTTCTTCATCTATGTTGATTAGTTTGATTCTAGGTTTTCATACTCACATCTTGAGTTGAATCAAACTAATGAATACTTAGATGGTATTTCCGATCTATCTTTGATCTAAGTATTCGGCGGATCATCACCACCCAAAAAACAACGATTACCCCAAAATCGGCGCGTGGATTCGCGTGTCCTTGTGGATTCAAGGTTCAATCGCTCTCGTGGATTCGGAGCGAGGCACGTTCGTGAATTCGAACGGTGCTATTGGGTGAAGACCGTGGATTCGGTCGGACGTCGTGGATTCGACGTTGGACGCCGTGGATTCGGCGTTGGGCGCAGATCGTGGATTCGAGAAGCGTCTGGAGCGAGCGGAGAAGATCCTCTAGGAGCGTATGGAAAAGGTTGAGTCGTAAGTGTGTACGGTAAATCACCTTGTACGTGTTTTAATTCTAGTGGATTTCTGCCGTGTTATCGGTCCCGTGGTTTTTTACTCCGGTGATGGAGTTTTCCACGTAAAAATCTTGCGTGTTATTTTATTTTCCGCATTGGGTTTTATCGCAACGATTTTTGGAGTGTTTATACGTTTACACCTATTCACCCCCCTCTAGGTGTTTCTTCCCCTATTTAGATCCGTATTATATACGACCCAACACCCTCGACTTGCTGGACACGATGCTCATCATTTTGCAGCAGCGCGAAACCCGAGAAAAACTTCGGGCTATAATTTACTTTGCTAACATAGGCCAAGTTGTCACGCCCCGGGGTCGAAACTGCGACCCGGGCTCGCCAACAGATCCGCCACCTATGCAAAATCCCGCATAGGCGATGCGTCTAACCTGCAAAAGATAGTACTATAGCTACGCAAATATCAGAGCGGAAATAAAATGTTGTAAAATAAAAAAATCCAATCACTGTACAACATGAAATAAAGTACAATATCCATCTCCTCAAATACAAATAATCATCATACAATGTCCTCAGTACAGCATCTCTCAAACTCCAAAAGGGGACATAAACTAAAACTATAGTACATCAGTCTCTCCAAATACAAAAGATCTCACTCCAAAGTAAACAGTAAAAATCTGCTGACAGCTACAAGGAATCTCCAACCAGGGGATACAGCTACACTCCTCGGGCGGTAAGGATCTAGCTCGTGACTCCCTCGCCTCGAACAACGACCGAAAGATCAGCAACTCCCGCAGAAGACTCTGCAAAACAGGAGGAAGAAAAGAGGGCAACAATAATGGGGGTGAGAACCACTAGTAAACCAGTAGCCTCCCCGGGTGGGTAAAGCCTCTGACTCCGGCGTACCCACTAAGTCTACCAGAGGCAAGGAAAGGAATATGTAGTGTTCTGGTTTTTCCCATGCAACTTTCCGATGAATCCATTGTGTAGAACACCTAGTGTTGGGGTGTCTGGCCCATGGTGCATCAAAGGGGTGCCACAGATGGACTTTGTGAGACTTGGATAGCTGATTTGGCCTTCGGCTGCATTTGCCGAATTTTAGAAAAGGTTTTGGGCCAATCTGAGGTTGGATTTGGATTCAGCGTGGAAAAACGCTTGAAAACGGCTATTTGCTTGTTAAATTTGGAGTCCGGATGACCAAAAGCGGGCTTCCGGAAGTTTTCGGGGTTTTTCGGTGCATGGGGGAGCCTCGTGGACCGGCCTGAGCCACGTGGCGGCCTATTATTGGCCGGCTCACGCAGCTCGGTCCACGGGGTAGCGCGGCGGTGCATGGGCCGCGGGCGGGTGACACGTGGCGTGCCCTGATAGGCCGGCGCACGCGGCAAGGCTCACCGGGTTTGCCGGGTTGCGGTGGACCGGGCGCAGGATACGTGGCGGCTTCGGATTCGTTGGCCCACGTGGGCGCGGTCCACGGTGCCCGGGGGGGGGGGGGGGGGGGCGCCTCGGTACTGTGCGTGCACAGTGGCGCCAGGCGGGGCGGTCGGCCGCACTCGAGTGCGACACGTGTCGCCTCGCGGTTGCGCGGCCGTACCTACCCCCGCTGACCGCGAGGGGACACGCGGCACTCGGCGACCGCGGGGATTTGCTGTCCCCTGTTTGGGGGTGACGTGGCCGCTCCTGGGAGTTTCGGGCGCGTCGGACAGGGAGCGTGCGACCGGGTTTCCGGGCGCAGTGCGCCCGAAAGTTGCGCCCGAAAACCCGGCCGGACAGCATAGTGGGCTGGGCCTATAAATAGCTCCCCCCATTCGTCCTGTAGGCTTTTTGGACCCCATTTTCGCTGAGCTTTCTTCAGAGAAGTTTCTCCTCCCTCAGTGCACTACCCTTTGGAGAACTTTGAGGATTTTTGGAGGCACTCTTCCCGAGGTTCACCATTTTACGGCGCGGCGCGACGCTTGTTTCCCGGCGATCTTCTTCGCCCCTTCTCAGTGTTTGGACTCCTCCGACTCACCCCGACATCGGATTTCGCCGATTCTTGCGCCGTTGGACTCACGACAGGTAGGACTTCAACTCCTGTGTTTTGAGGTTCCTCGATTTCCCTGCTGATCTTGGAGTTTTCTGAGCACCCATTTGACCCATTTTTCGTCACGGATTTTTGGACAGCACCGCAGTGTTCTTGCCGTATCTTTTCGCTCGGACGTCGGATCGAGGTGATTCAAGAGGCAATTTTCATCTACACTTCGCAAGGAGTCTCCTGGATTTTTCTCAGATTTTTCTGGTTTTTGGCCGAGGGTGAGAATCTCCTTTTTCTGTGGTTCTTTGTTACAGAAATTTGGTACAGTTTGGATTGGGATGTTTCCCTTGTCGGATTTTTATCTCAGCGTAGGAAACTCCGATTTGGGCGTGCAGGTACTCGTTTCGACGGGCTCGTCGCGAGGATCGCGACAGTATTTTCCTTGGATTTTTCTGGGCATTTTTCGCAGGTAAAAATTGGTGAATTCTGGACTGTGGTATTAAGGGACAGATTCTGGGAATTGTGAATGTACAGCTTATGTGTTTTCCTTTGGGGTATTTTGTACAGATTGGTGGGGAGTTTTGGACTGAGCTTGGGTTCCGCTTTTGGGAATTGGGATTAGCGCTCGAGGTGGGTGATGTTGTAAACCTCTTATTTGGGATTTATCACTAGGCCTATTAGAATGCTCTTGATTATGCTGTTAGTAAATCTGTGAGATGGACCTAGCATGCTTGTATGAAATCCTGATTTCTTCATTGATAATCGCATTGTTAGAAAACTACAAGTTAATTAATGGTGAGTCCATGCTTTAAACATGTAGTAGAATTACTTGGAATTTATGCTAAATCCCTATCTTGTTGATTGGTTAAATGAAAGGCTGAGGTATGTGGTTAGAATACTTAAAATGGTTCATCAAGGTAATGACTTTTGCATGCTTGAATGGTCACCTAGATAGGCCACCTTTTTCTGCTACACTATCATGCTGGAATTGACTTAGGAGAAACCATGTTGCATTCTTTCTTCAGTCACTTAGACATAGGGGATATTATGCTCGGGTTAGAGCAGGGGCTGGGTTAGTGTAGTCAGATACTTGGGTTTCGGGGAGAGGGTTTGGGCTTCCTTTGGGAGACGGTACTTTTCCTTATAGAGCGGAGTGCGCGATTTGCCGACTTGAGACCCTGGGACTCCTGTCCCATATCGGTGTTATGCGTAGGCTGGCATACCCGATTTGGCAGACATTGAGAACCCTACCCCATATCGGTGCTATGCATAGGCTGGCATACCCGATTTAGCAGACCTTGAGACTCCTGTCCCATATCGGTGTTATGCGTAGGCTGGCATACCCGATTTGGCAGACATTGAGACTCCTATCCCACACCGGTGTTATGCGTAGGCTGGCATACCCGATGTGGCAGGCTTCGATATTCTGATGCATACATTTAGCTATCTTTAGCTGGGCAGGTAGAGGCATATTAGTGGTAGCTTTTATCAGGAGTCATACTCATAGTTACCGCATTTATTCTTTTAGCCTCTGGTAGACCTAGTGGGCAGGTAGGAGTTTTGTGTTGAGGTTTACCCACTAGGGGAGGCTACTGTCTTTATAGTAGTACTGACCCCCACTGTTTTTCCCTTTTCTTGTCCCCTTTGTTTTGCAGAGTCATCTGCCGGAGTTGCGGGGCCTTCCTCCCAGGATCGAGGTAAGAGGATCGCCGACTAGATAGCTGCTACCCCGAGCTCGAGTTTTGTAGTTTTGTTGTATCCCCTGTACACTCAGACGGTTGTATTTTCTTTTATTTTGGGTCTGGCTGCGGCCAGCTGGTTGTATTCACCTCGTGAGCTGGGAGAGACATATGTATATTCTTGAGAGTTTATTGTACTTTTATTTCCAGCATTTGTCTGAGATGTACTAGTTTTAGTTTAGCTCTGTTTTATGCTCTAGCATTATTTCTTTATATCTGAGCAGGTTACCAGCGCTTCGTGTACACGGGAAATACCGTGTGCACGGCGGGTCTGTGGACGAGCCCGGGTTCTGGTTTACACCCGGGGCGTGACAGATTATTTTGGTATCAGAGCTTAGGGATAGGTCAGTTGGGACTTAGGAAACCCTAGGCTTTTTGGTAGACCCTAGGAAGGCAGGGCGTGAGTGACGCGATATTTTGCGAAAGTCGGCAATTTGTTATTAAACTCTTCCTGTGAGTGGAGAGGGATTGGCATAGCCTACTTCTGGTGGACTGTTATGTTGGCTGCAGACAACATAAGGTTACAGGAATAGGGGGATGTCCATGACTTTCGCTGGATTGGGTCGTGTGTGGGTTGGTTCTGACCCGTGGTTTCTTGTGTGGCAGGATGCCTCCTAGGCGGCAGATCCCTACTCGGGGTACTCCTACACCCCCGGAGGAGCCGGAGCAGTCCGGGCCTTCTGAGATCAGTGAGCTGAGGGCCATGGTGGCCCAGTTGGCGGAGAGTCACCGCCGACAGGAGCAGAGATTTGAGCAGTTGCTGGCTCAGGTTGCGGCACCACCCCCTACTACTGTAGAGGCCCCTGTACCACCGGTTGTACCGCCGGCTATTCCACTTGTTCCTACGGCACCGTCGTCTAGCAGTGGGGCTCAGGGGGTGATCAGGCCATTGACCCCAGCGGAGGAGCAGGAGTTTGCTGACAAACTCGCACAGTTCTGTAAGCGAGGACCACCTAGGTTCTCGGGGCGGAGTACTCATCCAGCAGAGATAGGATGGTGGTTGGCATCAATGGAGAAGTTGTTCAGAGATTTCTTCATTGATTCGAGATTCAGAGTACACATGGCCGTACATTGTTTGGAGGGGGATGCTGATGCTTGGTGGCGTCGGGTTGAGCCCTTAGAGTTTCAGATCACCCGACAGCTACCCTGGTCGGAGTTCAGGAGGATGATCCTTGACACTTACTTCTCCACGAGCGTGAAGAAGAAGATAGAAGATGACTTGAAGAACCTGCAGCAGGGTGATCGTTCAGTATAGGATTACTTCCAGGAGTTTTCGCAGTTGCTTAACTGCGTACCCTATGTTGCCAGGGACGGGCTGCACCAGGTGGAGCTGTTTGAGACAGGTTTACGCCCCGAGATCTATACCTTGGTACACGCCCAGAGGCTTCAGACTTTATTAGAGGCAGTGGATCATGCACAGTGGGTCGAGAGGGGAGATCATGTGGTCGCTAGGCGCGGAGGCACGGTCGCTCAGAGTTCTGAGAGGAAGCGGCCAGCGCCAGACGAGGGGGGACAGGCCAGTTCATGGAGGCCGCCCCGACCGCCACCGCCACAGTCTACGGGCCGTGGGCGTTCGGATCGGCGAGGGCCTGGGGGATCCCAGAGGCCCCCACAGCAGCAGCCCCAGCGACAGCAGCAGCACTCGCAGCAGCAGAGGTCGCAGTCGCGACAGCAGGGGTCACAGCGGCAAGGGCAGCAGCAGCAGCAGTCGAGGCAGCCCCAGTCTGCGGTCAGGTGCATCTTTTGTAGGGGACAGCACGCGGCGGATACTTGTGACCAGAGGTATGGCCGCTGTTATCGGTGTGGACAGTCCGGCCATATTCGAGCTACTTGCCCTCTCTCTACACCACAGGCTCCTTCCTCAGCATCAGCTCCTTCGGTGCCCCAGCAGCGGCCTTATGCTCCAGCGAGCAGGGCCCCCTCCTCCCACCCTACAGACTACCGACCACCAGCTCAGAGCGGGCGAGTCTACGCCGCCCAGGTAGGGGACTCTGCGGCGGCCGACCTCGTGGTGGCAGGTATCATTTTACTTTTCGGCATTAGAGCTCGCACTTTATTTGATACCGGTGCATCACATTCTTTTATTAGTAGAGCATTTGCATCATCGCATGGATTAGAGTTACGTCGGTTACCGCATGCATTAGAGGTACGGATTCCCGATCATATTTTGATTGTAGAGGAGTGTTGTTGGTCTTGCCCGGTACAGCTTGAGTCTTGAATTTTGCCAGCGGACCTGATGGTCCTTAGTCAGCTGCGAGATTATGACATTGTGCTGGGGATGGATTGGCTAGATCGCTATTTCGCGACGATTGATTGCGCCGCGAGGACTGTTACTTTTAGCGAGCCAGGCCAGGAGGTGTTTGTTTACAGGGGGTGCCAGAGTGCTTTCTTTGCCTCTGTGGTTTCGACTTCTCGGGCGAGGCAGATGATGCGCAGTGGATGCGTGGCCTTTTTGGCGTCGGTGGTTAAGGAGCCTGTGGTGGCACCGGGACTCCCGGATATCCCTATTGTCCACGAGTTCCCGGATGTGTTTCCTCCAGATCTGATTCATATGCCGCCGGATAGGGAGGTTGAGTTTTTGATTGACGTAGTTCCAGGAACTGCGCCAATCTCTAAGGCTCCTTACCGAATGGCACCGGCTGAGCTGCGAGAGCTAAAGGCGCAACTCCAGGATTTAATGGACAAAGGTTTTGTCAGACCAAGCGTATCACCTTGGGGAGCGCCGGTGCTATTTGTGAAGAAGAAGGATGGATCACTTCGACTATGTGTTGATTATCGGGAGTTGAATAAAGTGACCATCAAGAACAAGTACCCTTTGCCGCGCATTGATGACTTATTTGACCAGCTGCAAGGGTCTTGTGTCTTTTCTAAGATTGATTTACAGTCTGGTTACCACCAATTGAAGGTGAAGGCCGAGGATATCCCAAAGACGGCATTCAGGTCGCGGTACGGGCATTATGAGTTCACCGTCATGCCTTTTGGATTGACAAATGCCCCTGCTGCTTTTATGGATTTAATGAACAGGATTTTTCGACCATACCTGGATCGGTTCGTCGTTGTTTTTATTGATGACATCCTAGTTTATTCCCGAAGCGATTTGGAGCACGAGGAGCACCTGAGGATTGTGCTACAACTTCTGAGAGAGAGAAAGTTGTACGCCAAGTTATCTAAGTGTGATTTCTGGCTTCGGGAGGTTGCCTTTTTGGGCCATGTGATTTCAGCCGCCGGAGTGGCAGTAGACCCGACGAAGATCGAGGCAGTCCGGGATTGGCCCCGACCGACGACGGTATCTGAGGTCCGCAGTTTCATGGGCTTAGCAGGATATTACCGTCGGTTTGTGGAAGGTTTTGCGAAACTTTCCACACCCCTCACTCGTTTGACGCGAAAAGGGATTAAGTTTATCTGGAGTGAGGACTGCCAGAGGAGCTTCGAGGAATTAAAGATCAGATTGATGTCGGCTCCTATCCTTTCCCTACCTGTTATGGGGAAGGGATATGTGATTTACAGTGATGCATCGCACAGTGGACTTGGTTGCGTGCTGATGCAGGAGGGAAAGGTAATTGCTTATGCCTCTCGGCAACTGAAGGATTATGAAAAGAATTACCCTACCCATGATTTGGAGCTAGCTGCAGTGATTTTTGCACTAAAGTTGTGGCGCCACTACCTGTATGGGGAGCACTGCGAGATTTACACCGACCACAAGAGCTTGAAATACCTGTTCACACAGAAGGAGCTCAACTTGAGGTAGCGCAGATGGTTGGAATTGTTGAAAGACTATGATGTAGACATATTATACCATCCTGGCAAGGCCAACGTGGTTGCTGATGCCCTGAGCAGGAGAGCAGTGCAGAGTCTATCTTCGTTGATCACCGATCAGGCGCCATTACTGGAGCAGATGAGGCGGTTAGAGCTCGAGGTGGTGTCCCCTGGGGTCTCTGCTAGACTTATGTCTCTAGTCGTGCAGCCCACTCTGTTGGACAGGATTCGGGAGAGACAGAGTGAGGACCCCCACCTGATGAGGATTCGAGAGCAGATGCAGACTGGTTTGGCAGGGGACTTTTCGGTTGATGCTTCGGGAGTACTGCGGTACAGGGACCGAGCCTGTGTGCCTTTGGATGCGGAGATCCGAGAGCAGATCTTGAGGGAGGCCCACTATACACCTTATACCATCCATCCTGGTGGGACTAAGATGTATAGGGACCTTAAGGCACAGTTTTGGTGGAACGGGATGAAAAGAGACATTGGGAGATTTGTAGCGCACTGTCTAACTTGTCAGCAAGTAAAGGCTGAACATCGTGTACCTGCTGGCAAGTTGCAGAGTCTCCCAATCCCTGAATGGAAATGGGAGCATGTTACCATGGATTTTGTCACTGGTTTGCCGAGAGCACAGACGGGAGCGGATGCTATCTGGGTAGTCGTGGATAGACTCACCAAATCCGCACACTTTTTACCGGTGCAAGTGACTTGGTCCCTCGATCGGCTGGCACAGCTGTACTTAGACGAGGTAGTGAGGCTGCATGGGGTGCCCGTCTCCATTGTATCTGACCGAGATCCGAGGTTTGTTTCGCGCTTCTGGAGGAGCCTACAGGCCACTTTGGGGACACAACTCAGTTTCAGCACAGCATTTCACCCGCAGACAGACGGACAGTCAGAGCGTACTATACAGATTCTTGAGGACATGCTCCGGGCTTGCACGCTGGACTTTGGAGGGGGTTGGGTACGACACTTATCATTGGCAGAGTTTGCGTACAACAATAGCTTTCAAGCGAGCATCCGAATGGCTCCGTTTGAAGCATTGTATGGACGCAAGTGTCGTTCCCCTCTTTATTGGAGCGATGTGGGTGAGAGGCGGACCTTGGGGCCAGAGTTGCTTAGAGAAGCGGAGGCTAAGGTCAAGGTAGTCAGGCAGCACCTTCAGACAGCACAGAGCAGACAGAGGAGCTATGCAGATGTGCGGAGGCGAGACCTGGAGTTCGCGGTTGGGGATCATGTCTTTCTGAAGGTCTCACCTTCAAAGGGGATCCGAAGGTTTGGGATTCGGCGGAAACTGAGCCCTCGCTACATTGGACCTTTCGAGGTATTAGAGCGCATAGGGCCAGTTGCCTACAGGCTTGCACTTCCTCCCAGGCTTTCAGGTGTTCACGACGTTTTTCATGTATCGACTTTGAGGAAGTATGTTCATGACCCGTCTCATATCATCGATTTCACCCCACTGGAGGTCACCGAGGATCTGAGCTATGTTGAGCGGCCGTTGAGGATCTTGGACCGGGAGGTTAGGGAGTTGCGCAGTCGGGCCATCCCTTATGTGAAGATCCTCTGGAGCAGTCATGAGGAGCGCGAGGCTACCTGGGAGTTGGAGTCAGCGATGATGGCTGCTTACCCCCACCTGTTCGAGGCACCTGCTTGAGGTATGACTTTTGTTTCGAGGACGAAACTTTTTCTTGTGGGGGAGGATGTAGTGTTCTGGTTTTTCCCATGCAACTTTCCGATGAATCCATTGTGTAGAACACCTAGTGTTGGGGTGTCTGGCCCATGGTGCATCAAAGGGGTGCCACAGATGGACTTTGTGAGACTTGGATAGCTGATTTGGCCTTCGGCTGCATTTGCCGAATTTTAGAAAAGGTTTTGGGCCAATCTGAGGTTGGATTTGGATTCAGCGCGGAAAAAACGCTTGAAAACGGCTATTTGCTTGTTAAATTTGGAGTCCGGATGACCAAAAGCGGGCTTCCGGAAGTTTTCGGGGTTTTTCGGTGCATGGGGGAGCCTCGTGGACCGGCCTGAGCCACGTGGCGGCCTATTATTGGCCGGCTCACGCAGCTCGGTCCACGGGGGTAGCGCGGCGGTGCATGGGCCGCGGGCGGGTGACATGTGGCGTGCCCTGATAGGCCGGCGCACGCGGCATGGCTCACCGGGTTTGCGGGGTTGCGGTGGACCGGGCGCAGGACACGTGGCGGCTTCGGATTCGTTGGCCCACGTGGGCGCGGTCCACGGTGCGCGGGGGGGGGGGGGGGGGGGGGGCGCCTCGGTACTGTGCGTGCACAGTGGCGCCAGGCGGGGCGGTCGGCCGCACTCGAGTGCGACACGTGTCGCGTCGCGGTTGGGCAGGCGTACCTACCCCCGCTGACCGCGAGGGGACACGCGGCACTCGGCGACCGCGGGGATTTGTTGTCCCCTGTTTGGGGGTGACGTGGCCGCTCCTGGGAGTTTCGGGCGCGTCGGACAGGGAGCGTGCGACCGGGTTTCCGGGCGCAGTGCGCTCGAAAGTTGCGCCCGAAAACCCGGCCCGACAGCATAGTGGGCTGGGCCTATAAATAGCTCCCCCCATTCGTCCTGTAGGCTTTTTGGACCCCATTTTCGCTGAGCTTTCTTCAGAGAAGTTTCTCCTCCCTTAGTGCACTACCCTTTGGAGAACTTTGAGGATTTTTGGAGGCACTCTTCCCGAGGTTCACCATTTTACGGCGCGGCGCGACGCTTGTTTCCCGGCGATCTTCTTCGCCCCTTCTCAGTGTTTGGACTCCTCCGACTCACCCCGACATCGGATTTCGCCGATTCTTGCGCCGTTGGACTCACGACAGGTAGGACTTCAACTCCTGTGTTTTGAGGTTCCTCGATTTCCGTGCTGATCTTGGAGTTTTCTGAGCACCCATTTGACCCATTTTTCGTCGCGGATTTTTGGACAGCACCGCAGTGTTCTTGCCGTATCTTTTCGCTCGGACGTCGGATCGAGGCGATTCAGGAGGCAATTTTCATCTACACTTCGCAAGGAGTCTCCTGGATTTTTCTCAGATTTTTCTGGTTTTTGGCCGAGGGTGAGAATCTCCTTTTTCTGTGGTTCTTTGTTACAGAAATTTGGTACAGTTTGGATTGGGATGTTTCCCTTGTCGGATTTTTATCTCAGCATAGGAAACTCCGATTTGGGCGTGCAGGTACTCGTTTCGACGGGCTCGTCGCGAGGATCGCGACAGTATTTTCCTTGGATTTTTCTGGGCATTTTTCGCAGGTAAAAATTGGTGAATTCTGGACTGTGGTATTAAGGGACAGATTCTGGGAATTGTGAATGTACAGCTTATGTGTTTTCCTTTGGGGTATTTTGTACAGATTGGTGGGGAGTTTTGGACTGAGCTTGGGTTCCGCTTTTGGGAATTGGGATTAGCGCTCGAGGTGGGTGATGTTGTAAACCTCTTATTTGGGATTTATCACTAGGCCTATTAGAATGCTCTTGATTATGCTGTTAGTAAATCTGTGAGATGGACCTAGCATGCTTGTATGAAATCCTGATTTCTTCATTGATAATCGCATTGTTAGAAAACTACAAGTTAATTAATGGTGAGTCCATGCTTTAAACATGTAGTAGAATTACTTGGAATTTATGCTAAATCCCTATCTTGTTGATTGGTTAAATGAAAGGCTGAGGTATGTGGTTAGAATACTTAAAATGGTTCATCAAGGTAATGACTTTTGCATGCTTGAATGGTCACCTAGATAGGCCACCTTTTTCTGCTACACTATCATGCTGGAATTGACTTAGGAGAAACCATGTTGCATTCTTTCTTCAGTCACTTAGACATAGGGGATATTATGCTCGGGTTAGAGCAGGGGCTGGGTTAGTGTAGTCAGATACTTGGGTTTCGGGGAGAGGGTTTTGGGCTTCCTTTGGGAGACAGTACTTTTCCTTATAGAGCGGAGTGCGCGATTTGCCGACTTGAGACCCTGGGACTCTTGTCCCATATCGGTGTTATGCGTAGGCTGGCATACCCGATTTGGCAGACATTGAGAACCCTACCCCATATCGGTGATATGCGTAGGCTGGCATACCCGATTTAGCAGACCTTGAGACTCCTGTCCCATATCGGTGTTATGCGTAGGCTAGCATACCCGATTTGGCAGACATTGAGACTCCTATCCCACACCGGTGTTATGCGTAGGCTGGCATACCCGATGTGGCAGGCTTCGATATTCTGATGCATACATTTAGCTATCTTTAGCTGGGCAGGTAGAGGCATATTAGTGGTAGCTTTTATCAGGAGTCATACTCATAGTTACCGCGTTTATTCTTTTAGCCTCTGGTAGACCTAGTGGGCAGGTAGGAGTTTTGTGTTGAGGTTTACCTACTAGGGTAGGCTACTGTCTTTATAGTAGTACTGACCCCCACTGTTTTTCCCTTTTCTTGTCCCCTTTTTTTTGCAGAGTCATCTGCCGGAGTTGCGGGGCCTTCCTCCCAGGATCGAGGTAAGAGGATCGCCGACTAGATAGCTGCTACCCCGAGCTCGAGTTTTGTAGTTTTGTTGTATCCCCTGTACACTCAGACGGTTGTATTTTCTTTTATTTTGGGTCTGGCTGCGGCCAGCTGGTTGTATTCACCTCGTGAGCTGGGAGAGACATATGTATATTCTTGAGAGTTTATTGTACTTTTATTTCCAGCATTTGTCTGAGATGTACTAGTTTTAGTTTAGCTCTGTTTTATGCTCTAGCATTATTTCTTTATATCTGAGCAGGTTACCAGCGCTTCGTGTACACGGGAAATACCGTGTGCACGGCGGGTCTGTGGACGAGCCCGGGTTCTGGTTTACACCCGGGGCGTGACAGAATAAGTGGTAAAACTGTAAACAGAACTGCTGAATAAAGGGATACCACCACTAGTATGCCCCTAAATGCAATACCGAAAGAAATGACTGTATGAATGCATCAGGAAACAGTATCCGACCAAATAAACCCAATCTAGCCACCAGTAAAACTGGTACTGCCTGCTCTGCTGTCGAACTCAAGGACTCAGTAGGGGACCAGCACACAAGGCTCGAAATCCTAATCAGATGGGCCGGCACCCGTCACGGTCTAAAGCCTACTCCGGAGTGGCACTCGAGGGGAGCGACCCACACGAGTAAAGTAAGTCTGTCACATATATCTCAATATAGCAGGACTGGATCAAGACTATGATCAAAGTGGGAAACTCCGTCCACTAATGAAACCCCGATCTGATGCAATAGTACTCAATAAGTGGGAAACTCCATCCACTAGAGAAATCTGATACCCAAACTAATGCAAAAATAAACATCCGGTCAACCGCCCCAATGTCCGCGGTCGCCGCAACACCCCACAGACCAAAATCTGATAAAGTAATCAATATCTGGCTAACCGCATAATGTCCGCGGTCACCACAATAACCCACAATCCCACAATCTGGTAAAATAATCAATATTCGGTCAATCGCCTAC